>CP136061.1:95498700-96698700 GCA_032622095.1 Siphonodentalium dalli
GACTGAGATTTGAAGGTCAACTAATCAGCCGTAATAGTCAAAGATTATTCGATTAATCATCAACTCATACACCAAAAACTGTCATCAATGCCAGAGTACTAGTACCTTCCTGTGGATACCATACTTTTCTTCCGCAGTTATTAACTATCCGTGTATCTTTTTTCAGCCCTCAAAATTCACTAAGGCAATTCCGTAGTAAAATGCCATAGTTCATGTAATTAGCCATGGCATATCATTACTAGTACCGTAGTAAAGTGTCAGGTAAATCCTGTGTAATCACTCAGCTCCAGTACAAACGTGACAAGATTGAATACAATCACGCAATACCGCTATTCTCAAAGTAATTGACCAGAAAAACGGGGTGATACCCCGGTCATGACCGCGGTGATACCGGTAATAAACGGTAGCGGTATCGAGACGGTCATGGCGTGGAGTTACGGTATTGGGCGATAATGATACCGTGGTCTTTTAGCGGGCACCGCATTAATTTTGTTGAATACCGCAGTGATTTTCGTGGAACTCTTTTAGGGGAAGTATTTACTCACACATACTTGTTCGCGTTAACAAGCGGTATCAGTACCGTGGTATTGGAGGATACCGCGGCATAGTACCGCCATATTAACGGGGTGACACCACGTTATTGGTGGTCAATTACTTTAAGTATAGCGGTACTTCCAATACATGCAAATAAACAAGTGCGAATGGTGAAGGATCAAGAGGTGCCGGGGAGTATGTATTTGTTACACATTAGATGTTTTTCTGTTCTGTTAATATCATTGAAATGACTATAACAAATAATTTCCCGGCTTCCCTGCCCAAAAGTTGACAATTTAATAACAAATTTTGTCTAAAAATACCATATTTTTCCAAAGTAAAAATAAACACAAAAACAATCATAATATGTGCCAATAATTATAAATGAAAAAATTTAATATTCAGACATAAAATAATGAGTCAAATTGTGTAAATCAAGCATAAAGAATTATAAAATAAAGGTTTTACTTCATTTTAGTGTCCTAAAACCTCCTCCAGGTGGCACCTCCTGATCCGTCACCATTGAGAGGAATGGGAGGAACTTGAACATTACATGAAGGTTCATTTTGAACTAGACTAGTCTAAACAAAGTAGACTGAGTAGTACAAAATGAACCTAGGTCCTATACTAATATGTATAGTATTGGTTCATTTTCAATGTCCAATGTGTATCAAATAATGCCTCGAAAACCTCCCCTGGCACCTCTTGATCCCTCACCATTGAAATGAATGTTGGCAATTACATGTAGGTTCATTTTAAACTCAGCCTTTTGTCATTGACTCGCCGTATTGTACATGTAACCAACATATGAACCCAGAATGGCAGAAATAATAAATCACTTACCGGTAGTTATCTTCGTAATAGCCCATTCACATTCGGCAACATAAATATAAATGAAATCAGGATGTTTTCTTAATTTTCTGTGGATATTATTGTGAGAAAAAAATCCCTCTTTGTTTATCTTCTTAAAACGGAAAAATATCTGAAAAGTATCGTAAGAAAATTTGAGTTTTTCATTTCACCGAGTGTGTTATGGATACAGCCCTCTAAATTTAGATTGTTTGGCTTCGGCAATCCGCTACGGCAACAGTATGCCGTGCCCCAGTTTGCTTCAGCAAATTGCTTCGGCAATGCTGATTGCCGTAGCCAATTATGAAGGCTGTGGATATGCATACATGCAAAAATGCAGCGACATTGAATTCACAGCGAATTACCTCAGCCAGATACCTGCGTATAAAAAGCAGCTACATATTTATTTGAGTGCTGTCTCTTATTTATACTGAAAAATAAGAAATTATTATGGTGATCAATTCCAAGGCAATTTCTTTTATTTCACTGTTCTTTTTGCAGGGACACTGGTATGGATCATGCGGGTGATGGATCGACTATCGGTGCTGCATGCCAGGACCATAGCATTGCTAATGGTACTCATAACTGTACTGCTGGACATTCAACCAATTACCAAAGCAGGTGAGAATATTTATAGTATGAACCAGCTGTATCTTAACAGATCATGTTATGTCTTAATCCGAATTGCTTTTTATTTTTTTTGTTCATTTTTTTTTAGTGCCACTTTAAATTTTCAGTGTTCCTAGTCAGAACTCATCATTCATACTCATCTTTGGGAAGTTTTCAAAATATGCGACATGTGTTCACTTCAACCTACGATTTCTCAGCCATATCTCTGAATATCAAATCATGCCTTCTATGAGTTGAATAGGGCATTCAGATAACGCCTTTGCGACGCGTGCGTTTCAGTGTTAACTATACCAAGCTCTGAGACATGAGCAACACGTGCGATGTGCCAATCGTGTTCAACGCACGTTCCGTATTTTGTTTGTGCACCACAGAGGCCGCATACCTTTATAAATGGAAAATTACGTCACTTGGCTTTTTGACTACCGCAAAGTCGCCTCTGTAACAATTTATTCATTTAAACATAGCTCCGATTGGCAAAATAAATATTCTCTTGTTGCAGGTGGGATAATATATGGAAGTGTGTTTTGTTTTCGTTAGCTCACCTGATACGAAGTATCATGGGGAGCTACAGTCGTCACATATTGTACGTTAGTCAACAATTTCTTTAAATGACTTCTTCTCCAAAACCCCTTGGTCGATTTTGCTCAAATTTGGTGTGGGAGTGGGCGACTGGTTTTCAGATTTGTTAAAATTAGGTCAATATGTTGAAAGGGACTTATTTGGGTGCAACTTTAATCTTCTTCTCAAGAACCACCAGGTGGATTTCTTTCAAACTTGATCTGGAGCATTATTGGTACTCATAGTTTCAGATTTGTTCAAGGCATTATGCTCGAATGATTTTAAGGGGCCATTAGGGCCCTTTGAAAATAGTGGTTTTGGGTTTGACTTGGAAAAATATGTTTTCTCAAGATAAACATGGTGGCTTGGCCCATTTCGCTCAAATTTGTTGTGCATGTGCCTTGGGTGACTGGTATTCAGATATGTTAACATTAGGTCAATATGTTCATACCGGTAAGGGGGCAAAAGGGGCTTATTTGGGTGAAATTAAAAAAAATTGGTTTCCTCAAGAACCACTAAGTGGATTTCTTTCAAACTTGGTCTGGAGCATTACAATTTACTGGAACCCATATTTTCAGATTAGTTCAAGGCGTCATGCTTGACTGATTTAAAGGGTCGCAGGGCTCTCTGAAACTAGGGTTTTTGGGTTCGATGCAGCTTTTCAAATTGGAAAAATATGTTTTTCTCAAGAAAAACATGGTGGAATTCTTCCAAATTTGGTTTGGAACATTAATGGGAGACCTAGTATCAGATTTGTTTACCATTATGTTGGTGGGGCCAAACAATTTGTTATTTTTTTCTATTTTTTAAGGACGACCATGGCCAGCTGGGTGCAGCCCAGCCACACATTTGTTGAGTAGCAACAAATGCGCTGGTCGTCCTTATACTGAGTTCACTTTCAAACATGGGTGCCGCCATCTTGAATTTGAGGGGGCCTTCATCTTGGTCGTCCTTATACTGAGTTCGCTTTCGAACATGGGTGCCACCATCTTGAATTTGAGGGGCCGCCATCTTGGAACGTCATTGCAGTTAAATTAAAACTACAAAATGTTACTTTTCATATAGCCAACATAACAGTAATCATTACGTTAAGGCATTACATGGTTTATTCTTTGCACGTTTATGTAAACTATTAGGTGACATCACAGATATGTTGTATCCAAAGCGACGTCATATTGGCACGCACATTTCCCCGCGAAATTTCCCCAACTAAAATTTCAATGATAGAAATATGAAGCTTACGGCACTACACCATGTCAGGTGAGCATCCCAGCCGCCTCTAGTCAACTAGATATTGTGTATGAATAAAAGTTGAGTGCATCGTGCATGTATATATGCAAAATTTTCTCCTGTTCCAGCAGGCCTAATGTTTTGAGGTCCGGTAAATACTGGGGTGTTCTACCGGTACATTAATTTAAAATTGAGGATTATGTAAATAAGGCCTGAAAGCTAATCCATTTGAAGCTTATATCTGCATTGTAATATTTTAAAACCTTCTTTTCTAGCTCATCTGAAAATGACAAGTCTTCTGTTGATTCATCTGACTCTGAAAACATGGACAGTGATGGATCTGGAGAATTTGAAGCCGACGTTGAATCAGAATGGTGTTGTCGGTATGACCAAGATATTTACAACTCACATGTGGCTGATGAGAAAGTAACAGAAGATTTAACAATACTACAGTGGTTGGCGATGAATTTTCACCTATTCGTTCTCCACCCTACTATGAGCAAAGCAGCCTTTAGTCATATTCTGGAGATGCAAAGTGTGCTACATCATGACAAAAGTGTCATGCCAAATTCTTATTATAATGCACGCAAGATTATTGAACCATTTCTTATCAAGAAATTTGTTTACCATGTCTGTGTCAATGACTGCATAATATTTAGAGGAGAGTATGAAGACGTTGAAATTTGTCCAATTTGTAAGGAGGAAAGGTACAAGATGGACAGATCTAGATCTATAGCTAGTGGCCGAAATAAAAACAATTCAACAGGACGTCGCAGATTTGTGTACATTCCTATAGGCCCGAGAATTGCAAGAATGTTTGGTGAAGTGAACCTGGCACAGCTGGTACAATCCCACCCTGGAAACACTGATACATGTAGTGATGGTAAAATGTCTGATATTCATGATTCGCCAATCTGGAAGGAGCTGTATTCTGTGCAGGGTCACTTCAAAGGTGACAAAAATGGGTTATCCTTTGCATTGGAACTGGATGGTGTCAACCCGTTCCACAATATTGGTGCTATATACTCTATGACTCCAATTATGCTCACATTGTTAAACCTACCGAGACATGTGAGGAACGCATTCGGAAACATAAACCTTGTGGGAATAATTCCAGGAAATGGACGTTCAGAAGCAAAAAACATTGATCCTTACATTGAGATCTTAGTCGATGAGTTGATTTTCATTTCTGGCTACTCGGCATTTAATAGTTATGAAAAAGCTCCTATAGAGGTGAAAGTGAAACTTCTGCTCTTTGTTTTAGACTATCCAGGCCTTTCAAAACTTTTTCATCAACAGGGAAGTGGTAGTTTGTCTGGATGCCATTGGTGTATGGTCAGAGGTAGAAAATGCAAACATTTAGATAAGGTTATTTACTTGTCCAACAGATCTTTTCTGGATACAGGAGATTCTCTGAGACTTGATGATAAAAATTTCAGCGTAAAGTCGACCGATTTTTCTGAGAAGCCAGACCTACGCGATTCAAGAAATGAGTTGGCCTACCGTAAAGCATTTCAAGGGGCATCAAATAAAACAAATTCAAATAAAGTTGCTAGTGCGACAGGCTGCAAGAGTACATATCCTTTAATGCGTTTACCAGGACATTCGAGAATTGAGAGCACCCTGCCAGATGCATGCCACACCATAAAGGATGCAATACAGAACATTATGAATGTTATAGTACAAAACAAAAAAGTTAACATGGCCAAAGTCATAAGTGCTGAACAGAATTATGGTAGGCTTCATAATTCAGTATTGGATGTGGTAACTTCTGATGATGGGCCAGTATGTAAAAAGAGGAAGTTGCAAAAACCAGAACTTCCATATGTGTTGACAAAATCTGAGTTGAATATCGCTGACCAACGTGCAAGTAGTTTAAGGGTGCCATCTGACTTTGGCTTGAAACCGTCCAAATTCATTTCAAATACCAGCAGCTTGAAATCACACGACTGGAAACAGTTAGGCTCTCAAGAAATTCTAAAGTTTTGTCTAAAAGGGGCCCTTGAGCCACGATGTAGAGGAACGTTATTTTCCCTACTTGATTGCGTGGCAGACATGTGTCAGGAATGTTTGTCTATTGACGATATCAATGACTTGAAAGTAAAAATCAACACAGCACTAGCGCTACTGGAAAGAGACTTCCCACTACACATACAGAATATAACTACACACATTCTGCATCATATTCCAGAGGGGATGGTCCGATATGGACCTGTGTACAGCACATGGATGTGGGTCTATGAACGCTTCAATTCCTGGATTTGCAAACGTGTACAAAACAAAAGATATCCGGAGGCAACTGTTGTGGAAACATTTCTCATTCATGATTGGTGTAACTTCATGATTTCTTCGGGTCGACTCCCATTGCATGCATTGAAGAGCTGCTCAATGTTCACTTCGAGCTTTTTTGATGATGGTGATGCAAATAATAGTAAACAGCGACAGAAACAATTATATGTGCTTAGAAGAAAAAAGCTTAAAAATTTACACAAACAGCTGGGCAAGGAAAATTGTGATGGAAAGTGTTCAGTGTATAGATATTTTGTTCACAAAGAATCAAATCCTAAGACAATGCGAATACGCACATACACTTCGCAATCAAAAGAATTACTCTCTGCAAAAAGTATGTCGTCATTCATATGTGCAGAATTCCAGCGAGGAACGCAGAAGCAAAAGTTGTGTTCTGGAAAGTTTGCATTCTTTGGTAGAATTGATTTCTTCGTTGAACATATGAGTGAAAATAATAGTGCAATCAACACACTTGCATTTGTTAATTGGTATGATAACATCAGAGTTGACCATGACTCTGGTCTGTGGTACACAGACATGAATACTGCAGGTGGCAATTCAAAAAAATCTTTTATTTTAACAAAACTCATGTCGGATCCTCTTGTGACTGCTGTTGAAGATGGTTGTCTGTGGTTTCTTGGTAATACACCCCAGCCTAATGACTTTAAATATAATCATACAGTGAGAGATTGAGTCATGGACCAACAAATATAGGCAAATTTAACTGTATACATTACATTGTACTAAACCCATATTGATGTTTAGAGGCGTCATCACTTTGAGTAAGGTATACAGCCCGCATTTCCCCGGCCTCTGCTCGCTAAGACATTCGGATAGATAATGATGCTAGACAGATCGCCCGAGAGCACTCCCATAGGCCTCCTATAGCGGGATTACGTCGCCACAAATGGTTTGTTCACATTTAGTAATTGGTGTGTTTTTTTTAAAGTATAGAGAAGACGATAAAATATATTAGCAATTGATGAGACAACTAAATCATTGACCAATACAACAGTGTAAATGAATTGTAAAGGTACGAAGCAAAGGATTTTTTACATTTATCGAGTGACATCCAAAATAGCGTTGAATGTAATATATATATAAACAAAGCTTTGTGAACTTAATTCAACTTGCTAGCTATATGGACAGCTAATTTACCAGGACTGTTGATGTATCACACATTGTAATCGGAAGACACTGATCTTTCCAACTATAGTACTATACCAGGGTTTTGGTTCAAGAATATCTGAGTGGAAATCCTGTTATAGGATGGCTACGGGAGCACTCCCGGGCTCTGTCGACCATTTATATCTAACCGAATGTCTTAGTGAGCAGAGGCCGGGGAAACGCGGGCTAAGTAAGCTTTAGAGGCATTCTTCGAGTGTTCTTAATGCTACTGATCATGACATGGTTACATGGTGAATGAGTCGATTTCATTGGATCAGTTTTAATAATGCAGTACATCTACCTTACTCGTATTTGAATTCGCGCAGTACTTTTAGCGTGACCATGAAATTAAAACTGAGTGATAAAAAGTATGATACAAAAGTTTATCGATAATTTTATTTCAAATTCTATTAGATTCTTAGATTGGAACTCTCTATAATTGTTCTGTATTTCAGACGTCTGAAAGCAGTAAACTGACTAAATGTCGGAGAAATTATTATTATCGGAAATGGCATTACATTACAGGTGGTCTATATGTTCACAACTTTCTAGTTCAAATTTGGAACTGATACTATGTATCCATGGAGCTGTCGTCCATTGTATATAAAATTGATTTACCTTTGCTATTCCCAGGAACACAAAATGTTGGGTAATAGTCTTTGAGAATGTGTTTGAACTTTGAAGTTTCAGATTTGCATGCAGTATATAGATACTATTATTTACGAGGTTTTTGTGGAACATAAAATTATAGCAGCGTTCGCAGTTTTAAACTTTATCAGATCAATTGAACCATATATATGAGGTAACATGTCTTAAGATATACATCAAGCAACGAAGTATAACCACTAAATTGATGTTCTGCACCTGCTATGATATTTGGCACAGACCACATTTCCATTCACTTCTACATGTATACCTTTTTGCAACATTTCCGCATGGATTCTATATATTCTGAACAACTTAAAATAAAACTGTCAGCTTTAAATTCGCATCAGGGTGCGCGAATTCAAAATGTGCGAATTTAAAACTGAGTGAAAAATAGGTACTACATGTACATGTACGTGAATTTAAATACGAGTAAGGTATATAGCTTTATTGAAGACCTATTCCCAATAAAGGATAGAAAACCACATAATGCCTTAATTTCAAATTTGTATGGCAGACATGTGTCCATATAGATTAAAGGTACTCAATCCGATAAAACTCCTCCCAATTACTATTTCAATGGCTTCGGGGGGTCAAAAATATTTGATTCGAGTCGAGGAAGTCACCCATCAAAGCTCAGATTTGTTAGATATCGATTTTAGAAATCTATTATTTTTCATTATCGGGAATACTTTCTGGCCCAGAACGCAGTCAAAATTGCGTTATTATTACCACTTGATTTTAGAGTTATCCATCCTTGTCTGTTTGAATAGAGTTTTGGTGTACACATCTCGAGCAGGATATGAAATTGACGGCAATTATTAGTATCTCGAGAATATAACAAATTTCAAAAATCAATATCTAATAACTCTGAGCTTTGTTTGATGGGTTCCTCGACTCGAAGCAAATATTTGTTACCCCCAAAGAAATAGTAATATAGGACCCTCTGATCGGATTGTTGTTGTTGGAATCTGTTGAGATGGGGACCCTCTGTTCGGATTGAGTACCTTTAAGCAACATAAATTGTTCCTGTTTTGACGTCAGTGTGTAATTAACACAGAATCGCACACTTGTGGGATGGCTTTGGTGCAGTATGGCACTCAATTTGACGACACTACCCCCAGTGCTTCATGACATCATAGACTCGTGCCATAACCATCAAAGCCTTCACACATGTACAAGTGTAATGTGGGGTTCTGTGAAAGTAGGATTTTTGGGTTCGACTTGCAAAAATCTGTTTTCTCAACATATACATAGTGGCTCGGCTGATTTTGCTCAAATTTAGTGTGAACGTGCCTTGGGTGACTGGTATTCGGATTTGTTAAAATTAGGTCAATATGTCGATAAAGGGGTCGGGTGTATTTGGGTACAACTTTAAAAAAATCTTTTTTCTCACAAACCACTAGGTGGAATTCTTTCATACTTGGTCTGTAGCATTATTGAAACCTATAGTTTCAGATTTGTCCAAGGTATCATGCTTAACTGATTTTAAAGGGCTAGCTATAGGGCTCTCTGAAAATAGGGTTTTTGGGTTCGACTTGGAAAAATCTGTTTTCTCAAGAAATACATGGTGGAATTCTTCCACATTCGGTTTGGAACATTAATGTGACAACTAGTATCAGATTTGTTTACCATTATTTTTTCTGGGCTTTTCAGCTCATTTCTAAAAAAAAAAATTTGGATTTAATTAATTTGGTTTTATATCTTGGTTTTTTGTTCTGACCCCCTTGATAAAGAATATATTTTTTCTTCAACGCCACAGTAGTCAAGTGGGCTCAAATTTGATCTGCAATATCTATGGGGGAGTAGAACTTTTGTTGAAACCACCTCAACATTAATTTAATAGACCCAAGGCCATAAAATTTAAACCCATTTGCTGACGCACATTTTGAAAATATTGTGTGTCACTGTGAAACTGATATTTGTTGAAATGAGTGGGTTGGTAACTTATAATGTGCGCCAGAACCTCTGGTGACAAGCCTGTGACTAATATTGCCATGAAAGTGCTTGCTCGATAAATTGAGCCCCCCAATCAAGTGACAATATATCACATTTTATCGTATAGTCTATATATTATATATCGTAAAGTTACTAAGGCTCGAATTAGTTTCTCCTTTTGAAAACAAGCATATAGCACCGATGCATGTCAGGTGAGCGTCCCAGCTGCCCTGGCGGCTCTAGTTTGAAAATACTATGGTTGGCATCACATAATATAGCTATAGTGTATATCATATATATCAAACTATCCAATTAATAAAACACACTGATCATCAGACATGATTCCATTTCTATCCATGAAAACTGTTTTGCTTTTGGGTTGTATTGGTATTTTATATATAAAAGCAGTTTAACAAGCTTAAGTTGCACAGGCACAACTTGTACATTCCAATTTATTTCATTAGAATCTAAAAGAAACCACATTTGGAAAGTGATGAACATCAATTTTCCTATTCCAATAAGATGGGGGTGTTAATTAATATTTACACTTCTACCTGCACTTCTGCTACCGAGACTGAATCAAGTCTTCTGTTTGGTCAGGAACTGATCAGCTGATAGAGCAACCGTAATGCATAAAGTATGAAAGAAGTTGACACCTGCTTCACATGTGTAACGTAGCAATTACGTTAACAACGCGCCTGTCGCTTTTAACATTCTATTTTTCACTAGAAAACGGTGCAAATCACATGTGCAAATCATTCATTTTATTCAATAATCGAAACAAATTTCCATTGAATGTTCTTTTTGGTGTGTAAATATAAATAATGTTTCCTGTATTTCCATGCGTTATGAAATCAGGTTGGTCTGACAAAGTTATGTGAGGAGCGCTTCAGCGCTACACACTGCAACCTGCTTTCATACATCGATCATATCTAGAAATACAGGAAGCAAACTTTCAGTTCTTAATGAGTTTGATGGGCATTCATTTTTCAAATTCTATGTTAATGGCCATTAACCACCATAGGTACATCATTTAGGGCCCTTAATTTTTTTATTACTAAGTTAATGGGCATTAAACACCAGCACTATTGAGGTGATAGCCATTAATTTTTCAAAATTATTAGATAATGGCCATTAAACACCAAAATGCATATAATTAATGGTCATTAACATATAATTAATGAGCATCAAGTTTTCAAATCATACTTTAATGGCCATTAACCATCATGGATGTACAACAGTTGGTATCAATTTCTCAAAGTACTTAATTAATGGCCATTAAACACTCAAATACATATAAGATGGATAATAGCCATTAAAATATTAGAGACTATGGCCATTAAATTGTGGTCTTTACAAATTTTAAGGGCATCTAATGGCCATTAACAATACATTGTTGATGATTAATGGGAAATATGGCAGTATTGGCCATTAAAATAACAAAATGTAATGGTTTTTAATGGGTTCTGGGAAACCCATTATTTTTTTTGTTACAAGAATTAATGGCATAAAGTAATGGATTTATGATATTTAATGGAATTTTAATGGGATTTTAATGATATTTTAATGGGTTGTGTGTGCAGTAGTGATACTAGGTCCCTCACTCTTTATACTATACATAAATGATATCTGCAACGTCTCATCACTTTTGAAAATTATCATGTTTGCAGATGACACAAATTTGTTCCTTAAAGGAAACAAATTAGAATCGCTAGGCAGGACCGTATCTTAAAACAAATTTCATGATATTCGTAAATAAGGAAGAAAAGACTGGAGACATAAATGTTAATATAAATGGCAGCAAGATTGAACGTGTGTATTCTACTAAATTTCTAGGTGTTCATATAGACTATAATCTAACTTGAACTGATCAAATCAAGCATATTCAAACTAAAATCTCCAAAAGCATGGCCGTGTTGCTACGAGTCAAAAAACAAATAGGCAAATCAGCACTTGTCTCACTATATCAGTGTTTAATTGTTCCTTATTTAAATTATTGCTGTGAAATCTGGGGAAATGTTTATAGCACCAGGCTTATCCCTCTCAGAAACCTTAAAAAAAAAGCAATGAGAATAATTGATGGAGCTGGATACAGAAGTCATAGTACTCCAATATCCAGAAGTATAAAATCCTGAAACTTGATGACTTGACCAAAATGAACACACTTGTTACAATGTATAAAGCTAAACATGAGCTTCTACCCCCTAATTTACAAACATTCTTTGTCACTGTCAAAGAATCACATAAGCACAACACGCGACAAATTGAAAATTTCAGAGTTAGTTACAGGAGAACCAATACCAAAGCATTTTGTACAAGAAACATTGGAACATCTCTATGGAATTCCTTAGATAAAAACCTAAAGAACTGCGAAAACACTTTTACATTTAAAAGAAAATATAAACTTCTAGCATCCCCCCTTCAACATATCTTACTTCCATAATACCATATATCATATTAATACATTGGTATCACACTTCCTACTTTCTATTATTACTTCCTATGTACTATGTTGAAATTGTATAACTATGTATAACTATGTTATTATTTGGCTATTGACAATTTGTCTATTGACAATTGTACATATATGTGTTGAATGAATAAATAACTCAAACTCAAACAATGTTTTATTTTCTATTGGTAACTTCGCAAATTTATTCACGTGTAGTATACTTATGTACATGTAGTCTGCTCATTTGCTGCACATTAATTGTTATGAAAATTGCCTTTGATTAACATTTTTGAAACATGTAGCTGGATATGATGTTGGTCCGTATTGTGTCTCATTTAAAACAAACAGTTCTTCTGGCAACTAACAACATGGATGATGGCAATTGAAAACAATTGGTTTAATATCTAACAATTTTATACCCGGTGGATACCAGTGAATCAAAATTGAAAATTGCACAATTTAGCTCATGGTATATTTGTTTGATGTTCAAATGTACAATTTGTACAGTCATAATTTACGCGTGAAGTGGGTGGGGCTTATACCAAGGGTGGTTATACAGTTTGTCACAATTTGATAAGGCAAATTATTATCCAACCTTGTTTCATATCTGACACCATATCACCGTTTCGAGATACAGTTAATGCTCTAAGTAATCGACTTCTTAACCACAGAAGAAATATGGGTAACTTTTCAGGATTTAGTTGGAAATATGGCCATTCATCGGAAAGCTCTCCCCGAGAGCTTTCGGGGAGAGCTTTCCGATGAATGGCAACAAGATATATTTCTGAAATATTTCTAAATCCTGAAAAGTTACCCATAATTCTTCTGTGGTTAAGAAGTCGATTACTTAGAGAATTACTGTAATTCATTGTTACAGGTGGGAGATCATTGGGGTGGATATACTGACATTGCCACCTCCAATATTGTGTTCAGTGGATGTACTAGTAGCATCTGCCATACTAGTATATCTACCATATGTCTTAATACATGCATTTGTTTACAGAAAATCCTGGGCACATGTTTTTTACATGGGCGACCAAGAGCCAATTTGAGTTTCAAGACACATTAACTACATGTACATGTAAATCTTGATGGATAGTCTTGATGTGAGTGGGAATCACGCACATTTGTGAACATTTGGTATACAATACACATGTATGTTAATAGTATTAAATTATACATGTATAACAGAATATATACTCTATACTGGTATATACAGTTAATGTTGTTTTGGCATGTTAACATCGTGCCTGTACATGTATCAATATTTCTACCAGTAGCGTTTGATTGGATTCCAACAGATATCTCATCGAGACAAATGTTAAGAGAACCGATTGTCATATCGATACATACTGTACTGTACATGTATACGGTGCATGCTTTTTAAAATAATTTTGTTTTCAAACATTTTGTTTTGTAGATGACAGCATTGATGGTGTGAAGAATATGAGATGTGTGTTAAATGATCACCAAGGTTTGTCGACATTAGCGAAAAAGTTCATTGCTGATGATGTATCATGGCAAGTGTAATGTCATATTTTTTTGTATATATGTATGCTAATTGCATACAGGTACCTGGTACGATGATGTTTTGACATGTTGGTTATTTATATTGACTTCATGGTGTTCACTTTAACATAAGATTGTGGATTTACCAGAAAATTTTAACAAACTCAGCATTCTGGTACTTTACTGCAATATATTTTAAACAATAACTATTGGTGTGTAATCATAAGTACATGAATAACGAAATTTCTGAAGAGCATTCAATTAAAATTTAAAATATCTTCGTGTAAATTCCAGTGAGAATATTATAATTTATATGACCAAGAGCAACCATTTGATAACCCATATGTTGAAATTAATATAATTCCATCATGTTAGTAATTCCATGTAAGCTATTCAGGAATGCCCATTTTACGCATGGAAAACACGTGCATCTGTGTCAATAAAGTATATCATAGGAGAGGCGACACGGGTTGGACCTTGCTTTTTGTTAGCATCTGCTCGATGGATATCATTAGATTTGGAATGAGTTTAACAAATAAGACACTCCCGTCCAGGCGTACAATACTGACATTGACTTGGTCATCAAGACAGTGGTTGCCATCACGCATATACAACCAAACCCCACTGAGTGTGTCCTGATTTGTCCGTGCTGACCAGGAATATTGGTTATTCTCGGAGTGGACCATGCATCCTCATACTCGAGCCCTGGGTATAGTATCCCTCCGCCCTCATACTCGATCCTACATCAGTCTGCCTCATATTCGTATTCGAGCCCTGTGCATTATGTCGGTCGCGTGTGACAGATGTTTGAATGAATTAATGCTAAATGGCATGTTAAAGGAACCCAATGAACTTGCAGTGGGTAAATGTGAAAAAACAAAAATAAGTCTAATAAAAATTTCCATAAACATGAATAGATAAACTTTGTTCATATGAATATATATATGTGTGTGTGTGAGGGTGCACGTGTGTGTGTGAGAGAGAGAGAGGGGGTGCGGTGCGCGTGTGTGTGTCCGTGTTATTCTTTGAAGCAGATAAATCCGTACTTCAATCGGGTTCCATAACATCAAGGTTTTTGTCTTTCGTCATCACAACAGTCTACGTCATAAATCCACGATAAATCGAGATACATCTTCAAAAAAAAAAATATATATTAAAAAAAAGCAACAGACTATATAAAAATCTCAGATTTTTCTTCGATTGTTTCGGAATTTTCGATAACTCTTTAAACTAAGCTTGGCTTTAATTGGCACTGTTCACTTCAACTGTTTCAATGTGAAGCCATTGCCTGGTTGTTGATTGTAGTACATTGTATGGGTGTGAAATCGAGTAAGTGAGTGATGTGTGAACTATCCTCTTCTGATTGATGTACTCCGATGCAGGTATGTACCATATTCTTCTTAACCGGAAACTCAGACTTAGTTCTAAATTATACATATGAATGACCTGGTGTTCATTTGTATGCATTGGTGTTCATGTATATCAGAAACAAAACATGAAAATGTTGTACTCTTCAAGTTAGCCTGACATTTGGCGTTGGGTTTTCGTTTGACATTCGCCTAAAGGTAGCTAGGAGTTCGACATTCGACTAAGATACAAATTTTTTTTCTGGGAAGAGTGTTTCATCAACCAAACTCATGCTCTCCCACTCAAATTTCCTTGAATGCCAGACCACAATTGGAATATTTCGATTCAAAATAAAAAAAAATCGTTTTTTGTTTGTGTTATTTTGGAACAAATGTCTTAATTCTACACAATGTGTTACATTTTATCTCAAACAAAATTGTGTAGAAATTATACATGATAAATATGTGAAGATATTATAGTTAGTAGATGAGATATATGTTCTATACCGTATTAAAAATCTGGCAGTCAAAAATTATGTGCTGTTAAGGTGAAATTCACAACAATTTAAAATGAAGATTCAATTTCAAATGACTAGATATAACTAGAGTAATGTGTGCTGTGCACATATTGAGTACCAGACAATTATGTGCTGTTCAGTTTTTACACACACACAGTGTATAACTCATTTTAAAGCTGTTGCCATTTTTTTTTCTGTGATAGCCATTACGAGTTTCATGTCTCCAACAAAACTCGTAAAGACTGCCACAGAACATAAATTGGCAGACATGTCTGAACTATGCCATAAACGATTGAATTATAAATGTATGAAAATGTAAAGTAAAACAATTCGGAAATGGGTTTGTGGGTCCAAACAAAAACATTTGCCTGCCATGCAAGAACATTTTATGAACACCTGTGAATAAAAGCCATAATGTCATGATGTATATAAATTAACATCATGATTGAAATTCTGATGGAGAAAATCAATATACGTCAGGCAGCTTAATTCCCATTCCCGTGTGGCTGAGTAGCTGGCACATTCAAACAGATATGAACATAAATTTGACTGCACCATTAGTCATATTAGAATAACATATGACATACTGATTCGCGGCCATTGCGTAATGATTATTTTGTCATGGTTCGATCTAGTGACTTATATTTATTTATTTATACTTACAGTAATTTATAAATCTTTTCTGAACTATAAATAGTGTTTTATTTATGATTCATAAGTCAAAATTATAGGTGTCTTATTTAAAAATATTTCTAAAAATTACATTAAATATATGTGTAACTGAATACTTATATGAAAATGACAAAAACTGGAAACAAATATTGTGATATTTTGTGCATTCATTGTTGTATAGGTGCAAGTGGATTCACTTTGTTATGAATCAAGCCAACTTAAAGATAGAGTATCTCTTCTGAGCCACAATTAAAACGACAACATTGTTTTTATAAAACCGATTTCAGGACCACAAACAGGTTTTTTTGTAAATAAAATACATCTATATATAATATAAAACTGACATTTGATGTATTATCTGCCTATAAAGCAGCCTTATAAAGACATAATAAAGCGGGCTATTTCTGATGCAACCGGACATGGTTCGCGGTAATATATCTTATTTGCCTTGATTTAAGTTGATAACTAGATTGCCCCCGCTCTTGATTCGTTCCCAAAGTTTTCAAGAGATGTTTTTTCTAAAAACAAATAATGAGAACTATCGATATAGATTCTGATGTATAAAATAATATATATGAATCGAGGACACATGTTAAGAAAAGCTATCAATTAATATCATTTGTTTTAAAGATATACACTATCTTTAATTACTTTAAACATCACATGCAGTAAGGCTTATCGTCTAGCGAAACGTACCATCCGATTTCATCGTGTCGTCGAATACTGACATCGCAAATTTGCACATCGTCATTTAAAAATCAATATTTTGTTGCAGTATTTGTTGCAATCGACTGCGGGGTCCACACCAGTATGTCACACGTCTCCTTTTGTGCAGTCAAATATGAGTCTATAATGTGTTTTACTGATGATTATCTTAATATCAGATTTTCTAGATGTGTTATTTGCTTTGATCGTTTGTGAATTGTTGATGTTTTTCCAATTGTGTGTAATTTTGTCCAACCGACAACTCTACAACAGCTGGGTCAAGCACTGGTTGAGGAATGGAGGAACCTGCCTCACGACATCTTCCGCAACATGGTCCATGGGATGCGGAGGCGTTGCCAAGCTGTTCTGGATGCCCGCGGAGGTCACACCAAGTACTGACATTGTTTTTGGTGAATAAAATTGTATTCAATCCATTTTAGTTGCTTGTTCATCAAAATGGGGGTAGTCTGATTCCATCTCCCCATTTAGCAAATATACGCCACTGAACATTTGCTACACCCATTAAATAAGAGGCAGATATAATAATCAACTATTAAAAGGACAATTTATGTTCAATATTGCTATATTATATAAAATATTACAAAATATATGGGTGATCCTTAGCAAAATGTGAGTAGTATATCTACCATATGTCTTAATACATGCATTTGTTTACAGAAAATCCTGGGCACATGTTTTTCACATGGGCGACCATGAGCCAATTTGAGTTTCAAGACAAATGAACTACATGTACATGTATATCTTGATGGATAGTCTTGATGTGATTGGGAATCAAGCACATTTGTGAACATTTGGTATACAATACACATGTATGTTAATAGTATTAAATTATACATGTATAACAGAATATATACTCTATACTGGTATATACAGTTAATGTTGTTTTGGCATGTTAACATCGTGCCTGTACATGTATCAATATTTCTACCAGTAGCGTTTGATTGGGTTCCAACAGATATCTCATCGAGACAAATGTTAAGAGAACAGATTGTCATATCGATACATACTGTACCGTACATGTATACGACGGTGCATGCTTTTTAAAATAATTTTGTTTTCAAACATTTTGTTTTGTAGATGACAGCATTGATGGTGTGAAGAATATGAGATGTGTGTTAAATGATCACCAAGGTTTGTCGACATTAGCGAAAAAGTTCATTGCTGATTATGTATTCATGGCAAGTGTAATGTCATATTTTTTTGTATATATGTATGCTAATTGCATACAGGTACCCCGTACGATGATGTTTGGACATGTTGGTTATTTATATTGACTTAATGGTGTTCACTTTAACATAAGATTGTGGATTTACCAGAATATGTTAACAAACTCAGCATTCTGGTACTTTACTGCAATATATTTTAAACAATAACTATTGGTGTGTAATCATAAGTACATGAATAACGAAATTTCTGAAGAGCATTCAATTAAAATATCTTCGTGTAAATTCCAGTGAGAATATTATAATTTATATGACCAAGAGCAACCATTTGATAACCCATATGTTGAAATTAATATAATTCCATCATGTTAGTAATTCCATGTAAGCTATTCAGGAATGCCCATTTTACGCATGGAAAACACGTGCATCTGTGTCAATAAAGTATATCATAGGAGAGGCGACACGGGTTGGACCTTGCTTTTTGTTAGCATCTGCTCGATGGATATCATTAGATTTGGAATGAGTTTAACAAATAAGACACTCCCGTCCAGGCGTACAATACTGACATTGACTTGGTCATCAAGACAGTGGTTGCCATCACGCATATACAACCAAACCCCACTGAGTGTGTCCTGATTTGTCCGTGCTGACCAGGAATATTGGTTATTCTCGGAGTGGACCATGCATCCTCATACTCGAGCCCTGGGTATAGTATCCCTCCGCCCTCATACTCGATCCTACATCAGTCTGCCTCATATTCGTATTCGAGCCCTGTGCATTATGTCGGTCGCTTGTGACAGATGTTTGAATGAATTAATGCTAAATGGCATGATAAATTCACTACAATTTAAACTGAAGATTCAATTTCAAACGACTAGATATAACTAGAGTAATGTGTGCTGTGCACATATTGAGTACCAGACAATTATGTGCTGTTCAGTTTTTACACACACACAGTGTATAACGCATTTTAAAGCTGTTGCCATTTTTTTTTCTGTGATAGCCGTTTACGTGTTTTGTTGGAGGCTACCACAGAACATAAATTGGGAGACATGTACGAACTATGCCATAAACGATTGAATTATAAATGTATGAAAATGTAAAGTAAAACAATTCGGAAATGGGTTTGTGGGTCCAAACAAAAAATGAGCCAGATTGGAAAATAACATTTGCCTGCCACGCATGAACATTTTATGAACACCTGTGAATAAAAGCCATAATGCCATGATGTATATAAATTAACATCATGATTGAAATTCTGATGGAGAAAATCAATATACGTCAGGCAGCTTAATTCCCATTCCCGTGTGGCTGAGTAGCTGGCACATTCAAACAAATATGAACATAAATTTTGACTGCACCATTAGTCATATTAGAATAACTTGTGACATACTGATTCGCGGCCATTGCGTAATGATTATTTTGTCATGGTTCGATCTAGTGACTTATATTTATTTATTTATACTTACAGTAATTTATAAATCTTTTCTGAACTATATATAGTGTTTTATTTATGATTCATAAGTCAAAATTATAGGCGTGTTATTTAAAAATATTTCTAAAAATTACATTAAATATATGTGTAACTGAATACTTATATGAAAATGACAAAAACGTTATCATAATACATTGGAATTATATTAATAGCAATAATTTCATTGGCCGTCTTACCTTATATGTATATTTGTATAATCTGATGTTTGTTAACTTACTGGCATTAGTAATGTGGTTGCATCCATTTCAGCTTGAGTATGTGGAGTTCAATGGGAGTGTATATGAATTACGGTTAAGCGCAACTCATTTACGCTTAAGTGGATATCATTTACACTTAAGCGTAATTGAAATGAATTATGCTTAAGCAATACATGTACCTATCTCCAACTGGTTTCCTCAGTCTGAATGAATATCCATCTTAGTATGGGATCTGGGTGGAGTCCTCACCTATGTTTGAGTAATGTTTTATGGCCTGAGTTAATTTGAGTTTAGAGCAAATCACATGGGAGTCTTTTTTACATTTATTATTTATTTGCATACAAATATTTGCGCTTAAGCATAAAGCAATTGCGCTTACTTAGTGCAAATACACAACACTTCTTTACTTCCATCCAATTTTAACTGTCAATGATTGAGTCCATCTTATGGTATATTTATTTGGGCCTATATAAACTCAAAAATTGAAGAAAACATAATTCCATATGGATATCTATATCACCATCGCTGTCCCAAACAAATACGGTCTGTACTAGAATAGTGAATAGCAATATGGCACACATGTAGCATTGCACAGGTAATTAAACAGTTTGAAATACACATGTAAGACAACTCTTTCTGCACGAGACTGTACCTGCTGTAGATAGATCATAAAATCGGTCAACGATCTGCAACGATTACAAATTTCTATAAATAGTAACATTTTCAACTGTTACCGTTGTTCATTGCTCGATCATGACCACTTTGATTATAATTCTTTCATAACTCGGTCAATGTTCTTCCGTTGGTGATTTCAGGCAATAATTCCTTTTATATCCCTCCCATTCGAATTGACTATACCGCTTGTTTTTCGTTTTATTAAGCTGATGTTACGCTATTCCAGCAAACGGCCTCCCTCCACGGAAGCTATTTTCTGAGAACGAAAGCCGACTCAATCCCGACCAAGTCGGAAGTGTTCGGGTGTTTCCGCGACTGCACACGACAACTCGTTAGTGTATTTATTTCGCGTTTGCAGTGGAATTATTCGTCCCGATTGAGGGAAAGTAAATAGTTAGTTACGTGGCCGTATAATTAGTACAAACTGATATCTGGTTGGGGCATTTCGTGTATGGGGGTTATTTTATTCAGTCTTTCCACAGAATAACGCAGGGAACTCAATTGTGAGGTTCAATTTACGTTTCACATCACTTTAAGAGAACCGATTGTCATATCGATACATACTGTACCGTACATATATACGGCATGTATACGGTGCATGCTTTTTAAAATAATTTTGTTTTCAAACATTTTGTTTTGTAGATGACAGCATTGATGGTGTGAAGAATATGAGATGTGTGTTAAATGATCACCAAGGTTTGTCGACATTAGCGAAAAAGTTCATTGCTAATTATGTATTCATGGCAAGTGTAATGTCTTATTATTTTTTTTATATATGTATGCTAATTGCATACAGCTACCCGGTACGATGTTTGGACATGTTGGTTATTTATATTGACTTAATGGTGTTCACTTTAACATAAGATTGTGGATTTACCAGAAAATGTTAACAAACTCAGCATTCTGGTACTTTACTGCAATATATTTTAAACAATAACTATTGGTGTGTAATCATAAGTCATGAATAACGAAATTTCTGAAGAGCATTCAATTAAAATTAAAAATATCTTCGTGTAAATTCCAGTGAGAATATTATAATTTATATGACCAAGAGCAACCATTTGATAACCCATATGTTGAAATTAATATAATTCCATCATGTTAGTAATTCCATGTAAGCTATTCAGGAATGCCCATTTTACGCATTGAAAACACGTGCATCTGTGTCAATAAAGTATATCATAGGAGAGGCGACACTGGTTGGACCTTGCTTTTTGTTAGCATCTGCTCGATGGATATCATTAGATTTGGAATGAGTTTAACAAATAAGACACTCCCGTCCAGGCGTACAATACTGACATTGACTTGGTCATCAAGACAGTGGTTGCCATCACGCATATACAACCAAACCCCACTGAGTGTGTCCTGATTTGTCCGTGCTGACCAGGAATATTGGTTATTCTCGGAGTGGACCATGCATCCTCATACTCGAGCCCTGGGTATAGTATCCCTCCGCCCTCATACTCGATCCTACATCAGTCTGCCTCATATTCGTATTCGAGCCCTGTGCATTATGTCGGTCGCGTGTGACAGATGTTTGAATGAATTAATGCTAAATGGCATGTTAAATTCACTACAATTTAAACTGAAGATTCAATTTCAAATGACTAGATATAACTAGAGTAATGTGTGCTGTGCACATATTGAGTACCAGACAATTACATGTATGTGCTGTTCAGTTTTTACACACACACAGTGTATAACGCATTTTAAAGCGGTTGCCATTTTTTTTTCTGTGATAGCCGTTTACGTGTTTTGTTGGAGGCTACCACAGAACATAAATTGGGAGACATGTACGAACTATGCCATAAACGATTGAATTATAAATGTATGAAAATGTAAAGTAAAACAATTCGGAAACGGGTTTGTGGGTCCAAACAAAAAATGAGCCAGATTGGAAAATAACATTTGCCTGCCATGCATGAACATTTTATGAACACCTGTGAATAAAAGCCATAATGCCATGATGTATATAAATTAACATCATGATTGAAATTCTGATGGAGAAAATCAATATACGTCAGGCAGCTTAATTCCCATTCCCGTGTGGCTGAGTAGCTGGCACATTCAAACAAATATGAACATAAATTTGACTGCACCATTAGTCATATTAGAATAACTTGTGACATACTGATTCGCGGCCATTGCGTAATGATTATTTTGTCATGGTTCGATCTAGTGCATGACTTATATTTATTTATTTATATTTACAGTAATTTATAAATCTTTTCTGAACTATAAATAGTGTTTTATTTATGATTCATAAGTCAAAATTATAGGTGTCTTATTTAAAAATATTTCTAAAAATTACATTAAATATATGTGTAACTGAATACTTATATGAAAATGACAAAAACTGGAAACAAATATTGTGATATTTTGTGCATTCATTGTTGTATAGGTGCAAGTGGATTCACTTTGTTATGAATCAAGCCAACTTAAAGATAGTGTATCTCTTCTGAGCCACAATTAAAACGACAACAACATTGTTTTTATAAAACCCGATTTCAGGACCACAAACAGGTTTGTTTGTAAATAAAATACATCTATATATAATATAAAACTGACGTTTGATGTATTATCTGCCTATAAAGCAGCCTTATAAAGACATAATAAAGCGGGCTATTTCTGATGCAACCGGACGTGGTTCGCGGTAAAATATCTTATTTGCCTTGATTTAAGTTGATAACTAGATTGCCCCCGGCTCTTGATTCGTTCCCAAAGTTTTCGAGAGATGTTTTTTCTAAAACAAATAATGAGAACTATCGATATAGATTCTGATGTATAAAATAATATATATGAATCGAGGACACATGTTAAGAAAAGCTATCAATTAATATCATTTGTTTTAAAGATATACACTATCTTTAATTACTTTAAACATCACATGCAGTAAGGCTTATCGTCTAGCGAAACGTACCATCCGATTTCATCGTGTCGTCGAATACTGACATCGCAAATTTGCACATCGTCATTTAAAAATCAATATTTTGTTGCAGTATTTGTTGCAATCGACTGCGGGGTCCACACCAGTATGTCACACGTCTCCTTTTGTGCAGTCAAACATGAGTCTATAATGTGTTTTACTGATGATTATCTTAATATCAGATTTTCTAGATGTGTTATTTGCATTGATCGTTTGTGAATTGTTGATGTTTTTCCAATTGTGTGTAATTTTATTCATCATATTTTAGTTATTTGCTGTGATTGACATATAATCCTTGACATGACGATAAGGGAGACCCACTGCCTTTATAACGAAGAACAATCACACATTTCAAACCAGAATGACTCGACGATTTTCTCAATATTATTCATTAGGGATCATTTATGTATCGTTTTGATAACATTGCGTTATGACGGGATGACCATTATTCAGAAGGTTCAGAAGAAATATTAAGAACGTTCTTTGTTCAGAAGGTCCATGAATTGAATGATCCGCTGTTCTTAATGGAACGAAAAACAAACATACTGAACTAAACGGATAGTACACCTTTAAGTGAACGGGCCTCTTAATAATGGAGTATCTGGACAACGGTTCTGTCGAAAGCATCTAATATGCACACGATTAGATAGCGAAATATACATAATCGGGGTTCACGATTAAATAGCGAAACATACATAATCAGGGTTCACGATTAGATAGCGATTGATATTCAACCGCAATAACATGTGCCACGCAATACTTGGATTATATTTCATATTATAATGAGTATCTGGGTTAATCGGAAGGGTGATAACTCTATATAGAACATTCTTCGACAGAATAACAGATATTTGTATGAACGAATTTACAACACCAGAAGTGATAAACTTTGGTCCGACATACATCAAAGTATCTTATTGGGTGGGCGGATGGACGGCATGGTGGGGTTTGGGAAACGCCCTTTAAAACACTTCTTCAAATATCTCCGTTGTTTCGACAATAATCCTAACACCAATCCTAACCTCAGGGTTACTGTGAATGATAGCAATGATTCATCACTATCTAATTGTGAATCCCGATTAAGTATCTTTTGCTATCCAATCGTGTGCGTATTGGCTGTTCTAAAACCAACTTTTAAACAATCTACTGAAAGGACTGTCTGAACAATAAGCTTTGTGTACAACTGAGAAATAAAATCATGTGTCTAATTGAAGGTATTGACATAGAACACAAAGTCAAACGTGTATACATAAATTCCATTTCTCCAATGTACTTCACCATCAACCAACCCCCTTTTTCCATAATGTTTACATTTATAGCTGCTTTTTAAATGAAAATAAAATAACCGGCCGGACCTGGTTTGCGAACTCATTCTAGATACTGGTCATGTGAACTCATTTACCGAATATCTCTGAAATCCATTGAGATTTGTGGAAATGAGCCCTGTGACGTAGTCCATAAGTCCAATAACTCTGCTTAAAATATCCTGCCGGACCTGGTTTTCGAACTCATTCTAGATACTGATACACAAACACAAACAACAAAAATCTTTGAAATCCGTTGACATTTGTGGAAATGAGCCCTGTGACGTTGTCTATATGCTATTTGGTAAATTCGACAAAAATAATAAACAAAGTCCAATAACTCCGGTAAAAATAACCGGCCGGACCTGGCATGCGAACTCATTCTAGGTAATGGTCAGGTGAACTCATACCAAATATCTTTGAAATCCGTAGAGATTTGTGGAAATGAGCCCTGTGACGTCGTCTATATGCTATTTGGTAAATTCAACAAAAACAAGAGGTGTGCACTCGAGTGCTAGCATACCCCCACCGTGGCAAATTCAACCCGCATTATCCGTAAACCTAACAAAAAAGATTTTTAACTTTAAAGAAAAATTCGGACTAATTATATCGATATGGTGTCACAAGAAGCTTGTACAGAAAAAGTTATTCAAATTGGTTCGTATTTGTTAAAGTTATTAAGTCGGACAGAATTTCAAAGTCAAAATAAGTCGAATATGAAGTGTAATATTACGAAAAACAGTCTGAGCCAATCCCTAGCCGCATCATGTAGAGAGGGTATTGTGAGCAGAATGTATACCAAAAATGATTGAAATCGGTTCATATTTGTTAAAGTTATTAAGTCGGACAGAATTTTCTAAGTCAAAATAAGTCGAAAATGAGGCCTTACTTAAAAAAGTCGGACTGAACCACAATTAGCATCATGCGGAGAGGCAGTCCTAAGGAGATTGCATACAAAAAAATATTGAAATCGGTTCATAGTTGTTCGAGTTATGAGGTCGGACAGACGGACGGACGGATGGACAGACGGACAAACGGAGCGATATGGGTGTCAGAGCGTCCTGTTGGTGTGTGTATATTGTTGACTAACAAGTTGGTTCATCGTGTATAAGTGTGAAGTTGTTTTTTTTTTTTGGGGAACTTTGTAATTTCGGCCGACTATTGCGTGTCTGCAAATAATCTCAGCTTAAGATGGCTTAACCAATTCATAGAGCAGGTCGTCACATTTGAGCATCATGTGGGTGTGTGTATATTGTTGGTTCATCGTGTGAAGTTGCTTTGTAATCTCGGCCGACTATTAAATGTCTGACACATCAACTAAATAATCACAGATTAATGTAAATCACCTGGCTTAGACAAATTATTTCGTAAAGGTTCAGACAGGCTTTGTGGGGATTAGGTATACCTCCATCTGATAAATAAAATGCTTATACATCGCATTATCTAACATCAAAACAACAGACACCGCCATATTATTTTGTGAATTTAATACAAGATTCAGACAAATTATAATATCTCACATAAAATAACTCGGTATTATTGTTTGTATCAATTTTTTTGTTTAATTTATTAATCGACAGTCTACAAATAGTTTAACTAGTTTATATACCAATTATGTGGGTGCAGATGTTGATGTTTTGTTTTTAGGTATTTATTCTCAAAAAAATAAATATATTTTCATAACATATTCTAACACACACTATCGACAACCTAAAAAAATGCTGCTGGAAGAGATTATGAAGTTTTTATGTTTATGCATAGTATATGGCATATACCAATGGATTGTTAACAATTATCAACACGAGGACAATACTGAACACGAGGACAATACTGATGAAAGTGATGACGCTTACAATGAAGATGATGACCTGCCTATTTTTCACTGGGTTGGTCTTATCAATCAACGGATTCATGCTGATGGTTTCTATCGTGGTAAAAATCTTTTGTTTGACAACAGATTTTCCACTCAATGTTTGTCAGACCTACGTCCCCCCTCCCCTCCTCCCCCTACACCCACCTTCACATCTCACATCACTTACCCGCACCTATTCATGCGCGTACACAATGTGTACGTGTCGGAGCACAAGACACCCTTATTATATGTTAGTTTTGTTGCTTATGTTATTCCATGTGCTATTATATTTCATGTTATATGCTATCGAATAAAATAATTTTTTAAATATTGCTTTAATTTTTTGTCAATTTTTGGTAGTCTCCCCACTTCTCCCTGAAGTCTCACTAAATTTCCTGAATTCTCCCTAAATTTCCTGGAGGGAGACTTCAATTCTCCCTGTTCTGAACCCCTAGGCTGAGGCCTGATGACAATGATGGAAGGAATCACTCCAGATGGAACTGGGGAGAAAGAAGTGGTATGTGTTATGACGACGATGGAATGCGGGTGGACCGTCTTCAAACAAAGAATCAGCAACACCGCTGAATTCTACCGAGGTTGGCATGAGTACGAAAACGATTCGGTAACACAGTCGTCATTGGAAACTACTGGATGGGAGTGGTATGCATTATGTCAACGATGGAAGGAATCACTCCAGATGGCGATGGGGAGAAAGAAATGGTATGTGTTATGACGATGGAAGGTGGGTGGACCGTCTTCAAACAAAGAATCAGCAACATCACCGAATTTTACCGAGGTTGGAATGAGTATGAAAATGATTCGGTAACAGTCATCAGCGGAAACTACTGGATGGGAGTGGTATGCATTATGACAACGATGGAAGGAATCACTCCAGATGGCGCTGGGGAGAAAGACGTGGTATGTGTTATGACGATGGAAGGTGGGTGGACGGTCTTCAAACAAAGAATCAGCAACATCACATACTTACTATAGAGGTTGGCATGAGTATGTCACACTATCAGGCAATATGCGATGCATACCCAACAAGGGTGACTAGAGCCGTGAAGGTCAACATGGAGGATCTATTCACAATGGATGAGATCCAAAGCTGTACCTTCACTGGACAAGGTGGCAAACCGCCCATGCCAAGAGAAAGGGTGAAACTTCTTAAAGGTATGGATATCTTCACAATTTGTAAATTCTGTGTTCATTACTACAAAGATCTTACATTGGTAGTTCTGAAATGAGTACTAAGTATTTTTTTTGTAATTGAATATTCATTCCACCAAATATTGTACCGGTACTATATAATATTCAGACTTTGTAATGAGTTTCTATGTCCTACCAAATTACGAGATTCGATTCGCAGTTGATATTTGAGTAGAATTTGATTCGAGAATAATATCAAATACTATGTTTTCGAATATTCCCTGTATGGTTTAATTCGCCCAGTGTAAAAAACGTGGCAGAGGTTACAAAAAAGTTAATCACGTCAAAAAATCAAATAGAGGCAAAATTCAATTTTCGCAGGAACCTAAGACTAAATTCATTTAAGACACGCGAAATTCTGCATTCATCCATTTAATTATCAGAACTAATCATTGCAATAACGGAAACACAACAGAACAATGTGGATGCATAATGTGTCACTGAAATCCGGCTATACTTCTGATACATGTAAAAACATGAGTGGTACGGGCACTGGCCATATACATGTATCATGGCGCATGTCAGTGTTTGGGTAAGGGTAACTCTGATATCTCGAACACATGCTCTTAAGTAGCCAATATTAAAATGACTTCAATGGTGCATGATTCAATTCTGTTTGTCGTCAAAAGGGCTTTCGGCAGACCTTATATAGGGAAATTGACATGTCAGCAGACATATTACGAAACAGACCTATAAAACTTCACGTAGGTCAAATTTTGCGTTCATGAGTGCAAGTCTTGGAAATGAGACATTGATTTTTGGACTAATACTTTCTTTTATTTTTTCATTGCAGAGATGGTGCACAAGAATTATAACATATCCAGCAGGGACCTTGGTCTGAAAATAAGGGATCGCATCAAGGTCCTTAGGTGCACATACAGTGGACAGGAGAGAGATTACAAAAATAGTAAAAAATGAGCAGATGATAGAAAGCACTTATTTACAAGGGAAATGTTCAGATAGTAAGTTCAGCAAACAACCTATGGTCGTTTGTTGAACTTATTATACAAACATTTCTCATGGAATAACTACTCATCAATACTGCTCCAGTCATCAAAGAGTTGAATACTAAAACATATGCAAAACTTGCCATGTGTACCATAACGACACCATTTGCATGCATGACACACTTTAATGCATCTCAACATTAATTTTCAGTCAAAAAATGGTTTGTTAACCACTTAATTGTGGTTGATTTTCATCTATGACCCCAAAGTTTTCTTAAGAGATTCCTGTTCGACTTATTTGCTATATTACATGACTAAAACCTGTTTGATCAAGGAACAGAGAGTAACTGTATAAATACATACAAATCTTTTTTTCATTTCATTTTCTGTGAGATTCCCTTATATTTCATCAACAATACAAAGTAGTTTGCAACACAAGGAAGACATATACTTTAAAGACATATTATGTATTTGTTCATGTGGGTGAAACTGATAAGTTAGTATTCAGGCGCTATGCCAACTGGGGGAATGTAGCATTCTACTAACAAAACCGAAAATCTCAAGCAAATCGAGCGTACCACTCCATAGAAAACATTACTCTAAATTGTAAATATTTACTACTCGAATCGGGACACTTCTATGGGCGATAAACTAATGAAAATGATTTCGCCATCGGCAGTCACTGCATTTAATTAATATATACGAATGACGGTGTGTGTTGTCAATTTAGATATAATATACTACTTTGAACAAGATTATTCTCCATTTCCATTTTGATCACCCTACCGGAGTGTTTCACATCACTTTAAGTTGTCTGGAATGCTTTTCTGCTATACAGATTTCATCCAAACTTCACTATGTTGTCTGGAATGCTTTTCTGCTATACAGATTTCATCCAAACTTCACTATGTTGAATCACATGAACTTCCAAGTCAAGTTGAAATTGTGTTTCAGTTGAACCGTATCTTGTTAATTTTGATTTGTTTTGTTTATTGAAAAGTTTATTTGATAGAACCAGTCATATTTATTAGTCAAATTCCATTGTTTGCTCCTTGTTATGATCATTACCCCAGAGAACAAATTTACATGTAGGATTAAGCCATATTTTATCTTGTTAATCTTGATGTGTTTTGTTTATTAAATTCTTGTGTCCGGTCAATTGATCTTTCGCACTCTTAAGGTCCTTATTATATACCATCTACGTAATGATCTTTGACCATAACGCATTTTCAAAGTTTTGAACAAATAGACTGAAATAGTCACCTTGAATAATTCTATAGCTAAAGATGACACACAACTAATATAACGACCTGAAAGATTGGGTACGTATGTTCAATGTGGAATGACCTACCGTATTCTTAATTATTCCAGGATTATGCAGACATTTAGTTGCCATATTCAAACACTGGAATTTCCTGGATTCTTTGTTCATACAGCATCCAGGAAATTCCAGTGTTTGAATATGGCAACTAAATGTCTGCATAATCCTGGAATAATTAAGAATACGGTAGGTCATTCCACATTGAACATACGTACCCAATCTTTCAGGTCGTTATATTAGTTGTGTGTCATCTTTAGCTATAGAATTATTCAAGGTGACTATTTCAGTCTATTTGTTCAAAACTTTGAAAATGCGTTATGGTCAAAGATGGCCTTTCTAAATTCCAGGGTAACCTTTAAGCCTGCATTTCCCTGGAATTGATGGCTGGTGTTAATTCCAGGGTTTTCTAGCGTATTCCAGGGTTGTATTTGTAAGCCTGAAATTCCCTGGAATTCCAGGGCTGCCAATACCGAAAATACCCTAGAATTCCAGGGTATCCAGGGTTGGATTTGAAAGCCTGGAATCCCTGGATTTTATTGCTGGTAATAATTCCAGGGTTTTCCAGCGTTTTCTAGGGTTATTTTGTAAGCCTGGAATTCCCTGGAATTCCAGGGCGGGGCCAATACAAAAAATACCCTAGAATTCCAGCTTCAAATTCAGCCAGGGTTCAAAACATTTCGGTAACACAGTCCTCATTGGAAACTACTGTATTAAGAGTGGTATGCATTATGACAACGATGGAAGGAATCACTCCAGATGGCGCTGGGGAGAAAGAAGTGGTATGTGTTATGACAACGATGGAAAGCGGGTGGACCGTCTTCAAACAAAGAATCGGCAACACCACAGAATTTTACTGAGGTTGGCCTGAGTACGAAAACAATTTGGTAACATAGTCGTCGTCAGAAACTGCTGTATTGGACTGAGAATATTGACAAACTCAAGTGGAACAACTGAGCTCTACATGAAGCGGACAGGCTCAAGGGACAGATAAATACGCACAATATACCAACTTCAGTCTCGATGATGCACTTTGAGCAACGACTACGCCATCCATGTGTCGGGGTACAGTGGTGACAAGGAGGAATCAGTGGACTACCACGACGGGATGCCGTTCAGGACGTTCAACAACGATCAATCTCTCTTCAAGTGGAACAACCAAGCTCCACGTCAAGCTGAAAGGCTCAAAGGACAGATAAATACATGTGCTATACGCAACCAACTTCAGTCTCGAAGATACACTTTGGGCAACGACTACGCCATCCATGTGTCGGGGTACAGTGGTGACAAGGAGGAATCAGTGGACTACCACGACGGATGCCGTTCAGGACATTCGACAACGATCAAACTCTCTTCAAGTGGAACAACCGTGCTCTACATGAAGCTGACAGGCTCAAGGGACAGATAAAATACGCACACTGTATCAACTTCAGTCTCGATGATGCACTTTGAGCGACGACTACGCCATCCATGTGTCGGGGTACAGTGGTGACAAGGAGGAATCAGTGGACTACCACGACGGATGCCGTTCAGGACATTCGACAACGATCAATCTCTCTGCAAGTGGAACAACCAAGCTCCACGTCAAGCTGAAAGACTCGAAGGACAGATAAATACATGTGCTATACGCAACCAACTTCAGTCTCGATGATGCACTTTGAGCAACGACTATGCCATCCATGTGTCGGGGTACAGTGGTGACAAGGAGGAATCAGTGGACTACCACGACGGATGCCGTTCAGGACATTCTACAACGATCAATCTCTCTGCAAGTGGAACAACCAAGCTCTGCGTCAAGCTGAAAGTCCAGTCCTTCGATTTTGAGGCGCGCACGCGGATCTAAAAACCAGCGAGTTATTAAATGCGCACGCCGAAAAATTTAAATGCGCGGGTCGGAATTTGCAGCCAGTGAACGAGATTTTAACAAACAGCACATCAATGGTTAAACGCCGACAAGACTATTCACCGTGTATCTTTCTCAGTAGCGATGACGTTGATTACGAACATAATAACAAAGATCAATGCGGCCGCCGGCGTCTTTCTCACTCAATGATTGGGGTACACCTCGTCACAACTGCTGCACGTGCGAGTTCCCGCAAAAAACAGTGTCAATTCTTTGGCAGCCTCGTTTGATGTTTCGGCATGCGGGATTCGCCGATTCATTTGAATATTATTGGCATAGATTAGGTTTTAAGTTTAACTATACTTCGAAGCTATACTTCGAAGCCAGTATCTCTCGACTCGGAGAAAAACGAAAAATGGACATTGGAGCCTCCTCAAATACCGACTATATCAAAACGAAAGAGAGCCCCGGTTGATTCGTCGGATTCCGGTGAATCTGATTGCGGTAACGATTCCACTTCCGAGTTTGAAGTTTTAAGCGACTGCGAGTCTGGTGAGCATGCGGTCTCAGACGCGGAAGTGGACTCATTACCGTGATTAGATTCACCTGGATTGCCAGATAATCGGATTATTGTGGACTAGATATTGTACTACAATATAAACATATGTTTTTATTTCTGTTTTCACTTTAAGTTGCCAAAGGCACACTTGGAATTATAATTGTGTTTGTCTTTATTCAGTAATCATTTCATCCCTGTTAATTTGAATTGTGCTCCCGCAAAAAAAGGCGCGCGCAAATTCCAAAAGCTGCGAGCGATATATTGCGCACCTACGTTTTCCAAATTCGAAGGACTGAAAGTCTCAAGGGACAGATAAAATACGCACACTGTATCAACTTCAGTCTCGATGATGCACTTTGAGCGACGACTACGCCATCCATGTGTCGGGGTACAGTGGTGACGAGGAGGAATCAGTAGACTACCACGATGGGATGCCGTTCAGGACGTTCAACAACGATCAATCTCTCTTCTACGTTCGACAACGATCAAACTCTCTTCAACAACAATCAAACTCTCTTCAACAACAATCAAACTCTCTTCAAGTGGAAGAACCAAGCTCTAGGTCAAGTTGACAGACTTAAGGGACAGATGAAATATGCACACTATACCAACTTCAGTCTCGATGACACACTTTGAGCAACGACTATGCCATCCATGTGTCGGGGTACAGTGGTGACAAGGAGGATTCAGTAGACTGCCACGACGGGATGCAGTTCAGGACGTTTGACAACAATCACACTCTCTTCAAATGGAACATCTGTGCTCTACAAGCCGACAGGCTCAAGGGACAGAAAATACGCACACAAAACCAACTTCAGTCTCGATTATAGAATTTGGGCAACGGCTACGACATCCAAGTGTATGGGTACAGTGGTGACAAGGACGACTCAGTGGACTACCACGACGGGATGCCGTTCAGGACGTTTGACAACGATCACACTCTCTTCAAGTGGAACATCCAAGCTCTACAAGCTGACAGGCTCAAGGGACAGAAAATACACACACTATACCAACTTCAGTCTCGACGATACACATTGAGCAACGACTACGCCATCCATGTGTCGGGGTACAGTGGTTAACAAGGAGGATTCAGTAGACTACCACGACGGGATGTAGTTCAGGACGTTCGACAACGATCACACTCATTTCGACAACGATAAAACTCTCTTCAAGTGGAACATCCAAGCTCTAAGTCAAGCTGGCAGACTCAAGGGACAGATACAATACATGTGCTATACCAACTTCAGTCTCGATTATAGACTTTGGGCAACGACTACGCCATCCATGTGTCGGGGTACAGTGGCGACAAGGAGGATTCAGTGGACTACCACGACGGGATGGCGTTTAGGACGTTCGATAACGATCACACTTTCTTCAAGTGGAACAACCAAGCTCTTACGTCAAGCTGACAGGCTCAAAGGACAGATAAAATAAACATACTATATCAACTTCAGTCTCGACTATACACTTTGAGCAACGACTACGCCATCCATGTGTCGGGGTACAGTGGTGACAAGGAGGATTCAGTAGACTGCCACGACGGGATGCCGTTCAGGACGTTCGACAACGATCACATACTATCGGGATGCAGCGTCGCACAATGTTCTGTTACATACCAGGGCCGTGATGATAAAGAAATTCCTGTGGTTTAATGAGCCAGTATTGGTCAATCTTAAACTGATCAATCCGAAACCGGAGACAGTTAGAGGCAAGACTGGCAGACCAGTACCAGGAGGAAGACTAATTAGAAAATTACAAATATCCACCGTTCGGACTTATTTTCTCTTTCTCTGCCTCGACGGATATCAGATCTATAACATGGGGGGGGGACTTACTTTTTTTCATGTATTCGTATGAAATGTAAATACAATAGTGCCCTAATTAATCGACTCCTTAACCACAGCAGAATTATGGGTAACTTTTCATTACATTACTGTTGACACCTTTCACATAATTGTAACGAATATCGTACATAGTCACCAGAATTTGTGTTCTTTCTATTCCTTGTCGTTTTTCCCCATTCGTTGTTACAATTACGGTTTGTGATTGTCAACTAAACTCACAAATATATCATATAGAAATAAGTTAGTGAACATTTCCCAGCTCCTCAATGTGAGAGATAACTCTGGAATTATCTACCTTAAATTGCGATTGCTGTGTGGTCTTGATTACTATCCACCAGTAGCAATCAGATCATTCGCCATTGTGAAACGCGAGAATCATGCCTTGGCACTGAAAGGGTTAACACTCTGCAAGCAGAAATTAGTGGCACCTCACTCTGTTGTCAACAGAGGTGAGACAATTGAGAATTGAACAGAACCTTCACTGGAAATTTGAAGGGAAGGGAAGCAGACAGTTGGGGGTTTAAATAATTCCAAATTGGACTAGTGTCAGGACATGTTGGTCGCCAGTTAGGACAAACTGAAGACCCGGAACAAACTTATTCGCATAACCGATACATCCAATGGAGGCTGGGAGACAGTACGTCAGTACGAGTTGAATCCAATCGCAACTGACTTGGATGACGAGTCGCGCATCTTCAAAGCTGACACCCATGCATTGAGAAAGGCGGCAGATGGGCGTCAGCATGCAGTGGTGCGTTCATCAATATTGCATATTAAATGTATCCCATATACATGTGAGTTGTTCATCTGTGGGGGAAGCTAGGTTTGCCAAAAGGAAAATAAAAATATCTCCCTATTTCTCACTAATTCTGAAGACTGACCTCACGATTTCCTGAAATCACAGGTTGACATGTCTGACCACGGAGCATAGTGGTATGGATGCTGCTATACTAGTAATCTGAATGGGGAATATCTCAGCATCACTGGGGGATTTCCCATTCTTTTAGTTATACACCACGGATACTCAGTTAGTCACAGTACCATTATATCAATGCAGAATCTCATGGCTTGGGGAGGATCTGTTGACGTAAGCTATATTTGCTTGCATTGGAAATTCACCATAACGAAATCTTGCAGGTTTTATATTTCGGTCAATTATTTAACCCTTTGAGTGCCAGGTCCGATTTTTGTATCAACCCATATACCCTGTGCCAATGCATTCTCTTATATATGCGAGTCGACCATAGGTCGCCTCGCATATATAAGAGAATGCATTGGCCTAACAATTTTTCATCATTTGTTATTATTTTGTATAATTTTTTACAATTTTAATAATGTTTTCTTATATTCTTTAACAGACTTATTTTGTAGGTTTAGTGCCAGGGAATCTCACGCTTTTCATGGGCATCAAAATTATTACTATAAATACTTGGTGATAGTTTTGAGTTATAACATGCCCCTAAGGTTTTATCCAGTTTGTTTTTAAATTCGCTATATCATGCCTAAGCATACCCAAAAACAATTCAACCCAAAAAAACAAACAAAGAAAAAACCATTTTTTTTTAGGGCCGATTTTACAGACCGTAAATTAGGGCCGATGAAAGAGTTAAGAGAATACCCTGGCTTATAATTACAAGGTCAAGATAAATATTGTTAGGCCAATGTATTCTCTTATATATTGATTGATTTATTGGGGTTTAACGTCGTTTTAGCAACAATGCTATATCACCACGAGAAGAAACAGATTATCAAAATCGGGTGAAGCAACTGATTAGAAATGAGTGAATTAGACTAAAAAAATCAAAATATATGCAAATAAAAACACCCAAATCAGAGAGTGAGTGCTCGATTTGGGTCGGTACCATTAAGACACTGACCATTGTGCAAACGCATATAAAACAGAATATCAAAACGGATAGGAATACTGCTTTGAGAAAAACAGCGAACAAATAAATCCTTCATGAAATAGATTCAGCAAATATAAATAATAAGACTTCCGCATATCAAAATATTTGTAGTAGCGGACAACCTCACCTCCTGGCTGAGTGATAAGGTATTTATAATATCTGCTGAATTTGGAGTGGGTCTTAATTCATCAAGTTGACAATCGGGTGGTTCACTTTATTCAGTCAAGGTTCAGATTATTTCGAAATAAATCATTATGTAAATATTATTTCGCCTTTGTCTGTCTGCCAATGGTACGAGCATGGACATTTCCCTTGTCGGAAATACGACATTGGTGCAGGTGAAGCATGGCAGAGAGCTACATGTGTACTATAAATTAGGGTTACTTTTGGTTTCTCGTTTTGTTTCTGAAGCTATTAAAGCATAATCCAATCAATACCTGCATGCATATAGGGAATTTAAGTTGCCAATGTGATACATTTGCTAGTGCCAAAAAGTGCTATTAAATCTTATTCACACATAGGGAATCAGCCAAGAAAAGACAGTTATTTCATTCAGTCTGCATCTTATTGTCTCCCTGTAAAAATGTTCTGAGGTCTGTTCGTCTGTCTCTCAAGATCTGTCTGTCGGTTTGCTTTCCACACATTTATTTTCAACATTAACTTCATGAATGATTTTTCAATCAACTTGATACATGTACATCATTATTGAAACAAATTATACAAGGTGAGCTTAGGTTAGAAATTTTGCATCCTTGCGACAAGTCAATTCCCTTTGGCTCACTCTACTGGCCTCATCTATCTTCATCACCAAACTGGGGTAATTCGAGATGGAGTCTACGTCGGAGAATTAATCAACGTTGCAGAGAGTTTCTTCGACCGACTACAATACCTCCAACATCTCCATCTACCGGTACCAGCACATGTAGCAGCGGTGATTCAAATACATCGAGCATCACGCAACACCATAGTTCACTTCTTCCAGAACCTATTGATGATTCAAATGATAGCACAAACAACAGTTTCTCCTCACATGCATCTGCAAAATTGCTGATGTTCTAAATTCTTCCAATTCAGACGATTACATAGAAACTGACACTGACAGTGATAGCGTTTCAGAAGGTACATCACCACCCATTGACACTGTTAGAGACAAGCTTTCACAATGGGCAAAGGAAAACAACATTACACAAATAGCTTTACGACAAATCCTAGGCATATTAGGCAATCTTAGTGTTAACAATGCAGATGACTAGCATGATCTGCCATGAGATCGCAGAACTCTTCTTTCCACACCATCATCTTCTTCTCCACACCATCATCTTCTTTCCACACCATCATCTTCTTCAGTTATTACAGCAGCTGGTAGTCAATACCACTACTTCGGCATCAGAGGCCATATTGTGCAAGTCTTCGAACAGTTATCTTCAGAACAATTGGCCGTCCCAAATCGTTTGGTACTTAATATTGGTATTGATGGACTTCCACTATTCAACTCATCTTCGACACAGTTTTGGACGATTCTTGGACAATTCAACAGCTTCGATCTGGAGCCATTCATTATTGCCTTGTTTTGTGGTACCAGTAAACCAAACAACCTTGATGAATATCTTGCAGATTTCATAGCCGAGGCAAAAGATTTGTGTGTAAATGATTTCAGCATGGTGATTGTGTTTGCAGTTTTGAAATTAAGTGTATTGTCTGTGATGCACCAGCTTGTTCCTTTGTTAAGGGCACCAAATCTCATACTGGGTACAGTGGCTGTGATAAGTGTGTTGATCATGGACTATACCTTGAAAGGAGAATGACATTCCCTACCTAAGATTCTGAGACTGACGAATCCTTCAAACCGTCAGACGATGACTATGACGAGGAACATCACAATTCTAATTACCCACTTGAAGATCTGCCTATAGGTCCAGTTTCATCATTTCCGCAGGATTATATGCACCTTGTTTGTCTCGGTGTTGTTAAAAAAACTCATAAAATTATGGATGAAGGGTCCATATCGGTCACGACAACCTGTCAGAGTAATGGATTCAGTTTCAGACAAGCTGCAGTCTTTTAAGGACTACATACCACGTGATTTTGCCCGAAAGCCAAGGCGTGTGAATGACATCGACCGGTGGAAAGCAACTGTACTGCGAATGTTTCTTCTGTATACCAGTATAGTTTCCCTCTCTACAAACACTTTCTTCTACTTTTTGTCGCTATGAGACTTCTTGTCAGTCCTTCATCATGTAAAAGTTACAGTGCATGGGCTCAGGAGTTACTTGTGACATTCTTCAAGAATTTCAGCAAACATTATGAAAGCTATAACCTGGTTTACAATGTTCATGGTTTAGTGCACTTGGCCCAAGAAGTTGAAATCCATGGTCATGTCGACTCTTTCTCTGCATTTCCATTCGAAAATTACATGAGGACACTCAAGCTGAAAGTAAGGAAATCCAGCCAGCCTGTTCAACAAGTTGTTAACCGAAGTATGGAACGAAACAAATTTCCTCTTCGGTTGGCTCCAAGTAGACACTTTGAGCCAAAGCTCATGCACCATCATTTTGATGGACCCATTCCAGAGATGGCCACAAGAGTAACATTTATACAATACAAGAGCATTGTTACTGATAAGTTTTTCTTGTCAAGTAATGTTGGTGACAATTGTGTCCAAGTAAAAATGACATTGTCTACATTAAGAACATTCTTTCCACTATTGATGGCATCTTTATTGTGTTCAGTGTATTCAACAGAAAGGAAAATTTCTTTATATATCCAACCGAATCAAGCAATTTATCTATTTACTTGCTCTCGGAAATCAGTTCTGATATTGACTATGTTTCGATTGATGATATTAAACAGAAGTATATCTTGTTGCCTCATAATGATAAGTTTGTGTCTCTACCTCTCCTGCATCACAAATGAATGTTATTACTACATATTATATTTAAATTAATTGTGGTTTTATTACATACAGGTACGAGGAGTCGGATGCCTTAGAAGCTCACCTGAAGGAGAAACACAATCTATCTTTGTTCAGTGTAAAGCATGCCTTAGAGATATCGGAGCAATACAGTCATGCAGTGGCAGATACGGCCGGGTCGATGGTGACTGACCCAAGTGCATTCTTCAGTATGTTCATATCTGGATTCCATGACTGTTTCGGAAAGCAGTTACCATGCGACAGAGGAAATGGCAGCTGAAACGGCCGAATCGACAACAGAGAGGCGACAAAAAGCAAAACTTGGAGGATGGTTTATCTTCCCATCGAACATGCCCCAAATGCTCACCTCTGTTTAAAAATGTAAGGCATCACAATCAAACTCGATGCTTTGTGAATGTAATTCCCATATAAATAAGCCGGGCAAATTACCAGTTACTCCGTTATCGGAACAATTGCCTAGAAAATCAAGTCTTTTTTATCACAACATCGAAAGCTTTTTAAGGGATTCTGGCATCCGACCAGGATCAGAATTTAACCCTTTGAGTGCCAGGTCCGATTTTTGTATCAACCCATATACCCTGTGCCAATGCATTCTCTTATATATGCGAGTCGACCATAGGTCGCCTCGCATATATAAGAGAATGCATTGGCCAAACAATTATTATTTTTTTTTATTTTTTTTTTTTTTTACAATTTCAATAATTCATTCTTATATTAACAGACTTATTTTGTAGGTTTAGGGCCGATGAGATCGGCCCCTGGCACTCAAAGGGTTAAAGACTTGATCAAAGGTAATCATCACTGATTTTTTAATTTATGCTGGATTCAATGTGGTGGGTGGTAACACAACCCAACCACTTAACTCATACATCAACTAATTGATAATGAAACTGGGAGTTCAAACTCGTCTGTCACAGATGCCAAAATCACACAATCAATAATTGCCTTGGGCAACATGAGTAGTGGTGCCACCTTGGAATCTAGATCATTAACCAATATCAAGACAGATTAACACACAATTTCCACTGTTATCATGGGCAGGAGGTGATAGACAGGCAATGCCACTCACTTTTAGCAAAGAGTTTGCGCCCTTTGGTAGTGAAACAAGTAAAGTGGACATGTGGCGGGAAATTTCATGCTTATTGAAATACATCAATCCAAACACTAACAAAGTTCATATGAAATTAGCTGGATATTAAGATTAACCACAATAAAGAAATTCTTTAAAGTACTTTCGCAAAGAATTCCCCCCCCCCCAACAGAAATATAAATGCGTGCCACTATATATCTTCATCCAAAGGATTTCTCATGCCACTCTACTCCTTTGGATGAAGATATTAAAGGGGATGTACACAGTAATGCCCTAAGTAATCGACTCCTTACCACAGCAGAATTATAATGGGTAACTTTTCAGGATTTAGTCGGAAATATGGCTTGTTGCAATTCATCAGAAAGCTCTCTATGAGAGCTTTCCGATGAATGGCAACAAGCCATATTTCCAACTAAATCCTGAAAAGTTACCCATAATTCTGCTGTGGTTAAGGAGTCGATTACTTAGCGCATTACTGTACCCCCTTTAATATCTTCATCCAAAGGAGTAGAGCAGAAAGAGAGAGCAAAAGCACTTAGACAGTTTATCTGGGCTGTTAAAACAGTTAAAGCAAGGATATTAAAGTAGAAAAATTAAAGGTGTACGATGATGCAGTAAAGTCATGTCCTATGTAGAGCCACCCCTCTTTGCCGAGGGTGAGATTCACAACACTCCAGTGAAGGAATGGATCACAACCATAATGAAACAGGTGACAGCACAATTATCTAAGCTATCCAAAAAGGGCCACACATTGTTCACCAGGTATGTGGCCCTGGACAAGCCTTGAAATAGTGTGTCTGTCATTTGCAGAATGAGGTCCCCAGAGGGTGAATTTAGTGATGCTACCCCGCATAGTGGGCTAGCATCACCAAATTCACCCTCTGGGAACCTCATTCTGCTGAGGTGTAAGCAGAATGAGGTCCCCAGAGGGTGAATTTGGTGATGCTAGCCCGCTATGCGGGGTAGCATCACTAAATTCACCCTCTGGGGACCTCATTCTGCAAATGACAGACACCCTATTTCAAGGCTTGGCCCTGGATTGACATCGGGCACAGGTCTGACACAAGGTACAATTATTGAGGATTGTATGGTGACACATTGGGACAAGTCCAGACCAATTCATTTCCCAACCATTCAGTGGCAAAAACAGGACTTTCCTGCAAGAACTTCGCAAAGTGGGTGGGGGAATTTCACGTGGCATGCGGTATTCCAGCTTCTGAACAGGTCACAGTAAAGACCAGCAGGAAGATCCAGTAAACATCAAGCAGGCGGAGTGGTGATCCACAATGCATTGTGGCTGTACAAGAATTATGCAACCACAGTAAAACGACATCAAACTTTTATCAATCTGGCTACGCAATTCGGAAATATTTAGGATTACGGGAAGGGGGTGGCAACATTTAATCGCTGACCCACTATACTCGTGTTGTAGTATAACATATTTACATATGACATTATGTACCACCAATCAGTTAGTATATATTTACTATATTTTTTGTGACACTTTATTCAACATAAGCATTGCACCAATGATTGCACCCATAGTATGTAATTCATTTGTATGAACATATCCTATTTTGGCATGACTATGAACACATCAGCGGAGTATTTCAGATCGACTTTAATAAATTATCTTAACTTTCAGAGAATGGACTTGTGCTGGTGTCCAGACTTTCAGCTACAACACACTACCATCCAGCAGACATCCTGGAGGCAGTGACGTCCAATGCAGGGACAGCCAACAGAGTTGAGGTTGTGGGCAATTCCCTGTGTGCACACCAAGGTCATGGAATACCGTAAGTAGACAATTCATATTCTGCCCATTACTAAGTTTATCTCGAGCCCAAAGTTGCATGACCGCTAAACTAACAAGTCTATTTGTCCAATTTAATTAGCTTTTTTTTCTTTTCTTTTCTTTTTTGCTTTCTTTCTTTCCGTGTGCGTGTGTATGAGTGTTTTATGTTAAGGTAATGTCTCTATTTTGACCTAATTGGCATGACTGTGCTCGAATGTGGTTTTGTGTTGGTATGGCGCGACGGTACACGTTGTGCGGTTAAGGATGACTGTCTAGCATATATGTGATGGGGTGCTTTTGTCTTCATTTCCGTATTTTTGTTCTACAACACTTTTGGGTTATGGGTTGTTCACTTTGCTTATATTTCTTTAATTTGTTTCAATGATATATTGTATATTATATGATCTTCTATTAAGGAGGAATTGAAGATATATATATATAATATCATACCTGCCATGTGTTGTTACTAATGTTCGACTACTTAGTACTATATACATTTCCCTCATTTCCAGATTGATCCTCATGCATGCGGGTGGACAGCTGTAGACAAGGGCGAGCCATGCACCTTCATGAACTTTACAAAAGTGTGCAATCTTCGTGGCATCAGGGACACAGTACTTGCCATTAGTTATCTATACATCGTAAACCCGTCATTCATCTGTACTGATATATGAACTAGTTTGTCAAGTAATTAGACGTCCCACTTCACTAGTATTACAACACATACATCTGCTTTAATAACATGTATTAATTGTCTCGTCTTCAAACTTAAAAAGCTCAACAGGAGCATTTTAAACGAATATTATTGGTTTATAATACACGTCGAACATTATATTCTTATATCTCGTGAAAAACCTATCAGTTATTGACATGTTATTGGCATTATAATTCACAACTGGTACTTGATACTCATCAGGAACATTTAATCCCAATAATGAGATCGTTTCAAACAAATAATGTTTTGATGCACAGTTGAACATTGCATTCTTGTATTTCATAGGGACTGTCTCGAATGAAGAGATCATTAATACATATGAAGATACAGACGCAATCAACAGACGCAGCGGCAGCAACTGAGGGGTTTAATACCATGGTCTCATGACGTCAGCAGCCATCAGGTGCAACAACATGAAGGTCTACAAGAATGGAGTTGAACAAACAAGCTGAGACGACAATTTATTCGAGTGCACTGAAATTCAACGATTACTTCCAGACAAGATTAACGCCCATTCTAAAAGAAAACTTCGCGACACCACAGACTTCAGAACTGATTCCAACCAAAACGTCATGGACAAATAACTGCGAATCAATGAACCACTTCTTCAAACAAGCTATAAACTGGAAAGTAAAGCTATCAGAATTGCAGAAACAATCTTGGTTTAAAGCCAGATTTTTTTCCCTGCCAACGAAACGACATGCAGTCTGACAACTCATAAATTGATTGCCTATTCAGTCCAAACATGAAATGGCCAAGTATGGGAAACTAGGAGATATTGCATTCTGATTGGTCAAAAGTAAATTGGGGTTTTACATGCAGAAGAAATGAGGAAATTATTTAAATGATTTTGTGACTACTATTTGCATTAATTAATTCTAATTAACAAATTAAGAATTCTGTATTGGTGTATAACAGTACTATTATTTATAGCACTTTTTATTTTTAAAATGTCACAGCTACATAACACCAACAAAAAGTTATTTATGAAAACATAAATATAAAAACTTCAACATAATCGACTGTTGTCTGTGATTGAGATTAATTGGCAGGAAGATTTCATTATGATACAGACTCTCCTCACTACAAAGACTTAATCAAAGTTCAGCATGTAGAGAGTCCCGTTGGTAAAAAACTTTACATTTATATGCAGTGAGCGCATCCCTTGATGTAGGCATTCGTCCAGAAGGCCATCAAATTGGGAGCGGTATTCGGATTAAAGACATAAAAAAACTTTCTTGTATGCATCATCTTCGAAAAAATGTGGTTCATAAACTTTGGTATTGTGGCTGTCAAAATGACAAAAACAATAAAACCCTGTGATACAGGTGGTTATCATAATTTAACAACATCAGTCTCAATTACAAAATCTGATATATTGACAGGGCGAATAAAGACAGTTTAGGCTTTCTTAAATTTACTCTGTTTACTCATTTACAATGCCAGTTCATGTAATGCCCTAAATAATCGACTCCTTAACCACAGCATAATTATGGGTAATTTTTCAGGATTTAGTTGGAAATATGGCTTGTTGCCATTCATCGGAAAGCTCTCAGTGAGTCGATTATTTAGGACATGTACTCTATATAAATCAATATAAATTCTGATTAATACGATACTGAATCGGACCATTCAGAGAATGATTCTGATTATTCAGATAGTTTGAAACTACTGAGAGTGATGGAGATCTATCAGAACCTCCGGTTGATTTTGAGAAATGTACAATAACAATTTAAATTGGAAAGCAGTTTTATTTTGTTGAGGATGTGGGCCCAGTTGACCCTCCAACACGTTCGGCTCGCTCTATTTCATACTTTATGCAGTTCCTAACTATTGGTATATTTTAAGATTATAGTTTAGCAAGGGAAGCCTACATGTAACTGTCTTGGTAAAGCATAGGTCAGTATAAATGGTCATAAGTTGCTTGTTAAGAATGATAACTTAGGTATGTAATTAGGTATTTGATGTAACAATACCTTTTGTATTAAAATATAGTGATTGATTTCGCATAGGTAAAGCTCTTCAGGTGAATTGTCACAAGGCCACCAGATATGAAGGAGAACACAACGTCTGACCTCCCATGCCGTGTCAGTCAATTCTCACATACGAGACCAACCCTCGACACCAACGAAACACAGAATATAACTGAATATTCCTACTAAGGACATTATGTCCAGAGGGCACGAACAGCCCAGACACCTTATGGTGAATAATATTAATCTATTGGTATATTTTAGTCAAGCTGGTTTCCACAACTTCAAGCAACAACTATGCTATACATGTGTCGGGATATAGCGGTGGCGCGGGTGATTCAATGGGCTATCATGACGGAATGGAGTTCAGCACGTACAACACATTATATAGAAAATTAGTGTCGGGGAATTTCATCTTGCAGCACGACCTACTCTATCAGGCCCAGACAGTGAACACTATTTCTGTCTCTCGGTTGCTAAGGCAGAAGTCGTGCTGTTCAGCACAATGTCCGTTATAATATTTCGCACATTATTAATGAAGAGGGTCTCATTTGGAACAGATAATGGGTGGGGGGATTGGGATTGGGAGCATGGGTGGAGACCCACATGCACATGTCAGGAAACACAATGAATGATCATCACATGATTTCGATGGGAAGAAGCTCATACAGTAATGCCCTAAATAATCAACTCACTGAGAGCTTTCCGATGAATGGCAACAAACCATATTTCCTACTAAATCCTGAAAAGTTACCCATAATTCTGATGTGGTTCAGAGGTCGATTATTTAGGACATTACTGTACTCATATGAACATTTATCAGCGATTGTACCCATTCACTCTATTGCATACTTTATGCAGTTTCTAACTGGTATTTTAGTCAAGCTCAGGTTGTAACAACTTCAAGCAACGACTACGCCATCCATGTGTCGGGATACAGCGGTGATGCGGGCGATTCAATGGACTATCACGACGGAATGAAGTTCAGAACGTTCAACTCACAAGTTCATCCAGAGGTGGCATGTGTCGGGGGGTACAGCGGTGAAGCGGGAGATTCAATGTGCTACCATGACGGGATGGAGTTTAACACACAGATGTGCTACAGGAAAAGAGCAGACGAAATTATATTGGTAATTAGCGCTGGGGAATTTCACCTTGCAGCACGACCTACATGTACTCCATCAGGCCCGCATAGTGAGCATGATTTCTGTCTGTCGTTCGCTAAAGCAGAAGTCGTGCTGTTGAGCACAATGTCCATTATATTTCGCACATTATTAATGAAGAGGGTTTCATTTGGAAGCTGGTTGCAAAAACTTCAAGCAACAACTATGCCATCCATGTGTCTAGGTATAGCGGCGACGCAGAGGATTCAATGGGCTAGCACGACGGAATGCAGTTCAGAACGTCCAACACACAGGTGTCGCCGCACATGAAAACAGCAGATAGTCGTTTATATCACTTTCAGAAGTTTATGAAACAGGTCAAGCCAGAGAGAGAGGGTATCGTGCAAGAAACTGGCATTTTGAATTAGTGTACTGATACTCGAAATAAAGAAATCAAAATTCAGATTACGATAATGAATCTGACCATTCGGAGAAAGTACAGAGTGATGAAAATCTATCAGAACCTCCGGTTGATTTTGAGACATGTACAACAATTGAAATTGGAAAGCAGTTCTATATTGTTGAGGATGTGGGCGGAGTTGACCCTCCCAACATGTTCAGCTCGCTATTGCATACCTTATGCAGTTCCTAACTGGTATTTTAATCAAGCTGTTTGCAACAACTTCAAGCAACAACTACGCCATCCATGTGTCGGGATACAGCGGTGATGCAGGTGATTAAATGGGCTATCATGACGGGATGGAGTTCAGAACGTTCAACTCACAAGTTCATCTAGAGGTGTGGAAAATGAAAACAGAAGATAGTCGTTCAGATCACTTTCAGAAGTTCACAAAACCGGTCAAGCCAGTGAGATAGAGGGTATCATGTGAGAAACTTGCATTCTGAATATTTCATGACTTGTTATCGCACACATTATGTTGTTTTATTGGAATTCAATGTCCAAACATAACCAGTCATTTAATTTTCTTAAAAGTTAAATAATAAACATATTGGATGCATTGAATGCGGCATTTTATTTTTTAATGTCCTTGATATTCACAACCCACCGGAAGCTGCCATATGCTGGGAATTTGTCCAGCTCGTCATTTATAACATGGCCATTGAGGAGCCGTCATGGTCACCGAGTCAGCTTAAATCCTATTTTCTGTCTGAATATGGAAGGGTCAAACCCGGTTGATTTTGATAAATGTACAACAATTTAAATTGGAAAGCAGTTTGATTTTGTTGAGGGCTGACAGTTGATCACCTCCAACAATCGGCTCACTCTATTTCATACAGTAATGCCCTAAATATTCAACTCCTTAACCACAGCAGAATTATGGGTAACTTTTCTGGATTTAGTTAGAAATATGGCTTGTTGCCATTCATCGGAACGATAGCTTTCCGATGAATGGCAACACGCCATATTTCCGACTAAATCCTGAAAAGTTACCATAATTCTGCTGTGGTAAAGAAGTCGATGATTTAGGGCATTACTGTAATTTATGCAGTTCCTAACTGGTATTTTAGTCATGCTGGCTGTAACAACTTCAAGCAACAACTACGCTATCCATGTATCGGGATACAGCGGTGGCGTGGGTGATTCAATGGGCTATCATGATGGAATTCAGCACGTACAACACATACAGTTCATCCCGAGGTGTGGCACAGGAAAACAGAAGAAGAAATTATATTGATAATTAGCGCTGGGGAATTTCACCTTGCAGCACGACCTACTCCATCAGGCCCGGACAGTGAGCATGATTTCTGTCTGTCATTTGCTAAAGCAGAAGTCGTGCTGTTGAGAACAATGTCCGTTATAATATTTGGCACATTATTAATGAAGAGGGTCTCATTTGGAACAGATAATGGAGTGGGATATTGGGGTTGGAGCACGGGTGAAGCATCAATTAATAATACACAGTATCTATGGGAAGACATTCAAGACAGCTCTCTTAGCTATGTCATTCCTTACTATTTCTACTCATATGACCATTGCATGAGGTATGTGTATCAGGGATTGGTAACCAAAGGACTTCAGCTGCATCACAGACACCGATGCATTCAAAGAGTGTTCGTCTGGACCCATGTGTGCTGGAAGTGGCCAGGCTGTGGTACGAACAACACTATGGTCATTCTTTTAAAGATCCACTGTGTGATAAATATAGACATATAGCATACAGGCAGTTCACTTGTTGGTGCTGGGGGTATCTTGGACTTTATAACAGAAGGCCTTAGTGCCATCATGTGTTTTGCGTAAAATAAGACAGGAGTTTTCTAGTGAAGGTGGTGATGGTTTCTTCTTTACAGTGTATACTCCTTTACAACAGTAGTACATGTACAGGTACTCGAAATAAAGAAAAATAAATTCAGATTATGATACTCAATCTGACCATTCAGAGAAAGTACATGTACGGAGTGAACTATCAGAACCTCCAGTTGATTTGAGAACAACAATTTAAATTGGAAAGCAGTTTCATTTTGTTGATGTGGGCCAAGTTGACCCGGCCTCCAACACGTTCGGCTCGCTCTATTGCATTTTTTAAGCAGTTCCGAACTTTTGGTATTTTAGTCAAGCTGGTTACAGCAACTTCAAGCAACGACTATACAAGCCTTGAAATAGCGTGTCTGTCATTTGTCATTACACCTCAGCAGAATGAGGTTCCCAGAGGGTGAATTTGGTGATGCTAGCCCACTATGCAAATGACAGACACCCTATTTCAAGGCTTGTGTCCGACTACAGCGGTGATGCAGGTGATTCAATGGGCTATCACGATGGCGTTCAGAACATTCAACACACAAGTTCATCCAGGTGTACACATGAAAACAGCAGATAGTCGTTCAGATCACTTTCAGAAGTTACAAAACAGGTCAAGTCAGTGAGATAGAGGGTATCATGCAAGAAACTGGCATTCTGAATATTTCATGACTTGTTATCACATACATTATGTTGTTTTATTGGAATTCAATGTCTAAACATGACCAAAGTCATTTAATTTCCTTAAAAGTTAAATAAAGCATTGAATGCTCAAACATATTGGATGCATTGAATGCCGCATTTTATGTTTTAATGTCCTTGATATTCACTACCCACCGGAAGCTGCCAACGCTGGGAATTTGTCCAGCCTGTCATTTATAACATGGCCATTGAGGAGCCATCATGGTCACCGAGTCAGCTGAAATCCCTATTTTCTCTCTGAATATGAAAACTTTTATCATAGTCTGGCTGTTGAAGGGTCAAACACTGTTGATTTTGAGAAATGTACAACAATTTAAATTGGAAAGCAGTTTGATTTTGTGAGGGGCCCAGTTGACCCTCCAACACATTTGGCTCGATCTATTTCATACCTTATGCAGTTCCTAACTGGTATTTTAGTCATGCTGGTTGTATAAACTTCAAGCAACAACTATGCCATACATGTGTTGGTATATAGCTGAGGCGCGGGTGATTCAATGGGCTACCATGATGGGATGGACTTCAGCACGGTCAACACATCCAGTTCATCCCGAGGTGTGCAACAGGAAAACAGCAGATGAAATTATATTGATAATTAGCGTCGGGGGAATTTCACCTTGCAGCATGACCTGCTTCATCAGGCCCGGACAGTGAGCATGATTTCTGTCTGTCATTTGCTAAGGCAGAAGTCGTGCTGTTGAGCACAATGTCCGTTATAATATTTTGCACATTATTAATGAAGAGGGTCTCATTTGGAACAGATAACGGAGTGGGGGATTGGGGTTGGAGCCCCCCATGCACAAATCAGGAAACGCAATGAATGATCATTACACGGGATCAACGGGAAGACATCTCTCATAGTTACGTCTTCCCTTAATTACTATTTCTACTCATATGACCATTTAGGTATGCATGAGGTATGTCTATCAGGGATTGGTACCGGTTCGCTCTATTGCATACATTACCACCTTCATATGCCTTATTCAATAACCTGTGTTACACCTAGCAAAATTTACAAAGTCGCCAGCTAGTTTGAAAAATAACAGCTGGTTAACAATAGTGAAATTTCATAGTGTCAGAGCATATACTTGTGTTGGAGCAGAGACTTCTGAATGTGAGTTTAGACAGGATATATAGAGTTATCTGTCTTGTATTTTATGTTTCTATTTTCGCAGACGCATTTTCATCACAAAAAAGACAAAAAAAAGCGTCAAAAAGTAGAAGTGGTCTGTATGAGACTGATTTTTCTATGTCACCCACAAAATCATCATTAACAAGACTTTACCACTAAAATTCAAATTCAGTGCTCTTGGGTTCAGTTGTAGAGAAGAACAAAACTATCCAAATGAATGAAGCAGATATCGTAATTTTACTGCCCAGTCTGTTACATAGTGATCACCACACAATAACACACTTTCCGGTGGCGAGTAATATGTATAACTTCCATGTCAATCAGACACGAGTCACAGACAGTAACAAATATATATCTATGTATTGGAGAAGGAGAGCAGAAAGCCCGTTTATATACATTGTCGTTGTTATGAAAAAAGACCACCGCAACTACAAACTTTATCAAATACAAACATCATGAACTACAAACTTTATCAAATACTAACTTTATCAAATTCAAACTTTATCAAATACAAACGTCCCCGAGGCAGGATTATCACTGTGAATACACATTCTACAGTTTAAAGGGACGTTCTACAGTTATACACATTCTACAGTTTAAAGGGACGTTCTACAGTTATACACATTCTACAGTTTAAAGGGACGTTCTACAGTTATACACATTCTACAGTTTAAAGGGACGTTCTACAGTTATACACATTCTACAGTTTAAAGGGACGTTCTACAGTTATACACATTCTACAGTTTAAAGGGACGTTCTACAGTTATACACATTCTACATTCAAATAAAACAATTAAGATGAATGAGAATACCATTGTAAAATACATTAAGTTGTAAAATTACTGGAAAAATGCTAAATTTGAGAAATCAAATTATAGTTTTACAAATGACCGGAATTATTCATTATGACGTTATGAATATATTCCCTCTAGCTATTATTCTACTTGCCATGTTACGCGAAGCGTGACCAACCAATCATTTTAAATCTCATCCCAAGTCACGCTGAGTGAACAGGCTGTCCCACTTCCCCTCACTTTCCTTCTGGCGGTTATCGACAAGAAGTGTTTATAACTTGTTACATTAATTATGTTCGATACAGGGAATCAATTAATAGCTGGAGGGAATATTCCTAACGTCATGGTATTATATGTTGGGGGACTTACATTCTTTAGATTTTGTTTACATATACCAGTATGGTGTAAAATTTCCAACATGTAAATTTCCAACTGCTGAATACTTTGTTGCTGCATGTACATGAACATGCCTGGCTGTAAAATAAAATGTACAATTTGTAGTCATAATTTACTCGTGAAGGGGGTGGGGCTTATACCAAGGGTGGTTATACAGTTTGTCACAATTTGATAAGGCAAATTATTATCCAACCTTGTTTCATATCTGACACCATATCACCGTTTCGAGATACAGTAATGCTCTAAGTAATCGACTTCTTAACCACAGAAGAATTATGGGTAACTTTTCAGGATTTAGTCGGAAATATGGCTTGTTTCCTTTCATCGGAATGCTCTCCCCTTTGAATGGCAACAAGCCATATTTCCGACTAAATCCTGAAAAGTTACCCATAATTCTGCTGTGGTTAAGAAGTCGATTACTTAGAGCATTACTGCATGTCTATTTTAAGTTTAATGTGAGTATCAGATGAGCACTATTTTCAGACTACGCCACTAGAAAGCCATACAACGACATGAAGTTCCAGCCAAATGGCGTCATAGTGCTGCTGGGTGCCAACAGAATCAGAAACAAGACCGTCACCTCTGACTTGGCTGCCACCGCATGGGCCTGCATGGCTAAGATCAGCGCCATCACGTATGTAGTAACAGTTTACTTTGTGCCGATGACGTTGCGACTCGCATTACACCGAAGTATGAGGGGTTGGTGGTGAGAGATTTCTTTGGGGATGAAGCACAGATGATCTGGAAGTCTTTGAGCTTAGCAACAATGGGAACATGTATACTGTAGATAACTTCTTTGATATCTACAGATATACCGTTATGCTGATGACAGACCACAGATATCGGGTTTTCAGATTACCACCATGGTGGTTCGGATATACCAGATTGCTGGGAGCGTCAAGACTGATGGTGCGTCTCGCGGCTACCTTACTGCAGCGTTCTATCGTGATTTTCTCAGGGCGCAGGGTTTACGAATTCTTGCCGCTCTGAAGAATACAGACAGGACAGCCGTGCAATGCTGCCATTTGGTTACGACGTTCTGAAGATCACTTCCAGGTTTATTCGAACCCGAATACACAGTCTGGTTTCTTTTGAAACCATTCATAACGGCCCTTTTCAGGGCCTCACAAATTTTTCAAAAGTTAACTCTAACATACAATGTAGCTATTGTACGATTTGTTCATTCTTCCTGAACTTGGAGAGAATGTTCACATAATTTCTCAAAGAATACTTGTTCATTCATCCTGAACTTGGAGAGAATGTTCACATAATTTATCAAAGAATACTCAGTTCATTTTACGAATTACAAAAAAATAATTTCTTGCCAATCCCCAGGAACGCAGCCAGTTAAGATTTAATTCTCGTTTTGAAGAGCCTCTGATGTTTTAAACAAACAAGGTAGATTATCTGCATACAAAATTAAATATATTATATTCAGAACTTAAATCAATTAAAGCACCACATAGTGTTTGGAACATTGAATCTGCAAACCTTAAATATTACACACCATCGACCACTTTAGCTGGTTAATAAGGGAAATTTAAAGTTATTCTACCTAGTATCGCTTATTGGTCTTGCTTTTAAGTTGAACGGTGATTGTTAAAATTGTCCGAACACATTGTGTGTCTGCCAAGAGGTAAGAAAGTCTGCCAGGACTGAGAGCATGAATGCATGAATGCGTTAATGTTATTCCATGAAGCAGATATTGTCATTTTACTGCCATGTCTGTTACATAGTGATCACCACACAATAACACACTTTCCGGTGGCGAGTAATATGTATAACTTCCATGTCAATCAGGCACGAGTCACAGACAGTAACAAATATATATCTATGTATTGGAGAAGGAGAGCCGAAGCCCGTTCATATACATTGTCGTTGTTATGAAAAAAGACCACCGCAACTAAACTTTATCAAATACAAACTTGATCAACTACAAACTTTATCAACTACAAACTTCATGAACTACAAACATGATCAAATACAAACTTCCATCAAATACAAACTTTCATCAAATACAAACTTCCATCAAATACAAACTTTCATCAAATACAAACTTCCCTGAGGCAGGATAATGACTGAATACACATTCTACAGTTTAAATTTTCGGATCATTAAACGGTGGAATTGATGACATAATCAAGTGTTCGTATCTCCCTGTTGATTTCTGTATATCCTTGCCTTGACACGGAAATCGGCGGAAAATGACGAACATTCACGAACACTAGACAAACTCGAATTGGGTTTATCATTGCGGAATTTGCTTAAGTTTTTTTGCTTCAGAATTCCATATGCTTTCCTAGCTAGTCGTATTCACATCGCATATTTGTTATTTTTTTTAGATGGCTTACAAGATTGCGTTGTTTGGCTCGAGCCATGTGAAAAGAATGAAGCAGTATGACCACCGCCGAGAAAGCGCCAACTTCATCATGTTTGGCCAGTCAGAGCTGAATTTCGAAGGTTGGTTGGTTATTATCTGTTTTATCTTATAACTAACCAATAACTTTCAAAGTGAAATATTATTATTTATTGTCTAGCTATGTCTATTTTAAGTTTAATGTGAGTATCAGATGAGCACTAAATGATAATAATGAACACTATCCTAGCTGTGTATCAGTTCATGTCTGAATATGTATCAACACACGCGATAAATGTAACAAGTTATTCCCTCTTGTGATCATGATTGGCGATCCGACATTGAGCCTCTATATTGTTCTATTTTCAGACTACGCCACAAGAAAGCCATACGACGACATGAAGTTCCAGCCAAATGGCGTCATAGTGCTGCTGGGTGCCAACAGAATCAGAAACGAGACCGTCACCTCTGACTTGGCTGCCGCCGCATGGGCCTGCATGGCTAAGATCAGCGCCATCACATCTGTAGTAACAGTTTACTGCGTGCCGATGATGTTGCATCTCGCATTACACCCGAAGTCCAACGAGGGGTTGGTGGTGAGAGATGTCTTTGGGGATGAAGCGCAGATGATCTGGAAGTCTTTGAGCTTAGCGACAATGGGTACTGTAGATAACTTCTTTGATATCTACAGATATACCGTTATGCTGATGACAGACCACAGAAACCGGGTTTTCAGATTACCATCATGGTGGTTCGGATACACCAGATTGCTGGGAGCGTCAAGACTGATGGTGCGTCTCGCGGCTACCTTACTGCAGCGTTCTATCGTGATTTTCTCAGGCCGCAGGGTTTACGAATTCTTGCCGCTCTGGAGAATACAGACAGGACAGCCGTGCAATACTGCCATTTGGTTACGACGTTCTAACCCGATTAGTCAGGTTTCTTTTGAAACCATTCATAACGGCCCTTTTCAGGGCCTCACAAATTTTTCAAAGGTTAACTCTAAGATAACTATTGTACGATTTGTTCATTCTTCCTGAACTTGGAGAGAATTAGGGCTGGGCGATATTGGCCCCAAAAAATATCGCGATATTATGGTGACAACATCGCGATACACGATATTATCGCGATATTATTTTGGTATATTACAATTGGTAAGTACAATGTACAATATATGCAATATTTCATAAATAAAGTTTGCACAATACATCCCTACGTTTTATTTACAATTTGTGGGTCATGAGAGGTCGAGTAAATGTGTATTGAACAATTATCAGTAACATCACAGTATACATGTATATAATGACCACTCGTCTGCAACAATTGACAGTTTGTCGACGGAGAAATAATAACTTTGAAACAAAGGGATATAATCATATAACACGGCCCACGTGCGTTTTCGCATACATTTTTTAGAGTTATATCCCTTTGACCATAGCGCTCAACACCATGCACACATTAACCCTTTACCCAACAGAACGGCCCTGTGCCAATGCATTCTCTTATATATGCGAGTCGACCATATATAAGAGAATGCATTGGCTTAACACATTAAATATTATAAAATTGTTAAAGAATGTAAGAAAAAATGGTAAAAAGTGTTTAAAAAAGATTTTTTTTAGGCCAATGCATTCTATTATATATGCGAGGCGACCTATGGTCGACTCGCATATATAAGAGAATGCATTGGCACAGGGCATAACTGTAACCATCACAATGTGATCAAGGAGCCGGTTCCAATGATATCCATATTTGTATGGTTTTATTGAGACAGACCGAAGATAATTTAGGCTGTTGAAGATTTATTTGGCCGGTTTTGGCCGGTTTGTTGGGTAAAGGGTTAAGCACCGCATTCGGTTTCAAATTTCCATTTTATTAATTCGTGAGGAATTGGTTGTTTGTGAGACTATTTATCAGTGGTAATTGGTAGTTGGTAGCACCGTGGGACTTCAATGTCCATATTCGGCAGCCCTGGAAATTAGCGTCGACAATGCCACAATGGGCAGTGCCGAGGCAAAAGCCGACGTGAAATGAATTTGCGTCGGCATTTTTTTAGCTGAGGAAAATAAATATAGACAATCATGTTCAATTAGTTTGTGAATTTGACATTTGTTGAAGCGATAGCAATGCCATGATCCGTACGGCACATGTCCACAAAATCATTTTACTCGCAATTTGCACACATTGAGACGATCAAATCTGACATCGTAATCCGTCTCCAAGCAACGGTTACGGTTGATAGAGCAAGCTGCACCAACTTGAAAGGAGGTCATTGTGCCAGTCGCATGCACGCGACATACCAATCTCACAGTGTAGCCAACTGATGCTACTATATAGTATCTCTTTGATGTTTCTGACGAAGCATATCCAACTTGACAGGCACGTGCTCCGATGTTTTAAAACGTTTTCGACTGCGTATTTCCGGGAAGTTTGGGACTATTATACTTACTCTAACTTCGCTGTTTGTTGGGACCATATGATGGGTTTCAACCTACATGGAGAATATTACAACTTGGGACGGTATTACGATATTTTTATTTCAGACGATATTGTTGACGATATCAAAATTAAAACCGGGTATACCCGATATATCGTCATACCGCCCAGCACTACTATATACATACCTAAAGTATATGAACATGCATATTTTCTAAGTATTAATATTAAATTTATATGTATAATATTTCACAATATAGAGAACTAGTTATTTGTAAAAAAAAACTCATGGGTTATCTCATACATTACATTTTGTCTTGTAAAATATCACTATGTTCACTAGCGATCAACCTCCATCAGATGAAACTCATTGTGGTGACAAACGACTTCGACCGTGCTTTAACCTTGAATTGACCATTTTGAAGGTCAAGGTCAGGGTAGCGATTTGACCCGTCGAAAACACTCCCTCAATAAAAGTATCCGTAGCTATCACATTTCATCGAAATCAGTTAATTTTTTTATTTAATTTAATTCTGCCTTTTTAATTAAGAGACATGATGGTACCCGTCCAGTGATGATACCCGTCCCTAAAAGAGGTACGTTTGTGGGTACCCGTTTCAAGGTGAAGATCACCTCTGAGGGAAAGACCCAAGTACGTCACGCAACAAGCTCATGTCTGGATACAGTCTTACACGCACACGCCCAAACCCAGACAAAATGATCACATTACACACATACGCTCTTTATCGACGACATCACTGCGGATACGAACGCTCTTTAACTATCAATGCGATTAACCCCACCGTGCCAACGGCGATAATTTTTGTGACTGGGAGTGTTGCTCTGACGTTCTCAGAAGCGGTGCGATGCCACTTCATCTGGGATTTTACCCTTAGATAGGAAATTTGGTCTCAATCCTTCCGGCAGTTTTAGAGTTCATCGCGATCAGACACACCGCACAGATCTTCCAAAATATACAATAGATATATATATATATATAAATCATTTTGTTTTATTTGCCAGGCTAAAGAATTGGGAAAATCCCAATATCGTATATTCAAACTATGCGATACAGAGAACGAGGACTCCACAATAGATGTCATATGGTGGATTCCAAATATTGGACAAATTCCAATTTACCATCAGTGAGTAGAATATATAATACTAGAAGGTGACCCGACTTCGTCAGGGCTATTGAAAAACCAAATTTCAAGTCGATTGCTCCACCCGTTTCGGAGATCTGGTCTGCGCATGCGCAAAGCTGGCGTCGCACGGGCTCGGCGACCCGATAAAATTCGTATCCGGGGCAAGATACATTAAATTACCAAATTTCAAGTCGATAGCTACACCCGTTTCCGAGATATATAGCCCAATCTCACTTGTGGATACCTCGGCCGGTGATGAGTTAACGCGACATCAGCCTGTTAAGAGTTAACGCGATCACGTCACGATATGTTGATCGCGTAATATATTCACGCAATGATTTTCGATGAGCGAAGCACGGTCCTGCGTTCTTCCCGACAATTAAGGTAGAAACTTTAAACGTACACATGCGTGTGATACATCATTGGAAAGATGAAAGGCCACAGATTCTAACCGTGCAAATTATATGACTGGCAATTTATTATTCGCGCTATATGGAATCAATTTGTGAGCACCGAACTGAAATATATTAGCGCACGTGAAAAGTTTACCTCGGATCTGAAAATTAATAGGCCTATGTTACTCCTGGCCCGAAAATACCCCCACGTACCAAGTTTCATCGAAATTGGCTCAGCCGTTTTTGAGTTCATCGATTACACACAAACAGATACACAGATCTTTCAAAATATATAATAGATAGAAAACTTTAAAAATCTTCTAAATTCTATTTAGAAATCTATCTAATCTATTTTAAAAGTAAGTTGAGCTGGATTGCAGACACCATCAATTATAGCCATCCACAATTATCAATAAGGATATTAAAAATACTCAATCTCATTAGATGGTCCCCATATCATAAGGTTACGATGACAAACAATTCTTCAAAATACAATTTTGTTATCGTAATCATTTAATTAGGCCAAAAATGAAGAATACCCGTGTTTAGGGTAACCCGCCCGACCCTACTCAAAACCTGCCACCAAATTCCATTTTATCGTTTTTCAAAAATTTCCTCAGACTTCATTTTATTTTTTTGTAATTAGGAAATCGCAACTACGGAATTAGCTTAAACAAGTAAACCATTTCCTTGCAAATATCGTCAATTCACGAGAAACGGAAGTGCCGCCATTGTTGTTGGTAGTATATTCGTATTACCTCGCCATAGTTCGGCAAACCTCGTCGATTTCTCGAAAGCAAAAACCAGAAAACGCGCGATACTTGTGCCGGAATATGTATTAACTAGCAAATCGAAAGTAACTGGATATTTTGCCGATTGCACGTGTCGATTGAATATGGCGGAAACACTTCCATGTGCGGATAGATCCTGAGTTTTACTAGTAGCTATTAAACTTCACAAATGCGTTCATATGAATCAGAATAGAAACATCATGGCGCCTGTCAACTATAGAACAGATATTTTGTCGTGCGTGAACTGGTACCACACAGATTCTGAACTGACAGAAAAGGACATAGTAATAAAATGTCGGATTAAATATAATTCTGACACTTTTGAAATCGACCCAAAGCTCAAAATTCCATTATTATAGTTTATCCACCTCTCACCGCATCCACCCTGAAAATTATAAGCCTGATGTAACATTGAGTCTGTATGTACCCATGCAGTAGGAGAGGTATGTGCCTGGTAGAACATAATTTTTTCCTAGTAAAACTATTTCTCATTAAATATTCATTAGTTCTACAGAAAGCCGGACCCGATGAATCAACGCCCGCCCCTGTTTTTTTCCCTCATGTTACCCTAAACTCAGGTATTCTTCCTTTTGGCCTTATAACAAAATAATGCTAAATGCTGTCACCTATGGTAAAAAATTTCTGAAAACATGTCATTCATCAACCGCCGAACGAAAAGTCACAAACCCTGCAACTATTAATTCTGATTCTTAGAATCGGCTTCCGCACACGGTTGAAGCGGCCATGACGGCACTGGCACGTGACCATGTTTACGCCTGTCAATCACAACTAATTTCAGATTTATATTTAGTGCGGTGTGACGTAATTTGGGGGAAGCCCAGAACCGTTCAGAAATGAAAAGTTGGTGGGAATGCAATAGACTCAGTATCAGTGTGAATCTGAGTGTATGTTTACATAGACTGGGAATAATAGTACAGGCGGGAAAATATTGAAAAATTAAATAATAGTACAGGGCGGAATAATAGTACAGGCGGGAATATTTTTGAATTTCCGTATGTGATGTCCCAAAGTGACTCAGAGAATGTTCACATAATTTCTCAAAGAATACTTGTTCATTCATCCTGAACTTGGAGAGAATGTTCACATAATTTATCAAAGAATACTCAGTTCCTTTTTTGTTTTGAACAAACAAGGTAGATTATCTGCATACAAAATTAAATATATTATATTCAGAACTTAAATCAATTAAAGCACCACATAGTGTTTGGAACATTGAATCTGCAAACCTTAAATATTACACACCATCGACCACTTTAGCTGGTTAATAAGGAAAATTTAAAGTTATTCTACCTAGTATCGCTTATTGGTCTTGCTTTTAAGTTGAACGGTGATTGTTAAAATTGTCCGAACACATTGTGTGTCTGCCAAGAGGTAAGAAAGTCTGCCAGGACTGAGAGCATGAATGCGTGAATGCGTTAATGTTATTCCATGAAGCAGATATTGTAATTTTACTGCCATGTCTGTTACATAGTGATCACCACACAATAACACACTTTCCGGTGGCGAGTAATATGTATAACTTCCATGTCAATCAGGCACGAGTCACAGACAGTAACAAATATATATCTATGTATTGGAGAAGGAGAGCCGAAGCCCGTTCATATACATTGTCGTTGTTATGAAAAAAGACCACCGCAACTAAACTTTATCAAATACAAACTTGATCAACTACAAACTTCATGAACTACAAACATGATCAAATACAAACTTCCATCAAATACAAACTTCCATCAAATACAAACTTCCATCAAATACAAAACTTTCATCAAATACAAACTTCCCTGAGGCAGGATAATGACTGAATACACATTCTACAGTTTAAATTTTCGGATCATTAAACGGTGGAATTGATGACATAATCAAGTGTTCGTATCTCCCTGTTGATTTCTGTATATCCTTGCCTTGACACGGAAATCGGCGGAAAATGACGAACATTCACGAACACTAGACAAACTCAAATTGGGTTTATCATTGCGGAATTTGCTTAAGTTTTTTTGCTTCAGAAATCCATATGCTTTCCTAGCTAGTCGTATTCACATCGCATGTTTGTTATTTTTTTTTAGATGGCTTACAAGATTGCGTTGTTTGGCTCGAGCCATGTGAAAAGAATGAAGCAGTATGACCACCGTCGAGAAAGCGCCAACTACATCATGTTTGGCCAGTCAGGGCTGAATTTCGAAGGTGGGTTGGTTATTATCTGTTTTATCTTATAACTAACCAATAACTTTCAAAGTGAAATATTATTATTTATTGTCTAGCTATGTCTATTTTAAGTTTAATGTGAGTATGAGATGAGCACTAAATGATAATAATGAACACTATCCTGTGTATCAGTTCATGTCTGAATATGTATCAACACACGCGATAAATGTAACAAGTTATTCCCTCTTGTGATCATGATTGGCGATCCGACATTGAGCCTCTATATTGTTCTATTTTCAGACTACGCCACAAGAAAGCCATACGACGACATGAAGTTCCAGCCAAATGGCGTCATAGTGCTGCTGGGTGCCAACAGAATCAGAAACGAGACCGTCACCTCTGACTTGGCTGCCGCCGCATGGGCCTGCATGGCTAAGATCAGCGCCATCACATCTGTAGTAACAGTTTACTGCGTGCCGATGATGTTGCATCTCGCATTACACCCAAAGTCCAACGAGGGGTTGGTGGTGAGAGATGTCTTTGGGGATGAAGCACAGATGATCTGGAAGTCTTTGAGCTTAGCGACAATGGGTACTGTAGATAACTTCTTTGATATCTACAGATATACCGTTATGTTGATGACAGACCACAGAAACCGGGTTTTCAGATTACCACCATGGTGGTTCGGATACACCAGATTGCTGGGAGCGTCAAGACTGATGGTGCGTCTCGCGGCTACCTTACTGCAGCATTCTATCGTGATTTTCTCAGGCCGCAGGGTTTACGAATTCTTGCCGCTCTGGAGAATACAGACAGGACAGCCGTGCAATACTGCCATTTGGTTACGACGTTCTAACCCGATTAGTCAGGTTTCTTTTGAAACCATTCATAACGGCCCTTTTCAGGGCCTCACAAATTTTTCAAAGGTTAACTCTAAGATAACTATTGTACGATTTGTTCATTCTTCCTGAACATGGAGAGAATGTTCACATAATTTCTCAAAGAATACTTGTTCATTCATCCTGAACTTGGAGAGACTGTTCACATAATTTATCAAAGAATACTCAGTTCATTTTACGAATTACAAAAAAATAATTTCTTGCCAATCCCCAGGAACGCAGCCAGTTAAGATTTAATTCTCGTTTTGAAGAGCCTCTGATTTTTTAAACAAACAAGGTAGATTATCTGCATACAAAATTAAATATATTAAATTCAGAACTTAAATCAATTAAAGCACCACATAGTGTTTGGAACATTGAATCTGCAAACCTTAAATATTACACACCATCGACCACTTTAGCTGGTTAATAAGGGAAATTTAAAGTTATTCTACCTAGTATCGCTTATTGGTCTTGCTTTTAAGTTGAACGGTGATTGTTAAAATTGTCCGAACACATTGTGTGTCTGCCAAGAGGTAAGAAAGTCTGCCAGGACTGAAGAGCATGAATGCGTGAATGCGTTAATGTTATTCCATGAAGCAGATATTGTCATTTTACTGCCATGTCTGTTACATAGTGATCACCACACAATAACACACTTTCCGGTGGCGAGTAATATGTATAACTTCCATGTCAATCAGGCACGAGTCACACACAGTAACAAATATATATCTATGTATTGGAGAAGGAGAGCCGAAGCCCGTTCATATACATTGTCGTTGTTATGAAAAAAGACCACCGCAACTAAACTTTATCAAATACAAACTTGATCAACTACAAACTTTATCAACTACAAACTTCATGAACTACAAACATGATCAAATACAAACTTCCATCAAATACAAACTTTCATCAAATACAAACTTCCCCGAGGCAGGATAATGACTGAATACACATTCTACAGTTTAAATTTTCGGATCATTAAACGGTGGAATTGATGACATAATCAAGTGTTCGTATCTCCCTGTTGATTTCTGTATATCCTTGCCTTGACACGGAAATCGGCGGAAAATGACGAACATTCACGAACACTAGACAAACTCGAATTGGGTTTATCATTGCGGAATTTGCTTAAGTTTTTTTGCTTCAGAAATCCATATGCTTTCCTATAGCTAGCTAGTCGTATTCACATCGCATGTTTGTTATTTTTTTTTAGATGGCTTACAAGATTGCGTTGTTTGGCTCGAGCCATGTGAAAAGAATGAAGCAGTATGACCACCGTCGAGAAAGCGCCAACTTCATCATGTTTGGCCAGTCGGGGCTGAATTTCGAAGGTTGGTTGGTTATTATCTGTTTTATCTTGTAACTAACCAATAACTTTCAAAGTGAAATATTATTATTTATTGTCTAGCTACATGTATGTCTATTTTAAGTTTAATGTGAGTATCAGATGAGCACTAAATGATAATAATGAACACTATCCTAGCTGTGTATCAGTTCATGTCTGAATATGTATCAACACACGCGATAAATGTAACAAGTTATTCCCTCTTGTGATCATGATTGGCGATCCGACATTGGGCCTCTATATTGTTCTATTTTCAGACTACGCCACAAGAAAGCCATACGACGACATGAAGTTCCAGCCAAATGGCGTCATAGTGCTGCTGGGTGCCAACAGAATCAGAAACAAGACCGTCACCTCTGACTTGGCTGCCACTGCATGGGCCTGCATGGCTAAGATCAGCGCCATCACGATTTGTTCATTCTTCCTGAACTTGGAGAGAATGTTCACATAATTTCTCAAAGAATACTTGTTCATTCATCCTGAACTTGGAGAGAATGTTCACATAATTTATCAAAGAATACTCTAGTTCCTTTTACGAATTACAAAATAATTTCTCGCCAATCCCCATTAGGAACGCAGCCAGTTAAGATTTAATTCTCGTTTTGAAGAGACTCTGATGTTTTAAACAAACAAGGTAGATTATCTGCATACAAAATTAAATATATTAAATTCAGAAATTAAATCAATTAAAGCACCACATAGTGTTTGGAACATTGAATCTGCAAACCATAAATATTACACACCATCGACCACTTTAGCTGGTTAATAAGGGAAATTTAAAGTTATTCTGAAGACAAAAAAATAATCTACCGGTATTGTTTTTTATCACCATTGCTGTAGCTAAAGAAAGTCCATTTCGGGCACAAATATATCAAGATAGTACCTAGTATCGCTTATTGGTCTTGCTTTTAAGTTGAACGGTGATTGTTAAAATTGTCCGAACACATTGTGTGTCTTTAAATATTTTCAAATTGCATGTCACAGGTAAGAAAGTCGGCCAGGGCATGGAAGAGTGAAACTCTTACATGTCTTGGACTGAGAACATGAATGCGTGAATGTATTTTGTCTCTTCCTCTGTTGTTATTCTTATTTCTCAATATATTTATAAAATATATATATTTCTGGATACAGAACATTCATATGCTGGGCATAAATTATGAGGAGAAAGGCTAGGATTGAAGAATGTCATATAATGTTATACCAAAAGTATCAATATGGATGAAGCAGATATTGTCATTTTACTACTGCGTGGCTGCTACATAATGATCATCACAAAACACGCTTCCTGGTGGCTACAATTACTGAAATGCCCTAAGTACAGTAATGCCCCAAGTAATTGACTCCTTAAACACAGCAGAATTATGGGTAACTTTTCAGGATTTAGTCGGAAATATGGCTTGTTGCCATTCATCGGAAAGCTCTCAAGGAGAGCTTTCCGATGAATGGCAACAAGCCATATTTTCGACTAAATCCTGAAAAGTCACCCATAATTCTGCTGTGGTTAAGGAGTCGATTACTTAGGGCATTGCTGTAATTGACCTAGTAACTGGGGTTATTATGCATTTATAACTGCAGTAACACTATGATTGTGGCACAGCGATTAAATGAGGAAATAAAACCTGGTTATATTCCTTGACTGCCAATACACTGTATATATAGCTTACAGCTGAATATGACATATATAAATTGGTTGGAGCCACAATTGTATTGGAAGTTACAATTTCATACCAGTTGATGATTTCATGAATTCCCAGCACTATATCCTCTGGTTGTCACGGTGCTCGGCAACAAATGCATATTTTTTCACGTAGCATTGAAAGCACAAACACAAGAAACAATTTCTAGCCAATCCCCATTAGGAGCATAGCCAGTTAAGATTTCATTCTCGATTTGAATACCCCACCGCACCCCCGATGTTTAAAACAACAACCAATATAGATTATCTACATACAGAACATTCATATGCTGGGCATTATGAGGAGAGGCTAGGATTGAAAAATGTCATAATGTTATACCAAAAGTATCAAGATGGATGAAGCAGATTCACACATGCTGGAAGTTTAACTATAAAAGAACATGCATCCATCAGAGATTTCCAGATGTTGTGTCAATGTTCTGAGAATTGGATTAGAAATCTTACGTTAACCAATCTGATTTCAATAAACAAGTGTTTGTTAGTGTTTTGAAGTCTGGAGATAAAGTTAGTAAGAACATGATATGATTGACAAATTTTGCAAAGTGACCCAGAGAGTGTTTGCTGTTCAAATGTACATGTAGAGAAGGTTGCTGACATGATATCAGAAGAGGGTGAGCTACATGTAGATGGTCATCTTTACAATCATCATCATCGAGCCAGAATGAACGTCGCAAAACAAAGGTGCATAGCAGACCTCATGCATGACATTGACCACATCATTAGGGACCAAAATGTTGAAGTTGCCATGATAATCATAAACACTGACGAGGAACCACCATTAGAAAGTGATTTCCGTGTGTATCCAGGTGATGCCATTGTGAGTGTGGTACAAATGTACTGAATTAAAACAACAAGCTACAAGTGTACAATTAGTGTATACCTGAACTACACTTACAATGAAAGTGTACACTTAGAAAATGTAAGGACTTATACTGAAAAAGTTGTAAAAATTGCAGTTGTCAATCATCAGGATAAAAATAGATCGAAATGTTGTTAATCATTAATTATTCATGGTTATCCATTGTTATTCATGCTTCGAACATTTGCACATGATGTCAATCATAAATTATTCATGGTTATTCATGCTTCAAAATTGTGTTGGTCTCAATACATTGTGGGTCTCTTAAAGTGTTCACACATATTCATGCTTATTCATGCTTGAGAACCATGAATAACCATGAACAAACTGAACCATGAATATACACCATGAATAATGATTGAATAACCATGAATAATCATGCTTATTCATGCTCCACGAATAACAGGAAACTGGGGTATGCACAGATGATAAATCTCAACATTCTGAGTCCCGATATTTAGATCCAATGACATACCTGTTGTTTTATCCCTATGGCAAAGAGGGCTGGCAACCACACATGCAAATCAACATGACCGGAAGAGAAAGTGCTTGCCTGGGTTTTCGGCAACAGTACGGAAGCAAGGTATTAGTAGTTCCTCAATCAGCCAATTACAGACATACAACTAGAGATGAGCCGATTATCAGTAAGGCTTATCAGATCGAGCTGATAACCATGATATCGTTTGGATATCTGTATATCCGGATAAATATGCTGTTTCGAGGATCCGATAGAAATTAGAATTTTTAGGTACCTTATGTGACCAAGTCGCATAAAACATAACTCTATTAGTCTACCATCCACCAAATATAAGCACTCTTTGGTTGAATAAATAACAAATATTATAGAAATACCAAAGTATATATACTTAAATGTGGCTACTTGAGCCTATACTTCAATGAAAATTAATCTCCACATTATGCATATCCATCACAAAGAACCAGACTGGTAAAAAACGCATGTCACATCGCATCCACTTGGTAATAACTCAGCTACCTGTGACCTCTTATCAGTTTGACAGACCTTTGTACGCATCATAAGAATAAACACTCACAGATGGCTTACCTTGTTACAGTCTTATTAAAACTAGACCTAATTTTCATTACTTTCAACTTATGGTCTTGAGACATTCATGGAATAACTTATTTCAAACGGGAGAAATCCAACCAATACGCACCACCAATCAATAACTGCCAGAAAATCCAATTATCTATTCACATTCTGCACTCAATAGTAACTATTCATACAAGCACCGCCCAATAGTTCTAAAAATAAGTATTACCGAAGGCGGAAATGCTAGATGAAAGCGAGGCTACGCTAAAACAATGGCAGACTTTGATGAAATACAAATTCTCGAACGTTTTGAAGAAAATTGGTATTGATTCACTGAAGCAAGAACAGGAGCATATTCTGAGGAGTTTATTGATAACCAGAAAAGATGTGTTAGCTATTCTTCCTATCGGTTACGGGAAAGGTCTGCCGCATCAAATAACTCCAATGATTGTTGCCGATTTGAAAAGTAAATATTCAGATGTTGGTTTTGTGAAAAAGCTCACAGAGAATTGTTCTGTTATCGTAGTAACACCACTGATTTCGTTGATGAAAGACCAGGTCGAGTGAATAAGAAATATTCAAACACCCAATTGGCTTTACAAGGGTTGAAGCGACAGCCATTGTTTTTAACGCATGTTGAAATTGTTGCACGTCAATCAAAACAGTAAACAGTGCTATATTTGGAAACATGAATATTAATGTGCTGTCGCCAGAAGGGAATTCCCCGTTCATCGCAGAAATGAATTTAAGTACCGGTGTCCCTAGACTGAGAGTTGACTAAGGAAACCTTGGTCTAGTTATTACTAGACTGACCTTGTTGCCTTAACCCTATGAGTGCCAGGTCCGATTTTTGTATCAACCCATATACCCTGTGCCAATGCATTCTCTTATATATGCGAGTCGACCATAGGTCACCTCGCATATATAAGAGAATGCATTGGCCTAACAATTTTTAATCATTTGTTATTATTTTTTACAATTTTAATAATTTTTTAAAAATCTAAAAAAAACAAAACATGTTTTTTTATTTTTTTAGGGCCGATATTACAGACCGTAAATTAGGGCCGCTGAGATCGGCCCCTGGCACTGAAAGGGTTAAGGACCTAAACTCAGTCATCGACCAGAATGGACCTGCATGGTGCATTAATTTGATTAATTCTGGTATGGTCATTGCTATCATCTTAATTATTAGACAAACACAAATTTTGTTTGAATGGAAGACAATGACACAAGGTTAATGTGAATGACTGAATGTGATTATACTTAACCCTTTACCCAACAGAACGGCCATGTGCCAATGCATTCTCTTAGGCCATGTGCCAATGCATTCTCTTATATATGCGAGTCGACCATAGGTCGCCTCGCATATATAAGAGAATGCATTGGCTTAACACATATTAACGAGAGGCCGATCACGATCGGCAGATGTTTAACCCATACCTTGGCGATAGTGATCAGCTATTTTCAGTTCTGACACGAAAATCCATAAGCCATAACTCTGTTTAAAATATAAAAAAATGGATCAAACCCAAATTCGAAATCTATCTGTATTTTGGGCTGAGAAATTCACATACAAAATTTACATACATCTCAATAAAATGAGATATATCAGATGAAAGGTATTTCTGCTAAGTATAAGGAATGTTGAGAATTAAGGGTTCATTTTAACCACAAAAATCCATACAAGTGAAAGGGATATAATAGGAGAATGATTACATGAAAAATATACAAAAGCATAAAATTGATGACAAGGGTTAACAATTTTAACTCAATAAAATTAGGTACAGGTATGTCACTGGAACACTGCATTGATATCCTAAACCAGAGAGCTGTATGGAAATACAATAAACAACAGATGGTTCTCTGTCCAATTACAGCTTCCACAGTGCCCTGACAATATGATGGCTAAAAATAACTCTAATTTCCAATAATACAAGTTAATTCTCTCTCTCAGTGCTAACTGATATCACAGGGGTTATATATCTGCTATGGTTCTACATAATAAGCATAAAAATATCGAATCTGTTCAATCCTTAGTTAAAAAGGGCCATAACTCTGGTATAAAAAACAGGTTCTAACCCATATTCAAACTTGATCTGTATTTTGAGTTGAGAAACTCACATACCAAATTTGGTTCCTATCAGACGATAACTGGTTGAGCTATCGAAGCATGGATGAATTCAATATCAAAGGGCCATAACTCCATTAAAAATAATCTGATCAAACCCATATTCGAACTCGAATTGTATTTTAGATAGAGAAACTCACATACCAAATTTGGTTCTCATGAGATAATATTTTTTTTAGTTATCGTAGCATCCATGAATTCTAAGTCGAAAAAGGGCCATAACTCCGTAAAAAAAACTCGGATCAAACCCATATTCGAACTCGATCTGTATTTTGGGCTCTGAAACTCGCATACCAAATTTGGTTCCGATCAGATAAAAATTGTTTGAGTTATGACAGCATGCGTGAATTCGAAGTTGAAAAAGGGCCATAACTCCGTAAAAAAAACTCGGATCAAACCCATATTCGAACTCGATCTGTATTACGGTCTGAGAAACTCATATACAAAATTTAGTTCCGATCGGATAGAAAATATTTGAGTTATCACACCATGCGTAAAGTGTCCACGGACAGACCGATAGACAGACAGACAGACGGACGGACGGACAGACGGACGGACGCACGACGAGTGGTCAATCCGGATGTCGACATTATGTTTACCATACTATGGTATGGGTAAACATAAAAATGATAAAATTGTCAAAGAATGTAGAAAAATATTATAAAAATTGTTAAAAAATGTAAGAAAAAATTCTAAAATTGTTAAAGAATGTAAGAAAAAATGGTAAAAAGTGTTAAAAAAAGATTTTTTTAGGCCAATGCATTCTCTTATATATGCGAGGCGACCTATGGTCGACTTGCATATATAAGAGAATGCATTGGCACAGGGCATAACTATAACCATCACAATGTGGTCAATGAACCGGTTCCAATGATATCCATATTTGTATGGTGTTATTGAGACAGACCGAAGATATTTTAGGCTGTTGAAGCTTTATTTGGGCGTTTTTGGCCGGTTTGTTGGGTAAAGGGAACGGTAATATAATGCACGATTCGGAGATAAATCACCGGAGAGCGTTTGAGAGACTGACCGTAATAAACCGCGACATTGTTGGTGCATCATTTTCACTCGCTATGGTTATTGGACAATCATATCATCTGATTATCCAATTATATGCAAACATATCACAGCCCATAATTATGGTGGCCTAACAATCAATGCAGGTGTTAGATACACAATGTATCAAATAGCTGTGCTGCAAGATATTGCTACATAGTGGCGTTGTCAATGCCGCACTGAGCAATACTCAGGCTGTGGCAGTCCATGCACTACGTATGCATTGGCGACTTTTCAAAGACACCGACAATGCAAACATGTGCGAGAGACGTCTGTTTGTAGATAATTAATTGTCACTCTCGACTCTTCGAATTGACATCTACATGAGCCACAGACTAATTTCAAATTAATGGAATTTTAACAGAGACATCAATCCTTGTCAATGTTAAGTGATTTTGACAAGTACTAACTGTTGTGGTCTACATGTACATAGTAAAGACTGAGAAGACTGGGACTGTCAGGTGAACCTCACCACAGTCATTGACTGTCTTGTTTATTATTTTAATGGCTGAACAAAAAAAGAAGAAAGGTTTCTTTTACCCCATTAGGACCTTGTTGAGCAAACTAAAGAAACCGGTGAGGGTGAGTATATCAAGTGGGGGATAGACTTAAGTCTAAACACTCCATTTAAGGACCTTCTTTAGAAAAACAAAGAAACCGGTGAGGGTGAGTGCACCAAGTTGGATAGATCTAGGTCCAAACACCCCATTAGGACCTTCTTTAGAATGTTTATTATTTTAGTGGCTGAACAAAAAAAGAAGAAAGGTATCTTTTACCCCATTAGGACCTTGTTGAGCAAACTAAAGAAACCGATGAGGGTGAGTATATCAAGTGGGGGATAGACTTAAGTCTAAACACTCCATTTAAGGACCTTCTTTAGAAAAACAAAGAAACCGGTGAGGGTGAGTGCATCAAGTGGGATAGATCTAGGTCCAAACACCCCATTAGGACCTTCTTTAGAAAAAAAAACGAAACTGGTGAGGGTGAGTACGTATATCATGTGTGATAGATCTAGGTATAAACACTCCTAAATTCTTTGTCTCAAATTCAAAAATTGAATGACCATTATTAAAATTGGGAAATGTTACCTTTTAAATGCTATTGGTTTCCAGTATTACATGTGAATATCCAACTAGATATTCTGATTGGCCAGCTGTAAATTAAAATTTGAACTGTGGATGAGTCGAATTCAAAATAACAAAACTAACAATGGGCCAAGATAGTTATTCGCCCATGACCGAAGGAAATTCATCTTTAGTTATCTAGAAATGATGTTATTGTCTGTCCGAGCAGATATCTCAACCATAGGTTGTCTGACCTCAATGAAATTTGGTATGGATGTTCACCACTATGTGGACATGCAATGGAATGTTCAATTGGTTTGTTCTGATTTCTGTTCTAGAGTTGGACATCTTTTTTATCTGAAAATGTTGATTATTTGTCTGTCCAATACAGCATACAGACAGCTGCAGAGATGGTGTTGGGGATATTGTGAGCAATTTTGTAGAATGTTACTTCCATCATCTGCAGAGTCATGCACACGGACATAAGGAGATCAGGGAATGCAGTACGTATACACCGTATTCAGATTGCCTATCTTGGAATAGGTTCAAGGTGTCTAAGCTGTCTAAGGGCAGACTTATGTAGTAGGAAATCATTGATTGTTTAACCCTTGTTAGTGATTAGTAGCAGTACCCAGACTTTTCAAGAGCATTTATAAAATGGGGAGGAATGTGGTATAATTTCACTACTGGTACATGTGTAGTTGGTTGACATCAGTACTGAAAGTGTGACCGGACATGACCTGTTCACATATGGCAACAAACTTCCTGGGCAGTTGTACAGATTGTGTCATACGGTATAATGCTGTCCTGTATCGGAAGCTGACCCCTTAGTCCGAGGCGTGACTTAATAATAAAAGGTGAGCGACACTTAAGATTATATCACCACAATATTCATATTCAACAATGATGCCTCAAATAACATCATATATTAACACTTTGAGTGCCACGGGCCGATCTCATCTGCCCTAATTTACAGTGTGTAAAATCGGCCCTAAAAAAATAAAAAATAAATTTGTTATTTTTTTTTTTTTATTTTTTTTTGTTTGGGTTGAATTTTTTTTGGGTATGCTTAAGCATGCTATAGCGAATTTAAAAACAAATTGGATAACACCTTAGGGGCATGTTATAACTCAAAACTATCACCAAGTATTCATAGTAATAATTTTGATGCCCATAAAAAACACAAGATTCCCTGGCACTAAACCTACTAAATATACCTGTTAAAGAATATAAGAAAAAATTATTAAAATTGTAAAAAATTGTAAAAAATAATAACAAAAGATGAAAAATTGTTAGGCCAATGCATTCTCTTATATATGCGAGGCGACCTGTGGTCGACTCGCATATATAAGAGAATGCATTGGCACAGGGTATAATAGTCCGGGAGCTAATAGGGGTACCCTTGCACCCCCCCCTGGGACTTAACTTCACCCCACTCATTTTGTTCCTTATTATGTCCTTCAACTTTTAAGCAATGTTAACAAGAAAAAAAAGTGGCTGTGTAGACTCCAGACAAAATGGCGTCCATCATGGCCGCCGTTTTTCAGCCCAGACCCTAAGTCAGTTTATGCAAATTATAGCGGGAAAATCTTTTAAAATGTATACAAATGTATATATTTTCGTGAAGCTGAGACATAATGACACATTTTGAGCCAAAATTTAAACTCACCATCCAAGATGGCCGCCAAAATGGCCACCGGAAGTTGAAAATATAACATTTTTTCACAAATGTCTTTAGATCAATTCATGCTGTTTGGAACTGGTTGAGTAATGCAACTTTATTTTGTGTTTTGTATATTAACTGATCATTGGAGCAATGAAATGTGCAATTATTGGGGTCCTAACCCCCTTCCGATCCCTCAAAAATTCGATTTTACAGAATGCGGTATAAAATTTCACAAAAAATCACAATTGGGATTCTAGTCATATTTCAACAAGAAATGAACAGAACTTTGTAATGTAAGTGAGGCATATCATTAACTATTAATATTCCAAATCACTGGAAACAAAATTCTTACTTTGGCTCAAAATGGCTGCCAATATGGCCGCCAAAATATGGAAAATGGTAAATATTACACCAGCGTGTCCTGCAATCGCTTACAAGTTGTGGTTGATGTAAAAAATTGGCTATTCTGCATTCTATACATTGAATACTAACATGTCTGATGCACCATGGTTAATTGTTACTATTGTCACCCCTGACATCGTCAAAAATATTGGACTTTTCTCTCAAAAACTTGACATAAATATGGGCAAAAATTCACTTGTGATTATCACCGTGATCGTTGTTGCTATTATCCTGTGGCGACAAGATGCTGTGAGGAACAATGATTGGGAACCAATGATTTCTTTTTGTCTGTACCATATGATCCACACATTTCATACAAAACAAGACAGTCAATGACTGTGGGGTCGCTCACCAGACTGCAAAGACTGATAAGACTGGGACTCTGGAGACCACAACAGTCAGAACTTTTCATAATCACTTTAAAAGAAGTAGATATCTAAAGAGTTAAATCTAAAACAAAAAATTTGGAGTTATGTCCCTGGCCCCGCCCACATTTGACCCAGTGACCTGATTTGAACAAATCTGAACCCCAGTCACCCAAGGATCCTTCATACCAAATATGAACCCATATAGCCTGATGGTATTTGAGAAGAAGTCACTTTAAGAATACTATGGAGGGAAAGAGTTATGGCCCTGGCTTCGCAACTATTTCAAGTGAACTCATTTGAACAAATCTGAATGTGAGTCACCTAGGGAACATCCACACCAAATATGAAACCATTCGGTCTTATTGTTCTGAAGATGTTTAAAAGAATTACTATGGTGGGAAAGAGTTATGGCCCTGGCTTCGCAACTATTTGACCCATTTGGTCTTATGGTTCCAGAGGAGAAGATGTTCAAATAATTGTTGTCGGACGGATGGACGGACAGACGATGGACGGACGAGGAGTGATGACTATAGCTCCGGCGGAGCACAGGTAGGGTGGCTGGTTGATAATTAAATCTCTTATCTCCGCCCCTATTTGAACAAACATGAATCCCCATCTATGAGATCCATTCATTTGGTAATTTCAGACATTAGATTTTAAGAGTTGAACTTAACTGATTTTCCTAAAATGACCCCAAATCTGAAAAAATCTAAACCCCAGTCACCGAAGGACCATCCATACCAAACATAATCTAAATAGTCCAGATGGTTCTTGAGAAGAAATTGTTTTAAGAATTACTATGGAAGGAAAGAGTTATGGCCCTGACTTCTCACCTATTTGACCTGATGAACTCATTTGAACAAATCTGAATGTGAGTCACCTGGGGGACATCCACACCTAAATATATAAACCCATTTGGTCTTTAATATGTATCTGGAGAAGAAAACAATTGATGGACGGATAGAGACATATTGACAGATGGATGGATGGGAGAACAGTCTGAAATAGAGACTGACAAATTAAATCCAATATACCCCCCAAGTTTTCTTTGCAAAATCAGGGTATAATGAGTTCAACTGGATACTGGTGGTTAAGAACATAATATTCGAACAGACAAGCCTGAACATAGTGTCTGACATTTGCAGAATGAGGTCCCCAAAGGGTGAATTTAATGACACAATCCTGCAATGCGGGCTAGCATCACCAAATTCACCCTCTGGGGACCTCATTCTGTGTAGGCCTCAACTGCTATGGGAGACATAGCATTAGATTGAAGTTCTCCAGTTAAAGTTGGTGATGTGCACCCATTGGGCACCTCAATTATGCATTTTATATTCACAAATTAGGGGATATAGAAACTAAACAGAAGGGCTAAAGTAAGTAAATATGTCAATTTAAGTGCCTATATACTTCCCAGAAGATGAGGCCTAAGCAGAATGAGGACCCTGGCTAGTGTATTTGGTGATGCTAGACTGCTGATTAGGCCTCAATGGCCAATAAAACCAAGGAACAGATTGAAGTCCTTCAGTTGAAGTTGGTGATACACACCCATTGAGCACCTCAATTATGCATTTTATCTTCTGCAAATTAGGGGGACATTGAAACTGAACAGGTGGAAAAAAGTGACTATATCAATGAAGTCCTACAGTTGAAGTTGGTGATACACACCCATTGAGCACCTCAATTATGCATTTTATCTTCTGCAAATTAGGGGGACATTGAAACTGAACAGGTGGAAAAAGTGACTAAATCAAACTGTCAATTTGATACTTAGGATACTTCCCAGAAGATGAGGACTAAGCAGAATTAGGTCCCTGGCGGGTGTATTTGGTGATGCTAGCATGTTGTATGGGGTAGCAACACTAAATTCACCATCTGGGGACCTCACTATGTAAATGTCAGACACACTATTTCCAGACTTGAAGAAATCAAAGCCATTCACAGTATCATTGAATGTCAGTCATCACCTAATGGAAGCACCAGTTTGTTGTTAAATTGCTACAGATATGTTTAGATTAGAATAATACATGTCATCTGGCCAGTTTATATAATTAATGACCTGTACCTTTACAGATATATATGCCTCTGTGGTGAGAGGTATTAAATTGAGAGGTGATATGGCTTGGAAGGGATGTTGGTTGATGGCAGGGTTGAGCCTGGGCCATGTGGGAGTGGGAAGGTGGGGGAGGGTGGAATGTTTCCATAATTTCATTAAAGAGTAAAGTTTCATAACTCTGCAGATGTTATATATAATGGTGTCACTTTTTTTCAAATTTTAAAACATGTTTTAAAAAAAATTGTCCCAGAAGATGAGGCCTAAGCAGAATAAGGTAATTGAGGGTGTATTTGGTGATGCTAGCCTGCTGTATGGGGTAGCAACACTAAATTCACCATCTGGAGACTTCATTCTGCAAATGTCAGACACACTATGTCCAGGCTTGGAGAAATGAACAATGGACTATTCCTTGTAGACTCATGTAGAATAGTTGTTTAGCTAATGTCATGTCTTGTAATGACAGATGGTAAACTGGTCTGAAGCAAGCAGTCTTAGCAAGAGTATCGGGTGACCACACTATGATAAATTGGCTTTTTCAATAATAGAGGCTTCAGTGTTCTCTTAAAAATTAATAGTGCATAGCAAAGAGGTGTGAATTATAAAGGGCCATAACTCTGTTAAAATATATCGGATCAAACCCATATTTTAACTTGATCTGTATATAAGTGTCAAAAATTAATATACCAAATTTGGTGTTGATCAGATGAAAAATGTTTGAGTAATCCTGTCTTGGATGAATTCTATATCAAAACAAGAGTGGAAGGGGTTAAATAAACAATACCAAAATCCATACAGATGAAGAACATGCTAAGAAAAATCTAGGTAAGAAATATGAGGCTGTGATGTGTCCTAAACAAAAATTAAAGGTCAAAATGCAAAAATTAATTTGTTTCTTTTTAAAGTTATGTCCCTGGCTCTGCCCCTATTTGACCCAGTGACCCCATTTGAACAAATCTGAACCCCAGTCACCCAAGGTATCTCTGTACCAAATATAAGCTAAATCGGCCAAATATTTTTTTAGAAGAAGTCATTGTAAGAATTACTATGAGTTATGGCCCTGATTTCTCAACTAATTGGCCGGGTGACCTCATTTGAACAAATCTGAACACCAGTGACCCAAGGACCCTCCATACCAAATATTAGCTAAATCGGCCCAATGGTTCTGAACAAGAAGTCGTTGTAAGAATTACTATGGAGGAATAGAGTTATAGCCCTGGCTTCGCAACTATTTGACCCAGTGATCTCATTTGAACAAATCTGAATGAGAGTCACCTAGGGAACATCCACACCAAATATGAACCAATTCGGTATGATGGTTTCAGAGGAGAAGATGCTTAAAAAAAGTTTGACGGACGGACGGACGGACAGACGGACAGACGGACAGACGGACAGACGGACGCACGACGGACGAGGAGTGATGACTATAGCTCCACCGGAGACTTCGTCTCAGGTGAGGTAAAAAGCACCCCAAATATTTGAGCAAGAAAAAGGACTAGATTAAAGACTTAAAGAGAAGCATGTTCAGTGAACTTCTTACGAAGTATGAAAAAGCACGAAAGGTATTAATTCAGTATTATTATGCCCTAGTGACGGGCGGTATTGGCCTTTCAAAAAAACTATGGTGTTTAATAAATGACACCGCAGTATACCATACTACACTACAATATATCAATTAAATTAAATAACACAGTAGTCAATATAAATTTTAATATACATGTATATGATGTACATGAAGGTATGTCTATAATGTTACGGATAATCTCCAGAACTGCAGGAAAGAAGGTTTCCTGTGTTATTGATTTTTGTACCTGCTTACAGCTGAATGTAACGCTGAATTGGCATTATATTTGCAGAAGAATTTTCAGCAGAATAAGATATAAAATTTAAATTAATTTCAGAGGACGAGTGGTTTTGCAGCCCAAGATGCCTAAAAATGATAAAGACCATACCAACGAGTGTGTAAAAGGTCTGACATGGAACGGCATCCTCGGGACATGATGTGGTGACGTGTGTACACGTGTCGTGCTGTGCTGTTTGTTTTCAGATACTCTCACAATCTGATACGGACCTCAGAGTCCAATAATAGAGGGCTCTGTTGGGGGTGTAGTGATTGTCACTGTGATCATTGTTGCTATTATCCTGTGGCGACAAGATGCTGTGAGGAACAATCATTGGGAACTAATGATTTAATTTTGTCAGTACCATATGATCCACACATTTCATACAAAAAAAGCACCCCAAATATTTGAGCAAGAAAAAGGACTAGATTAAAGACCTAAAGAGCAGCAGGTTCAGTGAACTTCTTACGAAGTAGAAGAATTTTCAGCATAAGAACATAAAATTTAATTAATTTCAGAGGATGAGTGGTTTTGCAGCCCACGATGCTTGAAAAATGAGAAAGACCATGCCAACGAATATGTAAAAGGTCTGACATGGCACGGCATCCTCGGACATGATTTTGTGGACATGTGTCATGCTGTTTGTTTTAACATAGTCTCAAACAAACTGATGCCGACCAGATACTCGCTCTCACACAATCTGATGACCCGAGTCCAATAATAGAGGATGTTGTTGGCGGTGTTGCGATTTTACTTCTAGAATTAAGCACTTACCTCACATCGCTCTGAATTACCGTCTTTACACATTAAACTCGCCCGTTTCCGGTTCGCATTTTTAACAGAACCGGTTCGCATTTTTAACCGAACCGGAACCCCTAACGAAATTAGGTGACGTGAATCAGTATCGTCTTGGCGCCGTCGCGTTAAGTCGCATATCTATTTACTCTCATACGATGTCTTCCGATAGTGATAGTTCAGCGTGTAATGACTAATAATTATGTCACGTCGTCTCCTCCTCATGGAGCGAAAGGCAAAGCTAAAGCAGCTCGAAAGCCGACGAAATACGTTAAATTACAACATAAATTTAACGGCAAAATCGAAGGGTTGCGTGATGAGTTTGGTGGAAAACTTGACCAAATTCTTGTCAACATGCGAACAATTGTAACCCCTCCCCCAGCACAGTCAGCACCACAATGGGCTACTGTTCCACCTGCTGTAACTATGGCGACACAAAGTCAGCCAGCATATAGTCAGGACCAGGCGTCACCACGACAGCCGAGTCTAGTGGCAGTGCATGATATTTCGTCACAAAGACGAACGAGCACACAATTTCAACGGTCACAAAGACCTGATTCTTCTGACTCTTGATGATAATGTTCAAGAGGAAGATATTGTTTCATTGGGACACACCCAAAGTATGAACGATTTTGACAGTCATTCCTGAAATGACTGCAGACACATTAGTCAATAAAGGTCTTTTTGAATTGTTTGGTGTCGATGCCCTTCCTAAATCAAAGGAAGAAAAGGCGGGCATCAATATCGAGGACTGTCAGAAGACAATTCTCCTGGAAAACTGGCATTCAAAAACTCCAAATAAACTAACAGCTTTTCCTGAGGAATCACTTGTTCAGTTTCCTGTCAGCGATAAAACTGCTGACTTTCTGGCTATTCCGTCACTGGATGACACAGTTGGAAAAGTTCTGGTCAAGAAACGTGGCAAAAAAGCCGCTTTCTCGGGACATGGGAATAAATTCCTGTTCTCACAGCCATACAAAATGTTGGAAAAATTAGCTTACTGTGGACAAGCAGCAGCCCATATGGGTATTGTGTAACTGATGTATCTTCAGCATAATCTGGGATCAATCCTTTCCGCTATGTCTACCGGTAGTACGACTGACAGCTCGGAATTGGTTGGCCAACAGGTCAAAGATGCGTTCTGTTTAACTACGAAGTGTCTCGACCAGATGGGCCGTACTGGTGGTTTCCACCATATCATCCGGCGTCAACTCGCCATGACAGATACCGGTCTACATGTATATGAAGCCGATGACAATCAGGAGCTTTCCAACCTTCCTCTCACCTCGGAAGGTGTATTTGGTCCTGAACTGGTTTCATTTTTGAAGAATCGCAAAGATTCCAATAAAGCTCTGGATGACCTGTTATCAGATTTCCACAAACGTCAGGACCGAAAACGGAAATTCCCAGACACTTCTACTGCTACTAGTACGAAGAAATCTTTCTATAATCAGGGACAAAACCCTACCGGTAGTTCGTCCACCAATCAGAACACCAAATTCTGGACTCCTAAACCCACTGCCCGTGCTTCTCTCAGCAAGGCACCAGGTAACAAGTCAAAAGTGCCATTTCGGATTCCGAAATTCAGAGCAAAGCCTTCCAACTACAAAAAAGAGTGGCAACAGATGACTTGGTGAGTATTGTCAACCCCACAACATCTTTTGTAAATATCCATCCCGAAATTCCAGTAGGTGGTCGGTTTACACACTTCGTACCAAACTGGGAGAAATTAACCCAAGACCGCTGGCTATTGACTATTGTCAGACAAGGTTACCAACTACAGTTTACCCATGTTCCACCGTTCAACGGGGTCAAACAAACTCGTGTTCCTGCCACAACTCTGGGTTTACTCAAAGACGAGGTCGCAAAACTTTTAGCGCTCAACACAATCGAGCTGGTGCCTTCTCAGTCAATGAACGAAGGTTTTTACAGTACATTATTCCTAATTGAGGCCCGTGATCAATCTAAAGAAACTAAATGTGTTTCTCCAAAAACAGTCCTTCAAAATGGACACACTAGCCAAAACGTTGACGTTAGTACAGCCAAACGATTGGGCATTTTCTCTGGATATCCAAAAAGCTTTCATGCACATAATGATTTATCCACCGCACAGGAAATTTCTCCATTTCTGTGTGGACGGAACAGCTTACCAGTTCCGCGCTTTATGTTTCGGCCCAACATGCTCACCGAGAATTTGGACGAAAGTCAGTGCAGGAGCCGCCTCTTGCCTCCAAAAGAGGGGTTTACGGCTCGTTGTTTATCTCAACGATTTGCTTGCGTAAACCAGAGTCCTGTGCAGTTGCAAAAACAGCGCGATCTTTTGTTGACAACTCTAAAAAATCTGGGGTTCTTGATTAATTTCGAGAAATCACAACTGACTCCTACTCAATCCATAATATATCTGGGAGCACATCTTCAACTGGACATGGGCTCCCAAAGTCTGGAGCGAATTCGTTGTCTACAACTAACAGTTACAAGGTTAAATGCAGGCCACAATACGGTCAGACATTATCTGCAAGTTGTGGGCATGATTGCTTCATGCTTGAATCTGATGACCAATGCCAGACTATTCATGCGACCAATTCAATTATTTCTCCTTTCACATTGGAAACCAGGGATGGACATGGACAGGGAACTTCCATGCCCGAAATATCTCATCCCTCATTTAAATTGGTGGTTACATGCAGCCAACATTTCCAAAGGCCTATCCCTAGTACCTGTGAAGGTAACAAAAGTTATCACAACCGATGCCAGTTTACAGGGCTACGGGGGACATATGGACGAACACATTTTTCAGGGCACTGGTCTCCCCAAGAGAGGACATTCCACATAGACAATCTCGAAATGAGAGCGGTATTATTGACCCTAAAACATTTCACACCAGCCCTGCGAAATCAACATGTCCTGGTTTGCTCGGACAACACAACTGTAGTCCAATATATCAACAAACAGGGCGTGACAACTGTCAACTACTATGGGAACTTTGGATATTTGCAATCGAGCAGAAAATATCACTCCAATCAGCTCATATTTGTGGCAGGGACAATCACCTGGTCGACAGTCTCAGTCGAGTCAAGATTTTGGAAAACGAGTGGGTGTTAGACGATGGTATAACTCAGCGAATATTTCTCAACTGGGGCACCCCTCTGATCGATTTGTTTGCCAATTACGTCAACAAAAAGACACCAGTCTTCTGCAGTTGGCACCCTCATCCACAAGCCTGGGGGACAGATGCCCTCGCACACAATTGGGAAGAGCTGTTTGCATATACATTTCCTCCAATAGCTCTAATTCATAAAGTGCTGTCTCACATGCAGTTGTTCAATTATCAACTTATTCTGATAGCTCCTCATTGGCCGAATCAGATTTGGTTTCCTCAGCTTCTACAGTTATTGATAGCCAAACTAATCTTGCTCCCCGGTCAGGACAACCTTCTCACACAGGGGACATGGATTCAACATCCCAACCCATAGTCCCTCCGTTTGACTGCCTGGTTAATTCTCAACAGAGACCTCCAAGCAGAAGGAGTTTCTGGGGAAGCTCGAAATTTATTATCCGCCGCCTGGAGACCAGGCACTAAATGAGATTATCAATATAAATTTCGAAAATTAGGTAGCTGGTGTTCTGACCGACAAATTAATCCCCTTTCAGCAACTTTAACAGATTGCTCTAATTTTCTAGCTGATCTTTATCATTCGGGGCTTCAATACTGTACCATCCGTGGGTACCAGTCAATGCTATATGTATGTATACCCCTTATTGACAACAAACCAGTGGGCCAACATCCACAGGTAATTCGTCTATTGAAAGTTATCTGACCTCCAGTCCAGAAATTGCTTCCAGACTGGGATTTGCCTCTTGTTCTTCAGGCGTTACAACAACCTCCGTTTGAACCATTATCTCTGACTTCGCTTAAATACCTAACATGGAAAACGATCTTTCTAATTGCTATCACTTCATTCCGAAGATGCAGTGATTTACAATCATCCATCATTGAAGGAGCAATGTCAATGACTCAACGAGGCATTACTTTTATGTGACAAGGTCTTTCTAAACAAGATAGACAGTCTCATTTGAGCGCATCAATTTTTATCCCTGCCTTTGAGGAAAATCCTCTACTGGATCCTAAGAGGTCACTTGAAGTTTACTTGGACAAAACAAAAGATATCGGGGGTCCGGAATGTAACGTATTCATTTCTGTCAATAACCCTCACAAAGCGGTCTCTGCCCAAACCATTTCTGGCTGGATTGTTAATGCAATTAAAAAGAGTTATTCTGATTGCAGGTCAGGACAGTTACCATCATCTATCAAAGGACATTCCACTAGAGCACTAGGCCCATCCTGTGCATTGTATAAGGGTGCTTCAATTTCTGATGTTTTGTATCGCGCAGACTGGAGTCGTACAGACACGTTTGTCAAATTTTTTATATGAAGAATATATCGAAGTTTCTATTCTTCATACATGAATATCTTCTTGGCGAGTTGCCGATGTACAGAATTTGTGTTATATACATGTTTGTATACTACTTTATTCATCTTTCTGAGAGCTGGAAGATGAACCACTTCTTGTAAATACGTTCATTGAAAAATTATAAACTGAACAGTCATTGTATACACCACACCGAGTTGTATAAGGATCGGAGAACAACTTGGTTCCGCAGCGATAGATGCTCTGGAATCAGAAGTAATTCAGAGCGATGTGAGGTAAGTGCTTAATTCTAGAAGTAAAATTCGTAGATTTGGAACGAGTCCAAATTTTACGAAAGAATTATACTTACCTCACATCCGCGTTACCCACCCACCTTCCCTACGACGTTGTTTCTCTTGGTACGCTCCGGCGCCACGCGAGACAGATTCACATCACCTAATTTCGTTAGGGGTTCCGGTTCGGTTAAAAATGTGAACCGGAAACGGGCGAGTTTAATGCGTAAAGACGGTAATTCAGAGCGATGTGAGGGAAGTATAAATCTTTCGTAAAATTTGGACTTGTTCCAAATCTACGAATTTTCGCTGTAACATGGTTGTTCTCCTGTGGCGACAAGATGCTGTGAGGAACAATGATTGGGAAACAATGAATTCTTTTTATCAACATATTTCATACAAAAAAGCATCCAATATTTACTTACTTACTTGCATGTGAGCATACTATTTCAATATATTTCTATATAACAGGCAGAAAATAATTTGTTTTCAAATGCTAATTATAATACCTGAAATTGAAATATGTCAGACGATATTCTTGATTAACCCTTTACCCAACAAACCGGCCAAAACCGGCCAAATAAAGCTTCAACAGCCTAAAATATCTTCGGTCTGTCTCAATAGAACCATACAAATATGGATATCATTGGAACCGGCTCCTTGACCACATTGTGATAGTTACAGTTAGCCCTGTGCCAATGCATTCTCTTATATATGCGAGTCGACCATAGGTCGCCTCGCATATATAAGAGAATGCATTGGCCTAAAAAAAATCTTTTTTTAACACTTTTTACCATTTTTTCTTACATTCTTTAACAATTTTATAATTTTTAATGTGTTAAGCCAATGCATTCTCTTATATATGCGAGGCGACCTATGGTCGACTCGCATATATAAGAGAATGCATTGGCACAGGGCCCTTCTGTTGGGTAAAGGGTTAACACATTTATTAAAAGCGTAGTTTATTGTGAAGTTTGTGAAATTGGTATCTCTTCAATAAGATGATATATGTTGATGAGAAATGACCTGCTATTTCTCGTAGTTTGAGAATCCCTCCAGCGCGTCCGATTGGCTTTATTCTTAGTGTGCATTACAAGTAATCATTGGTAAACACCAATTGATCTGCATTATTTATAGGCTGAACTCTTAAAATGCTAGGAACTGAATTTAATATGGCCCGCTAGCGGCAAGAATTATTTGAACGTAAAGCATCGAATCTCTTTTTAGATCATTGTATATTCCGATGACGACATCCACTGGTTAAATATAAATCAACATTTAAATCAATCGGGAGTGCTAGAATTATTCACTGCTGATAGAAGCTAATTTCCCGCGCTTGATCAAGTCTTTATCACAATCAGAATGCTAAGAATTCTGGAAGGGGCAAGACCGAGACTGTATCAATCACTGCGTCATTCTCGAGAGAGACTTTGCGATCGATACAAGCACGATCAAGCGCTTCATAATTATATATACTCTGCTGTCTGAGAATCGAATAAAGTTTCTTATATTACTTCCTGCTGCTGTACATTGAAATAAGGAATCATGGAAACGAATCTTATGCACAACCCGATACCCGGCGTGGCTCTGCTGTCGCCCTTTGTTAAACTTTTGGATTCCTTCTTGGCATTTGCTTCCCGAAGGAGAGATGTGGAGGTTAATAGAACTAATGCTCACTGAGCGAGTCTTCACTCGCCCGGGCATTGGGCTGCGTGACACGCCCAACGTGTTTATGTTTATTCAGCGAGCAGAACTGGAACATTTAAGTTTTAACTATTATGCAGCAGGGCCATAGAGCCGTCAGGAACTGCGGTCAGAACCGAGGTGCTGATGCTTAAATATTAAGGTTTTCTTCCTAACAAGGCATGATGCCAAAAATGCCAACAAAAACAGGCAACGCGCGGTGCCGGTGGTTTCCCGACAATCTAGGACATCAGCAGTGAGCGTTGCCAAGCAACCTCATGCAGTTGCATCTGGTGTCATCAATACCACCCATACTTGGGATGACTAAATTCACCTACTGTGGACCTCATTCTTCAATTGTCCAGCACCATATTTGGAGGCCTGTACTGTGTTAACCCTTTACCCAACAGAACGGCCCTGTGCCAATGCATTCTCTTATATATGCGAGTCGACCATATATAAGAGAATGCATTGGCTTAACACATATTAAAAATGATAAAATTGTCAAAGAATGTAGAAAAATATTATAAAAAATGTAAGAAAAAATTACAAACTTGTTAAAGAATGAAAGAAAAAATGGTAAAAAGTGTTAAAAAAGAATTTTTTTAGGCCAATGCATTCTCATATATAAGAGAATGCATTGGCACAGGGCATAACTGTAACCATCACAATGTGGTCAATGAACCAGTTCCAATGATATCCATATTTGTATGGTGTTATTGAGACAGACCGAAGATATTTTAGGCTGTTGAAGCATTATTTGGGCGTTTTTGGCCGCTTTGTTGGGTAAAGGGTTAACCATTCATTTGGGTTATACATACTAGTACATACACATGTATACAAGGAGAGGACTTTAAAAAGCATTTTGCTTGTTGTCCAATTCCCTTCATAAATCTCTATATTTCTACATGTATATTGTGTCTGTGTTATGTTTGATTTTTTGAAATAAATATTGTTTACACCATACACATGTAATTGACTCCCTTATACAGCTAGGTATAAAGAGCCACCTTAATAATATCATGGGTACAGATTGGGATCATATTTGCCTGCTGGAATTGGTTCTGCATCATGGCGGGCCAATCTGGGTGTCAGAGATTACTGATACAGCCCAGTGCTCAAATCTTAAGACATTAGTACTGACCCATGAGGTGTGAGCGGCTGGGTGTTCACCCTCAAATCATGCAGTGTCTTGAGTCCCCAGCTGATATCTGTACCCAGTTGGTGAGATAGTTGATACCTGGACATTGGACATGAAGATAATAGGCTGCCAACCTGCAGAGAGGAAGCCAGCCTCATTTAGGGTCACTGGAAGTGATGGGATGTGCTTAAAAGGTGAGTAACATAACCTTACATGCATATCACCAGATCCGTGCAGTGTGATACCAAAACTCTCCATAACTGGTACATGTAATGCATTGAATGCATCAAAAGCAGAGAATTCCATGCATGGCCATGCACTCGATAATCCACATGAATATCCTTACATTAGTTCGGCTACCCTCATATGTACCCTCTCTCACGATTTGTTGAGCTCTATTCAGCCATTCTCTGATCGTATAATCACCCTTTGTTCTTCTATATTCCACCGATTCAGCAGTGCCATCCACAGACCGTTCAACAAATGAGAAGTTCACCCAGTTTGTTTCGTCTGGTTGTAACTCACAGACACTTTTGCTGAATCAAGGAATACTTGGTAAATGTTAATCCTTTCCTTCTTTCGATTGTCGCAATTATTTGTTATGCGAGAGATTTCTTAATTGTCTGATAAGTTCATCAGGATCACAAAAATGTTTAACTTTTTGCTTCCACCTAATAAAAATGATGGACAAATCATCATTGATACCACGGCAGAGCTGGTTTTCATTGTGTCAGTCTTTTTATTTTTAAATTGTTTACTTTTCTTTTATGCGACGAGTTATATATTTACAGGGCTGTCTTATTGGTGATCTTGACTTTGAAATCCAGGGGGTGGAGATATAAGTATAAGAGCCGAAATCTAGTTTAATGTCATCCACTATTGTGATAGTCAGAAATAATTTGTGTCTCTTGCTTTTTCTGTTCTAATTGATATTTCACGTACGTAATTATAATTTCACATTCCTTGTTAACAAACGCAGTGTCATGGTGATTTGGATCGTGGGCCATTCGTTTAAAACTCGTATCTGGAAAATCGGAATTTGTTGTCGGTCAGACGAGTATGGCCACCGATGGCGAACTTTGCACCATATTTAAGAGTTACAGATTTAGATGTGGACATTTAGTTGGTCGTGGTGGTGATGATGTGACAAGAACTCAGGTTAGTGGCTGATGCTATTGACAAATTTCAGCCTAGTTGTGTTATTGTTTAACCCTTTACCCAACAGAAGGGCCCTGTGCCAATGCATTCTCTTATATATGCGAGTCGACCATAGGTCGCCTCGCATATATAAGAGAATGCATTGGCTTAAAAAAAGATTTTTTTTTAGGCCAATGCATTCTCTTATATATGCGAGGCGACCTATGGTCGACTCGCATATATAAGAGAATGCATTGGCACAGGGCATAACTGTAACTATCACAATGTGGTCAAGGAGCCGGTTCCAATGATATCCATATGTGTATGGTTCTATTGAGACAGACCGAAGATATTTTAGGCCGTTGAAGCTTTATTTGGCCGGTTGTGGCCGGTTTGTTGGGTAAAGGGTTAATGTGGTGGAAATGATTTGTCAAATACAGGTCCGTGTTGTGGGCATGATATGTGGGCGTGACTACAAAACCTGCAACATCGGTGGCATAGTGTTGTCATCGAGAGCGTATGTTTTAATTTATATGTCATTTGTTGATTAGTATTAATTGTGGGAAATTAAAGCTGACCATTGCGGACAATATCTTATTTCCTAGTCTTTCATAAGTTCCCTGGGGCTTGCTGCATACAAACATTTTACAGCAAGGTAAACAAAAGAAATACAGATACAGTAAAAATTAAAATAGAAGAAACAAGGTATTTTGTCGTTATAATAAAAGAGGGCAAGAGCTCTCGAGCGGATTGTCAACTTCTGGAGGTGCCTGACTGGACCGAACTTCCAGGATGAAAATGTTGAAAATCATTGTGCAAAATCAAAACACTCAACAAATGGAAATTTCCATATTGACTCAAAAATTGCACGTGTTGCGGACTCGATAATAGTCGACAAACCCAAAATGAATTTTCAAATAAACAAGTAGTGAGTATATTCCAATAGCTTCACAAGATATGTCATGTTACTAAGATATGTGAGTTAATTAATAGAGCGGCCAAATCCAAAAAGGGCCTTAGTTTTCGAGATACCCCTACCCTCGGTAGAACAAGTTGAAACCAACTTTTTTTCTGGAAGGTAAATATATAAGGACAGTGAAGTCAAAATAAAACTGCTTGAAGGAGATACAATCCGAGCAAAAAAGGCTGAAGATGATCACCTACTTAATTATTCTATTCAGTAGGAGTCAACATGTGAATAGAACCCATCGATTGTGGATTCCGACTAAGTCGATACAATGGTAAATGATAACATTACCGGGTCTCTCTCGATTGGTTCAGACTTCGATTTGCATAATTGCCAACAAAGCAAAATCAAAGATGGAGCAGATTATTCATATCAGTGGTATTATGTGTGTTTTTGAGTTCGGTTTCATCAATGGCAGTACCCAAGCATGTGAAATGAATGTGCCGGAAGAGTGCAATGAAGATTTTCATGGAGTAGATTTGTTCTCCAAAAGTGTTTGTGAACGAATGAATCTTGTCCTTCCACACTGCCGAAATAGACAACACCAAAGAATACAACTAAAACTTAGATCAAACCGACAATCAATTGCAAATGCTACTTATCACAACTTCGACAAATTTGACTATGGATTGGAGTTTGCTATTTATCCAAAATTTGGTGACAAATCATGTGATTGTATACAGCCCTCATAATTGGCTACGGCAATGCCGAAGCCATTTGCTGAAGCAAACTGGGCCACAGTAAAGGGTTGCCGTAGCAGATTGCCGAAGCCAAACAACCTGAATTAAAAGGGCTGTTGTATATGTCAACGATAAACAATGCACACGACAGGCATCACACTCAGTCTGATCAGGTTAAGTTTTATCTTTAAAAAAGTTATATAAACTGACAATCAGTTGCAAATGCTGATCTTAACACAATCGACTAATTCGACAATGGATCGAGTGCAATTTGATGTTGATACAAAACTTGGTGAGACGTCATGTCACTGTCTATCTAGATGATCAAGAAATGCACACCACAGCCATCACACTCCCACTCTGATCAGGTAAGTTTTATCTTTATAAAAGTTAATCTAAATCCAAAATGTTTTGTTTACAACTCTTAGTGAATTGACTGAACATTCACTAAGTGAAATGAGATATATCTGACGAGTGATGGGCTGCCGTGGGTGGAAAGGCACTGGCTCTATGAACCCGACGGCGGGAATGAAGATTGTTTGCTCATCTCGTCTCGTTATCTGATGGGTGACTATTGGTGCGACTCAGGCATCATGAAGTATGTGTGCGAGATGTAATGCGTGAACAGACATAATGCACAGGGCCCGTGACGTCATATGAGGATTAAACAGGCTATACTGGGCGCCGCCATCTTGAAACGTCCAAACCTAAACGAGTTCGATACAGACACAAAGAGGGGACAGCAGTTTTTCGTTGGTCTCATCAAAACTGACATTGGATCAAATTTGGGTAATTAAGTACACGTAGCTATTTATTTCAACCCACAAAAGACTCGTGTTACCATTCATCGGAAAGCTCTCCCTTAGATGCTGCGATTACTATTATAAATATAAGTGAACAGAATCCTTTATTTTGACCATCGAATTTGGGGGGAAATGGATGCACAATGCCCTTAAGGATTAGTCCGGGAGCTAATAGGGGTACCCTTGCACCCCCCCTGGGACTTAACTTCACCCCACTCATTTTGTTCCTTATTATGTCCTTCAACTTTTAAGCAATGTTAACAAGAAAAAAAAGTGGCCGTGTAGACTCCAGACAAAATGGCGTCAATCATGGCCGCCGTTTTTCAACCCAGACCCTAAGTCAGTTTATGCAAATTATAGCGGGAAAATCTTGTAAAATGTATACAAATGTATATATTTTCGTGAAGCTGAGACATAATGACACATTTTGAGCCAAAATTTAAACTCACCATCCAAGATGGCCGCCAAAATGGCCACCGGAAGTTGAAAATATAACATTTTTTCACAAATGTCTTCTAGATCAATTCATGCTGTTTGGAACTGGTTGAGTAATGCAACTTTATTTTGTGTTTTGTATATTAACTGATCATTGGAGCAACGAAATGTGCAATTATTGGGGTCCTAACCCCCTTCCGATCCCTCAAAAATTTGATTTTACAGAATGCGGTATAAAATTTCACAAAAAATCACAATTGGGATTCTAGTCATATTTCAACAAGAAATGAACAGAACTTTGTAATGTAAGTGAGGCATATCATTAACTATTAATATTCCAAATCACTGGAACCAAAATTCTTACTTTGGCTCAAAATGGCTGCCAATATGGCCGCCAAAATATGGAAAATGGTAAATATTACACCAGCGTGTCCTGCAATCGCTTACAAGTTGTGGTTGATGTAAAAAATTGGCTATTCTGCATTCTATACATTGAATACTAACATGTCTGATGCACCATGGTTAATTGTTACTATTGTCACCCCTGACATCGTCAAAAATATTGGACTTTTCTCTCAAAAACTTGACATAAATATGGGCAAAAATTCACTTGTGATTATCACCGTGATCGTTGTTGCTATTATCCTGTGGCGACAAGATGCTGTGAGGAACAATGATTGGGAACCAATGATTTCTTTTTGTCTGTACCATATGATCCACACATTTCATACAAAAAAAGCACCCCAAATATTTGAGCAAGAAAAAGGACTAGATTAAAGACTTAAAGAGAAGCATGTTCAGTGAACTTCTTACGAAGTATGAAAAAGCACGAAAGGTATTAATTCAGTATTATTATGCCCTAGTGACGGGCGGTATTTAACTATGGTGTTTAATAAATGACACTGCAGTATACCATACTACACTACGATATATCAATTAATATAAATAACACAGTAGCCAATATAAATTTTAATATACATGTATATGATGTACATGAAGGTATGTCTATAATGTTACGGATAATCTCCAGAACTGCAGGAAAGAAGGTTTCCTGTGTTATTGATTTTTGTACCTGCTTACAGCTGAATGTAACGCTGAATTGGCATTATATTTGCAGAAGAATTTTCAGCAGAATAAGATATAAAATTTAAATTAATTTCAGAGGACGAGTGGTTTTGCAGCCCAAGATGCCTAAAAATGATAAAGACCATACCAACGAGTGTGTAAAAGGTCTGACATGGAACGGCATCCTCGGGACATGATGTGGTGACGTGTGTACACGTGTCGTGCTTTTTGTTTTCAGATACTCTCACAATCTGATACGGACCTCAGAGTCCAATAATAGAGGGCTCTGTTGGGGGTGTAGTGATTGTAACTGTGATCATTGTTGCTATTATCCTGTGGCGACAAGATGCTGTGAGGAACAATCATTGGGAACTAATGATTTAATTTTGTCGGTACCATATGATCCACACATTTCATACAAAAAAAGCACCCCAAATATTTGAGCAAGAAAAAGGACTAGATTAAAGACCTAAAGAGCAGCAGGTTCAGTGAACTTCTTACGAAGTAGAAGAATTTTCAGCATAATAACATAAAATTTAATTAATTTCAGAGGATGAGTGGTTTTGCAGCCCACGATGCTTGAAAAATGAGAAAGACCATGCCAACGAATATGTAAAAGGTCTGACGTGGCACGGCATCCTCGGACATGATTTTGTGGACATGTGTCATGCTGTTTGTTTTAACATAGTCTCAAACAAACTGATGCCGACCAGATACTCGCTCTCACACAAACTGATAGAGGATGTTGTTGGCGGTGTTGCGATTTTACTTCTAGAATTAAGCACTTACCTCACATCGCTCTGAATTACCGTCTTTACGCATTAAACTCGCCCGTTTCCGGTTCGCATTTTTAACAGAACCGGTTCGCATTTTTAACCGAACCGGAACCCCTAACGAAATTAGGTGACGTGAATCAGTATCGTCTTGGCGCCGTCGCGTTAAGTCGCATATCTATTTACTCTCATACGATGTCTTCCGATAGTGATAGTTCAGCGTGTAATGACTAATAATTATGTCACGTCGTCTCCTCCTCATGGAGCGAAAGGCAAAGCTAAAGCAGCTCGAAAGCCGACGAAATACGTTAAATTACAACACAAATTTAATGGCAAAATCGAAGGGTTGCGTGATGAGTTTGGTGGAAAACTTGACCAAATTCTTGTCAACATGCGGACAATTGTAACCCCTCCCCCAGCACAGTCAGCACCACAATGGGCTACTGTTCCACCTGCTGTAACTATGGCGACACAAAGTCAGCCAGCATATAGTCAGGACCAGGCGTCACAACGACAGCCGAGTCTAGTGGCAGTGCATGATATTTCGTCACAAAGACGAACGAGCACACAATTTCAACGGTCACAAAGACCTGATTCTTCTGACTCTTGACGATAATGTTCAAGAGGAAGATATTGTTTCATTGGCACACACCCAAAGTATGAACGATTTTGACAGTCATTCCTGAAATGACTGCAGACACATTAGTCAATAAAGGTCTTTTTGAATTGTTTGGTGTCGATGCCCTTCCTAAATCAAAGGAAGAAAAGGCGGGCATCAATATCGAGGACTGTCAGAAGGCAATTCTCCTGGAAAACTGGCATTCAAAAACTCCAAATAAACTAACAGCTTTTCCTGAGGAATCACTTGTTCAGTTTCCTGTCAGCGATAAAACTGCTGACTTTCTGGCTATTCCGTCACTGGATGACAGTTGGAAAAGTTCTGGTCAAGAAACGTGGCAAAAAAGCCGCTTTCTCGGGACATGGGAATAAATTCCTGTTCTCACAGCCATACAAAATGTTGGAAAAATTAGCTTACTGTGGACAAGCAGCAGCCCATATGGGTATTGTGTAACTGATGTATCTTCAGCATAATCTGGGATCAATCCTTTCCGCTATGTCTACCGGTAGAACGACTGACAGCTCGGAATTGGTTGGCCAACAGGTCAAAGATGCGTTCTGTTTAACTACGAAGTGTCTCGACCAGATGGGCCGTACTGGTGGTTTCCACCATATCATCCGGCGTCAACTCGCCATGACAGATACCGGTCTATATGAAGCCGATGACAATCGGGAGCTTTCCAACCTTCCTCTCACCTCGGAAGGTGTATTTGGTCCTGAACTGGTTTCATTTTTGAAGAATCGCAAAGATTCCAACAAAGCTCTGGATGACCTGTTATCAGATTTCCACAAACGTCAGGACCGAAAACGGAAATCCCAGACACTTCTACTGCTACTAGTACGAAGAAATCTTTCTATAATCAGGGACAAAACCCTACCGGTAGTTCGTCCACCAATCAGAACACCAAATCCTGGACTCCTAAACCCACTGCCCGTGCTTCTCTCAGCAAGGCACCAGGTGACAAGTCAAAAGTGCCATTTCGGATTCCGAAATTCGGAGCAAAGCCTTCCAACTACAAAAAGAGTGGCAACAGATGACTTGGTGAGTATTGTCAACCCCACAACATCTTTTGTAAATATCCATCCCGAAATTCCAGTAGGTGGTCGGTTTACACACTTCGTACCAAACTGGGAGAAATTAACCCAAGACCGCTGGCTATTGACTATTGTCAGACAAGGTTACCAACTACAGTTTACCCATGTTCCACCGTTCAACGGGGTCAAACAAACTCGTGTTCCTGCCACGGCTCTGGGTTTACTCAAAGACGAGGTCGCAAAACTTTTAGCGCTCAACACAATCGAGCTGGTGCCTTCTCAGTCATTGAACGAAGGTTTTTACAGTACATTATTCCTCGTTCCCAAGAAAAATGGCGAATTGAGGCCCGTGATCAATCTAAAGAAACTAAATGTGTTTCTCCAAAAACAGTCCTTCAAAATGGACACACTAGCCAAAACGTTGACGTTAGTACAGCCAAACGATTGGGCATTTTCTCTGGATATCCAAAAAGCTTTCATGCACATAATGATTTATCCACTGCACAGGAAATTTCTCCGTTTCTGTGTGGACGGAACAGCTTACCAGTTCCGCGCTTTATGTTTCGGCCCAACATGCTCACCGAGAATTTGGACGAAAGTCAGTGCAGGAGCCGCCTCTTGCCTCCAAAAGAGGGGTTTACGGCTCGTTGTTTATCTCGACGATTTGCTTTGCGTAAACCAGAGTCCTGTGCAGTTGCAAAAACAGCGCGATCTTTTGTTGACAACTCTAAAAAATCTGGGGTTCTTGATTAATTTCGAGAAATCACAACTGACTCCTACTCAATCCATAATATATCTGGGAGCACATCTTCAACTGGACATGGGCTAAGCAGCCCCAAGTCTGGAGCGAATTCGTTGTCTACAACTAACAGTTACAAGGTTAAATGCAGGCCACAATACGGTCAGACATTATCTGCAAGTTGTGGGCATGATTGCTTCATGCTTGAATCTGATACCCAATGCCAGACTATTCATGCGACCAATTCAATTATTTCTCCTTTCACATTGGAAACCAGGGATGGACATGGACAGGGAACTTCCATGCCCGAAATATCTCATCCCTCATTTAAATTGGTGGTTACATGCAGCCAACATTTCCAAAGGCCTATCCCTAGTACCTGTGAAGGTAACAAAAGTTATCACAACCGATGCCAGTTTACAGGGCTACGGGGGACATATGGACGAACACATTTTTCAGGGCACTGGTCTCCCCAAGAGAGGACATTCCACATAAACAATCTCGAAATGAGAGCGGTATTATTGACCCTAAAACATTTCGCACCAGCCCTGCGAAATCAACATGTCCTGGTTTGCTCGGACAACACAACTGTAGTCCAATATATCAACAAACAGGGCGGGACAACTGTCAACTATGGGAACTTTGGATATTTGCAATCGAGCAGAAAATATCACTCCAATCAGCTCATATTTGTGGCAGGGACAATCACCTGGTCGACAGTCTCAGTCGAGTCAAGATTTTGGAAAACGAGTGGGTGTTAGACGATGGTATAACTCAGCGAATATTTCTCAACTGGGGCACCCCTCTGATCGATTTGTTTGCCAATTACGTCAACAAAAAGACACCAGTCTTCTGCAGTTGGCACCCTCATCCACAAGCCTGGGGGACAGATGCCCTCGCACAAAATTGGGAACAGCTGTTTGCATATGCATTTCCTCCAATAGCTCTAATTCAGAAAGTGCTGTCTCACATGCAGTTGTTCAATTATCAACTTATTCTGATAGCTCCTCATTGGCCGAATCAGATTTGGTTTCCTCAGCTTCTACAGTTATTGATAGCCAAACTAATCTTGCTCCCCGGTCAGGACAACCTTCTCACACAGGGGACATGGATTCAACATCCCAACCCATAGTCCCTCCGTTTGACTGCCTGGTTAATTCTCAACAGAGACCTCCAAGCAGAAGGAGTTTCTGGGGAAGCTCGAAATTTATTATCCGCCGCCTGGAGACCAGGCACTAAATGAGATTATCAATATAAATTTCGAAAATTAGGTAGCTGGTGTTCTGACCGACAAATTAATCCCCTTTCAGCAACTTTAACAGATTGCTCTAATTTTCTAGCTGATCTTTATCATTCGGGGCTTCAATACTGTACCATCCGTGGGTACCAGTCAATGCTATATGTATGTATACCCCTTATTGACAACAAACCAGTGGGCCAACATCCACAGGTAATTCGTCTATTGAAAGTTATCTTCCACACCAGACCTCCAGTCCAGAAATTGCTTCCAGACTGGGATTTGCCTCTTGTTCTTCAGGCGTTACAACAACCTCCGTTTGAACCATTATCTCTGGCTTCGCTTAAATACCTAACATGGAAAACGGTCTTTCTAATTGCTATCACTTCATTCCGAAGATGCAGTGATTTACAATCATTATCCATCATTGAAGGAGCAATGTCAATGACTCAACGAGGCATTACTTTTATGTGACAAGGTCTTTCTAAACAAGATAGACAGTCTCATTTGAGCCCATCAATTTTTATCCCTGCCTTTGAGGAAAATCCTCTACTGGATCCTAAGAGGTCACTTGAAGTTTACTTGGACAAAACAAAAGATATCGGGGGTCCGGAATGTAACGTATTCATTTCTGTCAATAACCCTCACAAAGCGGTCTCTGCCCAAACCATTTCTGGCTGGATTGTTAATGCAATTAAAAAGAGTTATTCTGATTGCAGGTCAGGACTGTGAGTTACCATCATCTATCAAAGGACATTCCACTAGAGCACTAGGCCCATCCTGGGCATTGTATAAGGGTGCTTCAATTTCTGATGTTTTGTACCGCGCAGACTGGAGTCGTGCAGACACGTTTGTCAAATTTGTTATATGAAGAATATCGAAGTTTCTGTTCTTCATACATGAATATCTTCTTGGCGAGTTGCCGATGTACAGAATTTGTGTTATATACATGTTTGTATACTACTTTATTCATCTTTCTGAGAGCTGGAAGATGAACCACTTCTTGTAAATACGTTCATTGAAAAATTATAAACTGAACAGTCATTGTATACACCACACCGAGTTGTATAAGGATCGGAGAACAACTTGGTTCCGCAGCGATAGATGCTCTGGAATCAGAAGTAATTCAGAGCGATGTGAGGTAAGTGCTTAATTCTAGAAGTAAAATTCGTAGATTTGGAACAAGTCCAAATTTTACGAAAGAATTATACTTACCTCACATCCGCGTTACCCACCCACCTTCCCTACGACGTTGTTTCTCTTGGTACGCTCCGGCGCCACGCGAGACAGATTCACATCACCTAATTTCGTTAGGGGTTCCAGTTCGGTTAAAAATGTGAACCGGAAACGGGCGAGTTTAATGCGTAAAGACGGTTATTCAGAGCGATGTGAGGGAAGTATAAATCTTTCGTAAAATTTGGACTTGTTCCAAATCTACGAATTTTCGCTGTAACATGGTTGTTCTCCTGTGGCGACAAGATGCTGTGAGGAACAATGATTGGGAAACAATGAATTCTTTTTATCAACATATTTCATACAAAAAAGCATCCAATATTTGAGAGGCTCATCACTTACTTGCATGTGAGCATACTATTTCAATATATTCTATATAATAGGCAGAAAATAATTTGTTTTCAAATGCTAATTATAATACCTGAAATTGAAATATGTCAGACGATATTCTTGATTAACACATTTATTAAAAGCGTGGTTTATTGTGAAGTTTGTGAAATTGGTATCTCTTCAATAAGATGATATATGTTGATGAGAAATGACCTGCTATTTCTCGTAGTTTGAGAATCCCTCCAGCGCGTCCGATTGGCTTTATTCTTAGTGTGCATTACAAGTAATCATTGGTAAACACCAATTGATCTGCATTATTTATACTAGTAGGCTGAACTCTTAAAATGCTAGGAACTGAATTTAATATGGCTCGCTAGCGGCAAGAATTATTTGAACGTAAAGCATCGAATCTCTTTTTAGATCATTGTATATTCCGATGACATAATCCACAGGTTAAATATAAATCTTCATTTAACCGAATCAATTTTTAGATCGTTTTATATTCCGATGACGACATCCACTGGTTAAATATAAATCAACATTTAAATCAATCGGGAGTGCTAGAATTATTCACTGCTGATAGAATCTAATTTCCCGCGCTTGAGCAATTCTTTGTCTGCATCATTTCTACCAATGACAATAATCTATAGTATTCAGTCTCTTAATATTATCAGAATCAGAACGCTAGGAATTCTGGAAGTGGCAAGACCGAGACTGTATCAATCACTGCGTCATTCTCGAGAGAGACTTTGCGATCGATACAAGCACGATCAAGCGCTTCATAATTATATATACTCTGCTGTCTGAGAAGCGAATAAAGTTTCTTATATTACTTCCTGCTGCTGTACATTCTAATAAGGAATCATGAAAACGAATCTTATGCACAACCCGATACAACCCGGCGTGGCTCTGCTGTCGCCCTTTGTTAAACTATTCTTTTGGATTCCTTCTTGGCATTTGCTTTCCGAAGGAGAGATGTGGAGGTTAATAGAACTAATGCTCACTGAGCGATAGTCTTCACTCGCTCGGGCATTGGACTGCGTGACACGCCGAACGTGTTTATGTTTTTTCAGCGAGCAGAACTGGAACATTTAAGTTTCTAACTATTATGCAGCAGGGCCATAGAGCCGTCAGGAACTGCGGTCAGAACCGAGGTGCTGATGCTTAAATATTAAGGTTTTCTTCCTAACAAGTCATGATGGGCCGGACAAAAAATGCCAACAAAAGCAGGCAACACGCAGTGCCGGTGGTTTCCCGACAATCTAGGATATCAGCAGTGAGCGTTGCCAAGCAACCTCATGCAGTTGCATCTGGTGTCATCAATACCACCCATACTTGGGATGACTAAATTCACCTACTGTGGATCTCATTCTTCAATTGTCCAGCACCATATTTGAATGCCTGTACATGTACTGTGTTAACCCTTTACCCAACAGAACGGCCCTGTGCCAATGCATTCTCTTATATATGCGAGTCGACCATAGGTCACCTCGCATATATAAGAGAATGCATTGGCTTAACACATATTAAAAATGATAAAATTGTCAAAGATTGTAGAAAAATATTATAAAAAATGTTAAAAAATGTAAGAAAAAATTATAAAATTGTTAAAGAATGTAAGAAAAAATGGTAAAAAAGATTTTTTTTAGGCCAATGCATTCTCTTATATATGCGAGGCGACCTATGGTCGACTCGCATATATAAGAGAATGCATTAATTGGCACAGGGCATAACTGTAACCATCACAATGTGGTCAATGAACCGGTTCCAATGATATCCATATTTGTATGGTGTTATTGAGACAGACCGAAGATATTTTAGGCTGTTGAAGCATTATTTGGGCGTTTTTGGCCGCTTTGTTGGATAAAGGGTTAACCATTCATTTGGGTTATACATATATTCACATGTATACAAGGAGAGGACTTTAAAAAAGCATTTTGCTTGTTGTCCAATCCTCTTCATAAATCTTTATATTTCTACATGTATATTGTGTCTGTGTTATATGTTTGATTTTTTGAAATAAATATTGTTTACACCATACACATGTAATTGACTCCCTTATACAGCTAGGTTGTAAGAGCCACCTTAATAATATCATGGGTACAGATTGGGATCATATTTGCCTGCTGGAATTGGTACTGCCTGGCCAATCTGGGTCAGTCAGTGATTACTGATACAGCCCAGTGCTCAAATCTTAAGACATTAGTACTGACCCATGAGGTGTGAGTGGCTGGGTGTTCACCCTCAAATCATGCAGTGTCTTGAGTCCCCAGCTGATATCTGTACCCAGTTGGTGAGATAGTTGATACCTGGACATTGGACATGAAGAGAATAGGCTGCCGACCTGCAGAGAGGAGGCCAGCCTCATTTAGGTCACTCTTGACTGGAAATGATGGGATGTGCTAAAAGGTGAGTTTAACATAACCTTACATGCATATCACCCGATCCGTGCAGTGTGATACCAAAACTCTCCATAACTGGTACATGTAATGCGTTGAATGCAGCAAAAGCAGAGGATTCCATGCATGGCCATGCACTCGATAATCCACATGAATATCCTTACATTAGTTCGGCTACCCTCATATGTACCTCTCTCACGATTTGTTGAGCTCTATTCAGCCATTCTCTGATCGTATAATCACCCTTTGTTCTTCTATATTCCCCCGATTCAGCAGTGCCATCCACAGACTGTTCAACAAACGAGAAGTTCACCCAGTTTGTTTCGTCTGGTTGTAACTCACAGACACTTTTGCTGAATCAAGGAATACTTGGTAAATGTCAATCCTTTCCTTCTTTCGATTGTCGCAATTATTTGGTATGCGAGAGATTTCTTAATTGTCTGATAAGTTCATCAGGATCACAAAAATGTTTCACTTTTTGCTTTCACCTAATAACAATGATGGAAAAATCATCATTGATACCATGGCAGAGCTGGTTTTCATTAATCATCATTGATACCATGGCAGAGCTGGTTTTCATTAATCATCATTGATACCATGGCAGAGCTGGTTTTCATTAATCATCATTGATACCATGGCAGAGCTGGTTTTCATTAATCATCATTGATACCATGGCAGAGCTGGTTTTCATTAATCATCATTGATACCATGGCAGAGCTGGTTTTCATTAATCATCATTGATACCATGGCAGAGCTGGTTTTCATTAATCATCATTGATACCATGGCAGAGCTGGTTTTCATTGTGTCAGTCTTTTTATTTTTAAATTGTTTACTTTTCTTTTATGCGACGAGTTATATATTTACAGGGCTGTCTTATTGGTGATCTTGACTTTGAAATCCAGGGGGTGGAGATAACCCGGAAGTAAGAGCCGAAATCTAGTTTAATGTCATCCACTATTGTGATAGTCAGAAATAATTTGTGTCTCTTGCTTTTTCCGTTCTAATTGATATTCACGTATGTAATTATAATTTCACATTCCTTGTTAACAAACGCAGTGTCATGGTGACCCGGATTTGGATCGACAAACTCAAAATGAATTTTCAAATAAACAAGTAGTGAGTATATTCCAATAGCTTCACAAGATATGTCATGTAGATATAAGGACAGTGAAGTCAAAATAAAACTGCTTGAAGGAGATACAATCCGAGCAAAAAAGGCTGAAGATGATCACCTACTTAAAAGTCGATACAACGGTAAATCATAACATTACCGTCTCTCTCGATTGGTTCAGACTTCGATTTGCATAATTGCCAACAAAGCAAATCAAAGATGGAGCAGATTATTCATATTAGTGGTATTATGTGTGTTTTTGTGTTCGGTTTCATCAATGGCAGTACCAAAGCATGTGAAATGAATGTGCCGGAAGAGTGCAATGAAGATTTTCATGGGAGTAGATTTGTTCTCCAAAAGTGTTTGTGAATGAATGAATCTTGTCCTAGCTCCACACTGCCGAAATAGACAACACCAAAGAATACAACTAAAACTTAGAACAAACCGACAATCAATTGCAAATGCTACTTATCACAACTTCGACAAATTTGACTATGGATTGGAGTTTGCTATTTATCCAAAATTTGGTGACAAATCATGTGATTGTATACAGCCCTCATAATTGGCTACGGCAATGCCGAAGCCATTTGCTGAAGCAAACTGGGCCACGGTAAAGGGTTGCCGTAGCAGATTGCCGAAGCCAAACAACCTGAATTAAAAGGGCTGTTGTATATGTCAACGATAAACAATGCACACAACAGGCATCACACTCAGTCTGATCAGGTTAAGTTTTATCTTTTAAAAAGTTAAATAAACTGACAATCAGTTGCAAATGCTGATCTTAACACAATCGACTAATTCGACAATGGATCGTGTGCAATTTGATGTTGATATATAGATGATCAAGAATGCACACCACAGCCATCCAACTCCCACTCTGATCAGGTAAGTTTTATCTTTAAAAAAGTTAATCTAAATCCAAAATGTTTTGTTTACAACTCTTAGTGAATGTTCAGTCATCTACAATTCAATCTAAGTGGAGGAATGAGTCTCACAAAATCATGCAGTTTGTTCTGGAGCCGTAACGATTCATGTCAATTCATTGTATCGCGATAAACTTTCAAACAATACGCATATCGTACGTATCATGTTATGTGTATCATGATACACATAGAACTGCGACCCTGATCTTTACCATTTCTGACATTGGTTTTCATGTATGTAATATATTAACTTACTCAACAGTATGAACGTACCGTACCCTAACACCACGTATGTAGATGTGTATAACGCGACATGTTTTCTTCTAACAGATCGGCTGTGGATCGACGGCAGGGATATGTGAATGCAAATGAGATATATCCGACGAGTGATGGGCTGCCGTGGGTGGAATGGCACTGGCTCTATGAACCCGACGGCGGGAATGAAGATTGTTTGCTCATCTCGTCTCGTTATCTGATGGGTGACTATTGGTGCGACTCAGGCATCATGAAGTATGTGTGCGAGATGTAATGCGTGAACATACATAATGCACAGGGCCCGTGACGTCATATGAGGATTAAACAGGCTATACTGGGCGCCGCCATCTTGAAACGTCCAAACCTAAACGAGTTCGATACAGACACAAAGAGGGGACAGCAGTTTTTCGTTGGTTTCATCAAAACTGACATTGGATCAAATTTGGGTAATTAAGTACACGTAGCTATTTATTTCAACCCACAAAAGACTTGTGTTACCATTCATCGGAAAGCTCTCCCCAAGAGCTTTCCGATGAATGGCAACAAGCCATATTTCCGACTAGATCCTGAAAAGTTACCCATAATTCTGCTGTAGTTAATGAGTCGATTAATTAGGGCATTACTGTATTCAGTTCGGCAGGCATGAGTGATGGTCGATTTATAATTATATAGGGCCCAGCAAGTTTTTGTGATTTTCTGGTTTCAAAGGTAGAGTTGATTCAAACCTGTCTTGGACAGAATAAAAATGGCTGATGTCCTCATTGTGGACGAGATTTCAATGTTGAGTTTTAAATTGTTTGCGGTACTTAAAGTGTAGGTCGCATAGTTTTCACAAAATTAGAGGTATATGCACGTTTCACTCCCAAATAGCGATCTGAAACGATAGCAGAAACCCATTAGAGAAGCCTCAATGCATTTTTCATGTCTGGGGCCACCGAGTGCGAGCAAAAATCCGGAAAAAAAATTCTATTTGCTCAGATCGAAATCTGATTGGAAGTCGTAGCTGTGACGTAGGAAGTTGAACACGTTTTTGCTTCCGCTGTCAGGGAACTGTCAACAAGAATGGCTGACTCGGATTCTTCTTCTGACAATTATTCTACCATTTCGGAAGGTGAAGTCAGCGAAGATGTTATTGTTTGGTCAGAAGATGTAATTTCTACCGAGTTTAATAATGTGATTGTCGGTGTTGGCCCGTATATGTTTGAGCCGGAGGCAGTGGATGTCGAGGTTGGCGAGCGGCCAGATAATTTTATGGAGGAAATTTTTCGCCTGGACGAAGCGAGTGTTCGTAAATGGTGAGTAAATTATGAATAATTCTCACGCGGCCACAGAAACACGTGATCGGTGTTGCAACGCACCGCTTCGGCATATTGATAAAATTGGATACTTAATACTTTACATATATTTTGTTGTTTTCTGAAATGTTAAAATACCGCGCTGTTACGTTTTCGAAATTGGCGTGGTCTTCAACTTGTGACGTCATTTCCTATTTATTACGAGAAATGCTGAGTCGGCTAATGAAAGGGGAGGCCTACTCAGCAGATGACGTTCGCTGAGAAGACACAACGTGATCGAGTTTTCGGCTTGGCTTTTGATGAATAAAAGCTCACAATGGATGGATTAAACGATATGTGTGCGTTACCGGCGGCTACTTAATATAATTACTACCTGCACTTTAAACAAATTTGTCATATGAAGGACCCGTCAATTTTATTTGGAGGTCTACAGGTCATCGTTGCAGGGGACTTTAGACAATTGCCTCCTGTGAAAAATGCACTATACAATGACTAGGGTCATCATTGTTTCCTGTCAAATATTTTCAACAAAGTGTTTCCGCACAGAATTATTCTCAATGATGTAATCAGACAGTCTGAGAAACAACTCATAGATGCCATTACTGATCTGTCTGGGGTAGGAGCAACGCTAAAGTAAGAAACTGGCTTTTATGAAAAGTTTCTCTAGGCCGCTCGCTTCCGGAGAGATGGATAAGAGAGCATCAAGCTCTTTTCTACAAATCAGTTATTGGACATTTACAACAGAACTGAATTTTGCAGCAGTCTGGAACATTTTAACCCTTTGAGTGCCAGGGGCCGATCTCATCGGCCCTAAACCTACAAAATAAGTCTGTTAAAGAATATAAGAATAAACTATTAAAATTAAGTGTCGGCGCACACGATCCCGATTGTCCCCGGAAAATCCGGCTGCCGGATAAATCGCGCCCGATAAAATCGGTGGGTCAGCACACGAGTCCAGATTTTTTTATGTTCGCTCCAGTCCTCCAATAAGAAAATAACCACGTGACCAATCATGTGATCGCATTCTCTCAAAATGGCTGTTGAAGACCTCCATGTTGTTTTGGGGTATTTGTTGTTGATGCGCCGTTTACGGCTTAAACGCATGTATAAAAACAGGCTAATTTGGACTCGTAGGTGGATTTTGCGCCGACCAAAACATGGGGCGTACCACACTCTTCAGAATGAGCTCAGGGACGAAGATACAGCGGCATTTCAAAATTACCTTCAAATGACCCCTGACAATTTTGAGATGTTATTATCGATGGTGTCACCGTTGATCAAAAAACACGATACAAACATGAGAAAGTCTATAACTGCGGCGGAAAGGCTTAAATATCAATCACTTTGCGATTTTTAGCAACTGGTGAGCAAATAAAATGTGTTCTGTCTCGTGATTGGATTCAGACACCCTCACTGAATTGATCAGTCATTTGACTCTTTTTGTCAAATTTTGAGTCAAGGACATGGACTTATGTTATTTAAGTTATAATAATAAAGTTATAGTAGTCCCCCACCCATTATATCAAGATTAAGGAAAGGATATCCACTGAGTTAATTTCAAAGGATTCTGATGAATGGAAAAAACTAAACTCCATTCTGTTAAGAAATCTGTCAACGGTTTTAGTGAATGGCGCTGTGGGCAAGGTTGTCAGTATAGAAAAGGACAGCGTGACTGTATACTTTCCGAAACCTGATATCACAACAGACGTCCAGAGGGTATCATTTTCAGGTAAATGTATGATATACTATTAAACTGTCTGATGGACCATGTCAGGTCAGACTTTAAAATCCATAATATTTGGCAAGAATAAAAATATAGGATTTATACAGTGAATCGGGATATACATATAGGTCCCTAGCGCAATAGATCCCCCTCCCCCAAAGACATATATAATTATATATATGAAAATAGGGGAACATTATTTGCTATATTATCTGAAATGAGTGCAAACTAGGCCCGGCCATACATTTTTAATCGAGTTATGGCCCTTTGATAGTAATTTTTGGCATTTAGCGCTGCCCAGGAAAAGTTGTCTGGGAGTTATTTTGAACAATTATCAAACATATATTATCTGATTTCAATTATTTTGAAAATGCCCATCCCCAACTTTACCCACCTAGACTGGGAATTGTTTATCACTTTAACAAACCTGAATCCCAATCATCAAAGGAAGCTTCACACAGATATGTGACCCGCCATATCAAATCCAGTCTTAAGTCGGGATTTTTTTACCCTGTGCCAATGCATGCTCTTATATATGCGAGTCGACCATAGGTCGCCTCGCATATATAAGAGAATGCATTGGCCTAACAATTTTTTACAATTTTAATAATTTTTTCTTGTATTCTTTAACAATTTTATAATTTCACCCATACAGAGCCCCAGACAAACATGAGCAGACGACACTCTTCTATATGCTTCTATATATGTGTGGGCTCCCTGCAGGGTAATGGATGTTTTTTATTTTATGTCCTAAAAATTGTAAGAAACATTTATTTTAAAACAAATGATAAATTGTTAGGCCAATGCATTCTCTTATATATGAGAGGCGACCTATGGTCGACTCGCATATATAAGAGAATGCATTGGCACAGGTTAAAAAAATCCTGACTTATACGACTGGATTTGATATGGCGGGTCACATATGTGCTAAATCGGTCCTGAAGTTGTTTTTAGTAATTGTGACCAGTTAGCTAGAGCATAGACAAAGAGTGTTAAATCAGGCTGATAGAAATTAAAGATGGATTATCTCTTTACATAACAAATTTGAAATAGTTGCGTGGGTATGAAATAATAAATATGAACTGAAGACCCCTGTACGGAAAGGCTTCTATTAATTAATATTGATTTTATTTTTCGAATATTTTATTGGGCCTGTTTATTTGTCTATTTTTAGAACAGACCATTCGGGTGATACCATATAGCGATATAGAGCATTATGCTGTTCTTATGGGTATACGCACCGAACGTCAACTGTCCCAGATTGATTGGTTGTATTGTTTTATTCCATAGTTATAAGCGATAATGAGTATAATTAATGTTTATTTGTGACAAAATTGCACAATAAAACTTTTGGCCTCTGTTAACAGTAACCACTATTGTTCGTTAGCTAAACAACCACACCTTTTTAGACCAGAAAATAGTCTAAATAAAATTAATATTAATCGATAGAAGCATTTCCGGACAAGAGTCTTCGATTCAAATCTAATATTTTATACCCCGGTAACTATATAAAACATGTTTACAAAGAGATAATCCACCTTTAAGTGTATTTATCAATAATTTTTGTCATATTTCAAAAGGAAATATCTTTTCTCTTTACAGTCTGATTTGCCAGCCGACATTGAAATGCCAAAGACGGTCAAAGTCAGCCATCGAAAATACTCCAGAAGTTTGCCTAGAAGAGTCCAACAATGGTGTGTATTTAATACCATCACATATTAATCTTGTTTTCTGGTTTTATTCGAATGTTAAGATTTCTTGAACAAGGGTCAAGAAAATTAATGTTGTTTCTGCACAGGGGCATGTCGTTAAAACAAGTACAATATAATTTTTTTTATAATTTTAAAAGGAGCTAAACAATACATACGTAACAAGTTTACTTTTTCAGAAACCTCCTCACTTCTAACGACCATACATGTAATTAACAAACGCCTGAACCGAATATTAAAATTCCAATGCCCATTGATCGAGTAAAAGCCATATTTTCCAATTATAATACACAATTCTAGAATAAACTATTCCAAAACTTCAAAAACAGACACTGAACACAAAAATCACAGAGAGCACCAGCTAATGGGTCCCTCGGTAGCACAGGAAGAAATATACCATTTATTTCAAAGTCAATAATTATCGATAAAACCCACCTTTGTACAAAAAAATCTCCAATGTTAGTCTCCCCAAATCAATCGGATATTTGAGATGTGAGGCTATTTAAAGTTTGTCTGTGATCTTAAATTGTCGATGACAACTATGTAAAGATGATCAATCGATTAAATCTCAAATATATGTGCAGCCAGAAAAACTGACGTCCTTATCTGTGATATTAAAAATCTGCCAGTTGTGCCTGATGATGATAGCAGAACATTTGTAATTATGACCGATAGCATAGAGAGGTGTACATGTACGTTGGCTGGAGTTTAAATAGTCCAATTTAGAAAAGCAGTTAATAACTCTTACCATTATAAACGACAGTGAGCAACTGTTAGGTTATAATTAAAAGATTGTTTGTTTCCCCTCTCCAGACTGACCCATTTGTTTCCTCCGACTCAAAATATTATATTCGTCTTGTTTTCCAATATAATCTTTTTAATAGCAGCGATTTTGTTAACCCTTTACCCAACAAACCGGCCAAAACCGGCCAAATAAAGCTTCAACAGCCTAAAATATCTTCGGTCTGTCTCAATAGAACCATACAAATATGGGTATCATTGGAACCGGCTCCTTGACCACATTGTGATAGTTACAGTTATGCCCTGTGTCAATGCATTCTCTTATATATGCGAGTCGACCATAGGTCGCCTCGCATATATAAGAGAATGCATTGGCCTAAAAAAAATCTTTTTTTTAAACTTTTTACCATTTTTTCTTACATTCTTTAACAATTTTATAATTTTTAATGTGTTAAGCCAATGCATTCTCTTATATATGCGAGGCGACCTATGGTTGATTCGCATATATAAGAGAATGCATTGGCACAGGGCCCTTCTGTTGGGTAAAGGGTTATAGGGGTACTGTACACTGAATCCAACCATTTATGGGACCATCCCCTTTTATACTCAACAGAATATATGCAACAAATGAATGAATTTGAGCCATGGATTAGTGCAAAATACACTTGTGTGATGTACGAATGATGCAAAAAAACATGGTAATTATAATGAAAATGAATTTATGACTCCAGCCATAAATTCATTTTCATTATAATTACAATGTTTTTTGCATCGTTCGTAGAGCACATGAGTGTATTTTGCACTAATCCATGGCTCAAATTCATTCATTTGATGTATATATTATGCTGAGTATAAAAGGAGATGGTCCCATAAATTACCGAATTTAGTGTAATGTACCCCTTTAATTCAAAATGTTATATTTAACAAACAATGATTTCTGAGTACTCTGTGTGGAAGTATTGACAATGCAAATGCTATAAGGGCTAGATCTTGTTTGTCAGATTAATAAGGGAAAAGCATTCCAAAAATGAAATCCAGCTAAAAAATACATTGTTCTTATAAATATAAAACAGTGAAGTCATTGAATTATTAAGTTATTACATATGACACGATCTTTGCCAATTAACATCCTATAGAAGAATGCTGGTTTCATGATAAAAATAAAATATTGTACCTACGGTAACCGACCTACCAACTTACCCAGCCCCAAAAATATCAGTCGGGAGAGAGGAAACAATCATTTAAGGATGGCCTTACTGCCAATTCAAAAGAGATAATGGACTCTCAGAAAGCTGTTTCAAATGGACAATCAAGCCTTGAAATAGTGTGTCTGTCATTTGCAGAATGAGGTCCCCAGAGGGTGAATTTAGTGATGCTACCCCGCATAGTGGGCTAGTATCACAAAATTCACCCTCTGGGAACCTCATTCTGCTCATGTGTAAGCAGAATGAGGTCCCCAGAGGGTGAATTTGGCGATGCTAGCCCGCTTTGCGGGGTAGCATCACTAAATTCACCCTCTGGGGACCTCATTCTGCAAATGACAGACACTAATTCAAGGCTTGGATACAATCCTAGTAAGAATAGCCGAGGATGATCACCTACTGAATTATATTCAATTCAGTACTTACAATACTACTTCATTAAATTGTATCTGAATGATACAATTGTGACTGGAGATAATATGAGTATCTCATTGAGTACATGAGATTTTATCCTGAAAACTGAGATTGTATTGCCAAATGAATTGACTTATAATAAAGGTTCGAACAAGTGCTTTAGTTAATGTGAGAGAAAGTCATCCTTACCTGGTCTCTCTCAACACTGATTGGTTCCGAAGAATGCAATATGGATGACTCATCAAGTTATTCAAATTATTCAAATCCCGCTCAATTGTCAAGGGGATCCCACATATGGTGGACAGGCTGTGCCCCCACCTATACCATCCAGTTATCAGTGGCAAATTATTTGACTGATAGAGAAGAAAGATAGGCACAATATTAAATCTGAACAATACAATTGTGACTGGAGATTTAGTTGGGATAAACATTTCCTAAGATGGTACTGTTTTTGGACCGTTGTTCCAATTAGGGCTTGGAGTTGTTTCTCTTTTTAACGACTGCAACTCCGTGATTATAAAGAGACTTAAAGAGTGACAATCAATGCTTACTCAATAAATAGTAATTTAGGAGTGTCTGATCGGATTGAGTACCTTTAACCCTTTACCCAACAAACCGGCCAAATAAAGCTTCAACAGCCTAAAATATCTTCGGTCTGTCTCAATAGAACCATACACATATGGATATCATTGGAACCGGCTCCTTGACCACATTGTGATAGTTACAGTTATGCCCTGTGCCAATGCATTCTCTTATATATGCGAGTCGACCATAGGTCGCCTCGCATATATAAGAGAATGCATTGGCCTAAAAAAATCTTTTTTTAACACTTTTTACCATTTTTTCTTACATTCTTTAACAATTTTATAATTTTTAATGTGTTAAGCCAATGCATTCTCTTATATATGCGAGGCGACCTATGGTCGACTCGCATATATAAGAGAATGCATTGGCACAGGGCCCTTCTGTTGGGTAAAGGGTTAAGGGCTTGTGAATCATGGTCCATCTGCAATATTTAGTGTAACAAATTGAGTAGAAAATTAGATGTACATTGTACATAGTGTAACTGCATGCAGATATGATGCTCTATCTACTTTAACCCTTTACCCAACATAACGGCCCTGTGCCAATGCATTCTCTTATATATGCGAGTCGACCATAGGTCGCCTCGCATATATAAGAGAATGCATTGGCTTAACACATTAAAAATTATAAAATTGTTAAAGAATGTAAGAAAAAATGGTAAAAAAAGATTTTTTTTAGGCCAATGCATTCTCTTATATATGCGAGGCGACCTATGGTCGACTCGCATATATAAGAGAATGCATTGGCACAGGGCTAACTGTAACTATCACAATGTGGTCAAGGAGCCGATTCCAATGATATCCATATTTGTATGGTTCTATTGAGACAGACCGAAGATATTTTAGGCTGTTGAAGCTTGTTTTGGCCGGTTTTGGCCGGTTTGTTGGGTAAAGGGTTAACACAGTTCTAGCTTTGAAATTCGAAGTCAGCCAGAAAGGCATTCCTAGACAGTGTCAAAGAACAAATCAGACTGAGATGCAGGTACTCTATGAAGAGCCCATTCTACAACAGGAGATGACCATGCAAAACTTCAGTGCCTTTTCATGGGATGACCTCAATCAGAAAGTTCAAGGATGTGCTGAGTGGACTTTCGATTCTAAAGGGATTGAGCCCAAAGCAAAATGGAGAAATTGTTCTGGTAAGTAATTTGAAAGACTCATAGCTCTCCGATGTGTGTGATCAATCTACACTAGTCTATTTATTATTGTCAAAACTTTGTTAACCCTTTGAGTGCCAGGGGCCGATCTAATCGGCCCTAAACCTACACAATAAGTCTGTTAAAGAATATAATAAAATATATTAAAATTGTAAAAAATTGTAAAAAAAAATTAAAAAAAAAAAAATTGTTAGGCCAATGCATTCTCTTATATATGCGAGGCGACCTATGGTCGACTCGCGTATATAAGAGAATGCATTGGCACAGGGTATATGGGTTGATACAAAAATCGGCCTGGCACTCAAAGGGTTAAATGTTCATACATGTTATAGGATTGGAATAAAATATGTTTGTACTACTGGTAATGTGTACTAAGAGCTTGTGAATCTTGTGCCATCTCCAATATTTAGTGTAAAAAATTGAGTGATACAATCTATTTTAACACAGTTCTTGCTTTAACCCTTTACCCAACAAACCGGCCAAAACCGGCCAAATAAAGCTTCAACAGCCTAAAATATCTTCGGTCTGTCTCAATAGAACCATACAAATATGGATATCATTGGAACCGGCTCCTTGACCACATTGTGATAGTTACAGTTATGCCCTGTGCCAATGCATTCTCTTATATATGCGAGTCGACCATAGGTCGCCTCGCATATGATATATAAGAGAATGCATTGGCCTAAAAAATATCTTTTTTAACACTTTTTACCATTTTTTCTTACATTCTTTAACAATTTTATAATTTTTAATGTGTTAAGCCAATGCATTCTCTTATATATAAGAGAATGCATTGGCACAGGGCCCTTCTGTTGGGTAAAGGGTTAACACAGTTCTAGCTTTGAAATTCGAAGTCAGCCAGAAAGGCATTCCTAGACAATGTCAAAGAACAAATCAGACTGAGATGCAGGTACTCTATGAAGAGCCCATTCTACAACAGGACATGACCATGCAAAACTTCAGCGCCTTTTCATGGGATGACCTCAATCAGAAAGTTCAAGGATGTGCTGAGTGGACTTTCGATTCTAAAGGGATCGAGCCCAAAGCAAAATGGAGAAATTGTTCTGGTAAGTAATTTGAAAGACTCATAGCTCTCCGATGTGTGTGATCAATCTACACTAGTCTATTTATTATTGTCAAAACTTTGTTAACCCTTTGAGTGCCAGGTCCGATTTTTGTATCAACCCATATACCCTGTGCCAATGCATTCTCTTATATATGCGAGTCGACCATAGGTCGCCTCGCATATATAAGAGAATGCATTGGCCTAACAATTATTTTTTTTTTTTTTTTTTTTTTACAATTTTAATATATTTTATTATATTCTTTAACAGACTTATTGTGTAGGTTTAGGGCCGATTAGATCGGCCCCTGGCACTCAAAGGGTTAAATGTTCATACATGTTATAGGATTGGAATAAAATATGTTTGTACTGCTGGTAATGTGTACTAAGAGCTTGTGAATCTTGTGCCATCTCCAATATTTAGTGTAAAAAATTGAGTGATACAATCTATTTTAACACAGTTCTTGCTTTAACCCTTTACCCAACAAACCGGCCAAAACCGGCCAAATAAAGCTTCAACAGCCTAAAATATCTTCGGTCTGTCTCAATAGAACCATACAAATATGGATATCATTGGAACCGGCTCCTTGACCACATTGTGATAGTTACAGTTATGCCCTGTGCCAATGCATTATCTTATATATGCGAGTCGACCATAGGTCGCCTCGCATATATAAGAGAATGCATTGGCCTAAACAAAATCTTTTTTTAACACTTTTTACCATTTTTTCTTACATTCTTTAACAATTTTATCATTTTCAATGTGTTAAGCCAATGCATTCTCTTATATATGCGAGGCGACCTATGGTCGACTCGCATATATAAGAGAATGCATTGGCACAGGGCCGTTCTGTTGGGTAAAGGGTTAAACCAAATTTTCCCAAAGTATATATAACAGCTGTATGCTCCATCTTATTTTTTTAGTCAAAAAATCAAGCGATCAGATACATAAAGCAATCACATTACAGAAAGGTCTTTCAGATATTGGTGAAAAATTCAAAGTCAGCCAGAAAGGCATTCCTAGCCAATGTCAAAGAACAATCAGACAAGAGATGCAGGTACTCTATGAAGAGCCCATTCTACAACAGGAGATGACCATGAAAAACCTCAGCGCCTTTTCATGGGATCGCACACGCACATTCACCTTACCCTGACTGAAGTTTTTATAAGACAATAGCTAAATTACGCAATCTTTGTTTTATTATCTACCGGTATGTCATTCATAACTGACTACCTCGTCCACAATATTTTATTTTCCACACGTACTATTAAAGGTACATGCTATCCTGACACCAGCTAAAAGCTATTCACACAAGACTGGATATAAGCCATGGAAAGTTGACCCATAAACTGCTGGCTCTTATTCAACCATATTGTGAAGTTACTAGTAGTATATCATTTGTCAACAACTGGTTCAAAGTATTTTTTTCAAAGAACCCTCAAGAAATATAAAAAAAATTTGTAGTACATCATTCATCACAGTGTTCAGTACATATTCCCGTATTTGATTCTTAGATATGGACTTTGTTTTTCTTGGACCATTGCCTGTAAATTTTATTTTTTTAAATCTCAATAAAGTTCACATTTTGTATTTCTAACATAATCCACCATGAAGCATACACTTAAAATGTTGCATCAATGGGCATGGTTTCTGTGATTACTAATATACATGAACAGAATCCTTTATTTTGACTTCATAACATTTTGGAAAAATTGGGTCCACAAAGCCCTGAAGGGCTTGTGAATCATGTGCCATTTACAACAAATAGCTACATCTTTTCTATATGATGGGATTATGAATTCATTTCAATCCCCTCTGTGAACATTAGCATGCATGGAGCCTCAGGGGAGCAGTTCTGTTCAGCTTGAAAGGTGAAAACATGATATTAACAATTCATTAGTACAATTTACCTGGTTTATGATCTGCCATATATCTGTTGATTACTTTAAACTCCATACATGTTTATATTGGATTTTTCTCACATTATTCATGCGAATACACAACAACCAAACAGCTATCAATCACATTAACACAGTGGCCCATCAGGGCTGTTTTAACTCTCTCGGTGCCGGATATCCGTTCCCACAGTTTTTAACTATAGTGTTGCCATCACAATCAAGCCTTGAAATAGCGTGTCTGTTATTTGCAGAATGAGGTCCCCACAGGGTGAATTTAGTGATGCTACCCCGTATAGCGGGCTAGCATCACCAAATTCACCCTCTGGGGACCTCATTCTGCTTACACATCACTAAATTCACCCTCTGGGGACCTCATTCTGCAAATGACAGATGCACTATTTCAAGGCTTGATCACAATGTGGACAATATATTGACAAATTTCTCTCCCGAGCTTATAAGAGAATTTTAATATAGATATATCTTTCTTTAAAAACTTCCTATTTTTGAAGCCGGGTTTATCTGGGAATTTTGTTTAACACAAGAGTTTATATTTCTTTACAAATGTTGAGTGCCAGGTTTATCCGGGAATTTTAACAAAGAGTACATTTATTTCCGAAACTTTTATTTTGGGCGACAACGGGAATCCATGCAGGTAATGCTGCGCCCAAAATATCTACATATAAAGAACAGAGTTCAGTTATTGTTTATTATCCCCTTTGGTTCCTTGCCTTATGATAGCCTCCTTATGCACCAATTGGGTGTACACACAGTCTGTTTTACACACCACATGGTTTAGGTGGGTACCACTTTTATTTTGATTCAAACACAGCTTTGGGCAAACCATGATAGCTGGCTTTATGCACAGATGAAAACCATAATGTTTTGTGTCATGATGTAAATAAGGTCAAGGCCATAGTAATAAAGGCCATAACACTGAGAGCCAATCAAAGATATAGTTCAGTGTGGGTCAGCCAATCAGAAACAAGGTTAGAGAAATGGACAAAATTGAGGACAAAATATAATAATCCAAACTATCTTTTGCATAGAGAATTTTGTACAGGGAAGTCGGGTTTTTTTTTTCGGGAACAAAAATTTTGAACTTTACAATTTATCAACCCTTGTAGACTCCCTTATTTTACACACGTTTGTCTTTTCCCAACCACCCTCCCTCACTTCTGGGGACGGGGTTTTTAACAACTTTTTTTCTAAACCCAGGTCTCAAGATCTCAACATTTGTGGTTTCAGCTCGTTTCACAACAAGCTTCAACCTCGGCTATACAAGCTGGGCCTTTTAAAGCCCTCACCTTTGTTTCTTAATATTACCCATATCTAAAAGTGTTTATTCATTTATAATTTATACAGATTATCTATATTTATTAATGTGACAATATATATTAATAGAAAATAAATACACCGCTCTCAGTGCCCATGCCTGAGAGTCCATTTGAAATGATAAACTGTTTTACAGGTAATCTTTTCAACAAACCAAGCAGAGTCCTAAAGAAATAGGTACCGCAATAAGTCCAACCTCTAATGAAATAAAGCACAACCTGAGTAGGACGTAGACAAAATTCAGAAAACACATTTATGCAGTATCGTCATTTTGGGAGTTTAAGCATAAATACATTTGTGGGATCTTTCCACAAGGGGATTTTTCCTCTACCCCCCCCCCCCCCCAAAACCCCATGGCATATATAGATCTCTTGTAGACAACAGTACCTTTTACATACTTCACACCAACCAAGTCCAGTTTCCTTGGCCAGCGTTGGCTTTCTTCTTCCGAATCCAACAAGAGCATAATTTATAAATGTGTTTCTATTTGAGATCATATTTATCAACTGACTGGTCCCAGCAATTAAATGTTACACCATGTGACCTCAGGGGATTAGGTGCATGGGCAAACCATGTTACACTCTGAAGATTATAATCCCCACTCAAAACTGAATCCAGGATAAACTAAGACTGATTGCTGACCCAGATCTGGGCAAAACTATTAACTATTATTTCTTACCTCACTTAAATTTGTATGCTTTTGTTGCCTGTTAACCCTTTACCCAACAAACCGGCCAAATAAAGCTTCAACAGCCTAAAATATCTTCGGTCTGTCTCAATAGAACCATACAAATATGGATATCATTGGAACCGGCTCCTTGGCCACATTGTGATAGTTACAGTTATACCCTGTGCCAATGCATTCTCTTATATATGCGAGTCGACCATAGGTCGCCTCGCATATATAAGAGAATGCATTGGCCTAAAAAAAATCTTTTTTTAACACTTTTTACCATTTTTTCTTACAATCTTTAACAATTTTATAATTTTTAATGTGTTAAGCCAATGCATTCTCTTATATATGCGAGGCGACCTATGGTCGACTCGCATATATAAGAGAATGCATTGGCACAGGGCCCTTCTGTTGGGTAAAGGGTTAATGCACCTTGTACAGGCCTATTCATTCTTTTTCATTATTTTGCATTTAACAAATATGCACACAAAAAAATTTCAGTAGGGGCTATTTTAGTGGGTAGGTAGGGAGATGACAAACAAATAACTTCTTTATTATGGCCTCACTAACGTATGCCATTTCATATTGTAAGGTGGTTCATAATTGTGTTCTTACAGAGGAAGCAATTGCTGAAGATGCTTTTCAGCTTTAAAATAAAGACATAATTAAAGATATAATACAGGACTGAGGGTCAATTTATATTGCACACGTGCTGGCGTATAATCGCCGCATTTTTAAGGTGTGTGTTGACATAACGCAGAGCCTTTCGTGACCAATTACCTTCCTCAACAAACCACGTCCTATTCGTGACCAATCATCTTCTGAAATTGACCTCGTCCTCGAGATAGCCGTTATAGGGAATGGCATGGTTCACTCGACCAGCATATACTGCCCGGGTACAGTCATTCGCATAGCTAGGACCGATAAAGTAATAAATGAAGTACAGAAAATCCGTGTCTCTGGGACACAACAAAGCCAGAATATAGAGACAGAAACATAAAGGAAATAGCTTGGACTTAGACTGTACAAGTCTCAGGTATGAATAAAATACATGTACATCCCAGTTGGTTTGTCAATGGTGTATGCTATGAGAGTTCGCATCAGAATGCAGAGGACCTCTCTTGCAGACCTTCAGGAATGCCATGGACTGTTTGCACATACTCGGATCCAATGATCGATCTTCAGCCAACCGTCCACATTCAGCAGCCGACAGCCCACACTCGGCAACCAGTGAACATGGTCAATGGCACCCACCAACAATAAATACTTCAACCACCAATGGTGTTACATAATTGACATTGAACACCGACAACAACCTTGGGTGATAGGGAACCAATTTTGTTGAAATGGCCTTGATTGGTTGATTGGGACTGGTGTTTGGAGTTCAAATTATGTGCATCATGATTTGAGAGCTTAGTTCGCTATCGAGATTGTGATGGGACAAACAATGCTGCGGAGGTTGTGGATCATGAAGAGGACTGTAATTGACAAGCCTGCAAATAGCGTGTCTGTCATTTGCAGAATGAGGTCCCCAGAGGGTGAATTTAGTGACGCTATCCCGCAAAGCTGGCTAGCATCACTAAATTCACCCTCTGGGGACCTCATTCTGCTTAGGCCATCAACTGCTATGGTAGATCTAGGATCAGAATGAAGTTCCCAGTTGAAGTTGGTGATGTTCACCCATTGGGCACCTCGATTATGAATTTTATCTTCTGCAAATTATCGGGAAAGCATCACTAAATTCACCCTCTGGGGACCTCATTCTGCAAATGACAGACACGCTATTAGCAGGCTTGGCAATTAACCCTCAGGTGAGTTTTATTTTAACCTTGTTTTATTTAGTGTCTTTCTGTAGAATTTATCTCATAGACCGAATCTCTTCTGAAATTTTGCACAATAACCGGAAGCTCAGAAGAAAAACAGCAGCGGCACAGAGCAACTTGCTGTATTGTGGGGATGGATTGGATTTTGCACCTCTGATAAAATTAAGTTAAACTGTATTAAACAAACAAGGTAATTCAATGACTGCATTCAATGCCGGTCAATTGCAAATGGGACATACAAATGGATATTTCCACCGCTTTGCCCATACATACATCTAACAATCAACCTCAAAGAATTCACAGAGCGATCCAGATAAATAAGAAAGTAAATGTATGTATGACATGAAGGTCCCAGCATGCAATTGGATTTAGATTGAAGAATGAAGTATTCTACAGGAAGATATTCGACCTGAATCTGGGTGCAATACACAACTGATCTTACCCACAGTGTTGAGGAATAATGTCATGGAAGAAGTTCATGTAACATCTAACAATCATGGATTGGTCACCATTGACGACTATTTATACTGGTATTACACCACCCAAGCTACCTGCCACAAATTTCCCTCTAGTTGAACCAACCCCAACATCCGGGGGCGATTCCTTTCATTACGCTCGCGTAATACGAGTAATGAAATTACAATGGGCAATGAATGGAACGATAGAGCGTAAATTCAGAGTAAATACTCAAGAGTACCCTGGCTACACATACGGCTGAGGAGGTGTAATTTCGAGAGTATTGTAATGTAATGTTACTTTCCGCGAAAAGATCAGTTGTCAACCGAGAAAGTACATGGAAAATATTTATGTAATGGACTAAATGAATTTAATTTTCAATAATTTGTCATAAATATGTAATATATACTGATATATAATTCAGAAATATATAATTCAATTGAATGACAGTTAAAATTATTTATCCAAAGTTTTAGATACTTAGTGTCAAGGTTGTTCTAAAATTAGGTATATTGCTTGTTCCGTAAAAGTCAAAATTCTCGTTAGTTTCATTGTGAATATCAGATATTTTTGCTCATTTACATAAGTCTTCGTCTGTTCGACACGCCCAGTGTGAGTTTTGTCAAATTTCCTGAATAAAAAAATATGTTTTTATATCGTAAATGTCGTATTAATTATTAATACGATAGGAATACTCTTTCTGGTCCGAAAAACTCGCCCTTTTCATTGCGGTGATATCCCGCAAAATTTGGCCCCTTAGTGCGCATGCGCGCCAGGCCAGCTGATCTCATCACTTTCTTTTTCTGGCGAATCGAATTTACATGCCGTTTTTCTCTCTCGCCATTTGTAAAATTCACAAATGGTTTCTTCGAATTCGTCTTCGGATTCTTCTTCTTCTCCGGTCAATCACAGGCGTTCACGGCGACGTTCATCGAGTCTTGACAGTGTTCAGGAGGAATGTAATTCCAAAATTTTGAACCTTGAGAATAAATTGGATCGACTGTTAGTCATGGCCAGACAGAATAGTTCTGCAGTTACCGGTACTTCCATTCCAGTTGATTCACGTGTGCCGATCCGACAGAGGACGGCTTCACTACCGGATGGTACTGACCCGCAGAGGGCGGTACCCATCCAGGACTGTGCAAGTCCAGAGAGACCTTGTGGTGAACAAGATGATGTTCTCTCCCTGAATGTTGGGGCACCTTCGAATCTCGATGATGATTTGGACAGGGACCCGATGGACTATGTCAAACAAATTCAGGACTCGCTGGCTGACAGAAGTCTTCGAGATATCTTTGGGGCTGGCAGTATCAATTTTACTGCAAAGGGAAAAAAAGTGGGTCTTAAGCTGGACAAGGCGCAAAAAGTGCTCATTCAGTCGTCATTCCGTAGCGACAGCCCTGTCGTCCTGTCTGCTTTCAAAGAAAATACATTTGACAAATTTCCGTTAGATGAAACAGCCGAAGAGTTTCTTAAGGTACCATCGATGGACGATCTTATAAACAGTCTTCTGGTTAAGCGACATGGCGCTAAGGCTGCTTCGGGCCATCAGTCCCCTAGTCTATTCTCCCAGCCACACAAAATGGTGGAACGGATCGCATATAAAGGCCATCAGGCAGCTAGGCTGGGATTGGTGGTCCACTGCTATGTACAGCAGGCATTTTCTACACTTCTCTCATCTTTGGATGAGGAGAATGCGGATGTGGAGACTTGTATGGCCCAAGTGAAGGACATATTTCAGATATCCTCACATGCTTTAGATCAGATGGGCCATTCCGGAGCCTTTTTCCATATCATTCGCCGTGCTCTCGCATCCTCGGACACGGGGCTATACGAGTCTGAGGCTAGCAGTCAACTGACTAACTTGCAGCTCACTGGAGAAGGGGTCTTTCGCAAAGAACTGGAGCCCATGCTTAAAGCTCGAAAGGAGCATAAAAAGCAGATAGATGACTTGTTACAGGGTTTCCGCTATACCGGCAGGGGGTCCCCTTGACGGCCCCGTTCCCCTTGCCAAGTTTTCCCCTCCTGCCATACCCCAGGACATACTGCATGTCTATAAAGATGTTTAAAACTTCTGAATTTTGTTGGAATAGTACTAAGGAATTTTAAAAGGTGAATTTATTTTATATCTTGTGAGTGTACACACTCTAAACGCGTTGTTATACAGAAAATTGAAACAGAAAGTGATCGGAACTCACATCGCTAGAAGCTATGCCTTTGAGGCTGGTTAGTTACGTTGCGGTTAGTACCCAGTTATGTTATGCAAAAGAGCAGTATGTTAATTGTACCTGTCATGTTTTATACCGCAAAATATACTGTTCACTTTGTAATAGAGCGAGAGAGAAATGTGGGAATAGCCGCACCGGGCATCAAGGCATCTTACCACTGCCCACAAAGAATACTCATCGGCCAGATATGTAATCAGCCTTCTATATTTACACTGCAGCTGCTAAAATATATTCCGATTACGTAATGCATCCGAAATATCTGCTGGGTCTTCCACAGCTAGTCTTTTAACATTAACGAGCACGTTTAACTCGGGATCCAAATTACTGGTGTTCTGTACTTCGTAAATGAATTTATATCTAATAAATTTACTAGTTTTAAAGTTACAGGTACATGTATACGGTTTGATAGCTTGGCACTTGGGCAGAAATGGAACAAAACAATCTGCCATTTCTACTCTCTATTGGCCGATATAACGAAAGTAGTTCAACCAGTGCTAAAACAGGCTACTTTTACCTGGATTTTTCCCCTTGACGGCTACCGGCCCCATTCCCCTAACCCCTAGCGGAAACCCTGCTTGTTAGCAGACACAAAAGCTGGGAAGCGGAAAGAGGTGCCCACAGGCTCTTCTCAATCTCAACCGAAACGTACCTTTAGAGGAAAATTGAAGTCATCAGTTGAAAACGCGGGTCGACCGTTCCGTATCCCGATCGTACATGCTAACGTGGATCGTTCCCAGAGTCAGTCTTCTGGAGCATATTCGGAAGCCGGGTACGGACAAAGATCTCCTCTTCAAGATCCTTCTTTTCATGCCAAGCCACATTATGAGCGAGGGACACTGGGAAGAGGACGTCGTGGGAGGAGCATGTGACTATGTAAGTATCCCATCTCATTTGCCAAACGTACCAGTATGAGGGCATCTATCACATTTTTTTACATATTGGCAAACAATTACGAAAGATCGATGGGGATTGAAAGTATTGGAACACGGTTACCAATTCGATTTTAACGGTCTTCCAAAATTCTTGGGCATGAAGGAAACCACGGTCACACACGGTCAATGTCAGTTGATTCAGAGCGAAATAATAACACTTCTTCGAAAGAAAGCTATCGAGATAGTCCCAGTAGACCAATGTCTACAGGGGTTTTACAGTACAATATTTTTGGTCCCCAAAAAGAATGGAAAATTAAGGCCAGTGATAAACTTGAAACCATTGAACCAATTTATTGTAAAGATGCGGTTCAAAATGGACACCTTGACATCGGTTCTGGCTCAAACCAAACGAGGCGACTATGCTTTTTCGATCTGAAAATCCACAAGGCACATTGCCAATATCGCCAAGGCATTTCATACCAGTTTCGCAGCCTATGTTTCGGGGCAACGTCAAGCCCGCGAATTTTCAGAAAAGTGACGTCAGTAGTTGTGGCATTTCTTCATGCTCGGGGAATTCGGGTATGTCACTTTCTAGACGATTGGACTCAGGGACGTTTACAGGCGTGTTTTGGTACCGGTAACCGGTATGGGCGCCCAAACTAAAAGCGCCCAAAAAAGTTGGAATTGTTTTTGTTAGCTAAATTAAAAAAAAAATACTTTTGTTTTATTGAAATAAAGCGTTCCTAACTCAGAAAAACTAAAACAGACTTACAATAAATCGTCAAATAAAGCATAAATTTGTCATTGTACGCATTTGTACGGCAATATTTTCGGTACGATCTTCAAACTTCGATCACGGAAACATTTTAAAGTGGGTTTTTCCCCCGACGGGCGTAATCGATTTCGTATTCCGAACAAGGAGGTCGCAATAAATGGGGTAACGTGATAGTTGTGCGCGGCGTGAACTATATTATTTACTCTTCTTCTAGAAGAGGTGCCTCGAAAAGTCAACGGGGGAATTTCATAATAAGACAAGACAAGACGCCGAAAATGGATTGTATGGTTGGACGTCCTGTTTTCGATAGCGTCAAGTTTCCGATAATCGTGCACCGGATGTTTACAAATGACGTCACGCGTCGCTAGGTTCAACCGTTCGCCGGTAAAGTTACCGTAACCGACGGGTCCTACTAAACAACGAACACAAACGAACACAGGTCCAAAAAGCGGAATAGAAGGGTGAAATTTGGTTTGTGGGTGCGTGTGGGTCCACTCTATGTGTATGTGGTGTTATTTCCAACTTTGATCACTTATTTTTTGAGTTATTAGCATTATTTGAATACAAAACTACTAAACAATGAACACAAACGAACATAAGATTAGCCATACTGCAAAGGTGTTAATTAACTACGGCTTACTCTGTCTCCTTGTTAATTGCACATCTGTGAGTTGCTTTTACTGCAAGGTGACTTGTCAGTTTTGTCACTGATGGCAATAAAAACACGGGAAACATCAGAGGTCGGCGGTATGTATGAATTCATGTATGAATGTGATCCGAAGTACGAACTATTGTTTCGCACATAGTCACACATACATATGGTTCTTTCTAAGTTTAATTTCGTCGTTCGATTTTCCACTTCTCCTTGATAGAGGATATTATGTTCGTTATTTTTATCAGTCGAAAAAGTTGCAAATCAAAATTGTTCAACTTCCATCTTAAGATACTACAGGTAAGGTCAGTCCCGTCGAATTTTAGACATCGAATTGCAGCGACATGAAGTTGAATAAAATTTATGTAGTTCGATCGGTTGTTGTGTTTTATATCGAGATGACAGTTCGCCAGACTTGTGTCTGTTTTTTCCTATTTCAATGCGGAAGCGCAGTTGTTTTCTGATTTGAATTGGTGTAGCGAGAATATCTCAGACCACACGTATACATGTATATGTATTATGTTTTGGACCTTTTTCGTGTGTTGGAACCAGTCTGGCTTTCATGTTTTTGTTTTTGGTGCAATTGGTTATTAGGGAAATTCTGTTACGTGTATCTACCGAAAATATTCGCTCCTTCTTCGGAAAATAATAAATACTAGTTTAGAGTGCACCTATTAACCTTTTCCCAGGCTTGTCTGATACTGTGCGCGAGACAAAGCTCCAAACCTCTTTTTGTTCCTATTCCTTTGAGGTTTTACAGTTGACAAACATTTTACAGTAAGACAGAATAATATAAATAATCGATTGATTGGAAATTATTGTTTCGTTCATTTTGAAAGAGACAACCATGCATTCGTTTCCCAAAATGGCAAAGAATAGTGACCACTCGCTCATATACTCTATAACACAATCCCCTCACAAACCGCTAGAGAAAATACGACATATTTCTTGATTAACTGCATGCTGTCGAATTTAACCACATAGGCCTACATAAAATGGAGGAAAAATTCAGGCTAGAGAGTTCTGTCTCCATGTGCAATCTGAATTTGTTTAATCTCAATAAAAAACCGTACATATGCATACAGTATTTGAGATAAAATATATGAATAAGTTTACATGTGAAATTATTATTTACAAGTGATCAAGCACATTACATATATACAAGAAACACAATCAATCTGATCCGGAAGCGAGACGATGGTTTCGTAAGCAAAAGGGTTCTATCTCTAAACACATTTTTCGTAGTGTCTTTTATTATAAAACTGGCAAGTTTCTAGAACTGAGACTTCGGATATAATAATATTTTAGTTAGCTTTAACATTTTGAAACATGAAGACACACACTGAAAACGATTTACTTGGTAATTCCCGTCTCGAAATTTCAACATCGATTTCCCAACAAAATGATTAATGTTGGATAGAACCATCTGATTCTCACACGACGATATATAAGGTCGATAAAAAGAGCAACTCAAATGTTTTGTTAGATATGCATTAAAACGCCGACCTCTGATGTTTCCCGTGTTTTATTGCCATCAGTGACAAAACTGACAATCACATTGCAGTAAAAACAACTCACAGATGTGCAAAGAGTAAGCCGTAGTTAATTAACACCTTTGCAATACGGCTAATCTTATGTTCGTTTGTGTTCGTTGTTTAGTAGCTTTGTATTCAAATAATGCTAATAACTCAAAAAATAAGTTATCAAAGTTGGAAATAACACCACATACACATAGAGTGGACCCACACGCACCCACAAACCAAATTTCACCCTTCTATTCCGCTTTTTGGACCTGTGTTCGTTTATGTTCGTTTGTGTTCGTTTGTGTTCGTTGTTTAGTAGGACCGGTAACCGACTACCTGAATCACGCTGGTCATTTTTACGAAGATTTGAGTCTTAAAGTCCAAAATAATTAGGAATAATGAGGATTAAACAGGTGAGTATTAAAAATATGCTAGAAATTAGGCTTTTATCATTGAAAATGAATACAAAATTGTGAAATACTGATTTACCGAATGTTGTTTACAACAATAGCCATGCTTGTTTTCTATAAAAAGATACGAGGTGAGGGTCATGTGATCGATCTAATTTAATTACAGGTGAAACACGGCTGAAAAACTCTTTCCGTTCTTGTTACAGCGAGATAAAACATATTATTAATTGATCAGTTATTCAAATATGAAAGTGTTTTTATATTTAAAATAATAAATTTATTAGGAATTAAAAAAAAATGAGTGAAGGCATTTTTTACAATTTTTTTGTTAACCCATTTCTGACTCACTAACTTCACTAAGCTATCTTTGTCTAAAAACGCTAATTTTCTCTTGATTTTAATGTCTATTTTGAACCTTATGCCTCAACACTCCACTTAGTTCTTTCTTTCTCTTTTCTCCTTCTTTTTGCTCCTATCAGAACAACCCACAGAAAAAGCAAGATAAAGCCAGATATCGAAGATATGATATGGATAACATAAAGTTATTTTTTGCTCAACATACAATATGTCACGTTAACCCTGCTTCGTTAGCTTCATGTTGATAACTTAGTCTCCGATGAACTTATCATCACACGGTTCTTGTATACCGTTTCTATATTTGGTTTAAACAATATTTAATTTGAACTAATACAGAACATAATTACATACAATAAAAACAAAACATATAAAAAAAATAAAAAATTTAGTGTTCAAAAGAGTGTTTCTATATTTAAGTTGACAATTCGACAATTCAATGATGCTGACGTCCTCGTATTAACCCTTCGTGTTTGCGTAGCCACCGTAAGATATTTTTCCCTTGTTAACCATTCAGCCGGCACTGAATCTCACACGCGCAACATTCAACTAGCCTGGTAAAATTAAGTTAACCTTCTTTTGCTAGCTTCGTGCTAACCATCTTTATAGTCTTTGCTGGACCGACCGTCAAGATTGTGTATGCCGGAGTTACGTACAATGACAATTCATCAATTCTACTGTCTTCTGATAACTTATCTTGTATATCTTCACTCCTATACTAATTACGATGCGGGCCCATACCATTGGATGTTTTTCTTTTTTTACAGGTATTATCATTTTCTTTACTAAATTTACTTTCGATTTAAAGCACCGAGGAACGGTGCACGTGTCTTCAAATAATGTAATACACGCACTTTTTTCACTTCATTGCACTGTATCTATACGTGTTTGACCCGGAACTGGGTGAGACAAATAATCCATACATATTTATAATTTCGGCCTATAGTATATTCTGTGTACATATTTACGCAACTTGGTAAACGTTACAATTGTCAATAGGTAGTAAGGTTCATATAGATGCTTGACGCGCAGTATATATAACACAAATAAATAATGTGAACTAGTTCAATGTTTGTGAACATCCATTTATCCCTAAGTAAGGCTGCAAACTCCCAACCCCACTCACTGGTACTGATTCTGTGATGTTTTTTTTTAAAATGCCTTTGTTCATTCAACCTATCTTTCATTTCCATTGTCTTTCACTTCCATTTCTCTCTTCTGCTCCCAACCCAAACACCAGAATTTCTATAACTATGTTAGAGGGCTGTAAAGTTGTACAGATACAGACAAAAGTTTTCTGTGAAGTCACTATGAGACACCCACAGTGCCCATTCTCGGGACAAATACACTACTTATTTCCCCACTTTGAAAATGATTGAAATTGCTATATATAGGGCCAAAGTTGGTGTCTTTCATGGGATCGCAGTCAGGCTTTCCAGTAAGGGCCGCCTCGATTTGAGACAGTCCTATACTCTTCTTGTACTTTCTATCCTGATGGCAAATAAAATAAGACCCCATGTAGCACTGAGTATCATATTATTGTGCTTTGTCATGTGGAACTACCTAAACTTGTCGGAATCATTACTTAGAATTAGGGATTTGAGCACACAGAAACGTGTGTCAATGCCAAAAAACGTTAAAAATATTCCCATTTCCAATTCAAATTATACGGTCTTATGTATGACAGTGATATTGGCTGGGGCCATGTCTATGCTCTTATTACTTGCGGGTGATGTGGAAACTCACCCAGGGCCACTTAACACAACTAATACCGAACCCAATTGTTCTTTCATGCTTCTCAATACTCAGAGTATACGTCGTAAAATTGACAATATTGCCGCCGAAACGACTGAAGGCAAATATGATTTCTGTTTATTCACCGAAACCTGGCTTAGTCGATCTATACCCGACAGCGATATCAAACTTCCTGGATACCATGACCCTGTACGCCATGATAGGGACGATGGAAGAACAGGGGGTGGGGTTTGTATATATGTGCGCGACTCGATTCCATTCCACGTCAGAAATGACCTCTTTTCCCCAGACATTGAAGCATTATGGATAGATGCCACGGTTAAGAAAAAAAGGTTATTAATCGGCTGTTTCTATAGACCACCAAACACACCCGTGAGTATATGGAAAAAAATTGACAAGAGTATAACAGTTGCACGCGACGAAGACCTTGACATTGTAATAGGTGGCGATTTTAATGAAAACTATTTTGTAGACGGTAATGGAAAAATTAATGAACTCTGTAGCGAGCGGGCATTTGCCCAACTAGTTAGCGACAAAACCCATTATACGGAGAGGACATCAACCATGTTAGATCTTTTCTTGACAAATAATAAGAGTATTATTGAATCTTGTAATGTACATGGAAACTTTTTCGACAATACCGTGAGATACCACTGTCCGGTTGTCCTGCGACTAACTCTAGAAACGTTTAATACATCAACAACTCTAATGCGAAAGATATGGAATTATAATATGGCGAATTACAATGATATGAATAAAACTTTTAGCGATTGGAATTATAAGGAGCCTTGCAACTCCCCAGTTTCAAAACATGTTGAAATCTTAACAGATAAACTGATTACGACATGCCGAGAATATATCCCGAACAAAAATGTGACCGTCCGTAAGGGACTACCACCCTGGCTTACATGCAATATCCGAAAACTAATGAGACAAAGGAATAGACTACATAGGTTAGCTAAAGGAAAGAATACTCCACACGCGTGGGTAAACTTTAAAAACAAACGTAACGAGGTCATTTCGGCTATTCGAAAAAGCAAGAGACAATTTGATAGCAAAAATGAAAAGCTGCTCAATGATCATACAACTGACCAATCATCCTGGTGGAAAACACTCCAGAGCTATCTCTTTTCTAATGATAGTAGATCTATTCCCCCGATCGCGTCAAATGGCGAATTCCTGATCTCATCAACTGACAAAGCCAACGCATTTAATACATACTTCTCTACTATTTCGTCAGTTGATGATGCTGGGAAGAGCCTACCCCAATCCGTACTTGACCCTGACCGCCCACAAATATCTTTTATAAAACTTACACCTGTCGACGTGTATACCGCACTGAGGGGCCTCAAGGTGGCAAAATCCAGCGGACCAGACTGTGTAAGCCCAAAAGTCCTGAAGAATTGTGCATCATCACTGTGTGAACCATTATCATTTTATTTCGATTCTTTTATCAAGAATAGCTATTATCCACCAGAATGGAAAATATCAAATGTCACGCCGATATTTAAAACTGGTGATACCAGTCTTGTGAACAACTACCGCCCAATCTCTCTTTTGAGTTGTGTATCAAAAGTATTCGAGAAGTGCATTCACAAATATCTCTCGGAATTTCTTAAAGAAAACAATATCTTATCTAATTATCAATCGGGGTTTATGAAGGGTGACTCGACTGTATTCCAGCTAACAGACATATACGATTACATAAGCATTTCTTTAAACGAGGGTAAAGTAGTCCGATGCATATTTTGTGATATCAGCAAAGCATTCGATAAGGTCTGGCACTTGGGACTAATCCATAAACTCGAAAAAGTCGGAGTATCTGGGAATTTGCTTAACCTCATCAAATCATACCTTGCTAACAGGAAGCAGAGAGTAGGGATTGAAGGAAGTTTTTCCGAATGGCAACAAGTAACCGCCGGTGTACCCCAGGGATCTGTGCTTGGCCCTCTTTTATTTTTGGTCTACATAAACGATATTGCAGTAAATATAACAAGTAACATCCGCCTCTTTGCCGATGATACCTCAATATACCTGACAGTTGAAAGTCCTGCGCTAGCCGCTAATGTACTAAATGATGACCTATATACGCTCGATCAATGGTCAAAAAAATGGCTTGTCGAGTTCAATCCACTAAAAACGGAATCAATGTTAATAGCAAGAAAGGATACAGACGTCCACCACCCCCCACTAACTATGGGAACTACCACCTTAATCGAAGTTCCTTTTCATAAACACCTCGGACTGATCTTCAATAACCGAGGTACGTGGTGCACACACATCCGCATCACGATCGAAAAGGCATGGAAACGGGTTAATCTAGTTAGGAAACACAGATTTACATTGAACCGTAAAACACTGGAAAGAATATACTTTGCCTATGTAAGACCAGTGCTTGAATATGCATCACCAGTATGGGATAATTGTCCTAATTATCTCAGCAATGATATAGAGAAAATACAATTTGAAATGGCAAGGATCGTTACTGGAGCGACGAACAGCGCCAGTAAAGAGAGCCTACTATTAGATACTGGTTGGGAGACCCTGGCATCAAGGAGGAAAAAACAAAAGCTTATACAATTCCACAAAATAGTTAATAGTACAGCACCCGTGCACCTACGAAATTATATTTGTCACTCTGAAAACCAAACCGGTTATAATCTTAGACATCATGCAATACGACTACCATTGGACGCCACAAAGGATATTTATAAAGATACATTTTTACCCTCTACAATAAGCGATTGGAATAGACTGCCAGAGTGTGTAAAAAATTGTACCAACCTGGACAAGTTTAAAGAGTCACTTGCTGACGATCGTATATACACACATCCATACTACTATCATTGCCATAGTCGCAAATCCCAAGTATACCACACACGGTTGAGACTGAAATGTAGTAATTTGAATTTCGACCTCATGACCAATTTTGTTAGGCCCGACCCATATTGTGCATGCGGTGCTGTTGAAACAGCCCACCATTACCTGTTAGAATGCCATTTATACCAGGCATCAAGATTGGAATTGCTATCATCTCTACCAAACATAATATTATCAGAAAGAACCCTACTCGAGGGTTCACCCGAAAGTTCCATTAGGGAAAATCATAGTATTTTCGAGGCCGCACAAAGATACATAATTAGTACAAAACGATTCTAAACGTAATACTATGTCACATGTCTTCTGCCATTGAGTCATATATAAAGTCATACATAATGTCATAATTCGGAAAGCCTGACTGCCCAGCTAACTCATGTAGTCTCTGTACGCCAAGTTATACACAATTGACATATAATTCTACAGCCGAATGTTAAACTACCCCGCCCCCATTGACAATCCTATCTTTCTGACCTTTCTTAAACCTAACTACTCTCCTTTCGTCCCATTGGTTACCTTTAATTCCTTAATCACACCCCACTCCAGTTCTTATCTTATCTCTTGTTATCTTTTGTTGAGTGCGATCTATATCAAAATCACCAATAAGTTATTTAAAGTACAAACCAGAAAAATTCCCGTCTGACACGCTCGAACGGCCTTATGTAGTTCGGAAAATTTAAGCGATCTGGGAGAGGACTTACAAAAAAGCCACAATATAGGCTTGTTGTCTCATCCCTTTCCAATCACCCATACTCATCCATTAGCATTTTTGTAAAATATTCAACTTGTTTTGTATTGGGAATAAATATTGTTTACACCAACATAAAGTTGGCTTATAATGAAGTGATTGGAAAGAGGATGAGTGTCAGGAGAGCGGCAATAACATATGGTCTCCCACTAACAACTTTGAGGGATAGGGTTGATGGACGAGTTACTTTAGACAGTAAAAGCTCTGGTCCGGAGAGTTTTTTGAGTCCCAGTGAGGAAGATAGTTTGGTGAAGCATATTATTTATATGGCTGAACTGGGTTATGGATATTCCAGCAGAGACATTAGAAAAAAAGCAGCAGAAATGGCTAAGTTCTTGGGAAAGCCTCCAAAAAATGATACCATGAGTGAGAAGTGGTTAAGGAATTTTCTGCAAAGGTGGCCAAATGTTAAGGCAGTGAAACCAAGAAAGCTGTCAATGTCCAGAGCCCTGGCATCTTCGCCACAAGTCATCGACAGATATTTTAAGAATTTGGAGAAGATTTACACTGAAAATGATTTTTATAATAAACCACAACTAATCTATAATGTTGATGAGACCGGAGTGATGTTGGAACACACCCCTCCGAAGATAATTTGCGAGAGAGGGCATTCAGTGAATACCATTGTTAGTAACCGAGGCGCCAACACCACTGTCATCAGCTGTGGGAATGCTCTAGGGACAGCTCTACCACCTTACTTCGTGTTTGCGGGGAAGCGATTGAATTCAGATCTATTGAAGGACTGTCTACCAGGTATTCATTATGCAGCAATTACATTAAAACATTCCATGAATAATATTTATGATAACAAACTCAAACAAGGTGAATTATTCAGATAAGAATGATATACATTTTCTTACACAATATTATTGTTATTATAAAAGAATTTCATCAAATTATAATTTTGTCATATTTATCAGTTGTTAAATTCAATAAAGATATACATATATTCTCTTAAAAGTTCAAAGTCATATTGTGCCATACCACAAATTGTTAACAAGTACTTAACCATTAATTGAACAGATGACACTATAACGTCTATTAAAGCGCAGAAATTGTGAAATCGATGTTAATTTTTGGAAATGGAAGAAAGTTGTTTTTTTTTTCACTCAGGGACCCAATATCATATGTCGGACAATGGATGGTCGAACGGAGTAATCTTCAAAAAATGGCTAGAGGAGCACTTCATCAAATATCTCCAAGGACGGACCAACACAGAGAAGATCCTGTTGATGTATGATGGCCATCTGTCGCATGTTACCCAGCCTGTAATTGACTGGGCAGAAGGACACAATATTATTCTATTTGTTTTGCCTGCACATACAAGTCATTTTCTGCAGCCACTTGATGTGGCATGTTTTGGTCCGCTGAAGGGCAAATACAACGCCGAATGCCATCAATATATGCGAGACAACCCAGGCCGTGTCATCACACGATATGATGTTTGTCGCCTGATATGCAGGGCACACACCAAAGGTCTGTCAACACAGAATCTTATAGCCGCCTTTAAGAAAACGGGTATATTTCCTCTTAACAAGGAGAAAATTGATAACAGGCATCTGATCCCCAGTCGGCTTGGTGAAGAACGCCAACCTGGACCCACAACAGCGGATCAGTACCTACATGAGATGATACCTGAACTAACAGTAACACACAAAAATGTATGATTATTTCCATGTTTTTCAATAATTCAACTACATGCTATCATTGCTATGTATGTACACATAATTGTCTAATTTGGGTTCAAAGACTCAAAAATAAGTACAATTTATTCAAACATATATATATCATGCAGAATTAAATTTATGAGGTAAAATTGTTAATTGTTCAATTACAATTTGTCATAAGCATGTGAATTCAAAACTGTCATATGTCCACAATTGGCTTAATTGCTACTAGTTTTGGTCTAATTTCTTTGGTAAAGTAACTAAATTATATCAATCTGTCTAATATAATATATCTATAATAAAAGAATAGCTATGACAGTTCTGATCTGCTCTTAAAATTTAAAATTCTAGAAAAGGAAGGAACCATCTGGTGGTAATATTATCACATCTGAAGTTCATGCTCCGACAGCTAGCTCCACCATCCCAGACAACAGATGGCCATGATGCTGTCCACATGACAGTACAGGTCGATGTCCACCATGCTGCCGCTTCTGCTGTCCAATCACCCAATGATATGCATCTTGCAGAGGATGCTTATGAATCAGACACCGACAATAATATTGACATTGATGAAGATTGTGATGAAGAACTGTGCTGTGTGTGCCGAGCCTCGGAACCACCCATGAATAATGACTCATTTGAAACAGAGATATTAAAATGGGCACAATGTATAAAATTCAATCACTGGACACATTTGGAATATTGCTCTGCAGTCACATTCATAAGAAGGAATTCTTCTTTCTTTTGCCCACATTGTGAATAATGAGAAATTTATACTTGTATAATGCATAAAATCATTAATCATTATCACCATGATACATTATTTAATGAAAATACATTACAATTTTCTAAGTCAATCTCTGTTCAGAGTTCTCAATTAAGTCACCATCAATCAAGATATATGGCAATAAATATGTAAAGTGAACATACATTAACTGATTTAATGCTCATAATTCCTTCTCTATTTTTTTTACAACATGAAATAAGAAATAAAAAAAACATTGACACTGACAGCCAGAAAGCAGAAACTCAGTACTAAGCTAAATTGGTTTCTGAATGTTGTTGTTGTTGTAACCTGGGTTTGGAAGCCTGTATACATGTATAAACACTTATCTGAGATAGATACCAATTATATTTGAACAACTGAAGCACTGAACTGATATTCCAAGGTGATGACCAAGTTATTAATGCAACAGCTTTCCATAGTTATTTGGATGTCCTTGACCCTATCGAAAACAGGACGTTAACTTCCGGTTAACCTACAAATACCCCGCTCGATTCCGGCGGCCATTTGGTGAACTAATACACTCTTTTTAGACAATTCCTTCACATTTATGAATAGAACTAGTGTCAATTTACACATACTTGGAAAAAAATGTAACTATTAATTTGTTTTTGACTAGTAGGAGGGGGAGCTCATAAAAGCCGAACACAACCGAACACAACCGAACATAACCGAACACAAGTCCAAATAATGGGAAATTTCACGAATAAAGTTCATAGGCATATGTATTCATGTTCACACTATAACTATACGAACTTTGGTGGAGTTCGGGCCAATAATAAGTGTTTTATTCGATATTTTGTAAAACGCGTTTAGTGTTCGGCATAGAAAAGCCGAACACAAGTTTATGTTCGACACTCAGTCACCGGTAATTAATTAACACATAGATATGCATAGATGTGGCGTTAGCTGGCGTTTGAGATATATAACTCTATATACAGTCTACTAAATATAAGACCACCTTGTAAAGTTCATAGGCATATGTATTCACGTTCATACTATTACTATACGAAGTTTGGTGGAGTTTGGTTCAATAATGAGTGTTTTGTTGGGTGTTTTGTATAACGCGTTTGTGTTTGGCATCGAAAAGCCGAACACAAACTTCTGTCTCATGGATTAGATTATCCGCTGATAGGTGATAATTAATATCTGCCAGAAGGGATTTGGCAGGTTTAATTCGCGAGAAAAAACGTGTTTTGTTGTCCATTTTCGTCTGCATTCTCACTAAAATGTTACCCCCCCCCCCCCCCCGTTATTATTACAAGTCATTTCGTACAATGTGGTAGTTTAGATGGATCATACTGGACAAATGCGAACATATCAGCACGCCCCGGACTTCTAAGAAGTAGTAAATCTGTTGTCGAGTTAAGATACTCATGCGGAAATGGTTCGGAGAATATAATACTAACCACAAAACAAATAGTTTATTGCAATCATAAGTAAACATTGTAAAATTATATATAATAGTGTTCTTGTTGGCGACATAACATCTCTTGGTGATGGTGCAGGGAATTCTGGTGGAATTGATGTCAATCATAGTATATGTTCAAAGTACTATACAATATACTATACAATATACTTATATGCAAATTCTGTCCTCGGCGGAACGGATTTGGGCAGAGTTTGTTCTCCTTGAAGTCAGTGGATGGAAATGGCTCTGATGCGTGCCTAACTTTTGTGCATATATCATGCTGTATGGTGGAATCCGATATAAAGCCAGTGTTCAACTTATCGTAGAAACACATGCATCGAATACCGATTGAATTGAAATGAATTGTCTGAATACGAATAAAGAGCGTTTCGTATTGTATCTTTTTAAAAGTCTGATATGCAGGAATTTAAGATCGTTTTCAAAAATGTGCCTGATATGACAGGAATGTGATATGAAAGGAATAATTATTTTGCGCCAAGATACCTTTTGACGCTTGCTAGGGTTGATTGATCTAGTTTTGCATGCCTTTACTCTTTTAGTCTGACATGGCTTCTTGGCAATAGCCGCGGTTTTCGGTATCGTCAAACGTCCGTCAGTCGAAATTTGCCGAAGATTCTGGCATAAATTAAATTGGTCACCAAGCGATCACTTAGTAAAAAGTCATTGATTTTCAATTGCTGGCACTCTACATGAAACCATCGGTCACACATATCGCAGCCGATGCTGCGTATCTCGTGACATTCCTGGGAACAAACACCACATGGGTAAATCAATTTGGAATTAGGCATTGTAGAATTTTCAGACCTGTGATCAGAATGCCAAATACTGCTGAGATTGTTATTTGCCAAATAATATACCACATTCTTATATAGAACTTCTCGGATATTGCACCATGAACACACTTTCTTGTCACTCAAATATTGTTTTTACAATCGTACGTTGTCTTTCATGGCGGGGCCCACCAAAAGCATGTTGTTTCTATAATAGTAGGCGCCATCAAATACTGATTGCAACTAACTGTCAAAACACTGAACTACAATAGGTGAGAGACCGCCACCAACAACAATTAAAGCCTTTCGGCTTAGTGACCATATATCTGATATTAATTATCACCTAGCTAGACAGCCGTTATAGACTAATACACGAGAGAAGCTTGTGTTCGGCTTTTCTATGCCGAACACTGAACGCGTTTTACAAAATATCGAATAAAACACTTATTATTGGCCCGAACTCCACCAAACTTCGTATATTAATAGTGTGAACATGAATACACACGCCTATGAACTTTATTCGTTATATTTCCCATTATTTGGACTTGTGTTCGGTTATGTTCGGTTGTGTTCGGTTGTGTTCGGCTTTTATACGCACCGGTAGGAGGTGTTTTAACCGTTAAGTTATCGGAAACTGGACGACCCATCATACGCGGACACGCGGAGTGGCAAACAGAATAGTTGGTATACCATTCAACTGAGCTCGGATTTGGGCGGAATTAAGATTATTTACCCCTTTATTATTTATACGTGCAGCTAGGAGGATATCCCCGGATTATAACAAGTACACATAAAATGATCTTCCGGCAATATTTACTATTGCCGTATTGGCCTTCCGTAGTTATTTTAATCAATTTAGTCGATAGTCTCCCTTTTAAAAGTTTTGAAAGTCATAAATTTGAAATGGGTCGCCCAAGAACAACTGGTGGTAGTCACAATAAAACGTCAGCTACCTATAATTCTAAGCGAACAGATAATGCCAAAAAATCAGAAGGACAGGCACAATGCATTAAAGATTATTTTAGGACTGCCAGTCATCCCGAAGCCCCGCCGATCGTTTCTGTAGATTGTAGTTCTGATTGTACAACAACCTCATCATCAACCTCCAGTGCCAGTGGTGCCACAACTTCGACTACTGTTGGTGCCGATGGTGACAATGAAACCGGTGCTGTGCCTAGTCATAACAAACGACAAAGGCTTAATGCCAACGACGACACACCCGATTCAGAAAATTCATGCATGGATCAAGATGATCCTGACGGGAGAAAAGACAACAGACAAGCGAAATGGGAAATACAATTCCCATTTCTATGTTTTTCGGTCGCGAAAATGTCATGGACATGCAAAATATGCACTGAATATAGCGACTTCAGTGGTTGTCCTTGGAGGGGTGATGGTGTCGACCATAAAGAGCACCCAATGAGGGTATTTAGAATCCACGAACAAGCAAAGGGACACACAAAGGCAGTACAATGTAAGACACATGTGCAAAGTATACTCCGAAGAGGGACCATACACAGGCAACTTGTAGATGCTGCTTTAGGCCAGGAGGAATCTGTGCGAGAGAGAAATCGTCGTGTCATAAAGAAATTCATTAAAACCGCATATTTTCTCGCCAAAAAGAAATGGGCAGTGAGGGAAAATTTTAAAGACGTAATTGAATTTATTGGTGAATTGGGCGATATTGACATCTCTCTGCATACCTCAGAATCAAGCATCAGGGCCACTTACCTTTCAAAAAATTCTGTTGACGATTACCTGCAAGTCTTGAGCGACTACATTGAAAGCAAACAGCTTGATCTTATCATCTCATCTGGGGAATTTAGTTTGCTAGCTGACGAAACAACTGATATTGCCAGTCGCCCTGAGTTATCTATTTACATACGTTTCGTCGACCCAAACAATAGTAAAATTCGTGAAGAATTCATTGGACTTGTACACTTAAAAGAAATCGACAGCAAAGGGGCAGAGTCTTTATGTAAGGAAATAAAATGTTTTCTGGAATCTAAACATATTGATATATCGTTGCTCATGTTTAGTGGATTAGACGGGACAAACGCAATGAGTGGGGAGATAAGTGGACTGCAATCACGACTTCGTCATCTATCCCCACACGCCATCTATGCAAACTGTCGAAACCATAGGTTGGCACTAGTATTCGTGCACTTGATCAAACAATATGACATATTAAAGTCAGTGGATGCATTAATTATTTCAGTCAACGGCCTATTTAAGAATTCGAATGTTCGTAAAATCATGTTTGACAATTCACAAGAATGTGAAGGACTCAAGCCAGTGAAACTATTAAGAGCTGCAGCTACACGATGGCTGTCTCATGGCGATGCCACAAAACGCCTGATCACTCGCTTCATCCCGTTATTAAATTCGTTGGATACCATGATAAACGAGACAGCTGACCCTGAGGTCATGGGCGTTAGGAATCAGCTACTGCAACCGAATGTTATTCTATTCCTGTTAATGTTGAGTGACCTCCTGATGGAAATAAACAAGTTCTCAAAATTTCTACAAAAAAGAAATCTTGTTTACAATTCTATTTCAAACAAATTCGCAAAACTGAAGGAGACAGTGAGCGCAATGAAGGATGTCGCTGGTCCCCTCTTTGAGGAAAATGCTTCCAATTTCCTAACGGAGGCGCGGGAAAGAACCACGATGAGCAGGAGACATCGGGACGACAAACATCTTACAGCTGATGCTAACATCAACTCCGAAATCAAAGCGTTCAATGCCGATTTCAGGGAGCCATTTATTTCGAGTGTTCTGGTAGAATTAAATTCCGCGATTGGTGAGACAAACGAGGTATTTTCCTCTTTTGACGCATTCAGTCTGAGCGACACCGTCAGTTCTCATAATCGAAAGTCTTCACTGAAATTACTGTTTGAACATTACGGGAAAACAAAATCATCAAAGGTACAATTTGACGTTGAAATTAAGACATCAGCAGCACTCATTGCGCCATGGGAGAGCGTCAACCCCGCGACAATCACTTTATTCTATAATGATTTCGATAACGCTAGAAAGGCTGTTGAATTGCGTCGTAACAAAGAGATCGCTGACCTAATCAGAAGTGGCAAACTGAACGCCCGTGATGCTGAAGATTACAGGGACGCGCATACAGTTAGCCTAGGTAATGTGTATGCAGAAATGTATGAGTACCCGGATCGTGACAACTATATGGCCATTATGAAACTATTTAAATTTGCACTGCTAATTCCACCGAGCACTGCAAATGTTGAACGCGGTTTTTCGGCATTATCGTTGTTACACACTAGAACGAGAAACCGGTTCTCACCTAACAGCTTGGACAAACTGATGCGAATTGTTTTGGTCGGAATTGATGACGACGATGAGGCTGCTTGGGATCAAATGGTTGATACGTTTGCAGGGATACGTGAGAGAAGAATTGATTTGTAACTTGTCAGGTCGTGACAATTAACAGACTGATAACTTTAAATAATGAGGCCTATGTAATATACTTTGAAACAAAGACAATGATCAACTTCTGGTGTGCAAAACTAATTTTTATCTGAAGTTCTGAACATTAAATAATTCATTATTATACACCTTACCTGTTCCTACTCCATTTTTTATGAAACTGAAAATATCATAGTCAGCAATTAAAATGTATATTGCTGTCATGGTGTATTATGCCTTCTACGTATTTGAATTACACGATGAAACAAATGTGCATATGAACATTATTCAATACTGAAAGGTTGCCACGGAAATGAGATCACTGAACTACAAGTGTATACACTTTCCCAAATAAATGGTAAATTACAATGCTCAATCTACATGTATACATGTAAGTGTAACAAACTACTTGAAAAGTCAAAAAGTGCCTTCGAAATCCACCAATATATTTAATGCAATTAGATGTATTATTTACATGGAATTATATTATATAAGCACACTTATGGGAAAAATTCAACAAAATGTGGATTCCTGTTGATAATTTATTGGTAATTTAATCAAGTACATGAAGTAAACACCAACAACACAAGTTACGTTACATAACACATGTAAAACATAACACAAAAAAATCACTCTCCATTATAGGGGGCTCGCTGTATTTCAAAGGCACTTTTCCTCATTTCAGTTAGCTTGATGGATTTTCCCTGGTGGTGATATATAACATCATTGAATATGATCAATTGTTAGTAAAAATGTATCAAATTGACTTTCTAGCCAAGACACAAATAATGCTCCAGGAGGCCTCAGATTCACTCTCAGAGCACTGAAATTTGCAAAATTTTCCCAGGGGAGGACCCCCGGACCCCCCTTATGAACCCCCCTACTCAGGCCTGCGGCCTTCGGATATGCCTACGGCATATCAAACAGGTGTCCCCAAAAAAAACCTGGAAACTTCACTGATTGGACTCCCGGTAGACGGGTCTCTCCTCAGTCAGGGCAAGGGGTTACTGATACATCCTTACCCCGAGGATCTTCACCTGATAGCGTGGCTGATATCGACCAACGCTTCGCGGCAAAGGGCTTTTCAATTGAGGCTCGAGACTTACTTGCCGCATCATGGCGACCTGGGACTCGACGGGATTACGCCTGTAAATTTAGGCACTTCAATAGTTGGTGTCGTGAACAACAAGTTAGTCCCTCTAGCATGGCTTTGAAAGACTGTGCGGATTTTCTGTCACATCTTTTTCATAAAGGGTTATCATATTCGACTATTAACGGATATCGGTCTATGCTATCTGCCACTATACCACCAATAGATAATGTTTTAGTTGGTAAACATCGCGATATCATACGTATGTTGTGAGGTGTCTTTAACATGCCCCCACCGGTGCAGAAATTAGCGCCTTCATGGGATCTTCCTTTCATTTTAGAATGTCTGAAACAACAGCCTTTAGAACCTCTGGAGGACGCTCCCGTGAAGATGGTCACTTGGAAAACTGTACTGTTGATAGCGGTAACTTCATTTCGACGCTGTAGTGACTTGAATGCTCCAGTTGGGTGAAGGGTACATCATATTCAAACACAAGGAGTAACATTTCGTAGATCTGGACTGGCGAAACAAGATCGACCGGGACACTATTCACAGTCTATCTTCATACCTGCTTTTACGGAGTGCCCCGAGTTGGATCCTAAACAGACTCTGGTTCGGTGCTTACAAGTGACATCAGAGTGGCGACAAGAAGCCCCCTCAGAAGGTAATCAAGTGTCGCTGTTTCTGGGGCTTAATAAACCTCACTGTGCCGTTTCGAATCCCACTCTCTCATGCTGGATTGTGCAATGCATAAAGTTTTGTTACCATTTGTATAAACAGTTGGTTCCCAGTGTGCAAGGACATTCCACCCGAAGTCTCAGACCATCATGGACCCTGTTCAATGCGGCGTCATTGCCAGAAGTTTTAGAGGCTGCTGATTGGTCTCAGGAGACCACGTTTATAAAGCATTACATGAAACCTTTAAGTTTGGCTGTCCTTTCGTGAGGAAAGGACATTTAGTTTTCGAAACTTTTCCCAGATTCTATGAGTTTGGTTTATATATTTGTCTGCAGTAAAGACAAATTTGGAGGGACAGGATGTTTTTTGCTTCTTTTAACTGGCAAGTTCTTCAAGTAAAGATACAATGTAAGCCAGAAAGCCAAGATTGTGCTTATAAATGATGTATATATGCGGGATATCTTTGGCTGCTGTTGTAAATGAAGGATGATTCATATGGTTGTATGGTGGTTCCCAGAAACTCCTGAGGCGTCATGGGAAACAAGCCAGACAACATAATAAGTCCTCTTAAGTGAGTAGAGATATAAAAGTTTATAGTGTTCTGTTATAACCACCTCCTCAGGCATGCTGTGTAATCTGTGATATTCCTATCGTATTAATAATTAATACGACATTTACGATATAAAAATGAGAAATTTGAGTTCTCAAATTATAGTTTTATAAGTAAATGGAAGTTTTAATTATTAATAACCCTCCCTCCTTCCCGCTAGGGAACAGGAGGTGTTTGGGTTTATGGCGATTTATTCGATTCGCCAGGTAGGAAGTGATGAGATCAGCTGGTCTGGCGCGCACTAAGGGGCAAATTTTGCGGGATTTCACCGCAATGAAAAGGGCGAGCTTTTCAGACCAGAAAGAGTATTCCTATCGTATTAATAATTAATACTTCCATTTGCTTATAAAACTATAATTTGAGAACTCAAATTTCTCATTTTGTTTGCAATTTTAGATTACTCCAGTATGCTATTTTTAGATTACTCCAGTCACTAAAAATCATTCCATTCACTTTTACCCAGGATAATATACTTGTTGTAGCAGAGCGTAATGAAAGGAATCCCCCCCCCCCCCCCCCATGCTTCACATTCTTACAATGGTTCCGATATGCATCAGTTAATATTAACCCTTTACCCAACAGAACGGCCCTGTGCCAATGCATTCTCTTATATATGCGAGTCGACCATAGGTCGCCTCGCATATATAAGAGAATGCATTGGCTTAACACATATTAAAAATGATAATATTGTCAAAGAATGTAGAAAAATATTATAAAAAATGTTAAAGAATATAAGAAAAAAAGGGCCAATGCATTCTCTTATATATGCGAGGCGACCTATGGTCGACTCGCATATATAAATGAATGCATTGGCACAGGGCATAACTGTAACCATCACAATGTGGTCAATGAACCGGTTCCAATGATATCCATATTTGTATGGTGTTATTGAGACAGACCGAAGATATTTTAGGCTGTTGAAGCTTTATTTGGGCGTTTTTGGCCGGTTTGTTGGGTAAAGGGTTAAGAGGCAAATATGGGCAAATGAACTGATCAATTTGGCCACTACAAAAGTAATGTGTCTTTGTTCTTATCCTTATATCAACCTCTTAAAGGTCCACTTAATTTTCGAGTCACTGATTATTTTTTTATAGTGTCGCGATTTTCGGTTTTAATGACAATCTATGACAATCTATGACATAAATTATAATTAAACTAATATAATCCATCAACATCTGACACGTTTGTGTCTCAGAATGTGCTCATAGAGCAATCGAAAATCGCTAAAATCACAGAAAGAATACCCCCCTTGTTCATCCCAGCATGCTTCACGCGAAACCAGTCTTGGAATTCACTACGAATTCCGTGAGTTCTCGCAGATTTCCGGTAGATGCCAGACAGGTAAAAAAACATGGCGTCGAAGGAGAAGAAAAGGAAAGTTTACGAATCCGAAAGGGAAAAGGCGTGTGTTCGTATCGGTGAACAGATGGAATGATGGGCTCTAGTCGGAGACATAATTTCGGCTCCGAAATACAGAAGAGACTAGATTATTGCAACGACTCTTTTGGACAGGTGAGTTGAAATTGAATTGATGAATTGGGTAAACAAACCAACAAATCTTGCGGCTGATGACCCTTTTGATGATAGTGATGATGAATCAAGTCAAGCAGAAACGAGGTGACCAAGAACAAAAAAGATACAAGTGGCACTGGGAACCAGTGATCGGTATACCCCATGCATAGCATATGAAGAAAGTATTTTGCAGCTCCTCACTGTAAAGAAAATGGAGAATTGTCAGCGAAAAGGTTGTGGGAAGACCGTTAAAGTAATCTCAAAGCAACGAGGATCTTCACTTGTACTTGAATGGGTAAGTAATAGAGATTATCACTACAGTGAAATGATCTGAGTCTCCATATCACACCGAGTTGAGAAGGTGAGATCACGGATCAGACGAGCTGCCGCAGGCTGCGAGTCTGATCCGTGATCTCACCTTCTCAACGAGACGTGACGTGGAGACTCAGATCGTTTCACTGTAGTAATAATATGTTTATTATATGACCAAATTGAACTTAATTATTACAAACAACCTCTGAACTTTATTGCGAAAAAGGTCATAAGTTGAATTCAAATTTAATGAAAGAATCGCAACAATTTAATCAACAACAACAATTTCAAAAAGAAATTGTTCAATTGAAAACATTTCCGGAGCTTCGTTCTGATTCAGGCATGCATGATATGAAATCGGATCACGATACTATCATCCGATTTATCGGAAAACCATCACCAACCAATGGTGGTATTTAGAGAAAATAATGAGTCATATAATAAATATAAATATCATGTAGGTAAAAAGTTTTGTATTTTGTCATTGTTAAAGTATATAAAAGTAATCGGGATACTACTTCACAGAGTATTTATATCTGACATGACAGCTATGAAGTAACACTATGTTCCATGTTGTTATCATCACAATATTGGTAATAGTTTATTCTATATCTCATAAATGAAATTATATTTTATTTTCTAAGTATATAGAGCACTAGCTGAAACAGGCTAACTTTGGGAGCCTTTATTCAGCATCTGTTTATTATATTCCACTATAAACATCTGATTTACCAGAAATCTGAATAACACTGCCATTATATCCATGATGAATATATAACAAATATCAATACATAACACGGTAGTTATAAAAGTTCAATAATTCACTAGTGAAATTATCGTTTATAACTCGAGAAATCATGGTAAATCACACAGGTATGTAATAAAAGTTTACGAATCATAGGATACACTACTTTTTCTAAGATAACCATATTGTGTGGTGAGAAATATATCAGTTAAAGGACAAAGATACATGTATTAGTATTTTTAAATTTATTTATTAACAGGTCTGTGATTCGGGACATCTGCTGAATAAGTGGTTCTCGCAACCTGCAGTTGGCCGAATGAGTTTGGGTAACATAATGTTGTCATTCGCCATCTTTCTGTCTGGGAATAACTTTGTGAAAATACAACTGTTGGCAAAGTTTATGATGTTGAAGATAATGGCTGAACCCATATTTCACCAGTTCTCATCACTCTACACAATACCAACTATAGAAAATGAATTCAAAACGATGACGGAGAAAATAGTTGCCAATATTAAAGATGAGGAAATTATACTTCTGGGTAAGAATAGATGTACTGTTGTGTGTCCAAACAAGGCATGAAATATTGTCCATCAGTTTATGTCTGCGAATTTTCACTCTCAAACTCAAGTGATTTTATTTGTTAATCGGTACATTTTACATGATAAATACAACAGCGCTCTGTTTAAGTTGTAGTGTTGGCAATTATTAATATAAAATACCATATTGGCTACCAGTACGCCATATCAATTTTGATGTTTGCAATTGATGGAAAATTGTGGTTTTCATTTTCAATGTTTATACTACTTCCGTATCTTGAATGTCAGAGAGAATCAATGAAATAAATCAAAATGGCCAAACTCCAGTGAATTGAACAATTCATCCATCAGTAGGTTTATTGCCAGTACACCAGATGGGTTAGAGGTCATATTTTTATTCAGGTTAAAGATACAGTAAGCGTTGAAAGTCATTATTGCTATTAAAATAGTCACATCCGTTAATAATGCCATAATCAGAAAGAATATTGTATTATTGACAAACATTGTTCTTACACCAATCATAATTATTACTCTGTGTCATGGAAACAAACACCATGTTATATAAACACAGTATGAAAAGAGTAAATGTATGCGATAAGCAAAACACTCAACACTGCGGAGACGGCACTAATTGAACTGGTTAGAAAGGGCCATTAAATTGTTTATAACATACAGTTATAGTGCTTGTTAATCCTTGCTACTCAAGATTCGGGTGATGAATGGGTCACCGTGAATGACTCTCCTAAAAATCACCACAGTATTGAGTGTTTTGCTTATCACTCACTATATACATGCTGTATATAAATGAAAGTGTCAATGACACTGTAGCTCAACTTAGGTAGGGGAATAATTTAATGGTTGACAGTAAATGGAGGAATAGGAAAGGTGCTAATTGAAATGTCGAACATGCGCCAAAGGATTTAGTGATGCAAAGAGTAAAATACAAGATGGCTGCTGGTGGCCATTTTTTTTGGCCAATTGACCACAAAAGAACTCGTTCCCATCTACGTATAATTGTTAACATCCATGACAAATTTTATGAAGATCTGACCAAAGCTACGACATACAAATTTCATGATGATCAGACGAACAGTACGACCTGTAGACCGCGCCAATGGATTGAATTTTGAAATCCAAGATTGCCGCTGGCAGCCATGTTTTTTGGCCGAATGACCCCACAATGATTCGTTCCCATCTACATGTCAATGTCAACATTCATGACAAATTTAATAAATATCAGACCAAAGGTATGACCTGTAGCCCACGCCAAAGGATTTAGTCATGCAAAAAGTTAAATGCTGGTGGCAATGTTTTTTGACCGAATGACCCCAAAACGACTCGTTCCCATCTACATGTCATTGTTATAATTAATGACAAATTTCATGACCATTTGACCAAAGCTACGACCTGTAGCCCGCACCAAAGGATTTAGTCATGCAAAGAGTAAAATCCAAGATGGCTGCTGGTGGCCATGTTTTTTGACCAAATGACCCCAAAACGACTTGATCCCATCTACATGTCATTGTTATCATTCATGACAAATTTCATGATGATCAGACGAACAGTACGACCTGTAGCCCGCGCCAATGGATTGAATTTTGAAATCCAAGATGGCCGCCAGCAGCCATGTTTTTTGGCCGAATGACCCGACAATGACTCGTTCCCATCTACATGTCAATATTAACATCAATGACAAATTTCATGATGATCAGGCGAACAGTACGATCTGTAGCCCGTGCCAATGGATTGAATCTTGAAATCCAAGATGGCTGCCAGGGGCCATGTTTTTAGGCCGAATGACCCCAAAATGACTCGTTCCCATCTACATGTCAATGTCAACATTCATGACAAATTTCATAAAGATCAGACCAAAGGTACGACCTGTAGCCCGGGCCAAAGGATTTAGTCATGCAAAGAGTAAAATCCAAGATGGCTGCTGGCGGCCATGTTTTTCGGCCGAACGACCCCAAAATCACTCGTTCCCATCTACATGTCATTGTTAACATCCATGACAAATTTCATGATGTTCCGATCGAAGCTACGACCTGTAGCCCGCGCCAAAGGATTTAGTCATGCAAAGAGTAAAATCCAAGATGGCTGCTGGTGGCCATGTTTATTGGCCGAACAACCCCAAAACGACTCGTTCCCATCTACATGTCAATATTAACATCCATGACAAATTTCATGATGATCAGACGAACAGTACGACCTGTAGCCCGCGCCAATGGATTGAATCTTGAAATCCAAGATGGCTGCCAGCGGCCATGTTTTTTGGCAGAATGACCCCAAAATGACTCGTTCCCATCTACATGTCAATGTCAACATTCATGACAAATTTCATAAAGATCAGACCAAAGGTACGACCTGTAGCCCGGGCCAAAGGATTTAGTCATGCAAAGAGTAAAATCCAAGATGGCTGCTGGCGGCCATGTTTTTCGGCCGAACGACCCCAAAATCACTCGTTCCCATCTACATGTCATTGTTAACATCCATGACCAATTTCATGATGTTCCGATCGAAGCTACGACCTGTAGCCCGCGCCAAAGGATTTAGTCATGCAAAGAGTAAAATCCAAGATGGCTGCTGGTGGCCATGTTTATTGGCCGAACAACCCCAAAATGACTCGTTCCCATCTACATGTCAATATTAACATCCATGACAAATTTCATGATGATCAGACGAACAGTACGACCTGTAGCCCGCGCCAATGGATTAAATTTTGAAATCTAAGATGGCCACCAGCGGCCATGTTTTTTGGCCGAATGACCCCACATTGATTCGTTCCCATCTACATGTCAATGTCAACATTCATGACAAATTTCATAAAGATTAGACCAAAGGTACAACCTGTAGCCCGCGCCAAAGGATTTAGTCATGCAAAGAGTAAAATCCAAGATGGCTGCTGGTGGCCATGTTTTTTGGCCGAACAACTCCAAAATCACTCGTTCCCATCTACATGACAGTGTTAACATCCATGACAAATTTCATAAACTTCCGACCAAAACAACGACCTGTAGCCCGCGCCAAAGGATTTAGTCATGCAAAGAGTAAAATCCAAGATGGCTGCTGGCAGCCATGTTTTTTGGCCGAACGACCCCAAAATCACTCGTTCCCATCTACATGTCATTATTAACATCAATGACAAATTTCATGATGATCAGATGAACAGTACGACCTGTAGGTCGCGCCAATGGATTGAATCTTGAAATCCAAGATGGCTGCCAGCGGCCATGTTTTTTGGCCGAATGACCCAAAAATGACTCGTTCCCATCTACATGTCAATGTCAACATTCATGACAAATTTCATGAAGATCAGACCAAAGGTACAACCTGTAGCCCGCGCCAAGGGAAATTGTTGACGGACACACGGACACACGGACACACGAACACACGCACACACGGACACATGGACGACGGACGCCAAACCATGGCAATAGCTCAAACTTACAAGTAAGTTGAGCTAAAAATGCTCAGCTCACCTAAAGTGTGTTTTGTGGATAATATCGCATTCATACTTAGTATCATTATACTATACTATTAGTATATTGTTGAGGAAATTTTCACAATTTGGTAACTGTTATTTCTAAATATAACCTGTATCAAAGGCCATCTGTGCATTTAACCCTTTACCCAACAGAAGGGCCCTGTGCCAATGCATTCTCTTATATATGCGAGTCGACCATAGGTCGCCTCGCATATATAAGAGAATGCATTGGCTTAACACATTAAAAATTATAAAATTGTTAAAGAATGTAAGAATAAATGGTAAAAAGTGTTAAAAAAAAGATTTTTTTTAGGCCAATGCATTCTCTTATATATGCGAGGCGACCTATTGTCGACTCGCATATATAAGAGAATGCATTGGCACAGGGCATAACTGTAACTATCACAATGTGGTCAAGGAGCCGGTTCCAATGATATCCATATTTGTATGGTTCTATTGAGACAGACCGAAGATATTTTAGGCTGTTGAAGCTTTATTTGGCCGGTTTTGGCCGGTTTGTTGGGTAAAGGGTTAACAGTTGTGAAATGCTGACTTCTTGGAGCATTACATGCCCCAATGGCGAAAATGATTATACATGTTCTATATCAGCATATTTATTGTACATGTATGTTGGGGAGGAGTGAGAGTGATCTTTATCAAAGGTTCAATTAGTTGTCACAAATCATGCCTTTAAATCTTCAGGTGATGGGCGATGTGACTCACCGGGCCATTCTGCGAAATATCTGACATTCACTGCCCTTGATCAGAGGACAGAATCCATAATATCAATGAACACAGTTGATAAAAGGGAGACTGGTGGAAAATCCACAAATATGGAGAAACTTGGTTTTGAGCGTGTTATTGAAGATATGCAGAGGAATGATATGAAAATAACATAGGTGACAACAGATGAACATACACAGATTTCTTGCCTTTTAAGTGAGTGACACTGTGATGGTTATGTATCCGCTGCTGATGTATTGCTCAGCGCATGAAATACTACATGTAGCTTCTCTATATTTACAGTAATCGGCTACTGTAAGAATATTTTATCACTACCCACTCCTCGAAAAATAAATAAATAAAATCCATCTATTAATTGAATCTCAGTACCAATTTAGATCATTTATCATTTTTTTTCTCTCTGATTAAGATGAATAGTGATAAAACCTGTGAAATATAGTATAAAGTGAATAGGTACTGAATTAGAATAAAATATTTGAGTATTTTTCTCTTCCAAATTAAGATGAATGGGTGAGGGGGGGGGGGGGGTGACAAAATATGCAAGACATAGTAATAAGTTTATTCCCCTCAAACTGAATTATAAGATACGTTTTGTTGACGTTTTTTATCAGAAAATTGACCTACAGAATAGCGGAGTTACAGAGCTTTTTGTTAATATTCAGTTTTACAGTAGACATACTCAACAATTTCTTGATCAAGTTGGTAAACCGACCAGGTCCATCTATTGTGGGCAGACATAACTTAGTTTATTTTCGTTAATTTTGACAGAGATAGCGATCTTTAAGCACAATATTTTGAAAGAATCATTTAAACACAACACATCCATCAATGTAATACTGTATTTTGAATGATAGTAATTTTTGGATTAGTAGCCAACTTAATTTTGACCCCCAAGTTATGCGATTGTTGTTTCTTTTATTATTATAAAAAATATTTTACCTAAAAACTACATATAATACTAGACATTGAAAAACTGGATTAAAATGAGAATAATTTCAACGTATTATCCAGTCTCAAATTGTAACTAAATTGTTGTTTTTAACTCTCCTACCCTCGCCCACATTACAGCAATTGCTTTGGTATCAACATTACAGTTATTCTTTTGATTTCCAGAAAAGAAACATCCTGAGATAAAACATTCCTATGATATATGGCATGGTGCTAAACTCTTGGCAAAGAAGCATAGGAAGGTAAGAAAATTATAGTTCATCTGTTTGAAAAGAAAATGGGAAGATGGTGCAGCTTAGCTGGTTATTAAGCATCACATTGTGTTGCAATATAGAAAAACTACATGTAATCGTTACAAGTCAGTCTATACCAGTACTTAGCATGTGAATCTTTCTTTATTATTACTAGAAGGAAAGCGGGTACACTGGATAACATCTGTGCTAAACTCCATCCAGGCAAATATTTCAATCATCAATTGTCATATATCAATGAAATTTCTTATGGATGTTCTCTACTGTGAGGACATTCAATGGTGTTCAACCGTTTTGTTCGGCTTTTCCGTTAGTCATATGCCATAAGTTCTTGGTTGAATTCAGATACCATAATAATATAATACTAATAGTAATCAATTTGAGCCCATTTGGATTCAAATTCAGTTCTGCCCATGATTGTATGATAGTTGATGGCCTTATGTGTCTTGACCCGGCCATAATGGAATCCTGATGGGTCTTCTATTCACATTTTCCCTCTAATATGTATTGGCTTGAATGATTCTTATTCAACACCAATGATCTTGAAGCATGTGTATTCATCAAAATTAGTAGTATGGAATAGAGTACAAATTGGTGTAAACAACACATTGAATAGGAGCCATAACTACTTCATGTTGATGTTGCAGCTAAATTTGATATTGATAAACATGCATTGCAACTCCTATTCAGGTAGCAAAGAAAAAAGGGTGTGCCCAATTGGAAGGCTGGATCAAGGATTTGACAAACCATTTTTGGTACTGCGCCAAGAATAGCACGACCATAGAGCAATTCACAGTAAGTTTTTATATCAGAGCTGAAAAGTGTTAAGATTATTAGAAAATGTGATTGAATGTTAAAATTGTATTGATATAGTTAGAATAATTTGATATTAATTAAATCCGATGTGGCTTCTTTCTGATACGATGGATTAGGAGGGTTGAATAAAAGATCAAACTTGCTTTATGTTGAAGTGTGTGTTTTATTATTCACATACCGCATTTTCATGATTTTGGCTATAATCTTGGTACAAAATTGATGTCACTAAAGTTTTATAAGAATTTTAAACATAACACCGCCATTATACAAGTACTTGTATTGTGACGATTACATCCCATTGTCCGGAGGTAGCCAGCATATGTGCACCAAAACTAGCATGCCTGGTTTACAGTAGTTTTTGGAAAGAGCAGCTACACCCCTACCATGTGTGGTGATAACCTCTATACATGTATATATAGATAAATACCCACCATGTCTCTTGATAGTGTTTATATGTTCCATAAGTCCCAAACAAGGCATAATTAAGCAGGCCTGAGATCCACTTTCAGGAAATTAAAATCGCAAAAATCATGCCCATCAATCCACAACCAATCACACACCTGGGGTTTTAACTTTTGAGACAGCTGTCACTTCATGGTCACTTTTCACAGGGATAAGCTATAAACCATGTGTTTTGTACACTAATGATCATCAATATTTATGAGCATTGGTGGTAAAAACAGAATTTTTTGGCTTTTTCTCAAAATATCAATATAAAGTTTAGGGTCAGCGGTTATTTTTTTTAGCCTTATATCCCTTGACTGCAAATGCACTGTACATACAGTAGCTAATTGCTGACTATGACATATATAAATTTGTTGGGCCCGCAATTGCACTGGAAGTGAACCCTGCAAATAATACTCAAAGTGTGCCACACATAGCAGTAACTTAATTAATATAACACCAATGTCAGGAGCTCGAATTTGCTGCTCATATTAATATGGAAGACTTAACCCTTTCAGTGCCAAGTCCGATTTTTGTATCAACACATATTTCCTTGATCATTTTTCAAATTTATTGATTATAATAATGTGATACATTGATGGAAAGAGCTCTTACAAAAATCTGACTTGACACTGAAAGGGTTAATGTTCTGTCAAGATGACAGCAATGGTTTTCACTATGCTCAAACTTGCTCATATTCAGTTTAAATTTCATTACATTACCGTATTTTGTTTGTATTTGGTTTTATATATCAAAATTGCCCAGCTGATTGCCCCTGTATAGTACACACTAAAACAAAGCACATCATGTTTCCTATTCACGAAAGAAGTACACTCAATGTTTAAAATACACCTGCTTCAACACAGCGCGGGTGGGTTTTCCAAAATCGAAGATCTGAAAATATGAAAAAAAAATCTGAAATATCTGATTAACCCATCCATGACTGGAGCTTCCTGAAATGTTGCGAAAACCCTGTGACAAAACATTCTCTTATATATGCTCGTCACCCATAGGGAGCCTCACATATATAAGAGAATGCATTGGTCTACAATATTTTCCGTAATCTTGTAAGCCTGTGCATTCTCTTATATATGCAAGGCTTCGTATATTTAAGATAGTGCACTGGCACAGGATCTTGAATGCTGAACCAGCGAAACTCCCGTCATGAAAGGGTTAAAGAGACTCGAGGCCTTCACAGTGGGTAGATGTGAAAAGTCTGTGAATGTCTGTAAAACAACCGTCATCAAGCCTTGAAATAGTGTGTCTGTCATTTGCAGAATGAGGTCCCCAGAGGGTGAATTTAGTGATGCTAGCCCGCTATGCAGGGTAGCATCACTAAATTCACCCTCTGGGGATCTCAATCTGCAAATGACAGACACCCTATTTCTGAGTATTTCAAGGCTTGACCGTCATCAACAAGTATATGTAAATATAGATCAACTTTGTTCTAATAACGGCTATATATAATTCTCCAATAATAATATTTTGCATGTTGAAACCATTGTTATGTAAACATTACTCTTAGAGCTACTTGTGAACTTATGTGTGTCGATCCTTCCTTCAGGATAACGACATATCCGTGTATTTGTGTATCATCACCATACCACATCCATATCCGAAATGTCCTTTTCAACATCATCACTGCATATATACCCTGCTGGACAAAACAAGTGTCCACTTAACCGCGGTGCGGTTAGCGTTGCCACCGCGGCCGAAATGCAACTACACTACGGCTCCACCGGCTAACAACAGTTGGGCTGCGGTGTACTTGCCATTCGGCCATGGTGTAGTTGCCGCGGTGTACGTTCATTAAACTGAAAAAAGATGATACAAACCCGAAATCTAACCACGATGTACATGCCATTCGGCCGCGTTGTAGTTGCCTTTCGGCCATGGTGTACTTGCCGCTCGGCTGCAGTGTACTTGCCGTTCGGCCGCGGTGCTCAACTGCAGTTACAAACTCTGACACCGCGACCGAACGGCAAATACACCGCGGTGCCAATGGACACTTGTTTTGTCCAGCGGGGTATACATACCACAGCTGTGTGTGTTCCACCACCATGATCACTGAAATGTCCATCAATTTATGCACCAAAGGGAGGAATTTTGACATGAACTTTTACCATTAACTAATTAATGGATAGTTGCCTGCGGAAAGGTTCTTTATTGTGCACACATGGTTGTACATAGGACAGCCATTTATGTCCCCACCCGATGGGACGGTGTGATCAAACCAATGTCATCCCATCGAGCTACACCAGGGATGAAGCGCTATATAAATGCTATATATTATTAATACACATGACTCCAGGCGGGAGAGGATTACTGCTTAACGACACCTTATCGAGGCATACACGGTAGTACTTAAAACAGGCATGCTCGGATCTCCCGACTTTTTGTTTTTGTCAAGGATTGAGATGAAACCTTGTGCCGGATGTTGAACACGCTAACCACTTGGCCATCAAACTCCACTAACAACAAACATTGCTGATCACACAATTCAAATTAGTGAGTCTAAATCTGTTTTTCATCAGAAAATGTTCATTTATTTGACATTTCCCAATGTTTACCTTTAAATATTTATTTCTGTATTAACAAGGCTAATTAGACATACTAGTAGATCAGCAACGTAGCATTTACATAAACAATGTTCTTGACATGCAAAATCTTGTGATGGAGAATTATTGGTTACTAGATTTAATCAGCTCTGGAGGTGCTTTCGCACATGACAAGACAGTTCCTATTCTTTTATATATATATCCTTGTGCAGATAGGTTCATATTGGACCTAAATTTGACAATGGTTCATATTGGACTTAATTTGATTCTGGAATAAACCGATAACTAGTGGACTTATTCCCGTTTAATATAGCCGGCCACAGTGAAAACACATATATAAAGAGCATACATCTGGTGTTGCAATTTGTACAAGAAAAACTCATACTGCACACAACATTGTATAATGACATATTTATTATCCATCTGTATATTTATCCAAATGTTGGAAATAAAACTTTAGTGGTTATTTTTGGTATTTGTCGGCACTTAATTCTCCGTAAAAGCCTGTATTTGATTATCAGAAAGCATGATTTGGAACAGTAAACTCAATGCGGAAGTGAGACGTCTGCTAAATCCACCCGAGTTGTGCGCATCACAATTTCACCGATTCATTTTGCAATAGTTAATTCGTGACGTCACCGAGTCCCGATAAAAATAGTGACATTGCACACTTGGGAGTCCAATATGACATTCGAGAGTCCAATATGACTTTTTCCTGGATTATCACGTGGCGGCTTTTGCCCAATCATAAATAGTGTTAGTTAAGGGATGGATAATAATTTACGTTACCGGCTGGACCTATTTTAGTTTTGGCGGTTCTAATCCATTGTCATTTTTGTCCAAATCGTAATTGATCACATACTTTTGTTCATGTATGTGTTGGGATATTTTTGTTCTGATATCTCAATGATCCCATATTTTGGTGATTAACCCTTCCATGACTGGAGCTTCCTGAATTTTTGTACCCTATGCCAGTGCATTCCCTTATATATGTGAGTTGCCCATATGCGCCTTACATATATAAGAGAATGCATTGGCCAACAATATTTACCCTGATCTTGTAAGCCAGTGCATTCTCTTACATTTAAGGGAATATAAGGGAATGCACTGGCACAGGGTCTTTAATGCTGCACCAGCGCAGCTCCAGTCTTGAAAGGGTTAAATTTGCCCAAAATTTCTGAAAAATAGCCAAACAAATAGCCAAAGAGAATTATCTGGCAAGCGTGAACCCTGGTGCTCGAACATTTATTATACAGATCAATTGTTGTGTTATGCTCTGTTAATTAACACAGGACTGACAATGCATACCTCTATATATAGGACAATTCTGTGGACTAAGCATGTCAAACAAGGGATAGCATTTTGTCTGATATTGACACAATAAGGACAGATCAATAAGTTAAATGCAAACATTGATGCTTTTACAATATCAAATTGATTTTCATCTTAAATGTATATTTGTTTTCGATCTAATGACTGATGTATTAATATGATAGGGCCTACATTGGCAGTCCTTAAAGTAAGCAATGAGCAATATACATGTATATAAGCAATGCCGTGGGAAATGCCGTGGCAACATGTGAAATATAACATGTCAAAGCATTAAAACCGGTGCAGAATGATTCCAATTCCTTGATGGGAAATGTTCAGATAATAAGTTCAACAAAACAGCTAAGCAGGGTTCACGCTGCCACTTTGCCAATGGCAAAAATAATTCACATTTGGCAAAAAATATTTTCATTTGGCAAAAGTTTTGGCAAGTCACTTAATTCCTCAAGAAAATTGAAAAATATTGGTCAATCAATACCATTCATTTCAGGAAACTCTTACAACATAATTATATTAGTTGTGTTTCATAAGGTTTAGAAAAAGTTAACACCTCTATTAAGATACAGTTAATCTCATAGCATTAGTACCAATGGTTGGAGGGATTACTAGTATTTAGTGTGGTGGTAGTGTTTACATAGCTATTAAACCCTCCTGTGATGTGCCCTTCAGATGATTGGCTTATTGTTATATGATAAACCACATTAGAGATGCGAATATAAATAATTATTAACTAACTGCTTTTCTATCGATATCAAAAGTCGTTCAAACCACGATTGTCGAAACATAAGATTTAAGGTTGCAGAAAATGATACCTTCAGGGATAGCATTTGGCAAATGCTAAAATAATTTGGCAAAAAATATTTTCATTTGGCAAATTATTTGGCAAAAGTAAATTTGTGTCCAGCGCGGACACTGCAGCTATGGTCATTTGTTGAACTTATTATATGAAAATTTCTGAAGGTAACTACTCGTCAATGAGTATTTAGTAAAGAACGGATTAACAGAATAGATAACTATGTGTGACTTTAACAATATTTATAAAGATTGTACCTCTTCTCTAAAATTTCTTTCCAGTTTCAGGGTTTTAAAATAATAAGTTTTGAATCAGAACGTCATGTCGAGAGGAGATTCAGTCACTAGGAAATAATATTTTCTCAAAATTTTCTCCTACAAACTGGGACAGAACATGACAATTTTTAGAAAATCAATGTTTAAAGGTACTCAATCTGATTTGATGGTTCCCATATAATCAGATTCCAACAACAACAATATTTTTTTGAAATGGCGCTTCAGTTATCTAATTGCCCAAAAATAATGCTAACCAGTCAACTATAGTATAAAATTGTCCAAAACCTGTTATTTGTCAACATTTTGTTCAACGAAATTGTGCCGGTTTGTCAAATAGCTGACACAAAAAAGCCACTTGATTTTAGAGTTATCCATCATCCGCAATTTGGTCAGAGAAGTCTTCTCATCGACCGTTTACAGGGCTACTTAAAATTAAAATAGATTCAAACATCGATATCTGATCACTCTGAGCTTTGATGCGTGGGTTCCTCAATTCGAATCAAATATTTTTTACCCCCGAAGCCAAGGAAATAGTACTTTGCGAACATTAATTCGGATTGAGTACCTTTAAGAGTAGTTGTTTCTCTTGTGTTTCAAGGATAGTCATGCCTTCAACATGTCTTCAAAAAGAGTTTCTGACAATTTTGTTGTTATTATTGTACATATGGTGTTGATATTGCTGGCGGGAAGAGATAGAGCATCTTGTAAGAAGAAAAAAACCTACCTTCATGGCATCAACAAGTCAGTGGTCACTTTCATTATGATCAACTGCATCTGGAACAATAGTCTGGAACAATTCACATGCCACATCATGCTTAAACATCCCTTGTCAATGTTGGGTCACTTTCATTACACTCAACTGCATCTGGAACAGAACAGTCTGGAACAATTCACACGCCACGTCATATGCCTCCGATAATGTATGGGCTTGTAGCAGCAGTCTGAAGTCAACAGTAGGCAGATCTTCAGTCGTGAGGTGACGAGAAATTCGGTCCACAACTTTTAAACTATACTTGCTTGTTTGAACAGTTGCTTCCAGCACTGCAGGTACTATTACATATATGTCATCTTTCCTGTCGAGACCAGATATCAGCTTGTAGATGTCTTGAGGATTGCTTCCAGCTAAGTCATGTAGATAAACATCTCTGTTGTAATCAAGCAATAGATGTCTCGGAGGAGAATATGTGTGATAATACACAAGATTTGTTATCGGAGAATGTTCTGTGAAATTACCACGAAATTTTATCAGTGACTGAACTACTCCGCCTTGATGCCAGAAGCCATACATCTCCATCATGAATATGTTAAATAATAAAACACTGTAGAGTAGCACCTTCTCAAATCGCCTCGAGTCTATATCAAACGGTTTAACATATTGTGACACGACAATAATAACGAGGGGTGCGAGCGGAAGAAGAAATCGGGGCTCCTGATGTGGAAATACTGAGAGCAGCAACATTGAAATGATGATCGTCATCTTGAATGGAAATTCTGTTCGTGACGGCGACGGTTTCTGGTGAGAAACCGTGAATCGTTTCTTTAAGACTGTTATCATGTCTGAACACAACACTGCATAGAAGACTAAACCGAATGGTCCGAATAAGAGCAGAAAGTTAACTAAGAAGTGTGTGTACCGAGTATGAAGCCCATGCTCCTGTAAGTTAGAAGTCTTTGAATTATATTTGAAGAAATTCCATGGAGTGATAACAAAGCCGCAGCTGGTCCACTCGATTAGTTCATATGACTGCCATTGTTCAAGAAGACAGCTCGACAGGTTGGAGTTAAAGTATAAGCTGTCTATAATTATCACGAGCAGCGACGACGAAATTCCTGCTAAAACTATTTGAAAAACAGGATAAACGATCTTAAATTTAAGCAATCTCCAGAAGCATGACACCCACCAGAGAATCGGTGTTATGATAAACAAGAGGAACGTTGGTCTGTTAAAAACACCAAGCGACGTCACTATTCCTATCCAAACAAATAATATGGATAATGTCTTCTGTGAATTAGCATGGCATTGGTTCTGAACTGATTTCATAGTAATGTATATAAACATGCTGAACAAAACTGTCTCCAGAGAATTTGAAAATGTCCTTGTGAGGAATGTTAGCGTTGGGTAAGATATACAGTAACAGAAGAGCGTTGCCATGGTATCCACTCCCATCATGCTTGAAATTTTCCACAGACAAATGTCGATGATGAAGCTGTACATAAGCATCTGTATACGAGGACCGACCAGACAAAGGTATGCAGACTGCGTTCTTCCACCATCTCCAGCCATCTGTAAAGCCTGGAATGGCAGTCCTGCCATAATGTAAGGCGAGATGATGCTCCTCACTGGGTTCGTCTCATTAAACTCCCACGGCCGGTCCACGGCAACGTCAAGCAAATCACCTTAAAAATATTCATGACAATAATATAACATTGTAATAGATCAAACACAGCATGCATAATTCATTAGAATCTGACAATGTTCTAAAGTAACTTCTAAATAAATTGTGTGCTTCATTATAATTTGATAAGGCCAACACAAAATATTGTCTGTTTCTGCTAAGTTTGCTAACGGAGTGATAAATTTAGGGTCAAAATTAAATCATATTACAAGGGTGAAATAATGGGGTCATTTCCCAACATATTATTTAGCCCTCTAAGAACTACAGTAATGCCCTAAATAATCAACTCCTTCACCACAGCAGAATTATGTGTACTTTTCAGGATTTAGTTGGAAAAATGGCTTGTTGCCATTCACCGGACAGCTCTCACTGAGAGCTTTCCGATGAATGGCAACAATCCATATTTCCGACTAAATCCTGAAAAGTTACCCATAATTCTGCTGTGGTTATGGAGTCGATTATTTAGGGCATTACTGTATAAGAAGCAAGAGCAGATGTGTTAGACCTAGTCTGATTCCTAATAATCATTTTACATTTCATTGAAATGATTTTTTTATATGAAAATCAGTCATTTGGAATGAAATAAAAATAATTATAAGGACCAGCCCTCATACAGTAATGCTCTAAATAATCGACGAGAGCTTTCCGATGAATGGCAACAAGCCATATTTCCGACTAAATTCTGAAAAATTACCCATAATTCTGCTGTAGTTAAGGAGTCAATTAATTAGGGCATTACTGCAACTGGCTCTACAGCAATCAGAAATGCCATAGCACTCAACTGGGCCACAGCGAAGGGTTGCCATAGCGGATTGCCGAAGCCAAACAATCTGAATTAGTAAGGACCCAATAAGCAGCATGCAGGGGAGATTTTTACTTGAAATTTAATAAGAGTACCCATGTGATTATTTGGATCCCAAGAGTAGGGAAAGTTTGTATATAATTTTTTTTCCATTTTAAATTTAAATATTGAACTATCTCGACCGAAGTGACATAAAATCCATACTCATTATTATTCTTAGCGTTATGTCGCCGAAAAAAAAGCAAATTTGAGGCACGTACATCATGTGTGGTTGCTCCACTACGTGTCACGTACGATTCATATCAATAGTGTAGGCAATTTCACTTATAATATGTCTCATTGCCTAATAATAGTGCAGGGTTGTATTTTTAACTGAAATTAACTAATCATGCACGCACTATTAATCGACAGGTGAGATTTTATAATACGAGATTTGTTGTTTTACCTGCCACGATCTCAGTTGACTGGAAAAACTCATCAGGGTGGATATAACCAGTCTGTGGCAACAGTACATAGTACACTCTCAGCAAACAGCCTGCTAAATACAACCAGTAAACAGGATCCATCTGAAATAAGAAAGGTTACACTCTCAGCAAACAGCCTGCTAAATACAACCAGTAAACAGGATCCATCTGAAATAAGAAAGGTTACACACTGAGAAATTTGAATTTTGTAATAGGTAAATTAGGTACAGTAATGCCCTAAATAATCGACTTCTTAACCACAGCTGAATTATGGGTAATTTTTCAGGATTTAGTCGGAAATATGGCTTGTTGCCATTCATCGGAAAGATCTAAGACCTTTCTGATGAATGGCAACAAGCCATATTTCCGACTAAATCCTGAAAAATTACCCATAATTCTGCTGTGGTTAAGGAGTCGATTAATTAGGGCATTACTGTAGAAGAAGAAGAAGAAGAAGAAGAAGAAGAAGAAGAACCTGATGAACAACCACGAGGTCCGACTTTTATCAGATGGACTATTATCGGCCATCTATTATCAGCCGATAGCCAATTATGATTATCGGATAACCAAACACCAAAAAATTACAATAAAATGGCCGTAACTCCGGTAAAAATGTACAGACAGGCCTAGTTGGTTTCAGATACTTCTCTTGTGAACTCATTTACCAAAAATCTTTCAAATCCATTGATAACGGATTCAAAGATTTTTGGCATATGTCCTGTGAATCACTGAAACCACAATGTATCAATGCAGCCCAACCTTCCTATATATAATTATGTATCGATAGAAGTAACAGATTCGTTCACTTTATTGTGACGCAATGTATGCAATTTGGCGTGAATGGTGAATAGTCATTATGAAGAGTGGAGACTTTTTTTTTTCCCCCAACAAACCAATCATAATGGTCGACTGATTCAAAATGGCCACCACTTTTCTTTTTTAAATGGCCTCCACTTTTTTCATAAAAACGCCGGTTTCAGCTTGTACTCAACTAAAACGACAAACATGACTTCAATTCCTTAATCAAAATTGGCCACTACCCTGAGAGGAGTTCAAATAGGTGACCCATGCCATTTCTCGGGTCCTTTACATATTTAGACAAAGGGTGCTGTAAGTTGCTCTCCACCCCAAGACACCCTAAATATTAACCACAAACCCCAACTGATCCAAAATGGCCACCGTCCCGAGGGTCCAATTATGTCATTTTCCACTCTTTCTACACACAGCACCCGACCAAAAATGGGCATTACATGTAGCTCATGGGGGATATGTTTAGGGTATATTGTGGGCTACCATACATTTGAACAACACCATGTGTAATCTGCATGGTCGGTCCCTGACATACTATAGCCAAATCCAGGATGTGCCACTGCCAGAGCTGATGAAATAAAAATAAAATAAAATATTCACAACCGACAGGTTGTTTTACGGTTCGTAAGCGACCCAAGTATAGTTGTGACATCACTAGTCCATCAACATGAAATAATTGTTTGTGATTTGACTTGTTCTGTTAAATTTTAAGTCTGTTTCACCTGGACTGGTTGGTATTGCAAGCGGCAAATTGTGCCTTCTACTTCTCCAAATTTGATTGTTAACAGCTAACACTGTCAGGTCACGGAAATCAGAAAATGGACCTTTTAGAGCTGACTGATTTACTCATTTACTATTACTATTAGTGATTAGTAAATTTAGTTTTCAACCACTTCAGGCTCAGCCTACCCACTCACTGTGACTCGGTTTAGAATACAATTCTAGCCATCTACAGACTAGTCTACACACAAACGTGACAAACATGTGAAGCCTAGATAACTGCTGACTAATTAAATGAGTCAATTAACTTGGTCAGTGAAGGAAAAGAAGAACACCTCCCATTCGGTTAAACATAACAATTATAATGCATTAACCCTTTACCCAACAAATGGGACAAAACCGGCCAAATAAAGCTTCAACAGCCTAAAATATCTTCGGTCTGTCTCAATAGAACCATACAAATATGGATATCATTGGAACCGGCTCCTTGACCACATTGTGATAGTTACAGTTATGCCCTGTGCCAATGCATTCTCTTATATATGCGAGTCGACCATAGGTCGCCTCGCATATATAAGAGAATGCATTGGCCTAAAAAAAATATGTTTTTAACACTTTTTACCATTTTTTCTTACATTCTTTAACAATTTTATAATTTTTAATGTGTTAAGCCAATGCATTCTCTTATATATGCGAGGCGACCTATGGTCGACTCGCATATATAAGAGAATGCATTGGCACAGGGCCCTTCTGTTGGGTAAAGGGTTAACAGTTAAAGGTACTCAGTCCGATCAGACGCTCCTAAATTACTATTTCTTTGGCTTCGGGGGTAAAAAATATTTGATTCGAGTCGAGGAACCCACCCATCAAAGCTCAGAATGATTAGATATCGATGTTTGAACATTGGAGATCTGGGCCAAATCTTAATCAGAACCACATGCTCAAACGGACAAATTGCGGTTGTAACTTAATGTAAGATGGATAACTCTAAAATAAAGTTGTTACTATTAACAATTATAACCACTTGATTTTAGAGTTATCCATCTTACATTAAGTTACAACCACAATTTGTCCGTTTGAGCACATGGATTTGAATACGTTTTGGCCCAGATCTCCAAACTTCAAACATCGATATCTAATAATTCTGAGCTTTGATAGGTGGGTTCCTCGACTCTAATCAAATATTTTTTACCCCCGAAGCCAAAGAAATAGTAATTTAGGAGCGTCTGATCGGATTGAGTACCTTTAATAATGCTATTAACGGTGATTTGTTTTACCATTCTCACCTATTAAATATTTCATCATTCTAGCGCTGTGTTCTTAGTTTAAACTTTAAGCATTAAGCAGGAGCTCGGTCAGAATGGCTAGCATCTATAGCGGCTATTCGTGGAAACATTATTAAATATAGCCCTGTGTACTTTCTATTGTCGACTTGACACATTGGAATCATCTGTATGCTATAATAATAATTCGGAGGCCAAACTGGCCGAACTGTCATGACCTTCTAGTTCTACATGACTCATGAGGCAATCCCAGATGGTCATATAAATGTTTAATCTAGTAGCATTTTCTTAGACCATGCCATGAATCTCTATTCTAGCTAGTATCTATGCCATCGAGATTATATATTCCACCAGTACGAACCCTGGGAACTTTTTGCTGTTGCGAACGGGAAGTTTGTAGCAATGAAAAAAACAGTACAGGTAATAAGTTATAAAATACCTGTTCATTAACCCTTTACCCAACAGAAGGGCCCTGTGCCAATGCATTCTCTTATATATGCGAGTCGACCATAGGTCGCCTCGCATATATAAGAGAATGCATTGGCTTAACAAATTAAAAATTATAAAATTGTTAAAGAATGTAAGAAAAAATGGTAAAAAGTGTTAAAAAAAGATTTTGTTTAGGCCAATGCATTCTCTTATATATGCGAGGCGACCTATGGTCGACTCGCATATATAAGAGAATGCATTGGCACAGGGCATAATTGTAACTATCACAATGTGGTCAAGGAGCCGGTTCCAATGATATCCATATGTGTATGGTTCTATTGAGACAGACCGAAGATATTTTAGGCTGTTGAAGCTTTATTTGGCCGGTTTTGGCCGGTTTGTTGGGTAAAGGGTTAAGAACTTTGGAAACCCAATTTCCTCCAAATTTTATGGGAGTCAAAATAAAGGATTATGTTCACTTTTATTAATAATCACAGCAACCAAATTCATTGATGCAACATTTTAAGTATATAATCAGGGTGGATTATGTTAGAAATACAAAATGTGAAATTTATAGAGGTTTTTAAAATTTATTTTTTCGAACCATAATTCAACAAACACAAAGTTAATATCTAAGAAAAGAATATGGCAATGTGTACTGAACAATGTGAAGAATGATGAACGATAAAATAATAATCATACATATCAAGCGTTCTTAGATAAAATTATTAAGAACCAATTGTTTACAAATGGTAGTAACTTGCCAAATATTGCTAGTTGGGAGGTGACAGTCAAGTGTTAATATCTGTGGAGGTGGTGTGTTGTGAATCTCTTGACAAAAGAATTGTGTAATCCTCAATATGGGTATACCCTGTAGCCCAGAAAGTAGGTCACCAATCATGAGATAATATGCTCATGGGTCTACAGCTGGCTTGAGTGAATGAACATTAACTTGACCCATCAAATTCAGTTTCCTAACAGCATTACTGAGCAATTAAATCTACCATTTGTAAACAACTGCTTTCAAGCCAAAAATCCAAAGAACACTCAAGAAATGTGAGTATATTTTTATTGTTCATCATTCTTCACAGTGTTCAGTGCACATACCCATATTTATTTCTTAAATATGGAATTTGTGTTTGTTGAATTTAGGTTCAATTTTTTTTTATTTTAAATACTTCTATAAATTTCACATTTTGTATTTCTAACATAATCCGCCATGAATTATACTCTTAAAACATTGCATCAATCGGTTTGGTTGCTTTGATTACTAATAAAAGTGAACATAATCTTTTATTTTGATTCCATCAAATGTGGGTTGAAAATGGGTTTATGTGAAGGTCCAAACTTGAAATTGCAATATTTAAGTGACTTTGTGGTTGATTTGGCTTTGCGTCCCCTTACACTCGTGTAATTTCTCCCAGGCAATTATTTAAATGTTTATATACAGTAATGACCTAAATAATCGACTCCTTAACTACAGCAGAATTATGGGTAATTTTTCAGGATTTAGTCGGAAATATGGCTTGTTTTTGAGAGCTTTCCGTTGAATGGCAACAAGCCATATTTCCGACTAAATCATGAAAAATTACCCATAATTCTGCTGTAGTTAAGGAGTCGATTATTTAGGACATTACTGTACTCTCAGATGCCTAAAAATAGTGTCAGCTTGTGCTGCATGATTATTAATAAAATTCTCAATGATTATTAAATTATTTGGCATACTAATATTATTGACCATCACAATGATTAGGCACCTGAGAGTACGATATCAGCTCACAAAAGTCACAAACAAGCATGCAATCTCGAGCTGGGACCACCCCTACTGTGAAGTAGATTATTGCGGAATAAGTATTAACAAAGAGAAATATATTCCCTGCTTGTTTGATCAATGTTACAAAGTTACCTGTCAGAACATGAAAAAAAGTTCCCAGGTTTTGTACTCTGCAATTGGTGTAATATGATCTCTAGTAATCTCTATAGACATAGCTCGTGTAGAGATTCATGACATAATCTAGTATTTTTTGTGGTTCGATAGACTGTTTTTATTTATCAAAATATAGTATCACCAGTGATCGCGCTGTCGGTGGCCAAATTGCCAATCTTTTTCGAATTTGGTTAATAAAAATTTCATTTGGCTAAAATTTTGGCTAAAATGGAGACGGAAAGCATGGAGCTGGAAAGCTAATTAAAAAGCGCTGAATAGATCAACATTCAAGACAAAGTTAGGCGACAAAAGTATTTCGTACTTCGGAAATATCGTACCGTAACGGTGGCATTAATTGAATTGTGACGGCTGTACAAAGGGAACATTGCACAACTCTTTGAGAACCATTCAGTGTTTTTGTTTATATATGCTTTGAAGAGAGTTGTTATCAGTGAGCGCAATTACTAGGTGAATACTTAGTGGTGATGCTGTTGTTTTATGGAGTGTTTTTGTAGTGTCCAAATAACAGCAGATTTTTTGATTTTCGCAGTCGACGACACTGATTATGTAAACAATACTAAACATGTATGCTTTGAAGAGAGTTGTTATCAGTGAGCACAACGAATAGGTGATTACCTAGTGATAACGCTGTTGTTTTATGGAGTGTTCTTGTACTGTTCAATAAATAGGCAAACAGTTCTTAACTCAATGGTTATGTAATGTGTCATAAACTGCATCCCGTCTAATAAATACCTGACTTCACATCATAAAAGGTTTGAATACAATAAATATTCAACAGTTATCACCTTGCTATAAGAAGCAAAAGTTAGCGACCGTCATGGTGTCAGTGACAGAGTTATAACAATTGGTTAAACGGATTTATGTGATTATAATATATAGAATGTTAGTTTCATGTTAGCGAATTTCATTTCAGGTAACAACTCCCATAGTGCATCTGAACAAATATTGAAGGGAAGTAAAAACATGAAACGAAATACAAGTAACAACCATAGCCAAAGCAGAACAGTCCATCGTCTCCACGATTAAAACATTTCTGACTGATTTTCACCGGACTTTTTGCATATGGTTGGATGTGAAATCCTGCCATATTTGTATTAATGCTTTACATGAATTGATCTCTATGTGCGATATAACGCATACCTACGTTCGTATATAATATTGTTTTTAAAGTTGTTTTTGTGTTGTTTAACCCTTTACCCAACAAACCGGCCAAATAAAGCTGCAACAGCCTAAATTATCTTGGGTCTGTCTCAATAAAACCATACAAATATGGATATCATTGGAACCGGCTCATTGACCACATTGTGATGGTTACAGTTATGCCCTGTGCCAATGCATTCTCTTATATATGCGAGTCGACCATAGGTCGCATCGCATATATAAGAGAATGCATTGGCCTAAAAAAAAACTTTTTTTAACACTTTTTACCATTTTTTCTTACATTCTTTAACAATTTTATAATTTTTAATGTGTTAAGCCAATGCATTCTCTTATATGCGAGGCGACCTATGGTCGACTCGCATATATAAGAGAATGCATTGGCACAGGGCCGTTCTGTTGGGTAAAGGGTTAAGTTATGTTTTTATTCCGAGTAACAAATAAAGTTTAACACAAATATTTTAATCATTAATTGTGAAGTGCCGAGAAAATGAGGATTTAATTTGGCCGAAGTTTTTTTAATTTGGCCAAAAAACATTGGGCCAAAGTTTTTTTCATTTGGCTAAACTTTTGGCCACAAGATTTTTCGGGCCATCGCGAACACTGAGTATCACTGCACATGGCATTATCTTTAATAGGTCATGACCTGGCTTCGTTTTAAGGTGAAATCGGTAAACGTGTATGCATGCACGCCTGATTAATGAGTATAGTAACCGTATAGGAAACGCCCCGAACCTACCACTATTGCACAATGAGTCAATGACATCAGTTTATTTTATAAATTATGTTTTCACTCCAGCCCAAAAACAATAGTCATTTGGCAAATTATATCATTCCTTTTCAAAGTGCCATTATCTACTGAAGGTGGATCCTACCCCAGATCCAAAGTTGTCTCTCATTCATTGTGCCCCACCCCATGTAACTCGCTGACTGTCAAGCATACATAAATTTCTATAAATAAATAAGATGTGGCTATGTGACATATGCAATGAATCCCAATCTTCCACATCACCAAAACACCATATATAGATGAAATCGGTGCAGGTGTCTGGGAGAAAAATCCAGACAGATCCTATTCTTTAATTTATATATATATATATATGTACCCAGGAAACTATATAAATCATCTTGCGAAAGAGGTAATCCATCTTTTACACAAATAAATGCCGTCACTGTCATTCCGTTGTAAGAGATCATGAGTACATGTAGATCAGTATTGACTCAGCAGGGGAATATTTTTTTATGAAATATTTTTGTATATTTATGGGCAACACACACACACCATAACAACAAACCAATATTAGGAAAAACCCACAATTTCCCTACACGGGATTTTCCCCATAACACAGTCAGACTTGTTTACCCTCCCGATTTTCGCGGGAGACTCCCGATTTTAATCGTCTTTTCCCTCGCTCCCGATCCGGAAACAGAATCTCCCGATTTCAAATGTCTATACCAGATTAAAAAAATAATGTACAGTGATTAATAGACTGTCCCTGTGGCGAATAACACTGGCGCAAAAATCAATTAGCTAGCGGCTGACCACACGCAGTGAAGCCATGCGGGTGCAATAAATCAATTTAGACTAATCCTACCAGCGACACTCGTTTTCATGTCGGCTTTGAGTCTTTTGTGAATGTGACGAATGAGTAAGTGGAAACTGAGCTGTATTTGTCAATATCATAAACGGCGGATTTCCTTACAAGCTAATGTGTGACTATATAACAAAACACATTTTTCTTTCCTAAGAAAGTTTGTGAAAACCATCGTTATAAAAGCCAGTGACACTATCACGTCGGTACCATATGGGTTAAAAGAAAATCAACTTCCGGATACTAGTCTCGCAGTTGGCATGACAGCACGCGGCCACGCGCATACATCGAGAAGGTCAAATGTCAAATAAGCCCCAGCGAAGTGAAAACATTCTACGACAGTGCGCGTACATTTTGTCAGGCAATTGTCGATAAAATGATTAAGAAATTCCCCTTTGATGAACACGTATTTGATGACTTGAAAATTCTGAATCCAAAGGAAGAAGCAAGGGACCATGTTACGGATTCATCGTCGATTAGTTTGTCAAAACGCTTTGGGCTAATTCAGACAGATAAACAATTCGATGATCTCGCAGACGAATTAATCGATTACAAAAATGCAGTAAATCTTCCAAAGTTCAACTATGAAGATGAACGATGCGACGAGTATTTGATGAATATATTGACCAAAATTACAAGCACAGGACAGTTGAGATTTTCACACCTAGGACTAGTCCAAGTCTTCTCGTACTAAAACCGGCTAAGATATTGGGATGGAGGTGCCGGTCTTTAGTCCGAGTTCCAGGCCCATGCATTCCTATGACACGAGTTACGCCCAGGATCTGTGGCGGGAATCTGTGGTGTATTTTACTCGATTTACCTAACAAAGCAATACATGATGCTATATACATCGGAAAGAGTGACATCTTATGGTCATAATGGTGTATAATAATCTAACTTTAATGTTAAATTACACATAGAATATTCCGGTTGATTGCCACAAACATCGTTGTTTTTTCTGTTTGTTTACTTAACTGAAAGCCGAACTCAGGTTCCGAAGAACTTCGGCATTGTCCGGTGTTTGTTTTGGCCGAGACGAATTTCGATACAAACAAAATGGCGGCCCCCATGATATTCTAATACTCATTGTGTTTACACTGTTTTAAACTGTGAGATGGTTGTAATTCCCGTAATTTATTTAATGTATTACATTTATATCTTCAATATGTATTTAATCTATGTATTTATTTATTTATTGTCACGTATAATTACGATTACAATGGAGAATTCATCGTGCGTGGTTGATTGAAAATCTACGGAATATTTTCACCGGAAAATGCCGAACGCAGTTCGCAAGGTCAACTGAGTTCGCATACTTTAAAAAATATGTAAACACTGCGGCAAATGTTTCTTTTCACATTAAATTACCGCTTTCAATTCACAACCGATGTGGGTTTCAGATCAAATAGCATGTCTTCTGCGGAAACTATCCGTTTATTGTCGCAATTGTGATATTTTATTTCATATAATTGTGGTTTTATTTGAGCGGGTCACTAACGCTTAAGTCGTGTCATAGGAATGCATGGGCCTGGAACTCGGACTAAAGACCGGCACCTCCATCCCAATATCTTAGCCGGTTTTAGTACGAGAAGACTTGGACTAACCTAGGACTAGTTGTTAAAACTGTGTTATCTATTCCAAACAGTAATGCTGACAGCGAACGTGTTTTCTCAATTTGTAAAAAAATACAGACAAGCTTTAGATCAGAGTTAAACAACGATACATTGTGTGCTCTCCTAGCCTGTAAGATAAACAACAATGGTGATCGCTTTAATTACCAGCCATCACAGGATGTGCTAAAACTTTCAAAATCGGCCCTCAAATCTTATGTGAAAGAGCATTCTTCAGAATGTTAGAAGTAAGCTGTGAATGTGATGAACATTGTTAATTTATTTTGTTAATGTTGTAATATATTGTTATTGATTTTTAAGTTTATATATAAAACTAGCCGATGAGCCCGACGTTGTCCGGGCTATTCAAAAACCAAATTTCAAGTCGATAGCTCTACCCAGCCCGACGTTGTCCGGGCTATTCAAAAACCAAATTTCAAGTCGATAGCTCTACCCATTTCCGAGATCTGGTCTGCGCATGCGCGAAGCTGGCATCGCACAGGCTCGGCGACCCGATAAAATTCGTATCCGGGGCAAGATACATTCACATACCAAATTTCAAGTTGATAGCTCCACCCGTTTCCGAGATCTGGTCTGCGCATGCGCGAAGCTGGCGTCGCACGGGCTCGGCGACCCGATAAAATTCGTATCCGGGGCAAGATACATTCACATAGCAAATTTCAAGTCGATAGCTCCACCCGTTTCCGAGATCTCGCATGCGCGAAGCGGGCGCTGCACGGGCTCGCCAATATTACAACGTCGACCGCCTGGTCAAACTACACACACATACCAAGTTTCGTCACTATCGGTCGAGAATCGTAGATTTGTATAAATGACATACAGACAGACATACAGACAGACAGACACACAGAGGTCTTCAAAATATATATGAGATAAAATATCAATATATAAAATAAAATATCAAATGATAATAACTTATTCTTTATTTATAGTAGCCCATAAATTCCTTTCTATACGTGATGTTTTAGTAATTTACCATCAAAGATAGAATCTCCCTATTTTTACCCAAATCTCCCTATTTATGAAGGTGAATCTCCCTATTTCTGATTTTCAAAGTAAACAAGTCTGAACACAGTACGTCATAATACATCACATGACCACTGCATAACAACCGCTGTAGCGATCACAAGTGTATACAAACAAAATTCACAGCACGTTCCCGAACGTATTGTGACGTCATAGACAAGTACCAAACCGGGAATTATGATGTAATGTAACTTCTTATGTTAGATTAAAATCAATACAGATAAGTTGAATAACTAATTAACCGGCTAATTAAGTTATCGTGTTTTGATTGGACGTACAATTTTCTGACGGTCATCTCTGCGTTCTGATTGGTCAAAATACAATGTATAACAACACCATTCTTTTTCAGCTGTACATGTACATATATGTTTTATACTATTGCTTGTGCTTCATTGTTTTGTGCTGTCATTTACATATTTATAAATGTTTTGTTGCATGTTTTGATATTCAATAAACTATGAAAAATATCAATTTATTTTTGTCGTTCTCTTTCTCTTTCACTTCGACCTCGAGGCCGTGTCGACGTTGAGTAAACCACGGGCGATCTCAAATTCTCCTATCTATCGCATCCATGCCCACTCACCCATGAAAATCCTTTACTGATGAATCGAGAAATCAGATAATCCTCTTATTTTCCGCTCCTAAAGCCACATAAATAAATGCAAAAATATATCCAGTTATCCTCCAATTAATATCTTATCCCGAAGCCAGTAATCACTGGTAATTTGATAATCCTCTTATTTTCCGGATCAGAAATCACGTAATTTCAGTCTGGCTTCATCCTCTAAGTAGTCATTCAGGCAGTAAAGGGTCACTTTTTATGTGTGTGCTGCACCTGTCTGTATGCAAGTACAATGGATAAAAATTTATATGTCATTTTGTTCATAAATCCTAGTTCTATCATACATCTTATGTGATGTTCAAAAATTTTGCTCGTTCTGTTTAAAATACGCGATCAAAGATAGCACGAAATTCAGGCAATAAGGGGTTAATTCAGGCAGTAAAGGGTCACCTTTAGTTTGAACTGTATATATCACAATTGATGGCATTTCGTGTGTTATTAAACCACAAATAACATGTGCAAGATGTATTTATTCCAATTAAAAGTTTTGTATCAAACACAAACTTGTTTACTATAGACTCCAATTCAGCATCATCAGAATGTAAACAAAACAATGTTCAAAAAAATTACAAAAGCACAGACGATACACGTGTACGTCATCATCGGGGAAACTAATTCTATGTTGTTGTTGATGATAATTAGCGCTTTTAGAATCACAGTCAATAACTGATTTGTAGAAAAATTAGTTGTTGAGAAATATGTTTAAAATTATTATTTTTTATATGGGAAATACAAACTCAAATTACATTTGTTCCCAACATAATATGGCCCTATGTACAGTTAATAGCATTCACTCACAAATCACATGTAGTAGTGTTACAGTGTGTGATTGAATGTTTTGTGTTCATATACAAACATATACTAGTATATAATCAGACCAGAGGTGGCAGCAGTTGGGCTGGATGGTGGGCAGTCAGGATAGGACAGCTCCATTCTTTCTATGGGATAAACAGGGGTAAAGGCAACACACTGATATAAAACACTGGAAAGTGGAAATTTACCAGAACAGAAGGTGGCGGACAAGATTATTTGATCGCTTCGAGCACATTGGGCGCTTGCATCCCAATTTCCCAAATCACAAGTGGATCATCATAAGATGCATTGCGGATTGTACTGTCTTGAGTCACCTCGAGTGGCAAAGTTGTTGTTATTGCCTATAACTTATTTAATTACATATCTTTAACTCACATATTTTACCCATATTTAATTGTCAGTGAATTACCAAAGCTCAATATTTATTTTCAGACAGTACATAATTATGTTTTGTAGTTAAATTAATTAATGACACAAACACACACACAAAAGTGACAACATGTCATATTCATTTCATTTGGCATACATGTTTATATGACCATGGATAGCAAATGCGGTGTACTCATTTCATTGCAATGCATGTGCAGCACTAAATTACCAGTGCCAAATCTGATTGACATATACATGTATCAAATTAATATCGTTGGTTTGTGAGCTAGTCCACTTATCGCTTTATTTGTGGATCACTATTCAAGCAATTTAGATTACATTTGTATTCAACATATACATCAAGAAAGAAGCAACAACAAAACTGGGACTTGCAATTACTTTCCTTTTGCTCCGATCCAGAAAAACAAAGGTAAAAGTTACAACCAAGGAAGTCGCGAACGACAGTGAGTGTTGGGTGTATCTCGCCACTGACATGAATATAGCCAATGGGGTCATTGTCACAAGGCTCCGGTCACATTCGTAGCCAGGTTTTTAAATCGATGACAAATGTAGCCAGCTTTCACTGGCGATCACATTCGTAGCCAGTTTTTCTAATTGCATACTTTATATGGCGCGAAATATGACGTCATCGCGCCCGTGACTAAAATGTCGACGTCATTCTCCAAAACTGACTTCGTTTATCAACTTATATTGGAACATAATTCGTAACGACACTGATCAGAAACGTTAGATTATTAGATGAACTAATATCAAATTAAAATTCAAGTTGTTTCTCATCCATCAACTCAGAACAATGAGCTTAACCTAATCTTGTTCATTGAGGCTCGCATGAATATGAAAAGCTGGCTACAAATGTGATCACCATAGAAAAGCTGGCTACATTTGTGATCGATTTAAAAAGCTGGCTACGAATGTGATCGATGCCTTGTGACAATGACCCCATCAGCATGAGTATACCCATTTTCATCAAGCACCCAACCCACCCTCTGTCCCTCAGTTGTGTGTTATTTTAAATTTCTCCCAATATAATCGACCTGCCAGCTATCACAGCTTGAAGTGCCTGGATTCGTCCCCATCAGAGGTTATATCACTATCACAGCAGTTACGTGGCACACTAACCGATTGTACACAGAATGCAATGTACTAATAGATCTATTTATAACGGAACAATTGAAATTATCATTTGGTGTTTATATATTTTTTTTATTTTGTGGTTTTCTCGGGGAGGTTTATATGGCTTGGGCACTCCATTTGGTGGATGCACCTTAGCATATTCATATGGGCACCATCCCTAGGGCGAGACCCAACATCCTGAATCCAGTTAATTATATTCACACCCTCCAATCCTCCATGCACCACTCCTCAAGGACGTAGTGACAGGTCTGGTGTTGGGGTGACTCTCCCCCTCCCCAACATTGATAAAAATGTTTAAGCTAGAAAATCATGCCTGACCCGGTCTAACACAACTTATATAGTTAGAGCATATTACACCACAATGGAGCTTTCCACAGAGACCACGCCCACAGTGGTAGCACCGCCCACTGGTAAAAAGACTTTATTCACATAAATATTGTCTGTTACCCGACATTGACCACCCAAGTGAACATATCAGCACTTGCCCTTATGTTGACTAGCTGAAACAGACTCATGTATATTATTCGTGCAAATTTTGATCTTTTATACGGTTCGATTTTTTTTTTTAAACTTAATAAATTTAATTTTTAAATTTTTTTTTTAGATTAAACGTATTTCATTTTCATTTCCGCTTTTAATAGATTGAAACATTAAAAAATTTTGTAATTTAATTTTTAAAAAAATTTGTTATTTAATTTCAATTTGATTTTTAAATTTCTTTTTAGATTTTTAGATTCAAAAACATCTTGCAAAAAAATTAAATTTAAATTTTTTTTTTTTTAAGAAATGAATTGTTCAAAAATTTTAAATTAAAAAATAAGTCTGTTATAACATCTGCCGCGGTACCCAGAGGCAACACATCAAATTTGGTTGAAATCGGTCTGGAAGAAAAATTGCAAACCGAACAGACAGACAGATTCCTGGACTCTTTAATATATCTAAACCAGAGAACACGCGTTCGTTTTGCCATTTATGTGAAAATTATGACAAGTGTTATGCTAAATGAAAAACATTGTTATAATCACGGATAAATTTATAACATCATGCTGCAAATATAAATCTCAGTATATATATTATCATTTGACAACAAAAAAGTTGTTTGAATATAGCCAATTTAACACTGATGGCAGCAGAATTTTCAATGCAGCCATTGGCCGGCTCGGTCGCCGATTGGTCGAAAATATCCGTTAATTATTATTTGATTGACAGCTGTGGAAAGGTCCATTACCCGCATAGGTTGAAATTGTTCTCAATTATTTGTATATATGCCCAACCAGTTAGGCCTATTATATAGTGGGGAATAAGTTGTTTTTTAGACCAACAGCAGCTTATTTTTCTATTTTTGTTGGTCAAAATTTTGGTGTGAAAATGTCCATTATTTGGGACATTTTCCAACCTTAGGGGGTGTAGGGTTCGACATTTCCAACAGTTGGAAAGTTTGAGACACCAGATGAAAATTTTCAAACCAAGGGCGGGGCTTTGGGAGATTTGTCTGGTTCAGACCCTCTGGCCACGTCCCTCCCACACCCTTTGCGGGTCCACATGTTAATAATCTGTCTTGGATGTTGGATCCCCCCCCCCCCAACAGGTCCCTCAAGATTTCCAACTGCTAGAATTTTTCAACCTGGCACCCTGAATAGTTTGAAATGTTCCAACTGATTACTGATAGCCATTCCAATCTAATTATTTTACTGACCAGTGACCATTGGAAAATATTTGACTGTTGATCTAAAAAAAAATAATTCACTCTTCCTTCAATTCTGGTTGGAAAATTAAACTATATGAGAACAATTTCAACCTATATTTAAAGTGTCTCAAATTGCCAATGAAGGCATGAAATGTTACTATGTTTTATTATTTCCAACGTATGCTAATCATTAGAATTCAATTGACCCTTCCGCAGATCTCGTCATTATCCAATCAGATAACGACATCTATTCACTGAGAGCCTGTGTTATTTCCGGTAAGACATCGTCGTATGTTTAATAGCGTAGCAACAGTAATATCGGTGGATCTTTGTTCAAATTAAACATTATTTTGTTTATTTAGCAAGATTATTAAATTTCATACAAAGAATCCGTGCATCTCCTTATCGTTTGGTGAAATATATATTGGTGTTAATTATGTTTTGCTTATGCCAGATTGTGACATTTGTGATTTTGATTTAAAATATATGTTATTCCAATGGAATAGTTATTGTGTTCTTATATCTGATTCTGATTAATTGAAAATTGGAGTAGGCAGCTCACATGCACGAGATGTCTTCGCAGTTTGCGATCTGCAACTGATTATCGGATTCCATATACGTTAACGATGTACAAATGGAGTCTCAGTCCCGATTCAATAAAACATTGTTTAACAGCTATAGAACCCATGTCATGCTAATCACCTTGTTACTGAGTCTGCCAAATTTCGAGAGTGTCATGCACTTACATGTACATCCTGGCTGCATTAGCAATAGTATTTTACCGAATACACACATATGCCGATCCACAAACCGATAATGCATGATGTAATTTTAGAATTTCTAAAAGTTTTATAAATACAAATAAATCAAAACAGACTCAGTATGTATCAGCACGAATTTACTGGCATATCATTTCGAGTAGTGCTGGGCGATATGACGATTTTTCGAGTATAGCCGGTTTTAATTCTTATATCGTCTTAAATAAAAATATCGTAATACCGTCCCAAGTTGTAATATTCTTCCTGTAGGTTGAAACCCATCATATGGTCCCAACAAACATGGAAGTTAGAGTAAGTATAATAGTTTCAAACTTCCCGGTAATACGCTGTCGAAAAAGTTTAAAAACAACGGACCACGTGCTTGTCCAGTTGGATATGCTTCATCGGAAACATCAAAGCGCTGCCATCAGTTGGCTACATTGTTAGATTGGTATGTTGCGCGCATGCGACTGGCACAATGATCTCCTTTAAAGTTGGTGCAATTTGCTCTATCAACCGTAACCGGTTGCTTGGAGACGTATTACGATGTCAATGTGTGCAAATTGCAAGTAAAATTATTTTGTGGACATGTGCCGTACGGATCATGGCATTGCTATCGCTTCAATAAACGTCAAATTCACAATCTAATTGAACATGTCTATATTTATTTTACTCGGCTATAAAACTGCCGACACAAATTCATTTCACGTCGGCTTTTGCCTCGACACTGCCCATTTTGGCATAGGGTATAATTTGATTTAAGCCATGCTACTAGTATTCGCGGCGTATAGCATGGCCGACCGGGTTGTCTTATATTTATATCTAGAATGCGCGATTTCATACGCCAGCCTACACATGCGTCAGTTGTGTTTGCGATACTGTGGGTGTTTAGTTCTGCTGTTGGTATTGGGAAAACAAAATATTAACACACGGACATGTTATTGCGGACTACTGGGAGAAAAAATTGAGACCGGCAAGAAAATCTCAGCCAGGCCGGGTACAGTACACCTTTTAATGCCTACCTATAACTATAGAATGTTGAGAAAATCTATGTCCAAACTCATTTAAATTCTATTAACCACTACCCCTTCACATAACACATTGAGTTAATAAACGTATATAGGCTCAATCATGAACCATAAGCCTAAAACACAGTAGTCCGTTATATTGCAATGAAATTCCCGTTTTTGGATGTGTTTTGTGAGCATGATTTACACAGTTAATTAACTTAATTATGCTAATGACTCATTGAATTAAATTAATGACTGCAACTAATAGAAAATGGGAGATGATTTTGCATATTTATACATGGAATTTTTCCAGGTGGCACAAAAATAAAACGGGATGCGAACAAATTTTGCAAAATGAATAAAATGAAAACCGTCGGGAGCTCCGAAATAGGGGCGGGCGGGTCACTGGAAACACAGGTATATATTTGTTTGGCCTAAAGCTTCAAACTCGGAAGTGACTCGCACGTGCAGCAGTTGTGACGAGGTGTCACCCCAATCATTGAGTGCGAAAGACGCCACTTTGATCTTTGTTACCAGGTTCGTAATCAACGTCATCACTGCTGAGAAAGATACATGGTGAATAGTCTTGTCGGCGTTTAACAATTGGTGTGTTGTTTGTTAAAATCTCGTTCACTGGTTGCAAATTCCGAGGCGCGCATTCGAAATTTTCGGCGTCCGCATTTAATAACTCGCTGGTTTTTAGATCCGCGCAAGCGCAATTGCGCGCCTCAAAATCCAAGGACTGTAACATGATCATTTAGTGGTATCAATCCATTTTATCAGTCAATAAAGCATTGTACTATTGCATTACTACGGGGACCTACGCGAATTGAGGGACCTACGCAAATCTAGAGTAGAGACCTACTGCATAACTCGTCACCGGTTTTTTCATTGTATTTGTAAATTGTTTAGGCCAAGAAAAATTAATGGTTAGGTTCCGGTTTCCCAACCGACCTTATTTCAGACGTACGACCCTGAAAACTTTATGCAACCTTTAAAAAAATGCGATCGTAATACCACGAAATGGTGAAACACGCGCGAATATCGGTACGGTTTCCGTTAAGTACGTTTCTAGTTCCGGTAGTCACAGCGGTTCTTTCTGTATGGTCGATGTAATGCATTTTAATGGATACGTTCTGCATTTTTAATCAGTTTCGAGGTCGTTTCCATCGCGATGAATAGGCATATTTAACAACGAAATTTTGTCAACAATGACAAGTATAATAGCCTTAATAAGTTAATATGTGGACAATGCCCACATAATTCAGATGGGTTGAGAGCACTGAGGACAACCCAGAATGGCCTTACATTCACTGATTCAGAGATGTTTTCCGATGCGTCCATGCGGAGAAACCTGGAAAGTTGTACGTCGCGTGTAGTGAGAAATTTGCTACTGGGACTGCTGATGAACCGGTGGGTTTGTTTGAAGTTGATGCGGGGTATGCAGCACATGTCCAATCACTTTCCAGAACTATTTCATTGACGAAGATGACACTGTCTTCAAAAAGTTTTGACTAATTAAATAAACCATATTGATATTCGTATAAATTATACTTTATTATCTTTATGTCTTAAACATAGCCATGTGTATTGTGTGTATATTACACTTTTAAAATACAGTACTGTATGTTATACACGGTGATGGAGAGTCATGCATATTTCTGCTCTTTTTTTGGGCAGTTATCTGTATCTGTATCTGTAATGTTCCTGTGCAGTAGCCAATGCTGGCTTTAGGCGCACTGAGTTCTTAGAACAACATTGTCATTGAAAAATTTACACAACAGATTATTAGTGTGAAATGACATTACTTGGTGATAGTCCATTTTTTCACCTAGTGACAAGTAAATTCACAAGTCTTAAGTAAGTGAACTGATTGATTGGCAGATATGTAATAAATATAGTACCGCATCAGTGTCCTGATTTTAATTGATTGATTGATTAAAAGGGTTTAACATCACTTTAGCAACGAGGCCACATTATGACGATATTATTGCATTTGATCTGTTAGTGGAGCGATATCTTCAGTGCGGTACGACGAGAGAGATCTCTGTTAACAGATCTTGCGCGATAATATCGCCAAAATCCAGACACGCATGCAGTTGTGTATATACATATATATCCAACCACCATTGTAAGGATATCACAGAGCTGTACATGTGGGTGCAGGGGAAGTTTAGGAACTTACTCAGAACTCGGACACATATTCACATATACTGGTGTAGAAACTGTTTATTGAATAAATTGGCATAAAAAGTATTCATGAGCTCCAGTTTAGACTTCATTTGCAATCTGGAAGACTATATTCGTCATTCGCATATGCCATAAATACTAAAATATAATAATATATCGTGGAAGATAGAATTTACATGGAAAAAAATATTTATACAAAAAAAGTTTAAAGGTACTCAATCCGTAAAGAGGGTCCGCATCTCAACAGATTCCAACAACAACAATCCGATCAGAGGGTCCTATATTACTATTTCTTTGGATTTGGGGGTAAAAAATATTTGATTCGAATCGAGGAACCCATCAAACAAAGCTCAGAGTTATTAGATATTGATTTTTGAAATTTGTTAATCGCTCGAGATGAGTACTAATAACTGCCGTCCTACTAAACAACGAACACAAACGAACACAAACGAACATAAACGAACACAGGTCCAAAAAGCGGAGTAGAAGGGTGAAATTTGGTTTGTGGGTGCGCGTGGGTCCATTCTATGTGTATGTGGTGTTATTTCCAACTTTGATGATTTATTTTTTGAGTTATTAGCATTATTTTAATACAAAACGACTAAACAACGAACACAAACGAACATAAGATTAGCGGCAGTGCAGAGGCTACCATGCAGGTGTTAATTAACTACAGCTTACTCTGTCTCCTTGTTTTTACTGCAAGATGATTGTCAATTTTATCACTGATGGCAATAAAAACACGGGGAAACATCAGGTCGGCGTTTTAATGCATAGCTAACAAAACATTTGAGTGAATGTGAGTGAGTCATTGTTGTCAGTCTCTGAGATGACTATATATATTTTCTCAGTCTCGGAGATCACTCTGGTAAATGCTATTTCTGCTTGCTTTCCTGATACACGCATACGCTATGTACCAGGCATCTTAAGGAACATCTCAATCGTAATTTAAGTAAAACAGACAGTGATCAAACTGTCAATAAGATGGAAAAGTATTCAATAGCGAGAGCGGCTTGGTAACAATAGAAAACAAAATCATTTATGACGAAATACAGACAGACATAATTGACAAATATATGCATGTGACAACAGACGACGGCAATCTCACACGACTTCCCCGTCGAGTAAATTTTGGGCTGAAGTTTGTTTCAATGTGCCGCCATCCTCCCCCAAGCCCACCCACCCTACAAGTGTTTTTTCGTATAGCGTTTTTGAAACGCGTCTCTTTGTGGTGTCATTCTTTTGGTATGCCCGTTATTTCGTAAAGGTGATTTTTTACGAAATAACGGGTATGTTAGAGTTATATTTCTTTGAAAAAATCAAAACATTGGGCGACAAATTTCCTCGACGGGGAAGTCGTATGATATTGCCCAGACGACACCTTACATTTATGGAAAGATTAAAGACGAAAGTTTTCAATGCTAGAAAACAAAATTCAACAATTCCGAAATGTTGGACAAATAACAATTATGAAAGCATTAAAGGTGCGGGAGTCCTTGGCAGTGGGTATATGCTGTGAAAATATTTCCAACGGTCAAAAACCGACACAAAAAGAAAAATGTAGACATACTTTGTCCGTATACAAATAAGAAATATCGTATAAACAGTATGTTATTGTCATATGTTTGACCATTGTGTAAACAAAAGCATAAAAAGTTACTTTCCTGGTGTTTGTATATATTATGATGGTAAACATAAAGAGCGCTCTTTGTTGCTGAATTCCTGATATGGAACTAATAAAGAGCGTTTATATCATTTGTGTGTGATTAGCCAGTAACACGTGTGCATGCTGTCTTCTGTAACACAATCAGGCTCTTGCTTAGGTAAATATAGGTCTTTATGATAGCATGCTGTTTACACGATGAACGAAACTGTATGCGTTTTAGTGTTTTTCTGTTTACGGTCATTGGAACAAATATGAATATTTTCGACAACTAAGGCCTCCCGTGCCTTTAATAATATAATTAACAAAAAAATTGACTGAGTTTACAGACAATTTAAATGAAACAGTGACTGACCATCTGCGTGACATTCGAGTTGATGGGATTTTACATTATCAGGCATTGCATCATTTTTGGAAGTGAGACACGAAATTTGAACAAATATGACGGCCGAACAACGAGACAGACTAATGCGAAGACTTATTAATTTTGTGAGTGACAATTCCAAACTTCAACTGACGACAATTAACTATACCCAAAACTACCGCTCTCGCAAAAAAACCTGGACAAAAAAAGGAAAGAGTGATGGCATCAAAAACTAAGACGATCACCAATAAACGACAGAAAGTTAGCATATAGTATGCAAATATACATGAGTTTCTATTTTATACGGAATTTATCAACCGAGTTCACTAAATTTGATTTGAGCTAAGGTTTACCGAGGCTCAAATAGAATTTAGTGGACGAGGTTGATAAATTACGTATAAAATAGAACGAGTTTGAGATACTTTTTATCACATAGTCATATAATCGTTTAAATTTTTATCAAAAACAACAATAATTAACAGACAGAGAACTTTGTCCCAAAGAGCAGCGTGACATCATTGCACGCAGCGATATTTCACGTGTCTATTACGCTCGAATATTACATAGGAAAATAGTGCTAATTATGTGATAAAATAACATATAGACTTCTTGGATTCATATCAAATAAGTGCATTACTTGATTTTAATGATTTAAATAATGCAACATTTTGCTGGAGCCATTTTCATCCATGCACTGACTTCAAGGAGAACAAACTCTGCCCATCGTTCCGCCGGGGCTGAGTTGTAAAATAATATATAAATATTCGATTGTATATAAAACAAACTTTGATTCTAGTACCTGAAGCTCTACTGAAAGAGCAGTGTGATGCCAGGGAAGTTAATCGAAGTAATAATAAGACAAACTAAGTCAAAACAACTCAGTGACAAAGAGACAGAGTATAAGCCATAGAGAAGGCGGTAGTTAATTAACACCTTTATTATATAACATCTTGGCAATACGGCTATTAAATCTCATGTTCGTTTGTGTTCGTTGTTTAGTAGCTTTGCATTCAAATAATGCTTATAACTCGAAAAATAAGTCATCAAAGTTGGAAATAACACCAAATACACATATAATGGACCCACACACACCCACAAACCAAATTTCGCCCTTCTATTCCGCTTTTTAGACCTGTGTTCGTTTATGTTCGTTTGTGTTCGTTGTTTAGTAGGACCGATTTGGTAACATGCTCGAGATTTTACGTCAAAACTCTATTCAAACAGACAAGGATGGATTTATAACTCTATAATCAAGTGGTAATAATAACGAAATTTTGACTGTCTTCTGGGCCAGAAATAATTCCCGATAATGAAAAATAATAGATTTCTAAAATCGATATCTAACAAATCTGAGCTTTGATGGGTGATTTCCTCGACTCGAATCAAATATTATTGACCCCCGAAGCCATTGAAATAGTAATTGAGAGGAGTTTTATCGGATTGAGTACCTTTAATCCCTACCTACCTAGTAACCTACCTACCCTATTTTTATTTTTGATGTAACAGGAACCAAACCATTAATTTTTCTTGGCCTTTAGCATAAATTGGAAATTAAATCGAGCCCTGCTTCATTGCCAACCAAACATCAATGGCAATGTCTCAATGACAATGTCTGCCAAGTGCTTTCCACACACATTATTACTTTTATGAAAAACTTCTGTGCCAAGAACTGGGAAGTTCCGTTATATTTTGAACGTGAAATGATGGGTGTCCGACTCACTTCCGACTCCGTGCGCCACCTCGAAAAAGGGAAACAGCTCTCTGGTCGCTGATTATTGCAACACACTGGGGGGGACACTGATTTTCGTACCCAGGTACGTTAGTTAACGTACTCAACGGGTGACATGTATTCAGCTTAAAGCTACTCAATCCGATTCGATGGTCCCCGTATCATGAGATTCCAACAATAACAACATTTCATGAAATGCCGCTTCAGTTATCAAAATCGATTAATTGCCAAAAAATATTTCTAACCAATATCAAAATCAAGTGGTTATTATTGTTAATAGTAACCACTTGATTTTAGAGTTATCCATCTTACATTAAGTTACAACCGCAATTTGTCAGTTTGAGCACGTGGATCTTAAGAAAATTTGGGCCAGATCTCCAAAAATTAACAAATTTAAAACATCGATAGGCCTATCTAATCACTCTGAGCTTTGATGGGTGGGTTCCTCGACTCGAATTAAATAATTTGTACCCCCGAAGCCAACGAAATAGTAATTTAGGAGCGTCTGATCGGATTGAGTACCTTTAAGTATCACCACCAAAAGTTAACAAATGGTCAGTGCACAAATGTATAACCTGTGATATTTTTCTTTGAAATAGATTACAATCGCGTGAATAGTGCCTATATATGTATCGTTCAAAATATAGTTGATCAGTCATCAGCGACGTGGCTAGAGGGCTCCGTGGAGTTTCGGATCCAGCTACATCCCGCCCCTTTTAACCAGATCGAACTGGCAATGTCGCGTAATTTCATTTTCTTCCCACCCCGTGGCTTGGAATTACCTAACTGTACCTATTGTGGAGCGGAACAATTTGAAATATGAGCCTGAACACTGCAAAATCCTTGCATCTATAAATGTCTAACTCCATGAAAATCCAAGCCTCGATTTGAACACTTTAAAATCCGAACCTGACTGAAATATGTAGTTCTAGAATATATATACATGTATAGGTCTAACTACAGACAAAATTCAGGCCGCGATTTTTTTGTGTGTCTGTTTTATTTGTAGTTTGTAATTGATTAGCAAGTTTTGATTGGCCAATGATCAGCGAGGTTGGAGAACATTTAAAACTTTTAATTTGACTGGCCTCAAGATTTCCAGTATTGGAAATTTCCAAACTGACAATGAGATTGCAAAATTCCCGTCGAATGTTTTGACCAAATTTAATGTAGGAAAGTGGTCTAAAACCCAACAAATTCCCCGTTAATTACCAATTACCCCCAACCCAATATCAACGCCCGAGTCCCTGTTACAACAGTCGTTTTATGTATAGTTTTATTTTATTTTCTCGACTCGCGTCGGGGGAGTTTAGCATCAAATAATCCCTTGTGTATTCTTAAAATAACACTCATATGATCAAAAAGCATTAGCATTCTACCAGATAACTTGAAGAGCCGTGTCAGGACAAAGGGACAAATCGCCGGTGGGTTTTAAACTCTGGTAAAACCATGGTTTACGTGGATCTATCCTGGTAAAAGCCATGTAAAAAAAAACTGTGTAAATTCCTAGTAAAGGCATGGTGTACCACGCTTTACTCTCGTAAAATGATGGTGAAGCCGGTCATAAAAGTAATATGGGTAAAACCCATGTAAAATTGTAAATCAGAGCATACTCTAGTTAATTGTTGTCTGTGGATCATGTCCTTTTCATAACAATAATGCATTATGAAAAAAAATATGGATAACATACATGTATAACGACTAAATAGATAACTGGCACATACCATCGTCAGCGATCGTTTCACCTTTATCATCAAATCATACTTTGAAAACAAGTTGATATAATATTAAGTTTGCGCACAAAACCAAACAGACAAGATTGCCACCGACCAACGCACAACGCACAACGCAAGACAAGACTGCAGAGTGCGACCAACCGCGGATAATGCACACGCTAATCCCGCGAGTGAGTGATTGACGAACTGGGTGGGAAATGACAGGACAATAGCAATAGAGTGTAGATAGCAGAGGGCTGCAAAGTAGGAAATATTAAGGAGTGAGGTTTCAGTTACTAACACAATATTTTGTAATTGACAAATGAGCACCGTCACATCGGTGTAACAGGTTATAGTCTGGTAAAAACATATTAATTTATGGCTAAGGAATAATAAAACATTGAAAGGAAAATCATTATGGCAGTGTTAGTTGGGACATTTACAACAATTGGACAGTTTGAGATAGTAGCTGGAAATTCCAAACCATGCAGGGAGGTGCAAATCAAGTCTGAGTTTAGTGTGCCTGTCATTTGCAGAATTAGGTTCCCAGAGGGTGGATTTAGTGACGCTATCATCACTAAATTCACCCTCTGGGGACCTCATTCTGCTTAGGCCTCATCTTCTCTCTGGAAAGTTTCTTTATTATAAACGTTCTATAGAAACTTCTTCACATAGATTATATTTCTTTTTTAGTTTAGTTTCTATATCCCCAAATTGGCAGACTACACAATGCATAATCGATGTTCCCAATGGGAAAACATCACAATATTCACCATTTGGGAACTTCAATCCGAGTCTATGTCTCCCATAGCAGATGGTGAATTTAGTGACGCTATATATCCCGCATGAGGAGACCTCATTCTGCAAATGACAGGCACACTAAACTCAGACTTGATGCAAAAGGAATTTTCTGGACTTGGAAAATGGAAAATTTGGTCTGCTTCAAGGAGTGTAGTTGGAAATTCCAGTGGCCATTGGAAGAGGAACCAATTAAGGCCTCGTGTATGCTGACTTGCTGAGCCAAAGAAAAGTTTGGTGGATGGAGCTTCTCTACTAACCCCAATATCCGGGAATCCCCGAACCCCGGGCCAAAATGTATGTTCTTGGTTTTCATGAAAATCTTTTGAAATCTATACTATATATTTTGAGACTTCCGTATATATATATATATGTGTGTGTGTGTGTGTGGGGGGTACTTCATAGAATCGGAAACGCGTGGACGGATTGAGCTCAAATTTCGTATATAAGTGTAAAATCCCACGGACACCGCCGTGGTCGCGTTTTGGAGAAGCTCAGAGCACCGTTTCTACCTTCCCAATCATCAAAATGACCGCAATCGGCACTTCGGGATTAATAGCGTTGATATATAAAGAGTGTTCGTTTTCCTCAGTGTCTATATAAAGAGCGTCTTTTTCGCTATCTACTTATCTGTATGATGGGAGTCTGATTGTAGCATGTCGCTCGAAATATTATGCAGAGAGATTTCACGACGGGACGCGTTTGTTTTCAATTCAATGCAATGTTATCGCTCGAAATATTATGCAGAGAGATTTCACGACATCAGGACGGGTACGGCAGACTAAAAATATTATGCAGAGAGATTTCACGACGGGAAGCGTTTGTTTTCAATTCAATGCAATGTTATCGTAGAGAGATTTCACGACGGGAAGCGTTTGTTTTCAATTCAGGACGTTACGGGCAGGTTTAAAAAAATAAAAACAAAGAATGCGTTGTCTGTCGTTGCTAGGAAGGGGGGATTTCATCAGGTATTTTTTTCCGCCAGAAACAAAGAATTTAATTAAAACAATTTAAAATTCAAAAAATTTAAAAATAAAAAAACAATTAAATTCCTCATTGAAAACGCCGCCAGTGGCGGGCTAACCTGCTAGTATAATATAAAATGAATAGTATAAAGATCTGTTCAATATATTGGTTTATTTCTTTCAGTTTGTATTGTGTTTATTATAACATATACAGAGACACTGAACATTTACTAATTTAGCTCAATCTTGCAACAAAAAAAAAATTAAGACATGAATAAGACATAAAGCAAATAAACATTTTATTTTGGACCTAACTTTTTTTCTGACTTGTCACCCACACAGAATACTGAATTTTCGTTTTGCCTTCTGTACTAGTAGTCATATTTCACTTTCCTAAGTCCTGACCATTGGGCAATGTGGCCATTGTAGTGTGTTCCATTCAAGTAAATAGAGTTGACAATTTGATATACTCATCTTTCATCTGGTTATAACTTATATCCAAGACCAACCTGCAATCTAGTAACATAACATAACATAACATTTTTATTGACATAATACACCCACGCGGGGCAGTTGTCATAATACAGATAATTTAAACACAAGTGAAGACAATTTCATATAAAAAATATATATAACATGTATTTGTAACTCAACACTATATTCTCAATTATTTTCGGAAAACTGCCGAACCATGTTACAGATCAGATTGCATATGCTCGGGTGTTCAGCCTTCATGAGGAATATGAACTTTTCTATTTCATCAAAGTTTACGAAAATTGGTTGGTGAACTCCTATTTCAGTGAAAAATCTCTTCCGAAAATGGTTATGTTTTTCACATCTCATTATAAAGTGTTCTTCCGTTTCAATTTCATTTGCTTCACATTTTTTACATATGCGTTTCTCGTAAGGTATTTTTGGCTGAGCGTGTCGCCCAACCTCTACCTGCAACTTATGATTGCTTACTCTAAGCTTACTGAAACACGATCTCGTATAAAAATTAGTAATTTGGAGTAAGTATGGTTCAATTTCATATTGTTCTTTGAAACAACGATACGTTCTTAATTTATTCATACCATTTTCTTGTTGTCATCGAATATATCGTTTTTGAATGTTAGAATATGAATGCATTTTAATTCTTCCCGGACTTTATTGAGATATTCCAGCGATAGGTTATTCTCTAAATCGCTTATTTTTGGCATGTGAAGTGCTTCTGCCAAAAACGGTGGAATTATATATTCCTCGGATATTTGGGCAGAATTCTGAAGTAACATATTCGGTTTTCTTTCAGACAGTTTAAGCATATATCTTACAGCATTCATTGTCGCATCATGTGCTATCGGAAATCTGCCCAATTCTTCTACTATTCATTGAATTCATGCGCATTACCAGAAACAGATGTATAATTTTGTTTGGCCTTATCTTAGACTCTTAGTTGATCTTGGCCCACGTTATTCAAGTTACTCTGATGTTTTGGGTTATTCAAACAATTAAATGGGGAAATATCATACTCGACATACTGCTACTTGAAAGTATGCTTTCACCATGGACTATCCATAACTTTCTGGATTGATTCAGATGCATAAAATGATAACATTGAGTCGAAGAAGACCACTGTATTTTTTGAATTTATAATAAATGATCCTAGATTTAAGTTAAGATGGTGTCGTGGTGCCGAATCCTCAAAGATGCGTCAAGAGATACTCAGCTACCTACAGAAAGTGTCACCATCCCCAACTGATGATCAACCGCCAGCGAAAAAAAACCCAGAAAACTGACGATGATCTGTTTGACTTTATGGAAGAAGAAACTGCCATTCCGACCGACTCAGATGAGCTGACCAACTACTTGAAGGAACCATGCCTGTCGATGACTGCCGACCCACTTCTGGTCTGGAAGAATCACACCAGCATCTATCCTGGTCTCAGTTACTAGCAGCAACTCACCTCTGTATACCAGCATCATCTGCACCCGTGGAACGTCTCTTCAGTGTTGTTGGGAAAGTGTTCAGACCTGTTCAGATGTAGAATGAAGGACGCAACTTTCGAACGCCTCATGATGGTCAAGTGTAACAGCCACATCTAAATGACTCTTAACATAGTGTGATAGTGCTTGTGATTGTGTTATTGTTGTTCATTTTCGTTATGCGTTTATGTTATGTGCTTCATTTTATTTTGATATCCAATAAAGTTCATAAAAAAATCGTTTTATTTACTCAACAAGTTCATCATCAAATGTAATGGTAATGTAAAAAATGTAAAGTAATGGTAATGCATTACTTTGCAATGTAATGGACCCATCCCTGAAATGCATGTTTATTTTCAAAAGGTGTTTCTAGATTGGCTGGCTGGCTTTTGGGCGAGGGATCACCTACCGGTAATCCAGCCACCCAATTGTCAACTCGACGAATTAATTAAGACTCACGCTAGATTCATCAGATATCATACATATCTAATCAATCATCCAGTGAGCGAGTATGTCAACTTACTCATCTACTTCAAATATTTTAATATACGAAAGTCTTAATACATTATTTATATTTGATGAAAATATTTCATATAGGTTTTCTGTTTGCTGTTTTTAAAACAGTATTGCTATGTGGGTTTTTTTATTTGTATATTTTTGTTTCGTTTTAGTCTAATTCACTGTCATTTCTATTCACAGTTGCTTCACTCGATTTTGATAATTTGTTTCTTCTCGTCGTGATATGGCTTTGTTGCTAAAACGACGTTAAGCCCCAAATCAACCAATCTAGACTGGCAGTGTTGCCCACCCCTAGTTTTTCATGCGCATTACCAGAAACAGATGTATAATTTTGTTTGGCCTTCTCTTAGACTCTTAGTTGATCTTGGCCCACGTTATTCAAGTTACTCTGATGTTTCGGGTTATTCAAACAATTAAATGGGGAAATATCATACTCGACATACTGCTACATGTATTATTGTATGCTATCAACACCAGCAGGCATTGCAGTAGAGGATGTCTAAGGTTTGAAGACCTTGAATATAAAGAAACTTGAGAGAGGCACTAGCGTAAAAATAAATTCCGATTTCGACAACTTATAGTTTAAAAACATATTTACCACCAAAGAGGACAATTATTGAGTCATACATGTATGTATTTGAATTCCATTCAACAGTTGATATTGTCATGCAGCATGCCTGGCACAAAATAGGTTGAAATTGGATAGTTTTATTTCTAACGAGTAGTACTGTAGTAGTATATACATGTATTATTTGTATCTAGAGTGTAGTATTTAAATTAAATGTGATTTTTTTTTAGTTCTGTCTTTCACAGTCTTTCAGTCGAATGTTTGGACTGAATTGGTCTTTGGTTGGAACTCTTTTATGGGTAATTTTCTGAGAAATGGTAAAATAAAATGTAAATAATTGTCAAGGGTATTTATATTTTCAGCATATAAGATAAAAACCCTATACAAGGAAGTGGCATGGTACAGCAGCCCTTGGTTTTACTTCAAGGAACACAATTACCTGGCTGTGAAAGCTTTCATCTGTGTGATGAAAATATGTCTCTAATTTAGGGCATGAAATATCAACTCCGTTACTACATGTATAGGCTCCAACATAGCTATGAATAATTCCATGATATAAATTCGATGTCAAATATTTGTGCAATATATATAGACATGTGTAATGCAGTTTCAGGAATGAAATACATGAATTCATATGCAGTATGTTGTTCAATAGAGTGTGTTTTTGGAAGATCTCAACTGTGGTCAAGAAAATGTTTTCAATACGATTACGGATTACCAACATGTTTGAATTGTTTCCATAACCTAATCTGACAACCAGTCTTCTAAACATAACCCAATAAGACACACAGGCTCATAACATAGTGCAATCGGACAACCAGGCTCATAATCTAATGATATATCCAGGCTCATAACCATACCCCAATCAGACAACCAGACTCCTAATCATAACCTAATCAGACAACCAGACTCGTAACCTTATCCCAAAATGCATATATGTGTGGGGCTCAAGTTCGAGAAAAAGAGTGCAAACATAGTAAATTACATACTCCAAGCATAAATTTCAATGAATTTTTGTTCACTGAAATAAATATACGCATTTCATTATTATATGTATATGTAGGATATTTAGCAGCGAACCAGTTAATTGGCACCGATGTGCAACTTATTGTTTTGTTTATTTTGTAATGGGGGCCATCTATGGGTGGCTCATGTGCCCTTAATTATGGTGATATCTTTATATTTGGTGTGATCAGTGGGTTACTGGGTTAACTGATGGACATTAAATGAATTAAACTTGTCATTACACATATAAATAACCGGCATAAACGTAATTGATGTGATCACTTTCTATACCACATTCACCACACATCCCATATAAGATATTAACCCTTAACCCCCCCCCCAATTGTGTGACACATCTTGAACTGTGTTACATTCAGTGGTCATTTGAGGCATTGACAATATATTTTGGCTGTGGCTGTATTTTCATGGTAAATAAAGGTTTTGTTGCTGACTGTATAATGAATATTAATTAGCGCAGATGGCGCTCAAAATCAAATAATCCAAACTCAAAGATCCGAGACCCCCCTTTTTATTGGTAAGATGATCATATATTATTTAGGTAAAAGTTTTGTTGCGTTGTGTGAATTTGGAGTTATCTCTCCTGTATCTGGGATCTCAGCCAGTGGCGATCGATTTGCCGATTCCAATCGAGTACCGTTCGACTGTTTCCCCGGGATCTTAGTGACGGAAGAACAGTAACAAATCACGAAATGTGACAGATAAAGACAAAAACTGTAATGTACACCGTAAACCAATCTTAGGGTGGATACACACATGCATGTAATCGCTGTAAATGTCCTGTATTTGTCGTTTTACATGGATCATACAGGCCATGTAATATGTGTCCGCTGATAACCCAATCATTGCGGATATGTTTGACCACAGTGAGCCCAGCTCTGATCGTGCATAGAGCCGTTGACTGAACGAAGTCGTCAGGCCGCTTAAAATAATTGTTCGCGCGATAACCCAAATATTGGACTTTCTGTTTAAATCATTGTCAGTCTTCTCTTGATTTTTATACTAGTGATGGCACCAAGATTTCCCCAACGCAGGGGCTATGATCCCCAACATGGGGGGGGGGGGGGCTACATTATCCCGGAAGCTACCGGACTGACAATTGCATATTTCCTCCATGCACGGGTGGGGTGAGGGCATGCAGCACCCTGACCCCACCCCCCCCCCCCACCCACCCATGAAGCCACGAAGCCACTCCTGACTTATAAATATTGTAGTTGACAGTCATTTCTGTCGTGTCTGTTTGCTATACGAGTGATTAATCTAAAATTCAGCAATTTATGCTATTCAATATAATTATGAACATAGTATTACAGCTTTAAATTTGAGAGTACAGAAGGTGGTGTTGCTGTGTGTCTTCATTCGGGGAAAAGGTTTGTCTAGCTCTGCGAGTTCCCAACTGCGTCACCTTTCCTCTCTTGTGTTATATGTATGCATACATAAATTTACACCTATGGAATATTTATGTTGAACATATTGTACATTCATGCCCAGATAATCCCGGCTGATACATTCAACTAAATTCCCCTTAGTTATTCGAAGCTTTCAATAACCAGCCCCCTCCCCCAATAATGGATTATGGTCCAAATGTTATAATTCAAGCGTGTACAAGTTTACTTTCAACGCTGTACCTGCATTCATGTTTTGGCGCTGTAATGGATATTTGCATGGAAATCCTATTGAATGTTATCACACGAGCTCTGAAACTATCCGATGAATCTCAACGAACCGGTAATATTGTCTGTCTTAATTTTCCAATGCCTGTTCTTCAAGGCACGAGAGCACCATATCGGATTGGTAATGGGACATTAAACATTCGTGCATCACAATCGCCCTAAAATAGCTTCAAATTCTGCTATTTTATTTTTATTTTGGATGACCCTGAAATGAGGAGAAACATGCAAATCAAGTATAAAATCGACGGACTCAAATCCACTTTTCGAAATGAATTAAAACTCGTGAAAAACAGCAACATATATCAGACAGGATTTAATCATATCGGCATCCATGAAAGAATTTATGACTGGCCTGAAATTTCTTGATAGCAGTTAGCTTGATAATGGCTTATAAGTTATAACTGCTCACTTGTATCCACCCTTACAATTAACGCCAAGCAAACTCCGGGGAAAATATAGAGCCACATCCAACGATGGAGTATTTTTTATGGTTAGAGTTACTGAACTTGAAAGTGGGATAACTTTTCTGTACGGGGTTCTCATTATTGCGCTGGGGAGCAGCGTTCGCGCTGGACCGAAAAATCGTTTGGCCAAAAGTTTAGCCAAATGAAAATTTTATTAGCCAAATGAAAAAAAAAAATTTGGCCAAATGGTTTTTGGCAAATAAAAAAAAACTTCGGCCAAATTAAATCCTCATTTTCTGGGCGGTTCACAATTAATGACTAAAATATTTGTTTTAAACTTTATTTGTTACTCAGAATAAAAACATAATTTAAACAACACAAAAACAACTTTAAAAACAATATTATACGAACATAGGTATCACACAGGCAGATCAATTAATAACACATTAATATAGAATACGGCGGGATTTAAAATCGGACCATACGCAAAAAGCCCGGTGAAAATTCTATATAATTATAATCACACAAATCCGCTAAACCAATTGTAATAACTCTATGTCGATGACATCATGACGGTAGCTAACTACTGCTTATTATAGTAAGGTGATAACTGTTGATATCTATTGTATTCAAACATTTTATGGTGTGAAGCCAGGCCAGGGACGCAGTTAATGACACAATTACGTAACCACTGAGTTATGAACGGCTCGTCTGTAAGGAACAAAGCATTTAGGTAATTTATCCTACAGACTGCCTAATCAACAAAAAATTATATAACCAGTATACAGCTTAAGCATTTTGACGATTAGGCTGGTTAAATGTTAGAGTTTACCTTTTGCTGTCTCGTGAAGTTTGATTATGTGCAGCTTGCGTTTGTTACTCATTGTAGAAATTGTATGATATTTCCGTGGTACGAAATACTTTCATCGCCTAATTTCGTCTTGAATGTCGATCTATTCAGCGCTTTTTTTAGTTAGCTTTCCGACTCCATGCTTTCCGTCTCCATGTGGGGTAAAAAAAAAGTTTAGCCAAATGAAATTTTTATCAGCCAAATTTGAAAAAGATTGGCCATTGGCTAAGTTGGCTACCGACAGCGCGAACCCTGCTGAGGAGTGAGGTGAACACTGATGATTAAGTGGTTCATCTAGTTGTCAAAGCCATTCATGGGGTGCAGTTGGAAATATCAAATGTAGACTCACTCCCTCTAACGTCCACCACTTCAGTTCTAATAAAAACTATGCGATTGTCCCTTTGACTCAAATCAAACCATGCAAATAGCAATTCAAAGTTTGACCTTGTTTTTGCCAACAATCGCTGTCATAAAATAACAAATAATCGTAAAATAAATACCGACAAATGTGATTACGGTGCAGTGTACTTGTAGTAGGCCTGTACACAGGTGGAAATTAACTGCACATAATCATCATTGCAATTATAATGTGATAAGACGGCAAAATACAACGCAATCGAGACAGTTTTGTAAAAGTCCGGCCATTAAACTTCGTCTTCAAAACAATATTTCGTTAGATCTAATGCCAATTTCGCTACCTTGAACTCTCCGGTCCCATAACGTAATCGCTGTAAATTTTTCGTAACTGCATTTAAACTGATTGCCACCTTCGTCTAACGACTGGGACAGCCTTGGGGAGGACTACGCATGCTCAGGGATAATAACTGGGGAAATACCCGAGGAGTATTCTGGACTCCTCGACCTCTGACCTCTGGGGGCCAAGCTGGTGACGCAAAGAAAGCACGATTGCGTCCTCCAGATTTTTGTAATTTTATTAATATATGTATGATATTGTAGGTCTATCCGAAACTAAGACAGATGACACAGATAAAATATACATCACGGGTTACGAATATATCTTTTGTAATCGTAGATCGCTCTCTCAAACAAAATCTGGAGGAATCTGTGTTTTATATAAAACAGAATTAGCTCCGGGAATAATTGTTATCATTGAACAAGATTCAAAGCATACTATTTGGATTAAATTAAGCAAACATGTATCCCATTGCCCAGATGATATCGTTTTTGGCATCATATATATTCCTCCAGAAAATAGCGGATTCTCTTCCCTAGAAATGTTTTCAGAATTGGAAAGTACCAAGCTAGAACTTTCTAAACGATATAAGAATATATGTCTTATGGGAGACTTGAATGCTAGATGCGGTCAACTTGACGAAACAACTGATCTTGAAATAAACATGGATAACGATAACGATTCATTTGTAGAACTCCATGATACATATAGAGTTATCCCACATGTCACGAACTTTAAGTGCGAACGCAGAGCTTCATCTGATAATATAGTGAATAGCTACGGACGACGATTAATTCAATTTTGTAGAAATACGGATATGTGTATTTTAAACGGCAGATTTGGCTCTGATAAGCACGTCGGCAGGCTTACTAGCAAGAACACTAGTTTAATTGATTATTTCTTATCTACTGAGCATTTTATGATATTATGTACGAATTTACGAGTACATGATTTTGATCCTATGTTTTCTGATATTCATTCCCCAGTGGAGCTAGTCATACACTGCAATTGTAAAATAAAACCCCCAGCTACAGAGATATGTCGACAGACGAAAACATCACGTAGACTTTGGCATCAAAGTGGAGTACTTAGCTTCCAAAAGAACATTGAGAAAAACAAAGTCGAAACAGTAATAGACACGCTGAAAGAATATACGACAAACAAAAAGCATTTCAATAAATATACTGCTAGTAAAATTGCAAACGAGGTTGAGACAATTTTTAGTGATGCTGTCAACACAACCTTTGGTCAGCAACCCATTACGCATAGTTCTAAAAAAGGCACAAAGCCCTGGTTTAATAATGCATGTAAGATAGCTCGAAACCGATACAACATTGTACGGACAACTCATTCACAAAACCCAACGGCAGAAAATAAGCGACTAATGCAAGAAGAAAGTAAGACACACAAGTCAATACTGTGTAAACAGGAAGCGGAACACATGAATAAATTATCAGGTCAAATTAAAAAGGCAAACTCTAATAATCCAAAGGATTTCTGGAATCTGTTACGGACGGAGAGCATTACTCTCCCGGCGGTTGATATCGATATGTATAATTTCATGAAAAGTAATCCAAAAAAAAGGACGATCACGACCCATTTTCACATTATGTTTTCTAAGAGGATAATGATATTCTTGATATGCCCATTATACAGGACGAAATACTTCGAGCAATATCGGTTTAAAAAAACGGTCGTAGCAGCGGAATTGACAACATTCGTAATGAGCACATCAGGAGTACCATACACATTATGTTACCATTGTATACCGAATGGTTTAATTTGATTTTTAACACAGGCATAATTCCAGATGAGTGGTTGACAGGAATAGTTATACCAATTTATAAAAAATAAAGGTGACAAAACGTTACCAGAAAATCATAGACCTATTACAATCCTTAGCTGTCTGGGAAAATTATTTACCAAAATAATTAATGCACGATTAACTGAATATTCAGAATATATTGATCTTATCGACATCAATCAAGCAGGTTTTTAGAAAAGGCTTCTCCACTACGGATCATATATTAGCATTGCATTTCATAATTAGTATCTACAGAGAAGCCAATGTAAAGCTGTTTTGCACATTTGTTGACTTCAAACAGGCCTTTGACACCGTTTGGAGGAACGGTTTGTGGCAAAAAATTATTACTGCAGGTATTAATGGAAAGTGCTTTAAACTTATTAAAAACATGTATAACGAAGTAAAATCTAAGGTTAAAATCGGCGAATGTCTCTCAAACAGTTATCAAAGCTATTATGGTGTTTTGCAAGGAGAAATTTATCTTCTTTCTTATTCTCACTCTACCTAAACGACCTTGAAAGTTTTTTATTGTCCAATAGAGTTCCAACTCTGAAATTAATTGAGAGTGACACATTAACATAAGTTGGAATGTATATCAAGTTGTTAGTACTATTGTACGCAGATGACACAGTAATTTTTGCAGAGACAGCCAAGGACATGCGTATAGCCCTGAAAGAATTCTCCGAATACTGTGAGCTTTGGAAGCTCACCGTCAATGTTGACAAAACAAAATTAATGGTATTTGGCTGTAAAAGAATCCCAAAATCACGAATATTTTTCAATGGCGAACTTTTACAAATTGTTCCTCAATTCACATATCTGGGTATTATTTTTACAAGGAATGGTTCTTTCTCAAAAGCCGTGAAGCAAAATATAGCAATAGCCAATCGGGCCATGTTTGGCCTACTGCATAAGGCGAAAGAACTAAATTTATCGATAGACATTCAAATAGAACTTTTTTCTAAGACTGTAAAACCAATACTATTATATGGATGTGAAGTCTGGGGTTATCAGCACATCGCAGATTTAGAGTTATCCAATTAAAATTTCTCAAATATGTTTTAGAGTTAAAACCAAACACACCAAATATGATGGTATACGGAGAAACAGGAGTATATCCTTTAATTTTTGACATAAAATGTAGAATGTTAACATACTGGGCTAATGTGGCTATGTCAGACAAACAAAAAATTAACAAACTGCTGTATAATTATTTACTCCAAAAATTTGGAGCATACACTCATCCCTGGATCGATTACATTCAGGCGTCACTAGGAGAATTAGAACTGCCCGATATCTGGACAAACCAGTTTATACACGAAACTGACCCTAAGTCGGTTAAAAATATCACACGACAAACTCTGGAAAATAAATTTCAAAACCAGTGGAGAAACGAGATTAACTCTATGAATAAGTGTCGAAATTATCGAATCATAAAATATAAATTCACACAAGAAAAATATTTATCTGAACTCCACCAAAAACAAGCAGTTATTTTAGCTAAATTCAGATGTTCAAATCATCACCTCCCAGTCCCAGTAGAAACTGGATCATGGTACAATATTGATTACCAAATGAGAAAGTGCACGCTGTGTGATAAGAGCGAAATAGGGAATGAATATCACTACATAATGGATTGTAACAAATTGATCTCACTCCGAAGACGATTTTTACCCTTAAACTTGACAGAACAAAAAAATGTCCATAATTTCAGAAATATAATGAACCCAAAAAACAATGTATGTTTCTACAAGCTATGCGTATTCATCAAACATCTTCGAAACTATTTTCGATCAACGCTGACCTTATCAACCCCACCATCCCATTCGCACATTATGTGCGTATAGAATACGTTGTTATCATACCCATTTCTGTTGTTGTCGACTTTGAATATTGCACCAATGACATACCATGCACTGTATAATTATAAATATGTCTCTTGTGTCACGTACTGTGATTTGAGCGAATAAACATTGAAGTTGAACATTGATATATAAAGTCTTTGTATATCCGATTTCTATGGGTGACGGAATCTGACGAAGTTTGCCGAATTAAAAGTCGATTATTTTCTACTTTCGGTTATTTTTTGGACTGAAATGGAATTCAGTTGGAAATTTCAGGCCAGATAATTAAATTTCTAACAGTAATTCAGCGCCTGGAACCTACGTCATAAAACAAAGTTTTTTGGTAAAAAAAATGGCGGATGTTCGAAACGACTCGAAGTGAGTATTTCTCGTTTTTGCAAACTATGTGCATAAACCAATACAAAATTCATTGCTTATGAGCCGTAAAACATTGTTTGCTAGCTCACAGTCAACTCCACCGAGAGATATATGTAACTATGGTCAAGATTATCGCATTTAGGTGGTTTCCGTAACCAATTTTCGAGGCATGTTTCATAGTTTTGAAATGGTAACGCCTACATGGGCTTTTAAAACTGAAATTTTAACGAAACTGGTAACGCCTACATACAATCAACATGTGATTCCAGAATCGACAATTTCGCTGAATACTTGCTTTTACCTGCGGGAAAATTAGTTTTAAGACTATTGTATGCTTTCACGGTTATGGAACATGTGGAAGCATTCATGTGTGTTTAATTATTATTACAATTTGTTTTGGCGGCAACCATACCTCGATCGTTGATATTTGATAAGTAAATATAACAATTTATAAATAATTATACATAATAAATTAATAAGTGCATCTTCACGTTTAAGACTATGCAATCCCAAATTTCACTTTTATTGAATAACACCCAACTCTTACCCATGTCCATATTTCGACACTTGGTATAGCTGGCGAAAATAGTTGTTCACTTGGCTTCGAAGACAGAACATGCCTCTTTTGCTTGTAATTCTATTTTCTGTTTTAAATTGCTTTTCCCCCTTGTATATATCATATTTGTCTGTAAAAGTATTCAATAAACGGACTATCCAGTTTATATAAAATTATGTAATAATGTTAAACATAACCAAACTAAATGAATATCCAGGCACAGGAACCATATATGTTCTCAATTCACTATATAACCTGCTATATTAAATATATATATGACCAGATAGTTTTTGGGGCTTGGGTAACTAACCGTACTTTATGATTATTGAATGGTGATGGGACAGGGTGTGTTGAAAATGTATCTGTCCGTTACGTATCTGATTTTGGATTGTGAATATATTTGACGTGTGACCAGATTTTTTGACAACGTAGGTTCCCAGCTGGGCCGAATAAAACACATTTAATTCATTATCAGTGAACATAATTAAACAAAGAATATATATATTAATTTTTTATTTTTTAAAAATGTTTATTACCCAAAGATAGACATATATAAGCTGTCATTTTACATACAGGTGTGCATTCAAACATTTATCAGTGGGCCGTGTGGGGGGGGGGGTAACCAAACCAACTTACATTTATGCATACATTTGACTGGCGCACGCGTTACAGACGACCACATGCATTATGCGCGTGGGTGTCTGACCTACTTTCGTACCACTAGCGGCAATATGTATGATGTTTCTAAGACTAGTTACTGTAATCGCTCAGATGCTGGTAACGTTGTCTTGACCTCGACGTTGACATAATTTTTCTAAATTTATTTGCGCCACGGAAAGATCGAATATAGATGTTTATAAGGAGGTCATAAGGCATGTGCAAATGGCTTTTTTATTTTGAGAAATTCGTCATGGTTGTCGGTTGAATTAAGTTGTTCTTGTACCGCCTTATTCTATATTGCTCTGGAGTCTGGATGATTGGACGATATGTATAGTTATTATCTTACAAATGTTTTTCGGTTGCCCGGATAAATGGAATGTATTTGTCGGTGGGCATATTATTCTGCGAAGGCTAGTGCTTTCTCCAGAATTAACCACTTCTGTTGAAATGCTGTCATTTCCATGTTGAATCGTGCCAGTAACTTATCACAGTCATAACGTAATTTGAGTTCATTAAAAAATTCGTTCAAACTGAGTGATTTTGCGCAAAACTTTGCTTTATAAAGATATTGCTTCAAAATAAGTAAAAAATAATTGATCACGCTGTTTGGTTCCAATGGGATAACTCCAAGTAGCATAGTCTTTTTCGAAACACGTAAGTCGATGCCTTTGTCAGTTCCACATTTGATCAGTTTGTTAAAGAAAGGCTGGACACGTCTACAGCCCCAAACTATGTGTGAAATTGTTTCAAATTCTGTTTGGCATCTTTCGCATCTATCATTTTGTCTTAGCCTTAGGGTGGATACACACATGCATGTAATCTCTGTATGTAAAATACATGTATTTTACATGGCCACACCAATAATTGACAACATTAATCACCTGCGCGCGAGCGGTTCATTGTTACCAGGCCCGACAAGTGAGTAGTCATAAGCGAAATCAAACTCTCTGCTATCGGGACATTTAAGGCCAGTCCAAAACATGTCTTCTCTTACGAATGTGGAAATTCGTTAAGTCTGTGTGATATCTGACATTTTATTAATGCACATCAACAGAAGCGACACAGCTGGTGTATACAGGCTTGATATAGAACATTTTCGACCATGATGCTTGCTTGACGTGGGGTTTCGAAAGCTTCAAATCGCTAAGTGACTTAGTTGAATGTATCGGTCGGAATAATCTGGGCAAGAATGTACAATATATGTTTTACTTAAATAGCTCAGAGTTAGCCACCCCGTCTGGTAGCTTTCGGGATCATATACAGCCCCAAGTCGGGTGTCATATTTAGCCCCTGCGTCAGGAAATCCTGATAATATTGCCCCCCATGTTGGGAATCATAGCCCCTGGGTCGGGGAACTCCTGGGGCCATCATCGGTATAAAAATCAAGAGAAGACTGACAATGATTTAAACAGAAAGTCCAACATTTGGGTTATCGCGCGAACAATTATTCTAAGCGGCCTGACGACTTCGTTCAGTCAACGGTTCTCTGCACGCTCAGAGCTTGGCTCACTGTGGTCAAACATAGCCGCAATGATTGGGTTGTCAACGGACACATATTACATGGTATGTATGATCCATGTAAAACGCCAAATACACGATAATTACAGAGATTACATGCATGTGTGTATCCACCCTTATGATATTAAGAAATCGATTGGTCGCAAGGATTCGAGTGTTTATTCGATATTGTAACCATTGCAGTTTAGTGTCAGGCGTCGTGGTGAACGGTCGCTTAAAGTGACTGCCCCAAGAGTTGATTACACCTAGTTCTTGTTCCCATTTTTGACATGATTTTGGGGTGGGGCATGTTGAATCGAGAATTCTGTAAAATACTTGTCCACCTTTTCGGTCGCGTAAAATAATTACAAAATTGTCTGGGAGAAACGGGCTAGCAATTCGTCTCAGTGGTTGGTAATTTGTTTTCGATATTTCCAATATTTGTCGAGTGATACTGGTTAAAGTAATAAAGTTCGTTCTTATATTATATGTGCTTAACATTGACTGTGGCGTGTGAATCCTTCCATAGCTCTGGATCAAATCGTTGATGAAAATTACTCTCTTTGCCCTCCATGAGTTGATATTGATGCATCGCCCATAGTGATTTTAACTCCCGCACGGCAACTAATTCGGACTACAACCAGCCGTGTATTCAGTCTGAAACAACACACTTGCCGGAAACAAATACATCACTAGGGCGTCTTGTTGAAACAAACATAGATCAATCAATTTTAAAGAGATACTCTCAGGATCATAATGTTAATCAGAATGGTTACAGTCTTCTGCACTTATGCAAGGACAATAGTTTGTTGATTTTGAACGGTCGATTTGGAAACGATAAAGGAGTTGGGAAGTTAACCTGTCGTAACGCTAGCGTGGTAGACTATAAGATTGGATCGCACCTCTTGTTACCGATGATTGACAATTTTGACGTTCTCCGATTTTCATCTTTATTCTCCGACTGCCATAGTCCGGTTCGAATTATTTTGACTACCAGACGCGATAAACAAAATGTAGACAAATCATGCGAATATAAAAACAAACTACTGCCAAAAATAAAGCAATTCGGTGCGGAAAATGTGGGCGCATATCTTCAGAATTTCAATGCAGTATATGCGGAAGAATTTGGTAGAAATATTAACTTATCAGATACAAGCACAACCGAGAACATTATTGACATAAACGAAACATGCGAGAAAATTAACAATATATTTGTGCGAGCAGCAGAAATGACGATGGGTAGGAAAAAGAATAAAAATAACCGATCGAAGGGTAATAGGCCATGGTTTGACAACGAATGTCGCGAGCGCAGAAAATACTTTAAAAAGATGAAAACGAAATACCATCGGATTAGGAATGAACACAACAGGGTGAATATGCGGAAGGCGGAGAGAGATTACCGAAAAACTATGAATATGAAAATTTCAAGGTTAGGCGATAAAGTTTCTGAGAAGTTGCTTAGGGTATCATCGTCAAAGGACTTTTGGAAAACTTTAAACGAGTACTCGTGTAAAGGGGGTAATGACACTGAACTTAAAGTCCCTCCAGATGAATTTTATAACCACTTCAAAACTTTGAACGAATCTGGTGATAACGAATCGACATTAAACTTGCATATAGATGCCTTATTGACCGAATGTCCCGACGAAGGTTTAGATACGCCTATTGAGAAAGAGGAGATTCTAAAAGTAATTCAAAATATGAAAAATGGAAAAGCCCCTGGCGTGGACGAAGTGTTAAATGAATACATTAAAGAAACGAGATATATAATGTTGCCTGTCTATATAAAGCTATTCAATACAATTTTCGATACGGGAATATATCCGGAGAGCTGGACCCATGGGTCTATTCTACCAATATACAAAAAGAAAGGTGATGTGAGTAAAGCGGACTCTTATCGCGGAATCACACTCTTAAGCTGTGTAAGCAAGGTATGCTTTACAATATAATGATGAATGTACGCATTCTAGAAAATGTGAAAATCCCCTGGCTAGAATTTGTAAATACTGAACTGAATAAACTGGGCATGTCATATACGTGGAGAAACCAAACAGTTAGTAGCACAAAAATGTTTGCCAATGCCATAAAAACCAGAACTATGGACATCTATATATCAGACTGGCGAGCATCTATGGAAAAATCAAATAGATATGCATTTTATAGATGCATAAAGCCAAATTTCGGCAGACCACGATATCTATCTCTCGATGATAACAATATCGTCCTGCCACTACTGAGATTCAGAACCAGAAACCACCGACTTCCGGTGGAAACTGGTTCTTGGACAAACACCCCATACTCAGAACGAAGATGCACTCTTTGTATGGATGAACTCGGCGATGAATACCACCTTGTTATGAACTGCCCTCGGTTAACTGCCCTCAGAACTAAATATTTGAAAGCCTACTATCGCAACCGACCGAACACAATTAAATTATATGACCTCTTCGATACAAATAACAGAAAGATCATAGTAAATCTATCAATATATCTAAAAAAGGCCCAAACACTAATGATCCACTCCTGAGGCTCAATGAAAAACAAAACAAAAACAAAAAAACAACAACAACAACAAATGCCCACCCTCATACAACACATGTACAGGGAATCGCCCCACATACATTATATACCCCCAATAATTATAAGATAACATTATCACATTATAAGATAGTATACCCTCAATCAATATACCATGTACATGTAGTACACTAATAACTCCAACCTATATTGTGTATGTATATTATGTTACCTCACATTTATATTATGTAATATGTACACTGTTTGAAATTGAATCGCCTGTTATGTCAAATGCGACGAAAGGCGTAATAAACATCTGAATCTGAATCTGAATCTGGTATAATGAATAACCGACTTAAGGCGTTTGCAGACCGTACATGTATGACAAAAGACTGCCAAAGTGGCTTCAGGGAACATCACTCTACGTGTGATAACATTTTTATTTTATATGCTCTCATAGAAATTTATCTAACTAGAAATAAAAGACTCTACTGCGCATTTATCGATTTGAAAAAAGCATTTGATACGGTATGGAGGGAAGGGTTGATGATGAAACTTGTTAAGAATAGAATTGGTGGCAAGTTTTTCCAAGTTATTCGAAGTATGTACAACGGAATAAAGTCATGTGTGAAGATAGGAAGCTCAGTATCCGATTTTTTCGCGTGTAATATCGGCGTAAGGCAGTGCGAATGTCTTTCGCCTCTGCTCTTTTCGGTGTTTGTCAACGATCTAGAAGACTTCTTAGGGTGGATACACACATGCATGTAATGTCTGTATGTAAAATACATGTATTTTACATGGCCACACCAATAATTGACAAAATTAATCACCTGCGCGCGAGAGGTCAATTTCACCAGTGAGTAGTTATAAGCCATTATCAAACAAACTGCCATCAAGAAATTTCAGGCCAGTCATAAACATGTCTTCTTTCATGGATGCCGAAATGACTATTCTTGTCTGATAAATGTTGCTGTTTTTCACGAGTTATAATTCATTTCGAAAAGTGGATTAGAGCCGGTCGATTTTATACTTGATTTGTTTCTGTCATTTCTTAGAAACAGGGTCATCCAAAAGAAAAATAAAATATGCAGAATTCTTTTATAGGATGATACCGGCTTGTTGAGATTTCTCTGATAATTTGAGAGCGAGCTCATGTGATAACATTAATTCAATTGGGATTGCAAATATTCATTATAGCGCCAAAAAATAATGCAGGTACAGCGTTGAAATTAAAAAGAGTGACACCCCCCCCCCCATTATATATATATGTTTCTCAAGCCAAAGGTTGAACAAGCTCCTAACTGTCACAAGCTTGAATTATAACATTTTCGACCATAATCCATGATTGGGGGAGGGGTTGGTTCTCGAAAGCTTCCAATAACTAAGGGAGTTAATTGAATGTATCAGCCGGGATTATCTGGGCAAGAATTACAATATAATGTTTTACTTAAATATTCCATAGTTGTAAATTTTGCGTATACATGTATAACTGTATAACACAAGAGGGGAAAGGTGACGTAGTTGGGAACTCGTAGCTAGGCAACCCTTTCGCCGAATGAAGACAAACAGCAACACCATGCATTCAAATTTAAAGCTGTATAATATGTTCATAATTATATGAATAGCATAAATTGCTGCATATTAGATTAATCACTCGTAGAAAAAAGACACGACAGACATGACTACGATATTTATAAAGCAGGGTGTCAGGACTCAGGGTGCTGCATGCACACCCCCTGTCGAGGAAATATGCAATGGTGAATTCGGTAGCTTCTGGGATAATATAGCTCCCCGTGCATGTTGGGGGTCATAGCCCCCTGCGTTGGGGACGAGGCCATCACTGGTATTAACATCAATAGAAGACTGACAATGATTTAAACAGAACGTCGACCATTTGAGTTATCGCGCGAATAATTATTTTAAGCGGCCTGACGACTTCGTCCCAGTCAACGGTTCTTCAGCGGTTCAGAGTTTAACTCACTGTGGTCAAACACAGTCGCAATTATTGGGTTGTCAGCGGACACATATTACACGGTGTGTATGATCCATGTAAAACGCCAAATACACGATATTTACAGAGATTACATGCATGTGTGTATCCACCCTTAAAAGATTGCTGTATAGAAGGTTTACCATTTGTAGATGAAACATTTATTGCTCAATTCGGTGACTACTTACGCATATTATGTATTTTGTATGCAGATGACACGGTTTTGATCTCAGAAAGCCCAGAGGAAATGCGAAGAGCTCTTAGTGCTTACAGTGATTACACTGATGCGTGGAATTTATCAATAAACGTAGATAAGACAAAAATGCTTATATTTTATAATCGCAAAGCGAATGACATTGATACCATGAAATTTGAACTCAATGGGGAAAATATTGAAATAGTAGATAACTGTTGTTATTTAGGAATACATTTCTATACCAACGGAAGGTTTTGCAGATCCATAAAACGTATGCAAACATTAGGTACTAGAGCAATGTTTGGTCTACTACAGCGAATCGGGAACCTTAACTTAGGTCCTGCTGTTGCGTTTCGACGTTTTGATAGTACAATTGAACCAATACTTTTGTATGGTAGCGAAGTTTGGGGGTTCGAGAATTTCGAATGCATAGAAGGGGTTCATTTAAAGTTTATGAAATATGTCTTACACATGAAGTCGAGTACACCAAACTATATGGTTTACGGGGAAACTGGAAGGTACCCCTTGTCGATTTCAGTGAAAAAGAGAATGCTTGGGTTTTGGTCGCGATTAGTGAAAGGTGATTGCTCAATATTAGCGCAAAAGTTATATAAACTTCTCTATTTCATCGAACAAAGTTCCTATTTGAACGGTAAGACGATCAAATGGATCACATGTGTCAGAAGTACGCTGTCCTGTCTAGGGTGGGGGTCCCTCTGGGACTCGCAACACTCTTTAAGTAAACTAGAGTTGAATATATTCATGGAAGTTCGTAGAACAAAATTTGTTGAACAATGGAAGAACACGATTGAGTCATCAGTTCTATGGGCTATTTAAAAAGAATTTAGGAATGGAAGCATATATGACTATTACGACAAACAGTTTGATGACATATATTGTTAAGATACGCACTGCTAATCATAGACTGCAGATTGAAAGGGTAAGGCGGGGTAAAGCCAAAAAGGAAAACAAGAAAAATAAGAATACAAATTTCTGCCAGCAATGCAAGACGGCGATAGGCGACGAATTACACTTTGCACTAGAATGCACGGAACTCACACATTTAAGACGAAAATATTTGCCCAAAACTTACCATACGGAACCAACTGAAACTAAATTAGTGAAATTACTCACGAGTGCTGACCCGAATGTTCTAAAGCAGTTTGCAATCTTTGTGAAGTTGGGTTGTAAGATTATTGATAGGAATTAACTAATTGACAGCGGCAATTTATAACTACATCTGCTTACCATGATTACGGTGATGACATATATTACGACAGAAATAGCGAAAATGCGATATATATGGAGTATGACAATAACTGCATGTGGTGGTGGTGGTAATGATGATACTGTTTCGAATGGCGATGATGATGATGATGTTGATGGTGATGCTGCCGATGATTATAACGAAACCGACGATGATGATGTTGATAATGATGACAGTGGTGGGGAAGATGATTAGTATGGCGATGATGTCTGATGGCGATAATCACGATGACGGTGATGATGATAATGATGGTGGGGACGATGATTATGATGATGATATATATGCTTGAGATGATGATAGTGATGACGACGACGACGACGACAATGATGGCAATTACGACGATGATGACGACGGCGACGACGATGATGAAGATTTTGATTATCATGATAACGATGATGATGGCGATGATTATGACGATGATGTTATGATGATGGTAATGATGATGATGATGATGATGATGGTGGTGGTGGTTGTGGCGACTATGACGACGATGACGTCGATGAAGACGATGCTGGTGATGATGATGATGATGATGATGATACTGAAGACGACGATGACGATGATGATGATGAAGATGAATATGAGGATGAAACGACGATGATGATTATGAGGATGATGATGATGGTGACGATGATGATGATAATGGTGACGGTGATGATGATGATTATGATGATTATGATGATGGTGATGATGATGATTATGATGACGATTATGATGATGATTACGATGATGATAATGATGATGATGATGATCATTATGATGATGATGTTGACGACGATGATGATAATGGTGGTGATGATGATGATGATGATGATGATGATGACGACGACGACGACGACGACGACGACGATGATGATGATGATGATGATGACGATGGCCCCCTTTTGTAAATATATGTATATACGTTAATTATTTAATACTCTGTATTCGCCACTTAATTGTGACATTGAGTTAAATAAACAATCAATCAATCAAGTAATTGCTGGATTATTCCATATCGTTTTCGACAAGACATTTTGATTTTTAGAGTTCAGTCTTAAATACTGTTCGGGATGCTCGAGTCAAGATATATGTTAAAGTATATAGTATTTTATTATCATCTCATGACGGCTATCACACACTCCCAGATTCCCGCTTTTCTCACATCAATTATACTCCAACAAATACTCTGTAGGTACCGCCCATTCATTGCAACAATACGTCAGTCAAACTCAGTTGTACTCTTACTCTAACAAATACTCACACCATGATGAAAATACATCTTTCCAAAATGGATTTGACAGCACGCTTAAGGGTGGATACACACATGCATGTAATCTCTGTAAATATCGTGTATTTGGCGTTTTACATGGATCATACAGACCATGTAATATGTGTCTGCTGATGACCACTGTGAGTAACGCTCTGAACGTGTAGAGTGTCGTTGACTGGACGAAGTCGTCAGGCCGCTTAAAATAATTGTTCGCGCGATAACCCAAATGTTGGACGTTCTGTTTAAATCATTGCCAGTCTTCTCTTGGTTGTATACCAGTGATGGTCCCAGGATTTCCACAACGCAGAGCCTCATTATACCGGAAGCTACCGGACTGACCATTACATATTTCATCGACCGGAGGTGGGGGCATGCAGCAACACGAGGCCTACCCCCTTGAAGCCACGAAGCCACTCCTGATTTGTAAATATTGTAGTTGACAGTCATATCTTCCGTGCCTGTTTGCTACGAGTGATTAATCTCATATGCAGCAATTGATGCTATTCATATAATTATGAACATATTATTACAGCTTTAAATTTGAAGGTATACAGAAGGTGGTGTTGCTGCATGAGTGTCTTCATTCGGGAAAAGGGTTGCCCAGCTACGAGTCCACAATTACGTCACCTTTCCTCTCCTGTGTTATATACACACAATTTACAACTATGGAATATTTAAGTAAAACATTATGTTGTACATTCTTGCCCAGATAATCCCGGCCGATACATTCAACTAAATCCCTTAGTTATTCGAAACTTTCGAGAACCAGCCCTCCCCAATCATGGATTATAGTCCAAAATGTGATAATTCAAGCCTGTACAGGCTAAAATGGTGACAGTTAGGAACGTGTTCATCCTTTGGCCTGAGAAAAATATACTGCTCTGTAAATTCTGGGTTAAAATGGGGGGGGGGGGGGTGACTCTTTTCTTTCAACGTTGTACCTGCATTAATGTTTTGGCGCTGTAATGGATATATGCAAATAAATCCCAATTGAAAGTTATCACATGAGCTCGCCCTCAAATTATCAGAGCAATCTCAAAAAACTGGTGTTGTCTGTCTTAATTTTCCAATGCCTGTATTCAAGGCATGAGAGCACCATATCGGATTGTTAAAATTTGAACTGAGGCCATGCATAGTCGAGGAACAAATATCCTTATCCTGACTCGATTCGGCGTTGTCCGATTAGGCTAAATCACTTTATAACATGGAATTCACCATGTATGAGTTAGTTGATTGCCATGTGTATTAATATAGCACTTCCAAAATGTGGAGCCAGAAAGCCGTTCGGGTTCTGCTGGACGAGATCAAATTGGGAGTCAGTGTGTGGGGCATTAAACACTCATGTATCACAATCGTCCTAAAATAGTGTTGTAATAGATATTTTCTGTCATAAGTGAGGATGAGAGGTGCCCATTTGCAGTTTTTGATAATGAGGCGTCGTATCCAAGTGATTTTAATTGATGAATTGAATGTCTCCACATTAATCATTTTCAAGCCACCAAAACAAAGAATATTGGTGTATAGAATATAAAGCAATCTTTATTACGTTTTAACGAAAAGTATCTGACGAAACTGAAAATATGAACAAATTAACATGGATTTAACCAACGGAAATATAATATTATAACTAAGTAATAGTACAAAGAATATGGAATAAGAGAACGAATGACAGGATATGCACTTAATTAAACTAACGAATATACAACAAGAACGTGAACACAAAGATTATGCCATAAATTCATGCTCGTGTTTTGCCATACTTCTAAATATATATAATCATACCACTGCGTTGAGTGTCTGTATAGACTTCCTCTGAACATATATAGTAATATCAAATGGTATATTGGCATCTATATAACAGCCATTTGTGTAGAGTAACGCATCTAACTGAGTGTGTATCATATGTGAACACGATCGTTATTAGTTCATTTACTACCGGATTATACGGATTGTGACCCATTTGTGAGTGCAGTCAACCGGACTGGATCTTGACGGGCGAAAACAAATTATGTGAGCGTTAACTCGATGTGGGCGTTACCATTAATAGAAAAATTCATAAAATTTCTTTGTGTCTTAATAAATTTACAAACAAACCACAGGAAATTGAATTTTATTTCATTGATTTAAATTTTAGCATGTCTAACGTCCCGAAACTCAATGTATACGGTTTTATAATGAGTTTATGGCGCGGAGCCCATGAAATGTTGGCATTAACAACTGCACGAAAATAGGAAATTGGAGGCGATTTTTAATTGTTAACGCGAAATTCTAATTATTAGCAATTCTTTCAGATTTTCGGTTTCTGTATTTGTCTAGACTTACAGGTGGCATAGCTCCTCTGCTTATAATACTACATCGAAATCGATTGTATTTATTTAAAAAACGATGTTAAAGTGGCGAGTCGAACTTTATTGCCATTTATTTCGATGTAGGGTTACCCTTCCGGTGACGTAGGTTCCAGGCCCTGTAAGTGTTGGAAAGTTTTAGGTGTCAGTTCGAAAATTCAACCTTATAGGAATCGGGGAGCTAAATGTGTTCCAGAGTCGGGGAGCGAGTACACCGTGGAATTGCTAAAGGTGAAGGTAACTGCAGAATGACCTTCACCTGATACATGTGACGCGTTATTAAAGGATGACATCGTGTTTATTTGATTTGTATATCATATCTAAACAATTTAAACTGGTGAATTAATGGGGGAATGGATTTTTGTGAGTCGGAAATTTATTTAACTAGCTGCTGGGTTTTTCCAGATCAAATTTGGCTGTGGGATAGCCCCGTCGTACACTTAGCTACGTCGATCCCTATACCGGAACATGGTAGGCTATACAATATTTTAGACGAGAAAGGCCCCGGGACGCCATTAAATTTTTTGGTAAATGATATAAATGAACCTTAAAATAACCCGACTATATATGCTTTAAAGATACGAGCGTCTTCGCGGTGGGTATAGCTATATATTAAAACAGTCACATCCGCTAAAACCGCCATAAACAGAAAGAATATTATCTAATAGACTGATATTGTTCTCATACCAATCATAAATATCGCGTACATTGTATGTTATTGTCATGTTTGTACGCTTTGTTATGTAAACAAATATTAAAAAACGTTACAGAACCATTTGTTTATAGAGACACTGGGAACTACCAATGAAAATGTTCTGTTGCGCTGAGGAATGCGAGGATAAAATTATTGGCGCTATCAACAATCGCATTCAAATCGCACCGAATTTTACTTTAATCGACCCATTCTACCCACTGTCAGTTCAAAATCCAGCTAATCCACGTTACTTCATGATTGGGAAATGATCAGACAGAAAACGTGTACATAATATAATTGTTCTTGCTAAGAGAGGAATATTTATCAATCCAGTTAGTATTTTCTCCTAAACTGTATATGGTAATACAAACCAAATAAGGAATTTACTATTGATAGTATTGTGCGTTGTAAGTTGTAGACGCATCAATTTAGGGGTTTTACAACCGACGTATAATTCGCGCGAATCTAAATAAGGAAATGACGCAGTATCGTGACTTTGCTTATAAACAATTCACTCCGCTTTTTGCGAGAAACTAAACACTCGCCTTCATTTTCTCTGACACAAAGCGTGTTTTGTGTGAAAAATATCGCATTCATATCATCATTTTGCTATACTATTAGTATACATTCTTGAGGAAATTATCATAATTTGATAAATGTTATTCCTAAATTATAACCTACAACGAAGGCCGCCCGTTCCTTTGAGTAACATTCTTTGATAGCATATATCAGTATGCAACGGACATCGCACGATTTTTCCACAGCAAAACGGAATAGCAAACACAATCTGCATCAAACATTTCGAGAAGGCCGGGGGTTTGAATTTCCAACGGTGCGCACCAACAACATAAATCATAGCAATTTGTCCTTATTTTATTAAATAAAACTGATGAGTTTGTACCCAGACAAATTACAATAATTATATGGAACAACGTAATCAGCAGAAAACTGTTCACTAATATCGTTCAAAGTTCCGATCGGATCGATATCATTAATACACTGACAATCGTGTTGACTAAAATGGCTACTCAACACGTTGAGTGATAATTTGTTGAGCGATCAGGTCCCTTGCTTTAAAGGGGTTACTTTAGCTGAATTTGTTGAACGATCGATCCCTTGCTATAAAGGGGTTACTTTAGCTGAAGGGGTCACTCTCACAAAAAAAGTTCTGAAGGGTACACAGGGTTTGAAAATGTGCTGACGGGTACACAGGGTTTGTGATGGCACGAACACCATTACTTATAGTCTAGGCAAATATGGACATAGGTGAAAGTATAGTATTTACGCTAACCAAAAATGTAGGTCCCATAAATTCCCTCTCGAGGCGACACCTATGTCCATATTTGCCTGGCCTATTAAATTGTGTTTATGATAGTCTGGCGCCCATTAGCAGTTGTTTTCAGTACATTTTAATATTCATTGGAACGTAAACAATTATTCTCTAACACAATTCATGGCAGATACAAGAACTAAACGATATTTCATAACATGTGTACCCTTCAGCACATTTTCGAAACCTGTGTACCCTTCAGCATTGAGATTGAACCCTAATTCAGCGTTACTTTACCCTAAATCCGGCAATGTATGGGACCATCTCCTTTGATACTCAACAGAATATATACAACAAATGAATGAATTTGAGCCATGGATTATTGCAAAATACACTCATGTGCTCTATGAACAATGCACACAACATGGTAATTATAATGAAAATGAATTTATGACTCCAGTCATAAATTCTTTTTCATTATAATTATCATGTTGTTTTACATCATTCACAACGTAAATTTTGCACTCATCCATGGCTCAAATTCATTCATTTGTTGCATATATTCTGTTGAGTATAATATGAGATGGTCCCATAAATGGCCGGATTTAGTGTACAGTACCCCCTTAAAGCACTCAAACTGATGCATCCAATAGATCAATATCCATCCAACGGTAAGCACGAGATTTTACAATATGCCCTGTCACTAACTCGCGGCCATATTGGATCCACCAGGTCCGGTTCCGTGGTTTTACTTAGCTTTCCATATATGGAAGTCATGAATAATTCAAAAGCTCCATATATGGAAATACTACTCCAATACTTTGACCTGTAGGCTGTAACACTAAAACCACGGAACCGGGGCTGGATGAATCTATGAAACCACGGAACCGGACCATAGATCCAATATGGCCGCGAGTTGGTGACAAGGGCGTATTACACATTTGAATATAGCACAATACTAAACGTATAATTTGAACTTTAACTTGCACACCATTTCCCGTTACCTTTTCAACTCGGCAAACGATTTTAAAGGCAGACTGCACTTAAATGTTGTTGTAGGTTTCTATATTCTCTGCTTCGTAGAATAAGGTAACAAAATTTCCATAATTTGACTATCGGCTGAATTATGAAGTAATGTTACAGATGGCAGATAAGCCGGAATGCAGAAACAGAACGCTTTTCTTTGTTGTATTTTTGTACTGTTTTCAACTAAATGTATCAAATGAATGTCATATTACATATATGGTGTAGTATATGACAGTTATATAGTATATAAGTATCACTCTTTGGAGCCAAATAAACAGCCTGGCATGTTTATTTTTTAATTTGAGGTATTTTGTTAGCCAGAACTCTGCAGCACAAGTATTATTTGGTCATTAGACATGCCAGAGTGAAAATGCCAGCACTATCAGGCACTATTCAATATTAATTTGAGGTGAAATGCAAACCAACACTCCTATTCAGTCATCACTTTTATTTGGCACCAGAGAGTGCTTTATCTTATACCTACATATGTTCTTAAGTATTGGTTAAGGTCATAATCTATGTTAGAACACATTTATTAGTGAAAACAACTTAAAACAATGTCCATAATGTGGGTTGAAAAAAATTTGCACAAACAATTTTTTTCAGGCCTCTGATATGCACCCATCCCGCCTGGTATAGGTATGTTTTTGGAAGATCTCCCCTGTATTACTTATATCTTATACCTACCCTGTTCCTAAGTGTCTGTAAAGGCCATAACCTGCCTTAGAACACAATTATTAATGAATATATTTGAAAACAACTTAAAACAAGGGCAAAAATGTGAATAGAAAAAAATTGCAGAAACTCATTTTTTCGGGCCTCTTCGGACCCACCCACCCCGGCCCTGTGTGATAAAACTTTTGTGCGACCCCCTGTATATACGGGTAAAACTATTGCTAATATTTGCAATGATACATGGTTCAAACTGCCAATTTTGTGAAAGTATACAAAGATAAACACAACAAACTATGCATTAAGTTGAAATTTGCACCACTTGTCATTAATTTCGATGAATTACACTGCCTTTCTATGCTTATCCAATAAGCTGTGTTACGCCTATCAAAATTCACGAAGTCGCCAGCTAGTTTGAAAAATAACGCGTTTTGCAGGCCCATGAATAATAGTACCAGGACACACATTCATTTTAGTATACAGCAAGTGAGTAGCTGGAGTTCTATGCATGGCAAGCCGTTTTCACATTTTCGATTTATTTAGACTTAAGCGCAAAATACTGCAAATCATGCAGGGGGGGGGGGGGGGTCGCGCACAAAAATTCCATATATAGGGCGGGGGGGGGGGGGGGGGGTGGGTCATTTGGACCCGGAAAAAATGCGTAAATGAACAAAAATGCTAATTTTTTCCTCCACTTAAAATCACTGTTTTTGTGCTCATGTAATCTGTTAATATCAACCATATGACACACTAGGCTATTTAAAACATACTAACCAGAACTAACTACCATTTAGGGGTGTATGTATGCTGATGTATGTCAAAGACGGATGAAAGATATATTATATATATATAAACAAATCATATAACAAACATTAAAACACAAGAACAAACATTTATAATATGCATATCCAAGATAGCCTTTCAATTGGAGTTCAAAGTGTATGTTATAGCTATATATATACACATGTGTATCCCTTTAAGGGTTTGAACAAAATATAAAGCTGAGTTTATATTGATGAATTCTGTGATGAATTTTTCAATTACTTTTGACAAATTTGTTTACTGTTATAACATAAGTATATGCGCAGACACGATCAGTCGACAATGCTTGCATATAAGCATAATTATGAAATGATTACCATCTTCTGTTCTTAATCCACATAATGGATATTATTTGTTATCAAGATAAACTTGATGATACAAACAAAAATAACAATTCCACTATATTCCACTGGTTTAAAACAATAAAACAAAATAACTCATACAAAAAGTTCATACTATTTGGATAACAATATGAAAGCTTAGCCTTTTGTGATATTAATTAAACCAGTTATTATTCACAAGTCTAAGCAGTTACGTACTGTACAGATACATGTAGTAAGGTAGTATATCTGGAGTTCCAGTTATTTGACTGCCAATACATATGGTATTGTAATTTATTAGTTGCTTGTTCATTATTGGTTGCTTTGATATTCAATTTAGGATATAGTAGGATAGAGCAATGTAACTATAAAAGTAGCTTTTGGTATAAATGTCTCAACTTATTCCATATGCAACATAAAGCTAGAATATAAACATGACTAATATGAACTTTGTTCTTGAAACTAATTATAAATCATAGAAACCTGGATCAAACTGCACAGGTAATCTATGCAACTCTCTTCATGCGAACTTTCTCAGAGTCACATATCTCAACTGGAGAGTCTGATCCAGGATGCTTGTTGTTATAATGGGTTTCCATGTGATACGTCCAGTAAACCACATTGCACAGGGGGCACCCACATGTATACGGACGGTTTGTACAATGTGACCGTGGCTTGGATATCTCCGCTGGCTTTAAACTAAACTTTATTCTCTGATAATAAGTTAATAATACTACCAATTCTTCACTAATATTGGTATATGTCAATCTGCACACCAACATGACATACATACATGTATTTAGACTGTGAGCTGCTGTGAGTGTGACTTTCCTTGGGTCCCATCATACCCATGTGCAGATATATATCACAGAAATAGGGGAGATAAAATTTGTTCTACCCCTATTACTACAGTATTACTATTGGGCCTTGGCTCTAAAACATCTTATACTATTGTTATATAAAAGAATATGGAGTTATTGAGGATATCAGGACATGTATTACCTTATAATTATTACGTTTTATGGCATTATGCCCAATGTTTTTAAGTGCATGCATTCAGCATTGCCACATTTTATACTAATAGAATTATCTCCCTTTAGAGCAGTTTAGAGGTTTATTAAAATGCTGGGAATAGTATTCAATAATAAGAAACGGAACAATTCTTTGCTAGGCTATGATTTGGTTTATATTTTATGTTTTTTGTAAGATTTTGGGGGTGGGTCCCAAAAATTGGGCGAAAAAAAAATAAATAAATTGCAGGTAGAGGGGTGGTGGGTCCCCGAGTGGGGCAAAAACATTTTTTTCGCCCTATATATGTAAAAAAAATTCCGCGACCCCCCCCCCCCTGAATCATGTGCAAATAATTGCACACAAGTGCAAATCATGTTCACTTTATTTGTTCTTAAGTGTAATTCACTTGCACTTATAAGTGCAATTCATCTGGTTTAAAACGATAGCCCCCTCTTTGTACGTGTAATGGTATATTCCTGCAAGTCTTGAGAGGCAGTCAATCTCAATACAATTGCGTCCCTTTTGCCACATGGCTGCGGCGCTTGATTTCGGAATCATTGAAAAGGGGTTCGAATCCGAATATCTTAATATTCGCTAACTATATGTAAGTAACATTCGTTCAGGTTTGTTTTATTGTTCTTTGATAATATATACACACAGTTTCGTTTACTTGTGTTTACAAAGTGTTTTATTTCTTAATAATTTGCGCGGGTGTCAAACTCAAGTTTATAAGGATGCACTCGATCGTCGAATTTTCCACACAACAATAGATTATAGAGTGACTCCCCATATATTGCTTTCTTTGACGCTCTGCTTTGTTCGCCATCATGGCAGCATGGAAAATGGAGCGACGTAGCCCCATAGAGCCAGTGTCTTGTCAATGTTTTCTACTGAGACTACTTTTGATCGATTAGCTTTGAAATCGACATGGGCCTGAGAAAGCGACACGAATACGTCACATCATATAATATTGCACCTGCACAGATTCCGAGAAACGCGTGTATTGATATGAAGAGTATATACAACTAGATTTATCGTGTTTGTCATGGGAAATGTCTTTATCGGTACCATTAGAAAGGGAAACATGTTTATATATGACAGACAATTGCTAGTTAGACATGTTCAACGATTTATTGCAACGGTGACAATTAACTGTTCGAATGTGGAACTATTTCCTCGTCATTTGTGAAGCGGCTATTGTTTACGTGTTCGAAATTTGCAAGTAATACCAGTTTCGCTTTGGGGCCTTACGTTTGATGAAATGTGTTCGGACAATTAGTCGTTTATATTGCATGTTATGCAACTCTGCGCTTGAAAGTGAGGTTATGTTGAAGGTCCTTCGTGTTTAACATGTTGGAGGCTTATCTCCATTTGTATTAGCGTCCACGAATTCGTCCGTACTTATTTACTTGAAACGTGAAACGTGAAGCGTAACTGGTTAGTTGCCATTGTTTTAGTTGGCATAAAACATGATGACGGATTGTCAAAATAGTTCCGGCTCTTAATCTCACCCAGCTATCCCACAAGGGTTGCATGTGCTAAAATGTGTAGGGTGGGGGAAATGGCTATATAGGGTAGCTGTTGAGGGAGGGGGGTTACAACCCTTCCCTTAAACTAAACCAAAGTTCCAAGTTCGCGAAATTCAATTTTTACCACCGGCTTGAGTTGGAAATTATCAATTGGTACCTCAAGTTTTCCAACTGTTCGAACTTCGAAGTTTCCAACCTGAAACCCGTTAAGGTTGGAACAGTTCCAACTGATGGTCATATGAGTCCAAAAGTTCAGATTTAGTACAGATTTAGTACATATTTAGTAAGCATTTAGTACAGATTTTCAAAATGGCTGATTTGCTATTCAGGTTCCCAATTTACACAGCATTTTGCAATGCAATGACACCCTGCCCATCCACCAGCCCGTCCATACATCTATCCAACCATCCATCAATCAATCAATCCACCCATAGCCCCCACATGTCCATCCGTGCATTGGTACAACCATCCATACAAGTACAAGTACACCACCCGATCCATCGATCTATTTGACGTATGTGTCCATCCACACACACATGTACCAATCGATATAATCATCCACTAATCCAACAAATCAATCAATCCATACATCCACAACCCCACCGATCCATACACACATTCATTGATCCATCCAACCACAAATCCAACCAAGCATCAATCCACACATAATCCCTAACCACCCATCCACCCGTCCATCATCCATATATACACCCATCCATCATCACAACCAACCATCATCCACCAATCAATCCATCCGTCCACCCATCCGTCCAACAATCAATTCACCCACCCACAGCCATACCCATCCATCCACCCGTGCACCAATCCATCCAACCAACCATCAATCCATATTAACACCCGTTCCATACACCAACTCATCCGTCGATCCAATAAACCAGCCATCAATCAATCAATCAATTCACCAATCCACGCATAAATCCAACCATCCATACATCCACCAATCAATCAATCCATCCATCCATCCATAGATACACACAAATATGGCAGACCGCCATCACATCAATCCAGCCATTAATCAATCAATGCATCCATACATAACCCCCATCGTCCATCCATTCAACATACATCGATCAATATATCCATCAATCTAATACAAACCGCGTCTACACATCCATCCACAACCCACACCATTCATCCATCCATCCACCCATCCACCAATCCAACTAACTATCCACCCATACATCCATCCATTGATCCATCCATTCACCATTCATCAATCCAACCAGTATCCAACATTTATCCATCCATGCATCCATCAATAAATCAGCCAACCAATGAGTTTACCAATCAATCAATAAATAAATCCACCCACCCATCTATAACCCCACCCATCCATCCATACATCCACCATTGATCCATGCAACCACCCACCAGCCCACCACCCATCCTTCCATACATCCACCCATCAATCCATGCAACCACCCACCCGCCCACCCACCCATCCTTCCATACATCCACCCATCAATCCATGCACCAACCCACCCATCCATCCATACATCCACCCAGCAATCAAGCAATATATCAATTCACCCATCCATAATCCCACCCATCCATCCACCCATCAATAAAGCAATATATAAATACATCCATCCATCCTTCAACCCATTCATTCACCCACCCAATGGCGGTAGAAAAAGCGTATTGTGATTGTGTGAGATAACATTGGCGGAATTTACCTCAACGCTAAAGTTATACACTCTAAATATTTACCAGATTTGTGGGACGGGGTGGGATTGGTGGAACGAGTGTGTCAAATGGCTTAAAATTCCTTTGTGTGATTTGCCTTGATTTCTCGAGTGATTATAAACGATAATTTCATTAGTAAATTATGTTACATTAACTATAGAAGGGCGTTATGTATTCATACACGCTATCGAAATTTAAGCGTCATGGGTATAATGTCGGTATTATTTGGATTTATGACAAATAATATGTTTATAGCGGAATATAATAAACAGAATAATCACTTGATTGAACTGGTGACGTGAAATAATTCATTCAGGCATGCAGGGACTATGCGCCCTCGTGTTTGTACAACGTCCCTATCTCTCGTTAATTATTTCACGTCATCAGTTCAATCAAGTGATTATTCTCTATGTATCGACATGGTTGAGGTTTCTGGTTCACTAAATATATATATATCTGTATTCCTCCATACAATGAAGAGCATATATATAAACAAAACAAAGAAAAAAAGAAAATCATTACAAATAAGTTGAGAACAAAAATACATCAAAATTTGGCTATACAATATATGGTTATATAATTTGACTGCCAAAAGAGACAGATACGAACATAGTTTATTACATATAAGCATGTATGTATACACGAGTACACGCTCGATCACGCACTTGCATATGCACACCATGCATATACACATACATCCACTTATACATATATATACACTTTCACACACACACACACACACACACACACACACACACACACACCTACACACACACACACACACATACACACACATACACCAACGCACCCTCTCCACCCTCTCACGCGCACGTGCACACGTAGTCATTTTTAATGAACCATCTTCCTTACAAAAGTCCCGAGAAACAGTAGTTTGGATTGTAAATGATGAACCCGTGTCGGTATCAGATCAGGTCACACACCTTGGAATCCCATTACAAAACATTAACATGGGCAACCATCTGACTGACCACATATGCAACAAAATACGCTCTACGTATCTCATGTTAAGTAACGCTGGTATGTATGCCGGTGGCATAACACCCATCAGCTCAAACACTTTGTACAACACTGTAGTTTTACCCAAAGGCCTATACGGGTCTGAATTCCTTTGCGGCATATCTTTGACAAATGAAAACTCGTTGGAAAAAGTTCACAGGTTTTGCTTAAAGCAAATTCAAGGACTCCCTTATAGGGAGCGCACAGATGTGGTACAAGGCTTACTTGGACTATGCCCTCTATCAGCAGTTATCGACAAGAGAAAACTTAGTCTGCTTGGGTCTCTTTGCAGGACGGCACATGAAAAGACATCGAAAACGATTTTCATGTTCCGTCTTAAGAGTCACCTTCAACAATCTAATTGTAATGCATCGTTTATTTCAGAAATCATTAAAATTCTAGACAACTATAACCTCACATCCTATCTAACATCGTTTCTAGAAGAAGGACACTTCCCATCCAAGGAGGCATGGAAATCCCTCATAGTAACAGAAATCAAACAAGCAAACGAGTAGTCATGGCAGACACGATTACGCAATGAACATGCCCTAGTCCCATTCGCAAATAATCATAGTTCACTGTCAATTTCACCTCTTTGGCTAGCATGTAGAAGCTATCCTCAACATAAGCTTGAATTTCTAGAAATAGCCAAAATCCTGACCCGGGCCTTGTCCCCAGTACACGGAAAGTGTCAGATATGTCATAAACTCTTTGAAAACGAAATCGAACATGCAATCCTCTTATGTCCCGCCTTTGCCGAGACAAGAATCGAACTATGGTTCAATGTCATAGAGGACTTCGGTATACCTTGTTTCTTATATATTGACAACTTGAGCCCCGTAGATCAGTTGATGATATTTCTTGCTTGCATTCCGCCACCCATGCGGGACCTCGTAAATGATATTAAGCAATTTACCATGTTTCTTGTTCGAAATTCATTTAAACTGTGGAAAATGTATACGGATCTGATCCGGTTAGAATCTATCGACTAAATGGATCACTTGTAAACCGCTCACGAACCGCTCTGCTCGAAGACAGAAACAATATATACATAATTAATTTGTATTTAGTAGCATCTAACTAAACATGATATACACATGTACTTTATAACGAAAATAAAGCTATATCGCAGACAACTCAGTCTCGCTCCATTCGACAGATACTCGTATAATTATCCAGTTGAAGTGTTTCGTGAAATCAGAAATACACGAGGCCTACAGGTGTAATGCTTATACCTCATTGAATTTGTATTGCGCATATTTTGTGTATAAAACCATGTGATATATTGATGTTTATTTGTTGTCAACTATGTTGAAACACTAATCTTGTGTATGATGCATAATGTTTAAACTCTCCGTTTGCGGAGGAAATAAAGGTATATATATATATATATGCACGTGTATATGTGCATGTACATGGAATTAACTACACCAAAGCATAGTATGTGGGACATTATGAGGAAATAAGGAGTATGAAATAATTCACGTCGAGCTGAAGCGGGACTTTAAATTGTGTTTAAAACGGTTATACAATATGTTAATTAAAAGGGTTATCTTAAGTGCAAGCGAGATATCTCCAAGGTTTGAATAATTGCAAAAGTTGTATGGTATTTACATACACATACATATGTATACACACATACGCATGCATGTATACATATACATATACATATACGGATTATACGCATACATACACACATACATATACATACACATACACATGTATATATATACACATACATACATATATATACATACATATACATACACATACATATATATATATATATACATGCACACACACATACATGTAGATATGGGTATGGCTTGTGCCATCATGTATCCGGAAAAATACTAAGATTCATGGATGTCCGTTGAAGTCAGGTTATGTAAAATATATCGTACGTAAACTGTTAAACAGCCTACACATGCAGGAAGATATGGGTAATTTGAAGTATATATATACTTGTTTGGCGGAACGGTGCATGGTACTGAACTGACCAAAGCTGTGACTGTACCCCTTAATTGTGTACATATGGCATCGACAAAATTATTATTGAAATGGGATTTGGACAGCAGAATTCCAAGGTGAGTATATGAGTCAACTTCTCTGAGAAAAGATGATCCAAATGGCCACGATCTAGCACATTTTTCGGCTTCTTGTTTGGTTTCATTGAAAACCATTATGACGGTTTTGGAAGAATTATAGCTGAACCGCCACTTTTAACTGTATTCAAGGCATAACTCGTATAGGCCAATAAGACCTGGGCGAGATAACGAAATAAGCATCATATCATCGGCTTGGGTGGGGGATGAACAGTTCAATGAGTGAATACGAAGGCCTAATTTTGACTTCTCAATAATATGTATATTTTGTACCACAGAGGTGATAATATGGATCCTTGTCTGGTTCCTTGAGATAGGGAGAAACAGTCGGAATATGTTATTATTTTATGCCAGATAATAAATCTCGTATGATGAGCCATGTTTTGCCTTGTAATCCTCTGTGGAATAATTTGTACAAGAGGCCATTGATCCAAACACAATCGAAAGCTTTACGCACGTCTAATAGACATGAGTAAAGCTTGTTGTGTTGTTCTCTGGCGTAACTAATACATTCTTGCACGAAACAGGATGTCATGGTGCAACTGATCCCTTTTTCGAAACCGTGTTGTAACGGATGGACGGCGATCGAAGACGGCATGTACATGTCCAGTCTAAGAGATACAACTCTCTCAAATAACTTGTAAATTGCAGGTAATATGGTAATTGCTCGGTAGCTATCAAAACTGTCTTTAGGTTTTCGACCTCCTTTGTAAAGAGATACCATGACGCCCCGTTTCGCTGCAAGAGGTACATGTGAATATTCAAACATATGTGAAAATAAATATGCCAGGCAACTGAGAAACGCTTCACCTCCGTAAATTATGTGTTCATATGAGTCATAACCATGCGCTTTGTTCTTGTCAAGTCTGTTAAGTAAGTTACTGAGTTCATCTGCAGTTACTGGATGTGTAATAAGTACATCCTCTGAGCTTGAAGATGAGTGACTGGAGGCGTTATTAATGAAATTATTTACAAAGTTATAATTATCTACATCAAAGAGTGGATCAGTTGCCTCGCTGAATATTGCTTTATAGTACTCGCCCAAGCATTGACTACCTCAGTTTTACCTCTGAGAATGGTATTGTTTTGTTTGAATAGAGGGAGACTTGTGTTACGACTTTTACGGTCGTTTTTCAGCAAGCGGTAGAAAGTTGCTTGATCGAGCTCGGCCAAATTGTCCAGCTCAGAGTGTTTGTCCCGTAAAAATTTACTGGCTTATCGACGGTGTAAAGACCGGAAGTCTCGTTTAGCATGCTTGTAGTTTGCAAAGGAAGAGAATGAATCTCCCCCGGTCGACCCTCTTGGATCCAAATAGACCTTAACTTTTCCATATCTTTATGTAGAGTCTTAAGTTCGTCGTCCCAAAAGGGCTTCAAGTGCTTTTTAAATTTCGATTTTGGGATGACTTCACGCGATGCACGAGTAAGAGCATTAACGATGTCGTCATAGAAATTATCTAAAGTGGAATGATTAGTAATGAGAAGCTTGGGCAGATAAGCTGCCAGTTTCGACTGGTATGACTCTATGAGTCCCATGTTGTTGTTGATGAGTTTCCACCTTAGTTTGTCTGCCATTTTACTGATATTTGTGGACTTTGGGGCAGATTTTACATCAATAATAATTGACATCATAATTGGCCTATGGTTGGAAACATTTAGGGATGAATCGTCGATTATTTGAGCGTTGTCCACATTGTATAAATCTGCAGATCTGAGTAGGAAATGATCAATATTCGATCCCGCGGACGGATCGCAAGCCGGCACGAATGTAGTTAAGTTCGAATATGTGCAGAGTACGTCAATAACAGATTTCAAAGAAAAATGAGCGAGCAACGCTTTAAATCGCTTGTTGCGCGCATCATCTTTCTTCAAATTCCCATTGAAGTCACCCACCAGGATCGGAGTACCTAATGGTATAAATAATTCTAATAGATCATATACAATTTTGATGTACGAATCGTATAGTTCCACAGGAGTATTTGTGGAAGGCATATATACCTGAAACACATATATAAAGATATTCGGTGATAGTTCGAATTGTATGGCTGCAATCCGATCATCCTGTAAATCAATTACTAAAATCGAAGTATCGTGACGTTTGTGCCACAGGATACTAGCACCGCCCGAGAATCTGCCTCTCTGGTTTGGTTGTCGCTGTCTCTGGTCGCACACTGTGTGGGCGCAATAATTGGAGCTCAGAGAGTCCAAGAAACCAGCGTTTGCGCTGCACAACCAGTGTTCGCTAACACCAAAAATGTCCATTGAGCCATCGGACAGTAAATTTTCGAGATAAGTTGAAGAACTGAAGATACCAGTCACATTCCAAGTGAAAAGCTTCAGCTTAATGAAATTAGATATCTGGAATTGTGCCATGAGCTGTCCTAATATTCGAATAGATGAGTTAAAGGGATACTGTACCCAAATGTTGTTGTTGGATTCTTTAGTCTCTGAGTTGTAGAATAAGGTAACCAGATTTCCATTATTTGAAAGTCTGTTGAGTACGAAGTAATGTTACGGATGGCAGATTAGCCGGAATGCAAAAATACCAATTGTCGATGTTGAGTAATTTTTGGACAGTTTTCAAGCAAATGTATCAAATAAATGTTATGTTATATTCATACACCACCGTATACCCATTAAGTCATTGTATAGTCACTAGTCAGTGAGTGGCTTGAGTTTACCCCTCGTATCAACATAATTTTTTGACACGATCATGTGTGCCACACTTTGTCCAATCCAATATCCGTGAATTATTTTGATTACGCCTTGTACACAGAAATGCGTACACAGAGATTTAATTTATCATATGACTCAATCATTATTTACGTCATAAATCAATTTCATATCAATTACTAATTCATATCACCTTCCGATAATTTGATTGGTTTGTTGACAAAAAGTGTGTTCTGATTAGTTGAATCGGGGGCCGAGCCGCATCTCTGACTAAATGCAGGTCAAATTCGTGCGCGTCAAATACACGAATCAACGCGATGCCGAAATTCTCGCAATTATAATCTTGAAATATATAGTTTTGGACATTGTTATACGATAAATAGAATATGTAATTCGTATTTATCTAATAAACATACGATATAATGTCCCAAACTGAGAACAGAATAGCGCACTATATCTTCGCGTGCATATTATTTCTGCTAGTTCACCAGGTGTAATTGGGCTTCCGGTGCAATGAAGTGACGTCACACCTTTTGCTGCCGATGTCATATAGCTATTTAGTGATGTATGTGCGTTTTGGACATCATAATCAATTTATAGGTGTCATATGATAAATAGAATATGTAATTCGTGTTTCTCTCATATGATATTTATGAAACGAGTCTAAGAATTTTCAGTTTTCTCTGAAAATTCTTAGACTCGTTACATAAATATCATATGAAAGAAACACTCATTTCATATCCTCTATTTATGACTCCAGCTATACATTTAATTTATATCAAATTATTAACTTTGATTTTAAGATAAACGTTTACAGAATACTTCTTCGACTCAAATTACTTAGTTTTCTACATGTTATCGATATTAGATCGTTGTTGTCACCGGGAATTTATTGAAAATGGCGTACAGTACCCCTTTAATAGTAAGTGTTACCGTTCGCCTGATCCCATAACAACATTAATATGTATACATGTAGCATGTGACGGCCGCGACAGCCAGCTAACCCATTCGTGTAGTATCTAATTTCTGAGAAAACCTAGCAACGGGATTAGAATGACTAGACTCGTTAAATCTTGAAAACTATAACCTCCAGGGCACGCCAGGGAGACTTGCCTATATGTCAAAGAGGCTCATGCAGCGTTTCAAGTTGCTGGAAGTCATATAACATTCCTGGCTATATAAGTGCCACCGCACACGCTGCGATTAAAATCGTACGTGGGGAAAATCGCAGGAGGAAGAATCCAATGCGCATGCCCACGACAATATCGTAGCCAAATCGTAGCAATCAAGCACTGTTTGATTTTACCAGGAAAATCGTGGCGTGACTTTGGCAACGCGCGCGATCGTAGCTGTCACATGACCATGCACTGTCGCACTGGTCATGTTGTAAATACCACGAAAATCGTAGCTGTAAAGATCGCAGCACCGTAGCGTCTGCGGGCAAGCTACGATTTCTCAACCTACGATTTTCCCCACTTACGATTTTAATCGTAGCGTCTGCGGTGGCACTAAGACATATACCAATCTGATATAACCCTATGTATTTACTGAACGAGTCTAATGGACTCTTTGCTCCAGTACTTACATCGTGTATATAATATAAATATCCCAAATCAATATCACGGTAGGTGAATTAATATTATTTTAATCTCTGACATTTATTCGCACTACCATTTAACAAGTTAACCCAGGGGTCCGGGAACATTAAAACAAATCTATTATATTGTTTAGAAAGGTCACATCTCCCCATTCTGACGAAATCACACTAAGTGTAGGAAAATGGCTCCAAAATATCTGCCCACCACCTTAAAGACCAGACCGAACTCCCAGAAACGCAAAATTCCATTCACTCACACACACACACCCCTCCGCTCGCAGGAAACAGGAGTTGGGCAATTAACACTTAAAAAATGTATATGTCTCCAGATCCCTACGCATCCGCTTGAGTTGGAACTTTTCAAAATTTCTTATTTGACACCCCCGAGATTGTGAGATCTTCAACTGGTGGCCATTGCGGACCAAAATTAGCAATTAGCAAAAATATCACAAGGGTCCCACTATTCCCAGCGAGTTGGTACTCCACAAGTGAAAGTTAGACATATATGTCGGTCGGTTTATTGTCATATTCAAATGCTATTGGGAAATTACTCGTTATCTGTCAGTTGGCGAGGAAAACTCTTCATTTCCACAACATTTTCCAAAACTAATATTGTTCAAGATTCGTCGTAACTTTGAACATATGTCGCGAATGACACCCAGTAGGGAATTCTAACAAAGAACTCTAACTATAATCCCAACTATATATAACTATATACATGTATATAATTCTAACCATAACTCGCATTTTTTTTGAGAAAACAAGCTATAAAGTAAATATGGCGAAGGTTTCGGTTCTCTACCGATGGGCTCCGATTCTTTGCATTTTGAATTGCGGTTGCTCTGATTCTCTATCGATGGCCATAGTGGTTTGTATTCACAAAAATAGCTCTCATGTAACGCCAAAATAATGTTCTAACAGTCATTTGGCTAAAACAAGATATTGTAGGGTTCATATTACTGCAGTTATCTGCTCACAATCATAACATACATGTATCTTTCTCACATAAAAGTCACACCATGTAAAATTTACTGAGCACAAACCCACTTGATGTTCCCTCTGGACGTTATTTTCTATTTGTGTGCACGTAAATGTGACGTATCTCTTTCATGAGCTTTCTACATTGATTTTGAGCCAGAGTGATCATAAATTTAGTATCCGTGAGAGTGATAAAATTATTAAAGAATGTAAGAAAAATGACAAAATTGTTAAAGAATGTAAAAAAAAAAATGATAAAATTGTTATAGAATGTAAGAATAATAATACAAAATTTATAAAAATTGTTAATGAATTAAAACAAAAAATGATAACAAAAATTGTTAAAGAATGTAAGAAAAATTGATAAAAAATTATAACAAAAATTGTTAGGCCAATGCATTCTCTTATATATGCGAGGCGACCTATGAGAGGATGCATTGGCACAGGGTCTTGAAATAGTGGGGAAATAGTATTTTTTCTTAATTATTATAGTCAGGGAGCCAATAAGGTCCACCTGCACCCCCCCCCGATGATTACAAATAACCTTATTTTTATTGTTCCCTATGGTATCCAGATAAAGAATACAGATTTCACCGAAAAATAAAGGTGGCCCTACTAGGTGCTAGAGCCATTTGAATCCAAGATGGCCGCCATTTCCTCTAATTCCGACCAGCTGTATTTAATCGTTGTAATAGATCGGTTGTTAGCAAAAGACACAGACAAAATGTATGCCATTTTGTTGGTATGATGTCCTTCTTCAAAATTACGGCAAATAATTTCGAAAAAAATTCAAAATGGCCGCCGAAAAATGACGTCATATGCACGAAAATAGGAAATTTAATTAATATTTCACCATATCTTCCATTTTTCTTCACATTAATCATTAGTAAATGGCAATGTTTTTGAGACAGTAATCAAGCGTGATATTATAGCGTCATTTTAAGACATTTGCCATTGACGAGGGTTCTGTAATAGATACAGAAAGAGGATTTGAAAAAGAGGGGTGAATTTTCGATTGTTTTTGCAAGACGATTTTGATAGTCATTTTATCGACAAACCACACATGCTGTTAATAGAACGTCAACAACTATGTGCTTTATTTTATTGGACGGATGTTTTACTTCAATGGGAATGAAATTGGTGTAGAAAATTTCCAAAATGGCCGCCGAAAATATGAAAAATGGTAAATATTGCCCCAGGGTGTCCTGCAATGGCTTACAAGTTGTGGTTGATATATAAAATTGGCTAATCTGTATTATATACATTGAATACTAACATGTCTGATGTACCATGGATCATTGTTACTATTGTCACCACTGACATCACCAGAAATATTGGATTTTTCTCTCACAAACTTGACATAAATATCGTCAAAAATTCACTTTTCAGGGTTGGACAATGTTTTAAAGTAAAATGCAACTATCATTGGTATCAAAGGTATTTATTGTTTTGGTCTATCTTAAATGTGTCACACTACGGTGTTTATAGACCAAATTGCTCAAGATGGCTTCCAAAATGGCAACCAAATTTGTAAAAAGTTAATTTTTTACATATATCCCGAACATTATTCTCTGCGTTATCCGACAAGGTAGCAAACTGTGACTCACTTGGTTATTATACGTGTTAGTTAATTAATTGACAACTACGTTCTATTCTGTTTGTCCCGGTTCCGTATGGGGCATGACAAATTCATTTTAAAGTTGCAGTATGGAATTTTGCGGAGAACCTCTTTTGTGATTCTGGCCATATTATTGAAAGGAAATGGGCAGAACTTTGAAACGGAACTGAGTTGAACCATAATATGTGGCTATTCTGGCCCATTATGATAAAAAGTGATCAACTGGATAAAAGATGGATGCCAAGATGGCAGCCAGGGAGTTACTGTATGATCATAGGTGATGTGAATAGGTATACAGGGAGTTACTGTATGGTGATGAATGATGTGAATAGGAATACAAGGAGTGACTATATGGTTATGAGTGGGGTGTCCATGGTGAGATGCATAGGAATATAAGGAGTGGTTGTATGGGCATGTGTGAGGTGAATCGGTATACATGTAGTGACTGTACGGTGTATTGTTGTGTGTGACCAATGTGACCGTATGGGGATTGCTGTGGTGTATATATATAACGAGAGTAGCTACGTGGTCATCCGTGTGTTGTTTATGTATATATGGAGTGACTGTAAGGTCGTGGTGGGATGTATATGTGTACCGTGTGTGGCTGTATTGTGACATGTGGGTGTATATGTATATTTGTGCTGTCTGTATGATCATGGATGGAGTGCGTAGATAAATAGGGAGTGATTTTATGGTTATGGGTAATGTGTATAGGTGCACATGGTATGCCTGTACGGTCAAGATTGAAGTTATATGCATACCTGGAATAAGATGGATGGTCATTGACGAGCATGTGGCTATATATGGAGTGCCCTTTTGGTAACGGGTGGGTCGTATATTTATATATGTTGTGGATGTATTATCATCGGTGGTGTATAGGGTGTAGATGAATGATCATGGATGGCGTGTATGAGTATACAGTGAGTTGCTGAATTGTCATGTGTGAGGTGTATATGCAAGTATGAAACTTATGAGTGGTCGTGTGTGCGGGTATTGGTATATTTAGAATGGCTCAACATTGGTGAGGTGTATATTCGGATTGACTCTATGGTCATGGGTATGGCGAATAGATATACATGTAGTGGCTGTAGGGTCCATGGTGAGGTGAATGGGTATACAATGAGTGACTGTATGATCGTGAATGTGGTGAATATGTATACATAGAGTGACTATATGGTCAGGTTTAGGAGTACACCTGGTGTTCATGCATGGTGACTCATGGCTGTATCGTCATTTGTGGCATGTACCGGTATAACCAAATATGGCTGTGTGGTCAGGTGTACATGTATAGAGTGGGTGACTATATTGTCAGTTGTGTGGTGTTTATGTACACATGAGGTCATGGTGGGTTGTACATGTGTAATTTGGGTGGCTATCCACTTTCCACAATAACTCAAGGATATGTTAATCAATAGAGAGGTCATGTTAAAGAGTTCTCCACCTTGATAGTGTTTGTGTACATGGGAGAACTTTAAACGTGAAAAAGCGATAGCCAAAAATTACCACACAGTCATTCCATATATACATAAACACCACAGACATAACAATATAGTGACCAACTGTATAAACGTACACCTGACCTATGACCACGGATGGCCATACAGCCATGAGTCACAATGCAGGCACACCGGGTATAATCCTAAACATGACCCATAACCATAGAGTCACTCCTTGTATACCCATTCACCTCACCATTGGCCATACGGTCATCCCATGTATACCTATTCTCCACACACACATGGTCAAATAGACATTCAATATATACATCAACACCACACCAATGACCATAGAGTCACCCCGGGTATACATAACCACCTCACCAATGGTCATATAGCCACTCGCTTCATACACATACCCTCACATATGGCACCTGTACCTATTCAAAACATTCATACATGATCATGGTCAATCATAGTATATATATATTCACCTCACCCGTGGCCATGTCACTCCCTGTATCCCTATTTGTCACACCATAGCAGAATAGCCACTCAAGATATACTAATACTCCCCAGCCATGTCAGTATATTCACTCCATGTATGCATATGCACATCATCCATGGCCATATAGCCGCTCGCTATATAAACATACCCGTCGCCCATGACCATATAGCAACACATGTGTATACCCGTATAACCTACACATGACCATACCGGCACGAATCACCAAACAGGAACACCGGGTATACTCATACACCTGACACATGACCATTTAGTCACTCCCTTTATAGCTATTCATTATATTTATGATCATACAGTCACTCATTGTATACATACATGTACTCATCTCACCATTGACCCTTCAATAACTCCCTGTATACCTATTCACCTCACCTATGCTCAAATAGTAACCCACTGGCTACCATCTTGACATCCACCCTGTATCCAGTTGATATGTTTTATCATAATGGACCAGAATAGCCGCATATTTGGTTGCCATTTTGGAAGCCATCTTGAGCAATTTGGTCTATAAACACCGTAGTGTGACACTTTTAAGATAGACCAAAACAATAAATACCTTTGATACCAATGATAGTTGCATTTTACTTAAAACAATTGTCCAACCCTGAAAAGTGAATTTTTGCCGATATTTATGTCAAGTTTGTGAGAGAAAAATCAAATATTTCTGGTGATGTCAGTGGTGACAATAGAAACAATGATCCATGGTGCATCAGACATGTTAGTATTCAATGTATATAATACAGATTAGCCAATTTTATATATCAACCACAACTTGTAAGCCATTGCAGGACACCCTGGGGCAATATTTACCATTTTTTCATATTTTCGGCGGCCATTTTGGAAATTTTCTACACCAATTTCATTCCCATTGAAGTAAAACATCCGTCCAATAAAATAAAGCACATAGTTGTTGACGTTCTATTAACAGCCTGTGTGGTTTGTCGATAAAATGACTATCAAAATCGTCTTGCAAAACAAATCGAAAATTCACCCCTCTTTTTCAAATCCTCTTTCTGTATCTATTACGGAACCCTCGTCAATGGCAAATGTCTTAAAATGACGCTATAATATCACGCTTGATGACTATCTCAAAAACATTGCCATTTAATAATGATTAATGTGAAGAAAAATGGAAGATATGGTGAAATATTAATAAAATTTCCTATTTTCGTGCATATGACGTCATTTTTCGGCGGCCATTTTGAATTTTTTTCGAAATTATTTGCCGTCATTTTGAAGAAGGACATCATACCAACAAAATGGCATACATTTTGTCTGTGTCTTTTGCTAACAACCGATCTATTACAACGATTAAATACAGCTGGTCGGAATTAGAGGAAATGGCGGCCATCTTGGATTCAAATGGCTCTAGCACCTAGTAGGGCCACCTTTATTTTTCGGTGAAATCCGATTCTTTATCTGGATACCATAGGGAACAATAAAAATAAGGTTATTTGTAATCATCGGGGGGGGGGTGCAGGTTGACCTTATTGGCTCCCCGACTATTAGCTCAACTTTACCCAGTCAAGTTTGAGCTATTGCGACGCCGATGCATACGTCAACAATTTCCTTTGGTAACCCGTACAGACCACACTCCTCTTCACCAAACTTTATATGGATTTTTGGAGTGACCTCTAGATCGGAGTTATCAATTTTTTGAAAACATTACCGCAGGCAGCCATTTTGAATTTCACACTTGAATCCATCGGCACACCCTGTAGCCAAATTTCATATTTAGAAAATTTACAGGCATGTTTAAGATCAACTATGGATGGGAGCTAGCTGTCAAATTTAATGATTTTGATAGAAAAAAGCAACCATATTGGATTTTACTCTTTGTATGACTAAATTATTTGGCATTTTCCAAATTATTCCCTCCGATTTAAGCTATGATGTAACACAAACAATAAGTACAATTATGTTGTGAAAAAATTCCAACTAATGTTGTGTCAGTCCAGAAATTTCTAACAGTTGAGTTTTGATCACCAGAACCAAAAATTACCCCACCCCAACAATACTTAATCCTAGGATTGTTAGGGGTGGGGTAAATTTTTGTTCTGGGGACCTGTGGCCAAATCCGGACGCGCTGAATACTCAAGCAGTCGTTCATGTCCGACAATCCCCGGTGATTTCTGGGGTCAGTGTGTTCATAAACATATGAACGACATTGATAATGACGTCACGTTACGTTCATATAAGAAATGAACGGCGGTTTCAATGCGGTCATGTGGTTTTGACCGCGAGAAAAAATCAGCAAACTGCATGCGGAGTTTGCTGATTTTTTTAACGCGGTCAAAACCCATGACCACGTTGAATCCACCGTTTATTATTTATATTTATATACTTAAATTCATTATGAACTAGGATTGTATGTCTTTCCCACTATTTATTCATCTATTTAAACGAACGCATGGAGTTCAGATCAGACAGTTCGAATCCTTGTTTTTTGGAAAACCAAACATTTTGAGAATCCGTTCATGGAGAACGGAAGAAACGCAATTTCACAGTAAAGTATACACATATGACAAAATGTCTTGTTTAGCTTGTAACTAATGTAGACGTGTTGATTTCAAGAATGATTAATATCTGAAACTAACAATTAAGTTTCGGCTGCGGTTAAGAAATCGACAACACGCCGTTCTACCATAATAATATATTTGTGAGGTTCGGGGGAATATTTGTAGCGGCAAGGAAAATGATAAAACTCTATTGAGTAGCGCGTTTTTTTTAACATCAACGCTCAGTAACACCGAGCAACAACACTGATTGTAGACCGAAACAAATTTCTTGCCAAATCCGGAACTACTAGATACTCAAGCAGTCGGTAATTTCCGACAATCCCCGGTGATTTCCGGGACCAATGTGTTCATAAACCTATGAACGACACTGGAAGTGACGTCACGTTACGTTCATAGGTTTATGAACGCATTGAATAAGGGGTGTGTCTACCGTAACGCTATGGGGAAATCGGAAGAGATATCAGGTGTATGTAAATATATAAGAAATGAACGGCGGTTTCAATGTGGTCATGGGATTTTGACCGCGAGAAAAATTCAGCAAACTGCATGACCCCGGGTTCATGCGGAGTTTACTGAATTTTTATCGCGGTCAAAACCGATGACCACGTTGAATCCGCCGTTTATTATTTATATTTATATACTTAAATTCATTATGAACTAGGATTGTGTGTCTTTCCCACTATTTACTCAACTTTAATTAAACGCACGGAGTTCAGTTCGGACAGTTCGAATCCTCGCATTTTAGAAAACCAAACATTGTGAGAATCCGTTGACGGAGAGCGTAAAAGGCAATTTCACATAAGAAATGAACGGCGGTTTCAATGTGGTCATGGGATTTTGGCCGCGAGAAAAATTCAGCAAACTGCATGAACCCCGAAGGGGTTCATGCGGAGTTTGCTGATTTTTTATCGCGGTCAAAACCCATGACCACGTTGAATCCGCCGTTTATTATTTATATTTATATACTTACGCTCTTTAAAACACTTCTCCAAATATGTCCATTATTTCGTAAAAAAAAACTTTTTCAAATATCTCCGTTATTTCGTTTATAAAAATAATTTCCTATTTCTATATTTCGCTCTATATTTCGCCCTATTTCGCTATTTCGCTGTATTTTCCTATTTCGATTTTTCGTGCTATTTCGCTGTATTTTCATATTTCGCTTTTTCGTTGTATTTCATATTTCGATAATTCGCTATATTTGACATATTATGCGATATGGGATTATATGATAACCAACATTATGATAGTCAATCGAACATCTCGTGCCACCCGTGCTCGCGATTAGATGCCACTAGCCATCCAATCGTGAACATCGATTACATATTGTTTGCTATCAAATTATTGGCGTATTGGCTGACTAGATACTCAAGCAGTCGGTAATGTCCGACAATCCCCGGTGATTTCCGGGACCAATGTGTTCATAAACCTACGAACGACATTGAAAGTGACGTCACGTTACGTTCATAGGTTTATGAACGCATTGAATAAGGGGGCGTGTCTACCGTAACACTATGGTGAAATCGGAAGAGATATCAGGTGTATGTAAATATAGTAAAGTATACACACATGACGAAATGTCTTGTTTAGCTTGTAATGAATGTAGACGTATTGATTTCAAGAATGATAATATCTGAAACTAAATCCGGATGTGCTGAATACTCAAGCAGTCGTTCATGTCCGACAATCTCCGGTGATTTCCGGGATCAATGTGTTCATAAACCTATGAACGACATTGAAAGTGACGTCAGGTTACGTTCATAGGTTTATGAACACATTCACTCAGGGGGCATGTCTATCGTAACGCTATGGGGAAATCGGAAGAGATATTAAGGTGTATGTAAATATATGCATATGAACACACTGAGTATCCTTTTATACTTGGTGTGATTATTCACCATGCATGCACATGAGTCTGTTTATATAGAATGATGACGAGTATTGAACTATTTCAAGTGAATCCACGCCATCCATGTGTAGACCAACCGTGTCAACGTATGACCGGAGTGATTTTACCGGAAATTGTTTTATGCTCATGAGTAACGTTTGCATCATTTGTTATTATGTTATGTAATAAGGTCGTGGATGAGCAGTTACAATTTCCGGTTTGAAAGAATCCATTAAGATTTGGACACAATCGAGTTTCATCTGAATGCATTATTGCGGAATCTTCAAACGGTGTTGAGCCAGATACGTTTGTGGAGGTCAGGATCGTGGCTAGATGGTTTCCCCATGGGGAGAGAGAGCGAGAGGGGGAGAGCGAGAGCGGGAAAGGGGAGGGAGGGAGAGAGAGAAAGAGAGAGAGAGAGAGAGAGAGAGAGAGAGAGAGAGAGAGAGAGAGAGAGAGAGAGAGAGAGAGAGAGAGAGAGAGAGAGAGAGAGAGACGGTGCCCACAACTTGAAATTAATAAACACAGTTTCAAAGTTTTATGGAAAACTCTGTGAAAAATTGGGATCAAGGAAATGTAAAAGCTGTAACAGTAACGTTAGTTTGAAAGTTAACGGTCATTTAATATCTGAAAAATGTAGAATTTCATTAAAAAAAAATTAATATTGCAGGAGTGTTGGTTAAAAAACTCCCTTTGTCATCAAATTCTTGCGGGAAGCAGTTTGTTAAAAAGTATTACCATGACAAAGGAGTGAATGTAGACTCATTTCAGCTGGAAGTTGTATCCGAACATAAGATATCTGAACTATTCTTGTGGATCTCCATTCATCGACGGTCACTGGCTTCGACCATATTCCATCCAGGTTCCTGATGGATGTCGCCTCGGTTACTTCATCTCCTGTGGCTCATAAAATAAATTCAACAATAAATACTGGGTATATAAATTCCTAATGTTGTTCCAATTTATAAAAAACAAATATGAGAAAACAATTGCCGGCAACAATCGACCAGTTTCCATATTAAAGTACTCAATCCGATTCTATGGTCCCCATATCATCAGATTTCAACAACAACAATCAACATTTTTTGAAATGCCGCTTCAGTTATCAGAATCGAGTAATTTTCAAAAAATAATGCTAGACACAGTCAACTATAATATAAAATTGCACAAAACCTGTTATTTATCAACATTTTGGTCAACGAAATTGTGCCGGTTTGTCAAATATCTGGCATTAAAAAGTCACTTGATATTAGAGTTATCCATCTTCATCTGCAATTTGGTCCGAGACCGTGTTCCCGTCGACTGTTTATTGGGCCACCGAAAATTATCGGTGGTGAAAAATAATAGATTTCAAACATCGATATATGATTACTCTGAGCTTTGATGGGTGGGTTCCTCGACTCGAATAAATTATGTTTTAACCCCGAAGCCAATTAAATAGTAATTTGCGAACGTTAATTCTAATTCACGGTGCATCTTTAATCTCAGTCTCAAAAGTCTTAAGAAAAAGTGGTATATAAACAAATGGAAGCATAATTATTACAACATGATTTACCTTATAAGTTTTAGTCTGCATGGCTTTAGATCAATGTTTTCAACTGGATCAACACTATTATTATTTAAATGATATCATTAGGAAAGAAATGGACACATGTCACTACACTGGTATGGGCCTTATATAAATCCAGAATGCTTTTGACACCGTTGATCACTCAAACCTCCTTTCCAAATTACACGCCATATAGGTTTAAATAACCAATTCTCTAAATTGTTTGAATCGTATCTCAATGATAGACCACAAGTGTTAGTACACCAGTGGGATATGTAGCAGACGAGTTTGGTTATGTGTGGTCCGAATGATAAAGTTCAGAGCACAATCCCATTGTTACAATCGTTCCCAGATTTTTGGTAAAGCACACCAATTCCCAAAGCTGGCGAAGGAATAGTTCAGTGATTATCCCATTGTTAGGCACACGCAACTCATATGTTGAAATAACAGACAAATCGCACGGGCGCTTTAAAGTGGGACCAGTCCGTGTTGTTTCGGACATATCTATTCACATTCAACGGCGATCAGTGCATGTTAATCACGTTGTTCGGCGTGGCTAACCGGATATTGTGTCCAATCGCGGCCAGCGATCGGATTGTGCATCGTGGCCAAAACACGCTCAATGGCACATTTCCAGTTCATTGCATTATGTGGGATAAATTGTGCTCTAAGTCTGTCAGAGCACGCAAATAGTTCTTTACCTGAATAAATCTCGTCTTCGACTCGATTGATTCTGGTAAAGAACAATTCGTGTGCTCTAACCCTTACTTAGAGAGGGGAGTTCAGGCAGTAGTTGGAAAGGGGAAATTGATCTTACTATCAGGAGCAGGATCAAATGCATTATGTCACAGTGAAAGAAGAGATGAGTATACCCAGTCTGGGTGAACGTCGATTCTATATTTGAAATCTAGAGTTTGGAGCTAATGTCGCCAATACCATTTCTATTCAGCGAAGAGCTTCCCCAAAATGACGTCACGGCTTTTTAAAAATACATCGATGATTGACAGGTGTCCCCACGTGTTATTTGTTGTGCTTCGCAAACAATGGCCTGTGTCGCGACATAAACTTGCAGAAGATAATATTTGTCGTGTGTGCGACTATTCTTTTTCGGGAGATGAACTCGCTGCATCAACCGGAAAGCTGCATCCGAGAGCAAAAAATTAGGTCGTCATCAAAAATGATGCTTTAGAACTATTTAAAAGCATAAAATTAAGTCATTTCCTCGGTGTTTAACTTTCAGATGACATTTTTACGACAAATAATTTGATTTTCAAAACATGTTACAATAAAGTAAATCAAATACACGGACATGAGTGAGTTCTATTTATATTTATGGGAGGCCAAGTTGGTACCATGCTCAGGCCTATCTATCAGTAGCACATCCTTCAAATTAATCCGAATCGTACCGAATATATAATTTCGAAGCCATTTTTTCTGTCTGTGTTGTATTTGCAAGCATCGCTTTCGATCGGAGAAATACCGACCAAATTCCGCGCTGTTACTATATTTAGAGGTGACATTGTGGGAGTCTCCGCCCACTAACACTTGTTTATTAACCCACACGGTTTCATTGGACGGAAAATAATTTACGCAATCAATCAGATTACGGAATCCCGAGGACTTGGAAATGAGATAGCGATGTTATCCGTCAGACCTAATATTCAATGTTGTAATGAATATTTAGGTATGAGTTTACTCAGACTGGAGTATACCATGTTAAATTTCCCACCATTTTTTGTCAGAAGCCAAGGAAAATCGAAATTCAAAATGTGATCAAGCTACGGCATAATAATGACATAGCATGACTTCTGGCCGCCAGACATCGAGTTTAGGTCACGGAATAAGAATCCCCAGAAAAACCACTCATGTTAATAATGGATGACATCAAACTTCTAACATGGAACGCGTCTGGAGTAACTTCCGCTGGTTTGTTTATACCTAAAATCAATACTCGATCGACAGACAACTATGACATTGTTGGAATTTCCGAGCACTGGCTCAATGACCATAACCTCTTTGGCTCATATAATAAATTCAACCATACACACTGGGTAATTTCCTAATGTTTTTTAAATTTATTAAAACAAATGAGAAAACAGTTACCGGCAACAATCGACCAGTTACCATATTAATCTTAGTCACAAAAGTCTTGGAGAAAGTGGTATATGACAAAAAGCTATTGATGCAAATTGATAAAAATCGCCAGCATATATAAAGCGTACACACTGATGAAGACTAATCAAGTAATTCCTAGTAAGAAACAATCCTGGAACTCTGTGAGAAAACATCCGACCACATATATACCTATAGCAAACAATCTGGGTATGATGCGACAAAAGAGCACAGTTCGCTGATTCAAGCACTGAGAAGCTTCTGAAGCTAATCTTAATTTACGGTCATTAACTCCATTGGACAAACACTGGCAGTGTCCCCAACCGAGATACTTATAATAAAGTGGACACACGCAGTTCATTGAATATAGCAGTAACAAGCGTTTGATGCACAATAATGATAATAAAATCGATGGCATCAATAAAAAGCATACTAATCATGCATAAAACCCATCTTCCATTTTTAAAAAATAGGACAGATGAGTACATACTCGTACAGTGTAAGTATTAATTACATAGGGGCGTGCCTCTGACGAAGAATTACCCTTCATATGACAGTTCTATGTAAATGGAGTCGAAACTTTGCGGAAACCAACAAACAGCGTGCAATTTGGTGATGCGCTTATATTTCACGTCTAAAACCTCTGAAGTAAACTGAGGTGTTGAGTATTCAATCACATTTTCACTATACAAAATAGTTATTACAACATGATTTACCTTACACGTTTTTCGGGGTTTTCAACGGGATCAACACTGATATTATTTGAATGATATCATTGAGAAAGAAATGGACACATGTTACTAATCTGGTAATGGACACATGTTACTGATCTGGTAATGGATACATGTTACTGATCTGGTATGGCCCTTATAGCTATCCAGAATGATTTTGAAACCGTTGATCACTGAAAACTCCTTGCCAAATTACACGCCATATGTTTTAATAACAAAAAACACTGCAAACAAATTCCACTTCGCCCCACGTGTATAGACTCAGTAATGTGATTGAATTCAATGGCGAAACCCTTCGAGACCCAGCCAATATTGTAGCAGCTTGGCCGTCATATTTCGAACATCTTTACACCCCATCGAACATCTTTACACCCCATCGAACATCTTTACACCCCATCGAACATCTTTACACCCCATCGAACATCTTTACACCCAGACAACCACGACGATCCTGAGTTCGAGCATATACCATACAAATGCGACTCGCGTCCTTATTAACCCTTTACCCAACAGAAGGGCCCTGTGCCAATGCATTGTCTTATATATAAGAGAATGCATTGGCTTAACACATTAAAAATTATAAAATTGTTAAAGAATGTAAGAAAAAATGGTAAAAAGTGTTAAAAAAAGGCCAATGCATTCTCTTATATATAAGAGAATGCATTGGCACAGGGCATAACTGTAACTATCACAATGTGGTCAAGGAGCCGGTTCCAATGATATCCATATTTGTATGGTTCTATTGAGACAGACCGAAGATATTTTAGGCTGTTGAAGCTTTATTTGGCCGGTTTTGGCCGGTTTGTTGGGTAAAGGGTTAAATCACAAAAAAATCGCATTAATAATGAGCTGTTTCATAAAAATCCACACAGCAACAAGAGAAAAACATTACTCAATTTAATAAGGGATGTGCTTTTTGTATTGGATAAATCATCTCAACGAGTCTTCAGGATTGAAAAGGGTGGTGTGTGTCTTGTTTGATTGATTGATTGATTGATTGATTTATTTTTGATATAAAGATATACATGTATATTGTTTTAACAGGTTACAAATATAATGAATTACAAGCAAATAAAAAGGAGCTTTTAACATAATTTCAGTTGTTAGGCTATATAAGAAATCACAAATTTTGAAGCAAAAATGAGGCTGTAAAGAAGTCAAAGTGAATACCAATGGTATGATGGCTGAAATTTAGAAAAATCGTAGAGTACATGCACGGCTAGATATCGGGGATGGCACAAAAAGCACTCGAAGGCTTAATTCCATTGTGGTCCCCTGATATGCTACCGGTCACGAGGCAGACAATATAGTTACTAAGAAATTCTCCATTTTAATACTAAAAAATAATGGTAATGACATCAATGTTAATATGTTAGTATTATACATTGATAATGCCATCATCAATATGGATAATATAATTTATCATCAAAAGTGCGTACATTTACAAGTAATCTTATGATTGTGAATATGTTTATTTTAAAAGAAATGTTCTTTTCACCGACCAGGTGGATGAGACGCCTGGCAGATCCATTTTACATAACAAGTCTGTCAATGGTCCCACTCACCGGGTCTATGAATACTGACAGAGATGAGTAATTGATTGGCATTTTTTTTGTCACAGTTTCAATTCAGTAGTACAGAAAGGGATCTTCCTCTCGGTCCTTCAGTTTAGATAAGAGATGTTTTTTTATGCAAAATATCCGGTACTTGATGTCAATGGGTAGATGTACAGTTTTGTCAATTCTATTCCAGAGTCTTATTCCTGTGTAGAAAAAAGACTTTTCCCCATAACAACTTACATGAGGGAGGATGAATTTCAGTTTACCTGACTGGGTTTCAGATTGATCAGCCTCATTGTCCGAAACATTTATATCCCCTTCTTTATTTGATCGTTTGAAATGTTCATTAAAATATACTGGGGCTTGCTTATCTGAGATCTTCATAACCATTGTCAATTTCCTAAAGTTAACTCTTTCACATACCGGCAGCCAATATACTTTTAGAAATTCCGAATAGCCAATATGTGTCCTACAATTTAGATCTAAAATGTATCTTACTAGCCTATTCTGGGTTGCTTGTAATCGGATCTTTGTTCTCTGTGTTAGACTAGTGTACCAAAAGCTTGAACTATAGTCAAAATGACATTGAATGAGGGCCAAGGATAGAGTTATTTTGCAGTATTGGTTCAGGTAAGATGCCTTTCTGTACAAGAATTTCAACTTAGAGTTTGCCTTCTGCAATATGTGTGCTGCCATTAGCTCACCATTAAGATGGTGGTCTAAAATGGCCCCGAGATATGTTACGGAGTCACCGGATCTGATGGTCACGCCATCACAGCAAACACTCAGCTGGGATTTATTTTTCAATTTATGTGGTGATCCGAAAAGAATTGATTCTGTTTTTCCCAGGTGTAAAGATAGTTTATTATCCACCAGCCAAGCGCTCAGTTTGCTCAGTTCTACGCTGAGAGTTTGTTCAATGATGTGCACATCAGATCCAGAGACAATAAGAGTCATCTGCATATATGAGGAGTTGGCAATACACAGCCATGGAAGCATCGTTAACATACAGTAAAAACAGTAGAGGACCTAAAATCTACCCCTGGGGTACGCCACAGGAAATATCTTCAAAATCGGATAATGTACCATTTACATCAACAGCTTGGGATCTCCCATTCAGGTAGCTGTGAAACCAAAGAAGTGCGCTTTCATCCAAACCGATAACCTTAAGTTTTTGCAATAAAATTTCATGATCCACTGTATCAAAAGCCTTTTGAAGGTCTATCAGGACCATACCTGTAAGGCTACCCTTGTCCATCTCACTACGAATTTTATCTGTGAGGTATAACAGACATGTGTCTGTTGAAAACCCTGACCTAAAACCAGATTGATAGCCATATAATAAATTTAGTTTTTGTAAATATTCCTCAAGTTGTATGTATACAATTCTTTCTATTATTTTTTAGGCTAAATTCAGTACGGAGACAGGTCTGTAATTTCCAGGCTGTGTCTTCTCCCCCTTCTTATCGATTGGTACGACCCTAGCTCTTTTGAGCTCTTCTGGGACATGCCCATTGTGAATAGAAAGATTCACTATATGGGTGAGTGGATTAAAACAGCAGCACCATCCTTCAAAAACCTTGCCGGTATCCCATCGGGGCCCGTGGCTTTGGATGAGCACAGACTTTCTAGTATCTTATGAACTTCATCTTCATCAACAACATGGAGTTTAAGTTTGTTGATGGGATCTACTTTGCTTCTATAGTAGTTAACAAGAGTCAAGTTGTTGAAGATACCAGGAGCCTTTGGGAGTTTATTCAGAAGATTAGATGCTATATTGCAAAAGAAATTATTGAATTCTTTAGCAATGATCACTGCATTAAAGCAAACTTCTTCATTGATCTTTAGAGCATAGTTTTAGTTTTGTTACTGGTTTTTTTATGGACAACCAAGTTTTTTCAATGATTTCCATAGCTCTTTAGGTCTGTTTCTATTTGCATCTAATTGTTTGGTAAAATATGTTAACTTTGCATCCCGTATCATATGTTGGGCTTTATTTCTCAGGTTTTTATAAGACTCTAAGTCAGTAATTTCTTTTGACTTTCTGTATTTATGAAGCATTAAGTTTCTATTTTTAATAGTTGTTGGAATGTCTGAGCTCATCCATTCCTCGGTACCCCCTTTATCCTACCATCTTTCATAGGTGAAATATCATTTATCACGGATAGCAGATTCTTTTTAAAGAGAAGCCAGGCCTGTGTAACATCATTACAACAAATGACTTCCATCCAGTCCACCTGTGTTTGCAGTTTATCACAGAAATCTGAAATTGAGTAGTTCTTGAGACTACGAGTTTTTACTGTGTTATGCTCATATGATCTTGCTTTAGTCTTCTTTCTATTGCAAAAAATCATGCTATGATCACTCAGGCCAATGTCAATGACACCGGACTGTGTGATCATAGAAGGATCTGAGGCGAAAATTAAGTCAATGAGTGAGGAAGAGTTTTGACTAATTCTGGTAAAGTCTTTTATTAATTGACTGAGGCTAAAAAGCCTTTTGATAGTATCAACTTTCTTATGAAGGAAACTGTGAGTTCACGCCCGATAACCCTATAGGCTGGTGGCTGTGGGTAGGCATATTGCTGTAGTGATATTGCGTGGCGGGTTTCTCAACCAAGGTATGTTTTAGATTATAATTGATCAAATACGCTGTAAAAGGTCAGATTTTGTTATCACGTCAGATGCAGTAATGTCTGATTTATAAGTTGAACCTCTTGTTAACTATTTGGCATTGTAGAATACGTTGTTTGAAGACAAAATATCTCGGATTTTGTCGACTTTTTCAAATTTTCAAAGTAAACAGACTCCCAAATTTGCTCAGCATGTCGATTTATAAGTTATTTTCGTGGATACATGTGGTATAGTATCTCAGTGACAAGACAAACATGACTACGAACTCAAATAATGCATTTTTCAGTTAAAAAAAGCTATTTGACATACTGTCCCGTCAATATTTTGTGGTAGGCATATTGAATAGCCAAACACCGAGAGGATAGACATATGGCAAACACAGATACGCATGTAGCACAATGATCAATAGTGGTTTTAGTCTGAGAAAAACGCTTTTGTGATGCTATATTATTCACAGTGTTGTAAATTCACATCGTCAATGAGTCAGGAAACATACACTACTTATTTCCAAGAACTAAATACTGGCAGTTGTAATGTAAACGTTTTAACTGTGACAAACTTGCAAAATGGGGTTTTAATTGAAAATGGGGAAAGTATAGCCCAAACTATTCAGCATATTTAAATGTAAAAAAAATGAGCCATGCCATGCAGTTTTCAGGCTGAATGGTCATGGTCCACTACATATAGATAATATAACTACCATTTATAGCCGGTTTTGTTTTTGGCGTTCTGCGAAAGAATGGCGTTCATATATTTGTTTTTTTCTCTTCGACCAGAACGATTCATGTTTACGCCGGTTTATGGAATATAAACCGCACACAAATAAATAACAGCATACGATGCTATTAACAACAATTCAATGTCCCGCCAATGCTAATGTAGCTAAAAGTTATACATAATTTTATGTGGTATCAATATAGGTAAAGACATTGGGCTCAGAGAAATATCAGGTGCGAAAATTATGGTACGCTAGAACCTGTCTAGCTAGAGCATACATATAGTGGACCTGGACCATGACCCAGTTATGCCGCATATACATAAACAGGAGCACCGAGCAATAATACAAATGTGTGTGGGCCGTTAACTTAATTGACCCTACCGCAATTAGCTGTGTGAGCCAATGAGATAATTGCATTATACAGCTTGGAGCAATGGTCCCTTCTGCGAACAGGCGGTTAGACAAAAAGACTCATTTTACCGGCTTACTCTATGTCGCTTTGATTTTGTTTTGTATAAAAGAGTATTGGTTTCATGTAAGTTGACACAATATAATAATATAACAGTAACAGAATGCGAAAGCTTCGACCTATGGGCTTTTTGGATTAGTAAATTATGAAGGTTGGACATGTCACGCTGAGCTAGAGAAGTGACAACTGGAAATATGATGAGGGGATTAGGAAGTGCTAGATAAGCTTATTAGTTAAAACTATCAAATCAAACTATGTACACATTTGAGATAATGGACCACATAGTGTTGTAATATCCAAGGGATGATTTGTTGGGGAAAGAGGGACACTAAAATGGCCAAAGTATATGACAGCACCTGTTAAATTCACCTGTTGTCGATTAATACAGGCTGATTAGGGGGCCTCTTCCTGATAGCTTTCGGATTTGTGAAAGTAATGAAAAATAATTTCTCAATATACTGAAACATGTTTGTTCTATACGCGTAATGTGCCAATTATGAAGATTATTAATTGTTATTATAACATTATTTTTTAATTTAAATGTCTTTATTAATTCCTTAGATATATAAGTCACGTTTTTACATAGCCCATACACACCCACGTGGCAGAGACAAGGGCGTTCTTTTTGTCTGAAATAAAAGGATTATTATATATTGTACAGATGTTGTTCCATAACGCCCTTCTTGGTAATAGGGTGGTCTGCTCTACGTCATTTGAAAATTGAAAATGATTACAAGTTACAACACACAGAGGCTCCACACACACGGCAAACAGTCCCTACATTATTCTAGGACATATATAAACACTATATTGCAATATATGCCGTATGTATTGGAACCTATGTCTATGGAATTGCATACAAGTCCTCTAATTTTTATCGAAATAGGGAAATTGTATGGTACACCATCGATAAATTGATAGATCGTGTGTCTCAGGCTATTGTGAAGAGATATATTATAATAACATTAAATATTTATTATGTGTTACATATCCAGCTTGGCAAGAACAGTGAATATCCGAAATTTTTCGAACAATTTATCTCAAAATCCACGCCATGTGTAGGTTCATTTTTCATCATGCTTCGGTGGTAATTTGCCCCAATAAAGAGCTTGTCGTCGCAAATAAACATTGAAACTGAATGTATGTAGCCTTCACTAAAGTACTTGTATTCTTGTTGTCGCGATTTCAATGAAGTACAAGTCGAATTGAAGAAAAATCCAGCTGCGAATTCATTCTGGTGGTAAGTCCACCAAATTTGAAACACGTCGTTCTTGTTATTACGCCACACCGTGGTGTTGCTTGGTACGCATTCATATTCTGTGGTCGATCGATAATCCACTGGGCGACTGTATTATTATGGTTATTTCGTACTGAGTATAAATCGTACCGATAGAGTCACGATAGTACAATAAAGATTAGCACACGTGTTTACGTCACCGGTGTACTTGTGGGGGCATGTTTCTATTATGAAGGTTCGCTATCCCGAAGGTCCGCTATTCCGAAGGTTTTTGTTATTTTTAGGTTAATTCTATATTCTAAAGTATTGAGACTCATCTGAGAGGGTTCATTATCACAAAGATTCTTTTTACGGAGTGTGCGCTCACATCCGAACTGATCCTGCGCGCATACCGATACAGATACAGGTATGCGTATTCAACACGTATACAATACGGAAAACGTCGACGTCACGAGTCACAAATTACGTCAACTTTATCTTTTGAACAAGAACTACAAACTTTATTAATAAAGTCGCCTATCAGTTTGATAAAAATGGCTATAAATTACGGCAGAAACGAATCAATAAACGCTAAATCTCGATGTTGAATAGTTCTAGTGGGTGTGTAATAAAACACAACCACACATTATGTGTGCGTGGTGAGAAAATTGAATTATGCTGCAAGTTACAACTCGCGCCCCATCGTTGTAACGTTGTAACATTCCGCGTAACAAACTCATGCGTTACTTTTCACGTCATGCACACATATGTGTGGTTCTGTCTATTGTATATGAATGAATAATCATTCCAGAGTGTATTTATTAAAGAATATATGCCAGAAGTTGCATATTGTTGGCTTTAAAGTGCTAAATTGGAGCTTGGTCAATATTTGCCACGTGCCTATCAACAATGCCACTTGCCTATCATAACAAGTTTGTGCTTTGCCATGAGCCTATCTGCGGAGGCAATATGCCTGTCATAAATTTGTGATATGACACTCAGGAAAATCGATATATTTCCACGAAAAATATGTCTTTTATTGTGGATTTTGGTTTCATTGTATCAATGGAATGTGCATCTAGTGACATGTGTACATGAAGCCTACATATCGAGATTTCTACCATTTATATTAGGTAGTTTCTTTGATAAACGACAAAAACCGGTTGTAAAATTCGACAAATTAAGTAATAAAAAATATATCTAAAGTCACACGACTATCACAAATGGTGTATGAATACACCATTCATGGTCCTATCTAATGCCATAAGCGTTCTCGCCGGGTGGATTCCAGAATTTATGATTTTCCTCAATTTCTGAGCACACGTGTGAAAACCGCCACACAATATCACTACATATGCATACCCACAGCCACCAGCCTATAGGGTTATCGGGCATGGAGTTGACTTGTTTGAGACGTCAACGTTAAAATCACCCAAAAGAATTACCTCAGAATCTATGAAGTCTATTTCGAGGCCAAGCTTCTCTAGTTTATCAAAGAAATCATACTGTCTTGGTGGGCGATACCCTACCCCAATCAATAAGGGTTTACTCTTGGGGAAAAGTATGTCTACCCAGCATGCTTCTATACCCTCTGTGGTTAGGCTATATCTAACATTAAAATTTAAAGAATCATGTATATAGAGACATACACCTCCGCCTTGTCTATTACGGTCTTTACGAATGACAGAATATTTATCAATCTTGATTTCAGAATTTGTTACAGATGGATCTAAAACCAGTTTTCAGAAAATGCCAAAATTTGTGCCTTTGATTCTTCCGCAAAATATCGGAGTTCGTCGATATTATGTAAAATACTGCGGCAATTAAGATGAATCACTTTAAGACCATTTGATTTGAAAATATCATATGACATGTCATGCAAATTGATGTTGATAGATTCGTTTGCGTCAATGAGTGTTTCCGACTGCAAGTCAATGACATCTTCATCTTCATTCGTCAACAGTTTAGACCGGGTAGTTCTTTAAACAAACACGGAGTGCAGCGAAAGTTCAGGTCTTCGAGGAACTCTTGATAGTGGTGGTACTTCGTATTGTTTATTCCACAGCATATTGTGTGCGTCCAGATTCCGCATCCATCACAGTCAACGGCTTTACTTGATTTTATAACGCCTTTTGGAAGTTATTAAAGGCATAGATGGCCTCGTTATAGTCCAAGTCATCTCGTACTAAAACCAGCTAAGATATTGGGTTGGCTAGATGCTGGATTTTAGTCCGAGGTCGTCCCGTATGGTCTCTTATGACACGAATTAAGCGTTAATGACCCGCTCAAATAAAACCACAATTATATGAAATAAAATATCACAATTGCGACAATAAACGGATATTTTCCGCAGAAGACATGCTATTTGATCTGAAACCCACATCGGTTGTGAATTGAAAGCGGTAATTTAATGTGAAAAGAGACAATTACCGCACTGTTTACAAATTTTTTAAAGTATGCGAACTCAGTTGACCTCGCGAGCTGTGTTCGGCATTTTCCGTTGTAAATATTCCGTAGATTTTCGACTAACCACGCAAATTACGATGAATTCTCCATTGTAATCGTAATTATGTGTGTCAATAAATAAAAAATAAATAGATTAAGTAAACATTGAAGATATAAATGTAATACATTAAATAAATTACGGGAATTACAACCCTCTCAAAGCACATAGGAAACTGGACTTTGGGGCGATCGGTTTTCGCCATTTTGTTCGGAAAACACTGCGCTATATATAGAAATGGAAACTAGTATACCCAAAACAAACTCCGGATTATGCCGAAGTTATTCGGACCACTTCGGCTTTCAGTTAAAACGTAAACAAACAGAGAAAAAAAGCGATGTTTGTGGCAATCAACCGGAATATTCTATGTGTAATTTAACATTAAAGTTAGATTATTATACACCATTATGACCATAAGATGTCACTCTTTCCGATGTATATAGCATCACGTATTGATTTGCTAGGTAAATCGAGTAAAATACACAACAAATACCCGCCACAAACCTTGGGCGTAAGTCGTGTCATAAGAGACCATACGGGACGACATCTAGCCAACCCAATATCTTAGCTGGTTTTAGTACGAGAAGACTTGGACTAGCCTCGTTATAGCTTATAACTTACAAATAACAGTAACTGTTACCAAATTGTGATAAAATCCTCAAGAATATACTAATAGTATAGTATAATGGTAGCATGAGTGTGATATATATTATCCACAAAACAGATTTTATGTGAATCGAGCGTTTCTTTATATACAGCACGTAAATAGTGAGCGATAAGGAAAACACTGAACATCGTGGATGTTTATTAAGGAGAGTGATTCGCGGTGATCCACTCAACACCGAAATCTTGAGACGCGAGGATTAGCAAGCGCTTTACCGGTATGTTGTACAGTTCACTTAGTTGGGTCTCCCGGTGTTGAGTGTTTTGAATATTGCATACTCATTACGTACTGGTTGTTTACATAACGTGGCGTTCGTTTACATAACTTGACAATAACATGCAATTTACGCTATATTTATAATTGGTATAAGAACAAAATGTGTCTATAATATACTATTCTTTCTGTTATGGTGGCGTTAACGGTTGTGACTATTTTAACAGCAATACACACCGCCAAACGCTTACCATATCTTTAACTATATTTCCGACTGAAAAAAAAAACAGTGACACTACAACGTTGTTATGTATTCTCAATGACATGTGAAACAATTCATCAAGAATTAATTTGTGTTTGTGCAAATTTCGCAACGTGCCAATGCTATATTGTTATAATTCGGATTTCTGATTGAATTGTAAGTGGATGTGGATCACATAACATTCAGAATTATAGTTTACGTATCCGAACTATAATGTTACATCTCCGTACATGGAACATAACGTAATTCCCGACTGAATAAATTTCAATGCTATATTGCTATATATCCAAGTGGTTCACAAACACACATTTAGACAAATAAGCTGGATTTGACAAACTGCCGCAGTCATTCACTGAAGAAAATGTTATGTCATCGATTCAATGGAATCGGTTCATCGGAGAGCAACGACTTCCCGAATCTACTGAAGCAGTGCATATCATAATCAGAAATGCAAATTCAAAAATGATCAGCGTAGGTCTTCTACCGTTTCTGACAAGATGTTGGAATGTTATTTCTCTATTCATGACAGGGACATTGTTAAACAATGACGGTGGTTTAACATTGTTAAACAACGGCGATGGTGTCTTTTAAAAAATCTATTTGGATGTGATATTGTGCCACTCTCTTCAGACTTCGTATCACATACACGGGAAAGACCGCACATGTTTATAACTCATACAAGGACTTCCGATGCGCACACATACGAATATCGCTATGACTTTACTGGGACTCATGCCACTCGAAAGAGAAATTCTTGTTAGGAAGCTTGATTTCCTAGCCGATCTCATACATCTTTCATAAAACCACCAGGTTCCACTCAGGATATTAATTTTTAAATTTTATCAATGTACAATCTTGAATATCCATATCATCGGGATATGTTGCAGATGTCATCCGCCTGCTATACACATTCTGACCTCTAAAATATCTTGGAATAATTCATGGAGACCGGTGAATTTCCGTTCAAACATGCAAACAAAGAACTTTGTCACTCAACAATACAGAGTCAATATACATCGGAATGGGATCGCAAAGTTACTTCCGACTCATCACTGGACATATTCCGTTCGACTCACCGCCAGCCACTCTCACTCTGTAGGATCTGGATATTGCTCAAAGGTAATCCCCAGAGTATCCGGACTCTAAAGCCACTCGCTTTACTTCTGAACAGAACGACGTTTGACAAAAAAATCGCATCTGTGTTGCTTGTACTAACTCATTTAACAACGATTTACTGCACGCCATGCGATACTGCACAGACGACCGTTTGCTGGCGATCAGGAATGCCTTATGGGAGCATATCATTAACCGATTCGGTGTGATACATTTCTGTAGTTAGACTCGATCGACGACTGTTCACTACTTCCCTTCCTCCTAATTGGAAGTGGTAAGATACGACAGGAGTCACAGGGTCCGTAAAACAGGAGGTGATGTATAGCTGACATGTATTTGATCGTGAATCAGTTAGTTTCAAACATCGTGATGATTCAACGAATCATTACATAAAATATATAGGATAGAGTTAATATTCCCTGCTAGACGGACATGATAATTTTGTATAAAAAGTTTCCGCAAATGTCAATCTTTCAGATTTAAAGATAATGTTGGACCTAGGATTTATATTGTAAAGTTTATACGCTAAAAGTTTGCACTGAGGCCAATGGAAAACAATTACACCGGTGTAACCATTGGCGATGCACGCGACAGCGGACATTAATTGATAGTCGCAGATGACTTTAATGAAGATCAGCATCATACCCCTCGAGGGCACATTCTATATTTAAGTAACGCATTCGGTCGCCAACAGATCATAAAATCTCCAACACATTTACCGAATATCCAAGTAATATTTTGGATCTATTTCTCGTATCAAACCCAGATTCAGTCAAAGACTACACTATAATTATCGACCCGTTTTATGTTGAAATGAAGCGATATCGCTGTCCAATCAACCAATAAATTGTTATTTTAAAACGCACTGTTCGAAATTGTAACCTCGCTGATTACATTAGCATGAATCAAGCTGTTAACCCTTTACCCAACAAAACGGCCTAAAACCCCCCAAATAAAGCTTCAACAGCCTAAAATATCTTCGGTCTGTCTCAATAACACCATACAAATATGGATATCATTGGAACCGGTTCATTGACCACGTTGTGATGGTTACAGTTATGCCCTGTGCCAATGCATTTTCTTATATATGCGAGTCGACCATAGGTCGCCTCGCATATATAAGAGAATGCATTGGCCTAAAAAAAATCTTTTTAAAACACTTTTTACCATTTTTTCTTACATTCTTGAACAATTTTATAATTTTTTCTTATATCTTTAAAAATATTTTTCTACATTCTTTGACAATTTTATCATTTTTAATATGTGTTAAGCCAATGCATTCTCTTATATATGCGAGGCGACCTATGGTCGACTCGCATATATAAGATAATGCATTGGCACAGGGCCGTTCTGTTGGGTAAAGGGTTAATGAATGGAATTCATCAAAGGATCTTAATAACCACAATAGTAAAGAAAGTGATAAATCTGGGAGTTATGCTTGGGCAGTAGGTACCATGAGGGGGTCTAAAGCCCCCCCCCCCAATTTCGAGGCGTGTTAGCCCCCCCCCCCCCATTGGGGAAAGCTGTCGATGGTTGAACTGATAGCTTCCCGCACCAAGTATCCCCTATCGGGGATCGTAGCCCACCCCAATTTGGGGGGGGGGGGGGGTGATGGCATCACCACTAGAGTTACTGCCATGGAAGACTGTCATGGCAGGTATGTTAAATAGACAGTATGGCCTGCCATCTGGTAAAATTTCATACCTGAGGCTTTGTCTGATGTTGTATCATTATGTTTAGATATTTCAATTGACTTATGGTTGCTTCATATTGCTACTAAAGTATTTTTAATTTTAATTTTCTGTTAATTTCGTAAATTTTTATTATAAATTGCCAAATGCTGCACGAAAAGGGTTAAAATTAGACAAGATATCCCTCTCAAAATGCAGATTAACATTTTCTCTTCAATTTAGTGATATTATGGTTTATGCTTTATTTTGACGATTGACACTAATATTCAGGAGGCCTCGTATTGAAAATATAAAACAAAAACTGCCCGATATAACCTATTTTTGGTTTCTGTAAGGTCTATATTTGGATAAAATACTATAAGAAACGCTGTGTAAAGTGAGTAGATGGGCGCGATGCGCCCGGGATGGTCGAAAAGATCGAGTGATCTTCTCCTTCACCCCTAGTCCAAGTCTTCTCGTACTAAAGCCGGCTAAGATATCGGGATGGAGGTGCCGGTCTTTAGTCCAAGACCGCTTGTATACCAATCCTTTGACACGACTTACGCCCACGATCTGTGGCGGGAATTTGTGGTGTATTTTACTGGATTTACCTAGCAAATCAATACATGATGCTATATGCATCGGAAAGGCTTACATCTTATGGTCATAATGGTGTATAATAATCTAACTTTAATGTTAAATTACACATAGAATATTCCGGTTGATTGCCACACACATCGATTTGTTTCTCTGTTTGTTTACATTTTAACCGAAAGCCGAAGTGGTCCGAATAAGTTCGGCATAATCCGCTGTTTGTTCTACTAATTCTACTTTCCGTTTCTATATATAGCGCGGGTTTTCCGAACAAAAATAGCGAAAACCGATCGCCCGAAAGTCCAGTTTTCTATGTGCTTTCAGAACAATTCCCGCACTAAAAACTTAATGACATAATGGAGGATCAGAACGGTAGTTTTGTTGACAATTTTCGCAAGCAACTTGTCAAAATTGGAGCAAATTAGAACTCTTGTGTCTGACTTGCCATGCGTGATGTGCATTTGACATCTGTGTTGATAAAATAATCGGAGAACCGAATCACACAGTTTCGAAATATAGTTCTTCCGTTTTAGTGGGACTTTTCAAACTTAAGGTTCATTTATTTAGTGTATTACATTTATATCTCCAATGTTTAATTAATCTATTTATTATTTTATTTATTGACACACATAATTACGATTACAATGGAGAATTCATCGTAATTTGCGTTGTTGTTCAAAATCTACGGAATATTTTCAACGGAAAATGCCGAACGCAGTTCGTAAGGTCAACTGAGTTCGCATACTTTAAAAAATATGTAAACACTGCGGCAAATGTTTCTTTTCACATTAAATTACCGCTTTCAATTCACAACCGATGTGGGTTTCAGATAAAATAGCATGTCTTCTGCGGAAACTATCCGTTTATTGTAGCAATTGTGATATTTTATTTCATATAATTGTGGTTTTATTTGAGCGGATCACTAACGCTTAAGTCCTGTCAAAGGAATGCATGGGCCTGGAACTCGGACTAAAGACCGGCACCTCCATCCCGATATCTTAGCCGGCTTTAGTACGAGAAGACTTGGACTACTTCACCCCATAAGAAACGCTTTGTACTGCGCATATACATATTTATAGGAATAAGGGAGCTCAATGTGTTCCAGAGTCGGGGAGCGAGTGCACCGTGGAATGCTAAAGGTGAAGATAACTGAAGAATGACCTTCACCTGATACATGTGACACGTTATTAAAGGATGACATCGTGTTTATTTGATTTGTACATCATATCTAAATAATTTAAACTGGTGAATTAATGGGGGAATGGATTTTTGTGAGTGTGAAATTTATTTAACTGGCTTCTGTAGTTCTGGTTTTTTCCAGACCAAATTTGGCTGTGGGATAGCCCTGTCGTACACTTGGAGATTTAAAGTAAACAACACATGACCTATGATGTTTCTTGCATTTTCGTGATCAACTGGTGTCAATCTAGCTGGGTAAACGTCACTGGAGTGGCCTATAGGCTTCAATTCAGTGCATTTGGCCGAAACGTTAACACTGTCGCCTATGGGAAACCAAATTTAGTTCAGTGATTCCTATAGAGCGGTCTCCTCGGTGACAACAGTAGTGAAACGTACATCCCTAAGACGTCACCGATGGCGATCTTTCAGACGCGACAGCCATTCGGCAAACCTCGTCAGATTCCGTGCCCAGAGGTCATACATTGTAGGTCGAGGAGTCCAGAATGACTCGACTGCGTGGCCACACCAAACAGGCGAGCGAGAAAGCATCTTAATTGCAGAAGCATTGGTCACCCCAGCCAACAGCACACAAAATTGGTGTCACATGACGCTAACACGCAATCTAGTTCAATGAAGGATCCCCTCATCTCGACAACTTATTGGAAAGTGAAATGTTTGTTGCTTGTATGCTTCCGGCAAACACACATAGTTCACAAATTGAGTTAGGAAGGCAGTCCAGACTTGAGCCGGTTCTGACCAAACAACGTTTCTGTCGGCAATGTAATTTGAACCACATTTATAAGGAATGTCATTAAAATTTAGCTTGTGGATTATATATACTCGCGCGTGTATTCGAATATACTCGAGCATTTCACACGCGAAGTATTTCCCTCTATTTAGTGTATGTAGCTACAACTGGTCATTGTTTAATATATGGTGTGGTTGTTTGATATGATCACCATTTACTAACCTCGAGTGTTATGTTGGCATTGAGACCAACGGTCTGTATTGCCGAATCTATGTTGCTGTTGGGTCACAATTCGTGAAAATATTCAATGGCGGGAATAGAAGCTATTTCATTTTGAATTTTGCTCATTATTTTTCGCTTTCGGCATTTTGATTTCTGGTGTAGTTGCATAGACCTTATATAAGTCAATATAAGTGACACTTCATTCTAATCACACGACACTAACTGCATGCCTCTGAGACGATGATTGTGTCATCATCTGATGCGGACGGCCGATCGCCAAAAAAAAAAAAACGCGACATCAGGATACACCTAGAATGTCTAACGCTATTCTTTATACCGATAATCAATAAGTTACACCATTAGTTTTTCAATATACGACAGTGACAGTGTTTATTGATTTCGGGAATGATATGAAAAGTATGTTTAATTGTGACCAGTTACCTGTTTTCGACTCATGCGTTTTAAGCATGTGGGTTTGTTTTTTATTCATAGTCGAAAAAGTTGCTGCCCATTGTGTATATTTAGATGTTTATTTTTCAACAACACTCAGACAATTATTTTGACATCAAAAATTCCACGATGGGCCGATGGGTTCATGTTTTCTGTGACATTTTGTGACCATTGCTGTGTATGAAACTTGAAAGGTCAATCATATGTTGATTTGTTTAGCAATGATACCTGATGATACTGTTAAAATTTAAGAATGTTTTTTTCTTGTGTGTAATCAATTTTTATTAATTTCATTTAGAATGGAGCGAATACCAAGTTTTATACCGAATGATGAAAATAAGCCGGCGCCGCCATCAGTGTCTACTAGTACATGTAGATCAAAACGCTCAAGGAAATTATCAACACCGACCCGACAAATACCTCTACTAGTACAGGATTCAAAGTGCCACAATTGTATGGTTAGTTTCATAAGCTACCGGTATATATGATCTATTTTGTCACATGTAAAGAAAATAAAAAAAATGTTTATAGTATTAGTACATGCACTGGCCGCGGGTTCTACTCAAATTTGTTGTTTTTTAATGCCAGCTTTATATCCGTTTCTACAGCACATTGGTGAGTGCATCTCAGTTTACACTGAGGGGATTGTCAGTTCGAATCTGACTGGAGACCGCTGGTGTTCTAAAATATGAACTTTAGATTGCATGATTATTATGAGAAATTATTATAATATTAATGCTTGTCGGGAAGATCGAATGAAAGCGAGGAGATCGCAGGTATCGGAAGGCACAACTTTACTCTATCCAAGCATATTTACAACGCCAAGTCAATTACACACAATACATTGCCATACACATTTCACTCACTCAATTGTCTCACGTATAATCCAGCGTCACCGTCGTTAACATGATTAGCAGCTTAGTTCAGTAGGCACAAGGGTGGACTCAATCCCCGACAATGCTATATGAGCCTCATGTCCGATTTGGGCCCAAATGTTGACCAACTCAGTTGGCACGTCTTAGAATACGACACACACACAATTGCAGGCCGGTCGATTAAAGAGGGAATTAGATATGTATACATGTAACAGGCTTTCTGATAGTCATAAAAGCGATATTTTACGCCCTTTAAAACACTTCTTCAAATATCTCCGTTATTTCCTAACAATCACTATATGTAATAGTGTATTTCGTTATGTCGTTGTATTTGCTATTTCTATATTTCGCTCAATTTCGCCATTTCGCTGCATTTCCTTTTCCGCTATTTCGCTGTATTTCGTATTTTGCTTTTTCGTTGTATTTCATATTTCGATAATCTCCTATATATTTTGGAACTTCTGTCTGTCTCTGTCTGTCTGTCTGTCTGTCAGTCTGTCTGTCTGTCTGTCTCTCTGTGTGTATGTGTTATAGACTCGAAAACTGCTCGACCGATCCGACTCGCATTTAGTATGTAGGCCTACATTGATCCCGGGAACAATATGGGCGGGTCCCATTTCACGTGTGACCGTGTCCCTGACATTGACATAGCTCATATACGCTCATATATATAGGCATGTTTCTCGACAGATCGAACAATCGATTTTTTCTTTCTCCTAATACTTTTCAACGTTGATCCCTAAATAGCCCGGACGAAGTCGGGCACATCAGCTATAGTTGGCGATATTTCACATATTATGGGATATGGGATTATATATAGGATATCCTATATTCTGATATTCAATCAAACATCCCGTGCCACCTGTTACTGAGATTAACTATCATTATACACCTCACCACGAACCCCGATTACATATTGTTTGCTTTATAATCCTTGGAGTATTGGCTGGTAATATACACAAGCTTCGTACATCTTGACGGTAGAGAGATCTTTATTGCCTCCTTGGAGGAGAGATATGTGTACAAGTATATACATGTTTATAAATACAATAGTGACATACATTTCGGTTAACGAGTGTCCGTATGTATGTGAGCGAAAATGTTATAGTATTTACATCTTAGCACTTAGATCCGCTTACAACAGTTTGTGTCCAGTGAGAATATCACTCGTATATATCCCTGCATGTATGGACAATCAGCACTAGATATATGTTATTGGTTAGTACAGAATACCGAGCAGTGATGAATTATGCTAAGTCACATGCGAGTGGGGTGTAAATTTGGCCCTAATTAGGGAACACATACCAAAAAGGAAAAAAGCGGCTATATCGATAAATGAGTCCCGACAGTGACCCACAGCGTCCAATGGTGATGGGTGTTCACTTCCCAAGATTAGGGAAAAGAAGTCGTCCTTCACTAGACCGGAAATAAGGAGATATATTTCGATGCCACAACAATCGATGACCCGTTCCCAAAAACTATTTCTCAGCAACAGGATCGGAAGTGACGAGCACGTGAACAAGGCGTGATCCAGCTCTTGGTCGTATGTATTTAGGCACTGACGACATATATTATTGTTTGGGTATATTGTCCTGTTCAACAGAATCGCAAGGTTCTTGTATTTGGAGGAAAATGTCGGTTGTGAACGCATGCGCTTCCAAACATACCACCCAGATAGATGATCAGGTACAACCTTCCTGAACACACACAGGTCAGAATCATTTTCGACTGACGCACGCCATGAAGATATATAGCCCAGTTTTACTGTCTCTCTCACTATACGTTTCCACACAGATTGGTTTGGAAAATCACCTAGGTCTAACAATTTATCCAGAAATGAGTCAAGTCGGTACGCCCTCAATATGGTTATTATCTCCGTGACGAATCCAGATACAGGTCTTTTGTACAGCCGCTGCAAATGAGCTTTGATAAGGAAAATTTTCAATGGATCCTGTTTGTGAAATGGAAGGTTTATAAGGGTACCAAGATAGCACAGTTTACATATGTGTATTTCCTTCTCCATTGGTAAGATACCCAATAGTCCGAGAGCAAGTTTTGTATTTGTTCGTTTTGGTAGAGACTGGGCAGATTTTACACAGGTACGCAATGAACGTTCTATGATGGCAATAGCAGTCGTTTGTTGTAGAGGGATAACCTCACAACCGTATAGTGCTTTCGGTTGAACCACAGTCTTGATGATATTGCACATTGTAATCGGCGAAGCACTGTTCAGTAGTCTGTTACCCGCGATGGCGAAGAATGTCTTTCTCATTGCTGACGAAACAACTGAACTATGCGATACATTCGATGTGAATAATTCCTTGTACCAATCCAAGATGTGCACAATCGGTACCCTCCGTTATAAAATCGGAACCAAGCATCCATGTACGCCTACTGCGGTTGTGTGCAGCTTTTGACTCGTTAAAGACCACAGTTTTACTTTTAGTGCACGAGAAACTAAATCTCCATTGAATACTATACTTAAAGCATGTGTCCATAAGATTGTCCAGGCCGTGTTTAGTTAGAGATAAAATGGTGATGTCATCTGCAGTAGTAGGTGCGACACATTATATAGAACCGACATTTAGTCCAAATGGAGACTTCCTTAAGTCTAGTAGAAGATCATTGATGTAAATGAGATAACACAATGGCGAGAGAACACCCCCTTGCCTTGTCCCTTGACCAATGCTAAACTTCTCCGAGAATATGTTGTTAGCAAACACCATGCTACTCACATCCGTGTGGACGTTTCCAAGCAATCTGATAAATTTACTGGAAAACCCGAGGCGTATGAATTTGAACAAAAGGCCTTCGTGTCACACTCTATCGAAGGCCTTCTTAGAATCAAGAAAAGCTGCATACACTTTTGAACCATGATCGTTTGCGTGTGATATAGCTTCTTGTAGTACAAATGAAGTTATATTGCATCCAAATCCTTTTTGGAAGCCAAACTGCAATTGGTCAGGAAAGTTAGATAGTTCCGTTGAGCTTAGAATTCGTTTCTGTAGAATTGTTTCAAACATTTTGTAAATCACTGGTAGGAGTGTTATTGCCCGATAGCTATCTGGCGACGTCGAAGGCTTTGGGTGTCCTTTATACAGAGGGATAATGACGCCAAGTTTCATTCCAGGTGGGATCCATTCAAGTTCCAGGATGGCATTGAATAGAACCAGAATACATTCCTTAAGATTATCTGTGTGATTACTAAAATGTTCACTCGTGACACAGTCGTAACCAGGAGCTTTGTTTGGTTTCAATCGTTTTATTGCACAATCAATTTCATCCATAGAAATCGGCCGACACTGGGAGCAAACTTCAACTGGAGTGTAGAGTTCGGCAAAATATGAAGCCCAACCTGAATTAATTTCAACCGGGTCACGTGTGGGAACTTCGTCAAATTTCATTACTGATCCGACCATTTGCGTGTGAGATTTCCTTTTCAATATGCGCCAGAACATAGTTGGGTTATGCAATGCATTCTTTTCAAGTTCGTAACACTCGGCCTTCATTGAATCACGGACAGCCTCTCGGTGTGCTCTCCTGAATTGGCGCTTCGCTTGCATATAACTAACATAATGTGGAGAGCTTGTTTGTGCAAATCGCGCATGTCTAATTTCAGTCTGTCGAGGTTTGCATTCCAATATGGTTTGAGATGGCGGGAAAAACGCTTTATCGGAACTGATAAGTCTGAAGCGGTTACAATGGCGTGTATCAGTGCCTCATATAAGTTGTTTAACGACACTTTGGAGGTTAGAACACATCCGTATGGATCAGGGCATAGTGAGTCCAAGTTGTTCCTGTATGCCTCTAGATTAGCACGCTGCCACGCAAAACGACGGCGATCAGTAAGCGACTGCGTGATTGGAACTGGGTCCTTACATATAATTGAGCATGAAACCGGATGGTGGTTGGATGTATTGAGAGAATCGTCGCTGATCACTTCACAATCAACTACAGTGTCTAGAAACATCTTTGGTATCAGTATGTGGTCTAGGAGAGAAGGTTTGTTAACTGTATAATATGGTATGTATGAGTATTCACTGCCTTTGCACATGCTTGAAGATGTAAGAGACGTCAGCTGGCACTTGTCAATGAAATCACTAAAAAGTGTACTTCTAGTATTTTTATGTCTAGAAACGTCAGTATGTGAATCACGTTGTAAGTGAGCGTTGAAGTCGCCCATCATCAGAACAGGACCGTGTGGTGAAAACTCTGAGTTTAAATCTTCTAGAAGCTCAATGTAGTGTTTGAACACTTCATCACCATGGTTAACGTTTGGTATGTACAACTGGATAACAGATAAATGGTGTCTGTCATATAGTTTGAGCTGTATCCCGACGAGTTCAACACACTTAATCGAAACATCATTTCGGATAAATATCGCAACTCCGTCTCTGACATATGTGCCACCCCTGGTTGTTTTTAACGTTCTTCCGGGCTTGCTTATGCAAGTATACTTATAACTTAGTGTGTTCAAGAAGTCGATCTTGCTGTCGCATAACCAGTGTTCAGATAGACCGACAACGTGGAATGTCTCATTGTCAATGATATTCTTTAAATATGCGGCGCTACTAGTTATGCCAGTAGCATTCCAAGACAGGAATTTCAGTTTATGATGCATGTCCATTGTTGTGCACATTGTTGCGTTGAGATTCTGATCGCCAGGGTCTACAATACACACCCTCCGGCCAGAACCCCTTGTCGGCAAGTGGATAGCTGTGGTCTTTCCTAACATTCAGGCGCGCGCACACTGTTCCATTCCGTGAACTTTTCATCAGTTTCAGATGGGTTGGTAAAATTCCTTTTTCTGATAGAAACTTGTGGATTCCAGCTTGTGTCGAGCAATGCGCAATACCACCCAAATAAAACCGTAGAACGTTTTCCCTCTTAACACCAACAAATCCTCCGCCATCATTTTCGTTAGCTACATTGTTGCTTACATTTGAAAGTCCTGAGAAATTATTTTGGCGAATAACATTGTTAGTGGCCGAGCATTGGTCACTCGTCACAACAGTTGAAATCGGCTTCGGAGGAGAAGTTACAGCATTTGAATACGACTTTGAAAGATCGACCAGTCTTCGTTGAACATAACTCAGTGTCGGGCCATGTTGCGGGATTGGATTGTTCTCATGTGTATGCTCATATGTAGCCACGTTATGTCGATCAGTATTATGTGTGAATGTAGTACGGTACATCAATTGTTCACGTTCACTTGTTATTGCAGGGTCCTTTACCTCATGTTTGCAGGTGAGGTCAAGTGCAAACTCTGTCGAGGCTATAACGTTCTTAGAAGGTCGATTCTGAGCGAGACCAGCATTACCGTTTGTGCACGACTTTGAGTAATTAACAATGTGGTTGGTGTCATCGGGCACTGAGTTGTGCACAGTCGAACTGTCCATGTTGGTCATTGTTTGTGAGTCCTTTAATAGTGTGATTTCGTTAATTGAAGCCTGTGCGTGTTGTATATCGGACTCGCAGTCTGTTTCAATTAGGGTGTGAGGCGATTCGCTTTGATCAGACAGTTCAGCGAATGAGTTACGCGTTATTATGGGCACAGTCTTCGCCAGACGCGATGGTGCGAAGTCATCGCTGTTGATTGTCAAATCAAGAGAACAGTGCTGTGGTGACACCAGAGTCGTTGACGAGTCAGTATGAGAAAGGCACGATTTCACCGAAGAACTGTCCAAATGTCGATGGCTGTCACTGCTATATACATCATCGCCATTAGGTACACTTACTTGCTGCTTGGTAGCAGGACTGGAGACGTTATTGAAATCATATTTATGTTTGTGGGGAATACCATCGCACGTGTCCCCCGAAACATGACGTGGCGGACACAATGCGCGTGTCTCGTCTGAATCTGAATTTACTCGAGAAGAGTCCAATATTATGGGTGAGATGGAATTCAGATTTGCATCAGGGATCCTATTTTGAACCAGTAGCCGCATATCGTTATATTTAGCGGCTGTGTCATTTGCATATATCTCAAACACTTGGGCCATCTGATTGAAAGTTTTATCCACATGATTGCTAGATGCCTTTGATGCCGACTTGCACTTCTGATTCACTTGATAAAGTCTCATCTCGATGCTTTTCATTCGCCCAACAGATTTGTAAAATTTATCCAGCTTGCCATCCACGATACTCATATTTGTTTCAATGGTGTCATTGTTTACTTTCACATTGTCTTCTATAAGCTTAACATTTGACCTCAAGCGTGTTATGCCGGAACATTTTTCGTCAGCGATGCGACTTATATCGAGAGCAAGTTTGCGTTGCTCCTCCGTAGTCTCTGAGAGATCAGATACAACTGAATGAATAGATTTCTCTAAGCCGATGACCACTGTGTTGAAATTAATTTTCATTAGTGTGAGCTCACTTAGAACTTCCGCTAGTTTGTTTTGGATGCACACGGAACTACAAGGACATGAATCTGCAGTTTGTTTGTTCCCAGAAGAAATCGGCTTATCAGGGGCGCTCGAGTCACCATCAATGGTAGGCTTCTGTGATTTTTGAGAACCCTTACTTAGCAGTTCTCGAACATCGTCCAGAGATCCTCCATTTATGAAGAGTACCAGGTTATGTACATCGCGTGCCAACTTTTTGGAAACAGGGACACCATGTACTCTGTCAACCCGATTTTTTAGTTCATATTCTAGAAGCTCTGTACACACATTCCTAGCATCAATAAACACATTGCGCCGCAGGGTCTCCAGGTTGAACCGGTTGGGCATTTCTCGTAGAAGACATGAGACGAAAGGATCACTCGGAAGGTTAAGGATGTCCTTCAAATCAGAATATGACGTGTATGTTGGTATATAATTCGCATTTGAGCTTGAGGGTGTTGAAGGCGACGGGCAAAAGTCAGGTATTCTTGCTGAAAGCGACTGGTTATATACCGGTTGCTCTTCCGACGTATTAGGAGCGTCTTTGGGAGCAGGCATTGGTGAATTCCCAAGAACTGTGTATGTTTTGCCATCCACCTCAGTGAATTGTTCAGTCATCATTGAATAGCGGTTATTATCACAGGCGAACAGGCATTACTCATCAACTGGTCAATCACTTCACGCTGCACCATTAATTGTTCAGATTAATTGTTTATCACACCTTCCAGTACCTGGCCTGATTCCCACTGATTAGGTAGACTATACGCTGGTATCATGTGGTGTACGGTAACCGATTACTTGATGGTGATATTATATAACACACAAACGAATGTTATGCACAAGACAATATCTTATAGGCCTACATTTATATGCAAACTATTGAACGACCAACCCCCGCATGGTTAGTGTTTGTAACCGTAGCCACCAGTTTCCGATAATAGGTTGGAAATGCATGAAATTGATACATTTTATTGCCATTTCCAGAACTATTCAGAAAGTCATCCCTGCATAATTATAGAAGTACATAATATTATACTCTTGGAACAGTCAAAGCATATTGCATAAGAATATATAATAGGCAATCTTTCCGAGTTTGAGTTTACTATTGAAATCGATCCACACACGAAGCCTCCCTACATATAGTGCGTACTCGTCACAAAAGGAGATAATTAGTAAACTTTAACACCGTATAATACGACAAAGTCATTGTTATTGTTTGTGGTAGCCCCCACACACATAGAATGCGCGACTTTAAAGATGCATTATCAGAATAAAGGCTACCAAATTACTATTTCTTTGGCTTCGGGTAGAAAACAATATTTGATTTGAGTCGAGGAACCCACCCACCAAAGCTCAGAGTGATAAAATATCGATTTTTTAAATCTATTATTTGTCACGACCAATAATATTTAGTGGCCAAGTAAAAGTCTACAAGAAGATGAAGATGGATAACTCTAAAATCAACTGGCTTTTTGTGTCAGATATTTGACAAACCGGTAAAATTTCTTTGAACAAAATGTTGATATATAACAGGTTTTGGGCAATTTTATACCATAGTTCAATGTGGTTAGCATTATTTTTGGTCAATTAATCGATTCTGATAACTGAAGCGGCATTTGTTGTTGTTGGAATCTGATGAAATGGGGACCATCGAATCGAATTGAGTACATTTAAAGGTACTCAATCCGATCAGAGGGTCCTATATTACTATTTCTTTAGCTTCGGGGATAAAAAATATTTGATTAAAGTCGAGGAACCCACACATCAAAGCTCAGAGTGATCAGATGTCGATTTTTGAAACTCGTTAATTTCTCGAGATCTGGGACACTAATTTAGTCTGCCTCGTGCTCAAACAGACAAATTGCGGGTGTAAGATGGATAACTCTAAAATCAAGTGGTTATTATTATTACAGTACAGTTCTGTCCATTTCTTGTTGATATATGACTTGAATCCCAATGGCGATTTTTGTGGAATTTTATACCGCGTTCTGTAAAATCGAATTTTTGAGGGTGTAGATGAGTCTGGAACACAATTTATGGTATCTTTCATGGCCCAAATGCTGAATTAACATGAATAAGACTAACTAAAGTCGCAAGTCTGAACCATTATCACACAACAGGAACTGATCTTTAAGGTATTAAGCAAAAACTTCAAATTTTCGAGTTTAGGCCGCCATTTTGGCGGCCATCTGGGGCGAGGGGTTCCATTTTTTTTCTATAGATAGGTGGCATAATACTTAACCTTCGCAAAAATGTTTACATTTGTATACATATGGCAACATTTGTTCTCACTATAATCGAATTAATCTCAGTCAGAGTCTCTTTTGACTAAGGGTGGCCATGTTGGTCGCCATCTTGGATCCGGGATTTTCCCCAAAGCGGATTTTAGCGGATTTTGGATATGTTGTAGCAGAGATTCTCCCGCGTTGAATGACACCGCGATCGCTTCTTTACCAATTTCTTCTGGGTCAACCCCCTTTTTTGCGTACCACGACCATACTATAAGCCATTCCAACGATTCATTACCAAACTGAGCCAAACTTGAGATATTGTGGCGTTTAGAACTAATCGCCGGTAACAAGTTGTCAAAAAAGAAATGGTGCCTTTCCATACTGATATTCCTGGAAATAAATTGACATTTCCACGACTACCCCCTTTTGTGCGCAAAATTTTAGTATCGAAAAATACCACCACCCCACCAAATTTGGCGACCAAAGTAGATGCTTGACGATGAATCCCACACAACTGGCCGAGGATTTAATATAGCTTATGAATTTCTTTTTTTTCTTTTTATCGTTCACTTGGAAGGCTCAGCGAGATCAATATTAGGCGAGGGCGATCTCACTTCGCCTCACATGACACCATATCCGACCACTAAGCGTCCGTAACTTATAGTATGCATCCATCCACCATGCCAAATTGATTATATTTAATTATTCTGATTATAAACCTGTGTGATGTACATGCTGCTAGAGGTCCTGAAGGTGAGCGGAGGTTCATCTATGTTTTAATAACTTGTCCTCCAATCCCTCAGTCTCCGTATCCTGTTGGTTACAAGCAACTAAATAATTGAAATTTTGGCCCTTGGCATATATGTGTAGGGAAACTCGAGTCAGCATTAAACAATCTGGCAGCTGGTGTGTAATATCTTCGGTTGATTAAAGATACGGGTGGCGCTGGCGATGGGTATGCTGTTAAAATATTCACCTACGTCAAAAACCGCCATAAACAGAAAAAATAGTAAAATATAGACATACCTTGTTCTTATACCAATCAGAAATATGGCAAAAAACAGTATGTTATGGTCATATGTTTTTCCTTTGTTATGTAAACAAAAGCAAAAAACGTGACAGAACCTGGCTTTTGTTTAGATCCGGATATGGTAAACATAAAAAGCGTTATTTGTTACCGTTTTCCTGAAATGGAAATAATAAAGAGCGTTTATATCATTTGTGTGTGATTAGCCAATATAATTGCGCTGTGTTATGTAAACAGAAGCAAAACTTCTGTAACACGAGCAGGCTCTTGTTTACGTACACCATCGTACGTCTTGACGATATTATACTATGTACGCGATGAGTATGTTTGGCATACACACGTATGAACAAAACTATATATATTTTAATAATCCTTCTGTTGTGTGATTCATCGTCAAGCGTCTACTTTGGTCGCCTATAATAAAAATTTTCGCACAAAAGGGGTAGTTGTGGAAATGTCAATTTATTTCCAGGAATATAAGTATGGAAAGGCACCATTTCTTTTTTTGACAACTTGTTATCGGCGATTAGTTCTAATCGCCACACTATCTCAAGTTTGGCTCAGTTTGGTAATGAATCGTTGGAATGGCTTAACACTAACACTGTCGCCTATTGGAAATAATTAGTTGATTGTAACTTGTTATGCAAATAAATTATATTTAAAGTCTCATCACTAACGACAGAACTAGACAGTGCATGGTCTATCTCTATATATTAATATACACCGTTAGTTGATTATTCACGGTTTGTATTTGAGTTGATAACATGTCTGACAGTTATAATGTTTGTCCGTTGCATAGTAATGTGCATAGGGATTCTTCGTATATTCTAATTGACATATTTACATCGAAAAACGCGATTCCCATGACTATCCCAACAATAAAACTAGTTCCCATTGGCTGAGTATCTCACATTGTAATTAAATTTCTTTTTAGAATAGATGGATGGTGACATATAGCAAGTTCCGTTGACATTTGTTTTAACTCACTGGGCTTGGTTGGCGGAACATTACTGTCTTCGAGACGTAGGAACTTAGTTACGTATCATCATTGCCACACATAACATAAATGTGCAATTTCACCAGCCTTTACATTAGAGTACGAAGGTTCCAGATAGGGACGTGGCGACAGGGGTTGGGGGTGTCTGACCTCCCAAATTTGGTCTATATTTTCAACAGTTGGAAATTTCATACCTGACACATTAGTTCGAAATTTCACACCAACAATAGGTTGAAAATGTTCTTGTACTTTGATTTTCAGACAATTTATTGGGGGGGGGGATTTATTATTTTTGGACCAATATTTACATATTTTCCTACTTTTGGTCAAAATGTTTGACTGAAATGGCCATCAGCTGGAAAATTTCCAACACTTGGAAAGCTTGTGTCCTGGTCCCTCCCCCACGGCCAGTCAAAAACAGCTAGTTAATTTAAGAAAACAATATTGTCCTATATTTGGTCAACATTGTCATTGGAATTGTCATCAGTTGGACATTTTCCAACTTAAGTGGTGGTGTCAGGTCTGAAATTTCTTGAAAAGCTTGAGGCTAGTCTAGATTTTCTTGTTCAGATTTCAAAATTTTCGCACACCGGGCCCAACCATGGTCGGCTGGTGTCATGGTCCCTCCCCCCGTGGCAAATAAATAAATCCTAATCAGTTTAAGAAAACAACATTTTACTACAATTGGTCAAAATTGTGGACTGAAATGGTCATCAGTTGGAGAACTTTCCAACCTAAGGGAGAGTGTGAGGTTTGAAATTTCCAACACTAGGAAAGATGGAGGTCAGTCTAGATGCTAGGATTTTGCGATTTTCTTGTTCAGTTCTCACATCGGTCAAACAACCATGGTCGGCCCGGTGTGTCTTGATATCTCGTGTGCACTGGTCAGGAGTTAGACCACTAGATGTTAGAATTTATGCAATTTTTAGGTTAAAATATCTTAATGTTCTCCTACCGGGAAAAGAGAACCATGGTTTGTGAATATATAAGCTATTAGGCTTGAGCACTGAGTGCAAGGGGTGGGGTGGGTGCAAATGGAATTAAGCAAAACTTGTATTTGGTCTGATTCAAGGGGGGGGGGGGTGCATTTGGAATTATCCAAGGTGGACACCCCCCAACAGAGAGCCTCTAGCCACGTCTTATTTCAGAAAATATTTCAAAATATAAAATAGCCAGTCTGTATATCGACTGGTGATTCTCATGATAACCACGTCGACATAGTATACATAATAACTCTCCTATTTAGTGTAAATATGGAAAGATGATATAAGGTGATTTGAATTATACGTGTATCTAAGCAACATGTAAATTGCTGTAACCACCCCTGGTCAAGTGGTCCTGCTAATGTGCTATGATGCTGTTAGGGCTAAAACTGATGCTGTCAAAGGGGTACTTTACACCAAATCACGACCATCACTTTTTATACTCAACAGAATATATGTAACAAATGAATAAATGTGCTCTATGAAAGATGCAAACATGCAACATTATAATGGCCATGGGTTTATGACTCGAGCACATGGGTGTAGTTTGCACTAATCAATGGCTCAAATTGATTCATTTGTTGTATATATATATTATGTTGAGTATAAAAGGAGATGGTCGCATATATGGCCGGATTTAGTGTACAGTACTCCTTTAATCGCGTCTATCTAAGCAACATATCAATTGCTCTAACCACCCCTGGTCATGTGGTCCTGCTAATGTGCTATGATAATGTAAGGGTCCTGCTGAATTGCTATGATGCTGTTAGGGCTACACTATTGCTGTTAAGAATCAGTAACATTGTTGTATCTAAAGTGGTCATTTTCGCGGTATATGGCCAATCCAAACGATTTGAGAAAAAACCTGTGTCTGTATAAAACATTAAAAATTATATACATTTTTTGCAAAAATTAATAATGGCTGCGCTGGTGCTTGCAAAACGACAGCCGAGTTGCAACAACTAATACAACCAGTATTAAGATATTTTACAATATATATGTTTTTGAATGTTTGATACAATAATGGCTTTTCCTTGATATTTTCAGATTATACGAACACCGCGAACATTACAACTTTAGAAACAATAACAGTACTGTTTCTTAACAACATCATAACAATTCAGCAGGACCAATCAGCATCATGGCACACTAACATGACCACTTGACCAGGTGTGGTAACGTACGCATTCGCTTTGATCTGTTCGGACAGACTCGCCACTGGACAAGAAGATATTTCGGGCATTGATTTTGATCAACATCACTGCAAATCGGGTGTCCGTGATTTACGATTTGAGCAATGAACTAAGTACATTATTATATAGAAATACAATACCCTAACAATCTGGCAGATCATAAAATGAAAATCTCAATGGGTTGTCGTGATCTTATTTCAACCATTAAAGGTTAATATTCACATGCATCAGCCTGTAGCGTCGGTGTCTCCTCTAATTGTTTTCGTTTGTTAACAAGAAAAAACAATTGGCCGCAGTGACTCCAGACAAGATGGCGTCAATCATGGTTTCCATTTGTTTGATATGCACGATGTCTCTTTGGTCGCCATTATAGTATCACTTGCGGTTTTATTGTCAACTCGATTCGTTATTCTAATATACAGCGCTTACAAATTAGCCAAAACTCAATCACCAAAATCCAGTATGGCGGCCAAGATGACTAACATATTTTATTCCAGTGCGATGTCCATTTCCATTGGTACTCACATTTGGCATGTTGGTAAAGTTCTTGTTATTACTTCATATTAAACAAATCCCTCAAATAATAGAACTGTGTCCACCTTTGAACACAACGCGCACAATAATCTTTTATTTTATTGGCCAATCGCGGCTAGTTGTATGAGGTTTGACAAGTGATGGTTGTTTGATATAACAAAACCAATTAACTGAATGTCTGTATAATTAAATTAAATTTTTGAAACAAACCGAAGGAATTTACACACTGCCCTTTGTGGTGGTTAGGACATCACGAGTTAGAACTATAGAGTTAGAACGTGCGCATAATAATAAAAACCGACATTTGGTCCAATTGAACCAACCGACTGATTGGTAATAACCTGGCCACCATAATTCCACCCGATCCTTACGATGTTATACGCTACCGCTGGAAATCTGTTAAAAAGTTAGGCACTGGCAGCGCTAACAAGATCTGATCTTTCTAGCTTGAGAACTACAACTCTCTATATATAACGTACCTTCGACTAAATAACGGATTGGTCAGATACGTTTTACAACATCACAAAGGGGCCTGTGGCTTTGCGCACATTTTGATCATTTAAACAGTTTGATTTAACTCATTTTTTTTTTATAGATTGAGATCCTTGCTCAAATTAACAAACATTTTTGTTTTATATTATTTAAAAAAAAAAAAAAATTAATTTTGTTTTAATTAAAATTTTGAAGAAAAAAAACTAACGCCGTTATAACCTCCGCCCGGATACACCGAGTCAGCACACCAAATTTGGTTGAAATCGGACCAGCAGTCTGGAAGAAAAATGCGCACAGACAGACGGACGGACAGACAGATCGCACTCTTTTTATATAAAGATTGATGAAAACAAAATGTATTTTGTTTATAAAATATGCACAGGAGAAAATAAATAAATAAAGAAAGACATCACATATACAAAATATACATCGACCCCCGGTTTTTTTCTCATACAGCCCGGTGACTTCCATACATCGTCACCATCATTCTCCGACATCGCGGAGGCTCACACCTTCACATTACATGTAATGGACTCTACCACTCTGTAGTTGTGTCAATCCCCTTTCAATGCGTACGTGCATTCTCTCATAAATGACGATTACATGAGGCCTGCATGCATTCGAACACTCCAATAGGAGGACCACAAATGGATTAGTAACGATCGAGCGTAAATCGTATGAAATGTGACGGGTACATACGTGGTTCAAAGATAAGCGCGAAAAGTCGATGGACGGCAAATTGTTCCAAGCGTGCGATACCAACAGACTGCCTTAATGCTCTCGCATTGTCGGCGTTGGGTGACACTTCCTGGGAAGCCACAAAACTTCGTCCACATTACGACGGCGAGTGAGTTGGAACTTGTCAGTGCATTTTCATGTATTACATTTCTCGAGGGAAGATTATTACTGGGTCGAGCGTGAACCGGACAAGGGAGTAATTTGATGAATGAATGCCGAAGAAGTTGTCAATTCCCCCAAATCAGCCATTGAGCGTGCTCTGTTTTTCCCCGGGAGAACGTTACCTCGTTTTTATCACGAGAATCACGGCATAACAGCATATTTCGTTCTCGACATCTGACTTGTCGAATACAATGTTCTCTCAAAGATACCTACTGTGTCACGGATTTATTGCAGTGTTATTTATTTGTGTTTTTAAACAAATCGCATGTGTTCGAGAACTGAATATTTCGGTGATTGTTCCTTTTGATCAGAGGCGACAATTCAGTTTACAACGAGTTGCGCCGGCTTTGGAGTTAGGTTTTAAGGATTCACGTGCATTCTCGAATAACACGAGATTTAACTTCCGGTACGGTGATTCGAAATGTTCTATTATTCACGGGATTAATGAAGCATTCAAAGCATATACCGAAAACTCGGTCAATGTGTTTTTCGGCCCAGTTTGTGACCTTGCAGTGGCGCCCATGGCCAGACAAATGACGTTCTGGAATGTCCCGATCATTACCGTTGGTGCGTTCGCACGTGATTTTCGATTGAAAAGGAAATCGGCATATCCCTTGTTGACCCGCGTGTCCCCTGTCAACTATCATTCGCTAACAGGTTTGTTCGCATCAGTTTTGCGATTCTACAACTGGGGCCACATTATGTTTCTTTTTGAAGCGGAAGGACAGTCTTATGTCATCGATGGATTGTGTCATTTTACCACAGAAGGCGTACATTATGGTCTCATGAAAGAGATGCCTGGCATAAAACAGGACTACTTCAAACTCAACAATGTGACATCCCTGAAGAAAACAATGCTATCGGAGGTTGGGCTAAAGTACACAGGTAAGTCTTGCATGCATGTGATTAGGGAGTTCTCGCAACTCACGGATATAGTAAAGATTACATTTAGCTATTCGTAGCTGGTCGAAACCTCCCTAATATTTGTTTCGCAAAATATAACGACGACGATTAGGATTATGAACCCTTTCATGACGGGAGATTCGCTAGTGCAGCATTAAAGATCATGTGCCAGTGCATTATCTTATATATGCGAGTCTCCCATAGGAAGCCTCACATATATAAGACAATGCACTGGCTTACAAGGTCAGGGTAAATATTGTTAGGTCAATACATTATCTTATATATGCGAGGCTTCCTATTGGAGACTCGCATATATATAAGAGAATACATTGGAACAGGGTTTTCGCAAAATTGCAGGTTAATCATGGCAATGCACTGGCCATCGTTAGCAGTGATATATTCGCTTTGCACTGTGCATATGATTAACCCTTTCATGACTAGCTTCCTGAACTTTATCGAAAACCCTGTGCCAATGCATTCTCTTATATATGCGAATCGCCCATAGGGGGACTCACATATATAAGAGTATTAACTGTCACGTGGTCTTTAATGCTGCATCAGCGCAGCTCCCGTCATGAGAGGGTTAAGCACAACCCACAGAATATTATTTTATTCAATCAGCCAATTGAGGACATTTGTCTGAGGCTTGATACACTCTTAGTTCTCACTTGAGCAGGCTTTACGAGATTAGCATTATGTTATATATCACCCCGCTCTCTGTGTGACAGTAAAACAAAACACCAATACTACCTTAGTACGACTGCCGACAGAATGATGCATAGCATAGCGAGTATGAACAGTTCCTTATTTTATCCACACTCTTAGAACAAATGTATAAATTCTACACAATACGTTTTAATTTTGATCCTAAACACAATTGTGTAGAAAAGACACATGCCATATGTGTCGAATGAAATTTCCTCAACATTGAATATGAGTGAATATGTGAGTGTCTCACATTTATTAGATGATATATGTTCTATTGGAGACACAAAACTAGCAAAGGCACAAAATATTGGCAGCAGTTGTAAATTTGTTATACACTGTGTTTGTGTCAAAACTGAACAGCACACAATTGTGTAGCACAAAGTTTTGAAGCTGCTGCCAGGTTTTTAATATGGTAGCTTTTACGAGATTTGTGTCTCTAATAGAACATATTTAATCTACTAACTATAATATACTCACATTTTCACTCATATTCAATGTTGAGAAAATTCCACCGACATATATGCCATGTGTCGTTTCTACACAAGATAAAAATTCAAACATATTGTGTAGCATTTATACACATTGTTCTAAGAGTGTAATGTGATGGCTGTATTACATAACCGTAGCTATATAACTGAATGAGCGTATGTTTAAATGAAGTTTTTGCTACAAACGGAATAAATTGATAGCCGTCTGTTTTGACGTCACGGCTACAGTTAGAACGTACGCACACTTTGATGAGAACATGCACATATTCTGATGGTGTAATGCCCTACACGTAGTCGTAATTCTATTCCGGAGTTTTGCTAAACGTCCCTATTATAAAAAGGTCGAGTCATGCGCAAACGAGAACGTGTATTTTGATATATATACGACCACGACTCAATCGTAAGTGGAAAGTTTTATGTCGCATGCATAACCGACCGCAAGTTATGGGTTAACTGTGCCGCTTCCGCTCAAGCTATCGACTTGTGGATTGGAACTTTAGTACACACATGTCTATTCTGCATGATAGTCCATGCCGTATCTCGCTCAGACATCTGGGGTGGTGCGGTAGGGTGCGGTCGGATACCGGCGGCCCTACTAAAAGCCGACCGCACCTCCCCAAGTGGTCCGAACGAGATGGGGCAAGCACTATCGTGCAGAATAGACCTGTATGTACCAAATTCCAGTCCCCAAGTGGATAGCTTGAAGCCTTGAACGGAAGCGGCACTGTTAGGTACGCAAAATGCCATAAGGCGTCGACCGCACCTCCCCTGGCTGCCTGCCCACGGAATGGGACATCACATCATGCAGCGAATACCCATATGCACCCATGTGCGATCGGGCAAATCGCTAGCTGTAGCGGAAGTGAATAAATTAACCCATACGCTGCTGTCGAATTCGCTATGAGTGTACGCAAAAACGCCGAAAATAATACCCACCGACCGCCCGCCACCAAGGGACCGAGCGAGATGTGGCATGCATTATCGTGCAGAATAGACCTTAGTGTACCAAAGTTCCATTCCCCAAGTCAATAGCTTGAGCGGAAACGGCACGTTAACCCCTAACATGCGGATGCCGATGGGTATTCGCTGCATGATATGTCTATCTCCGTGATCAGGCAGCCAGGGAGGTGCGGTCGGTGCCTTTTTGGATTTTGCGTACATACCTGACGGAACCGACCGCAAGTTAGGGGTTAACTGTGCCGCTTCCGCTCAAGCTATCGACTTGAGGATTGGAACTTTAGTACACACAGGTCTATTCTGCATGATAGTCCATGCCGTATCTCGCTCAGACATCTGGGGTGGTGCGGTCGGGTGTGGTCGGATACAGTCGGGTGCGGACGGATGCGGTCGGCTTTTAGTAGGACCCGTAACCGGTAGTTGGAATCATGCTCACGACAAGATCGTGAATATAAACTGTTTGAATTCAGCTTCGAAATGACCGCATTACGAACAACCCGCGATATCTTCATCTGAGACGACATCGCCCTCGTATGAACTAAATAACTGTAACGATTCGAAACGTAACGAGCCGAAACGTAGTCAGCAATATGCAACTAATGATGATTCTATCATTGGGGGTACGTTCTAAAACTATATTCCAAATTCCATTAAACCGCTCCAGGATACAGCTTCCACTTCAAAATTCGTGTCATGAGAACGAGGAGCAATTTGTCTGCGATAAATTGGCTCCTTTGTCATTATTATATTTAGCCTCGAATCTTCTTTAATATGCCCAGCAGACATCATCCCCTTTAATATGCCCAGCAGACATCCTCCCCTTTAATATGCCCAGCAAACATCCTCCCCTTTAATATGTCCAGCAGACATCCTCCCCTTTAATATGCATAGCAGACATCATCCCCTTTAATATGTCCAGCAGACATCCTCCCCTTTAATATGTCCAGCAGACATCCTCCCCTTTAATATGTCCAGCAGACAAACTCCCCTTTAATATGCCTAGCAGACAAACTCCCCTTTAATATGCCTAGCAGACAAACTCCCCTTTAATATGCCTAGCAGACAAACTCTCCTTTAATATGCCTAGCAGACAAACTCCCCTTTCTTTTGACATCCATATATTTATGTGCCACCTTCATTATGTGGGGAAATTATATGACGGATAGGTTGTAAGCCATTATTTCTTTCACTACACTTATGTTGACACACGGAAAGGCTTTATGGTCCGCCAGCCAGTACTCCATTCTGATTTGTTATTGTCGTACTGGATATATCTTTATTGCCTCCTCGTGGGAGAGAGTGTACATGTAGAGCATGACAGTGTGCTTGATATTTACAGGTGCAAATTATATACAATATAATAGGTACATATAGAATTATTTGTATGGTCGTGCCGCAATTCGGTAGACATATTGTGCGTGGGATAAGCACGTGCGTTCAGCGGGATTCATGATCTAGGTGATGTATGGTCAGGAATAGTCCAACTTCTATGAAGGTTTCTTCCACTTGTGTGAAGTAACAGTCAGGAATAGTTCAAGCCAATGGGTTGAGATGAGATCCTGTGTAATAGCGACGTTAATTGTTAGATATGTCACGTCGAAAATGACATAATTATTACGCGCGCCGCGTGTATACTAATGTCCAAATTTTTGTTTCGCCTGGGCGCTGGAGTTTACGCTGGGGTTTTTATTTATAGATATTGGGAATTTTTGGGACGGATTTAAAAGTCGAACTGCGCGACCCAGAGGCCGATTCCGGTAAAAGGTGTAGTTAGGAATTTCAATTTCGTTTATTATCCTTTACATTATTATGTCAATAATGTTGATTTTTGGTTTGTGACAAACTATGTCAATTTCAAATAAATGAAATGAAAAAGATAATTTGTAAGTCTTATATTTCAACTTTTATAGACATATTTCGTTCTGCAGCCCACTGGGGGTTGTGGTCGGAGACGGCCGAGTCGGTCGCCGGTTCGGTAATTAGGTGCTGGTTGTTATTTTAGTTTTAACGGAATTCTGAGTTGGTCATTCGCAAAACCAATATATTTTATATTCTATAATTACAATCATGGGTATATAAGATATGATCTTGATCGCGTTACCATTTCTGACATTGGTTTTCTTGTTAGCTATAATATCCAGATCGATGACCAGAACGTGTTAATAATCGAGATTAAAGTACGACCTTATGCACGTGCGTCACATAGTAATTTAATATGCGTGAGATATGCGTTGGGGTTACCCACTATACTTATGTTGATAAACAGAAAGGCTTTATAGTTCTTCAGCCAGTCCTCCATTCTGATTGGTTATTGTCATTTCGGAGGCTAGGTGTGGTTTGCGCTGACCCATTTTATCAGACAATTACTTACCTGTATTAGTTAAAATATAAAACAAGACGATTTGATAGTACCCAGACAATTACTTACCTGTATTGGTTAAAATATAAAACAAGACGATTTGATAGTACCCAGATAATTATTTACCTGTACTGGTTAAAATATAAAACAAGACGATTTGATAGTACCCAGATAATTATTTACCTGTACTGGTTAAATTATAAAACAAGACGATTTGATAGTACCCAGACAATTACTTACCTGTATTGGTTAAAATATAAAACAAGACGATTTGATAGTACCCAGACAATTATTTACCTGTATTGGTTAAACTATAAAACAAGACGATTTGATAGTACCCAGACAATTATTTACCTGTATTGGTTAAAATATAAAACAAGACGATTTGATAGTACCCAGACAATTATTTACCTGTACTGGTTAAACTATAAAACAAGACGATTTGATAGTACCCAGACACTTACTTACCTGTATTGGTTAAACTATAAAACAAGACGATTTGATAGTACCCATACAATTACATAACTCTATTGGTTAAACTATAAAACAAGACGATTTGATAGTACCCAGACACTTACTTACCTGTATTGGTTAAACTATAAAACAAGACGATTTGATAGTACCCAGACAAGTACTTACCTGTATTGGTTAAACTATAAAACAAGACGATTTGATAGTACCCAGACAATTACATAACTCTATTGGTTAAAATATAAAACAAGACGATTTGATAGTACCCAGATAATTATTTACCTGTACTGGTTAAAATATAAAACAAGACGATTTGATAGTACCCAGATAATTATTTACCTGTACTGGTTAAAATATAAAACAAGACGATTTGATAGTACCCTGACAATTACTTACCTGTATTGGTTAAACTATAAAACAAGACGATTTGATAGTACCCAGACACTTACTCACGTGTATTGGTTAAACTATAAAACAAGACGATTTGATAGTACCCAGACAATTATTTACCTGTATTGGTTAAACTATAAAACAAGACGATTTGATAGTACCCAGACAATTACTTACGTGTATTGGTTAAACTATAAAACAAGACGATTTGATAGTACCCAGACACTTACTTACCTGTATTGGTTAAACTATAAAACAAGACGATTTGATAGTACCCAGACACTTACTTACCTGTATTGGTTAAACTATAAAACAAGACGATTTGATAGTACCCAGACAATTATTTACCTGTATTGGTTAAACTATAAAACAAGACGATTTGATAGTACCCAGACAATTACTTACCTGTATTGGTTAAACTATAAAACAAGACGATTTGATAGTACCCAGACACTTACTTACCTGTATTGGTTAAACTATAAAACAAGACGATTTGATAGTACCCAGACAATTATTTACCTGTATTGGTTAAACTATAAAACAAGACGATTTGATAGTACCCAGACAATTATTTACCTGTATTGGTTAAACTATAAAACAAGACGATTTGATAGTACCCAGGCACTTACTTACCTGTATTGGTTAAACTATAAAACAAGACGATTTGATAGTACCCAGACAATTATTTACCTGTATTGGTTAAACTATAAAACAAGACGATTTGATAGTACCCAGACACTTACTTACCTGTATTGGTTAAACTATAAAACAAGACGATTTGATAGTACCCAGACACTTACTTACCTGTACTGGTTAAACTATAAAACAAGACGATTTGATAGTACCCAGACACTTACTTACCTGTATTGGTTAAACTATAAAACAAGACGATTTGATAGTACCCAGACACTTACTTACCTGTACTGGTTAAATCATAAAACAAGACGATTTGATAGTACCCAGACAATTATTTACCTGTATTGGTTAAACTATAAAACAAGACGATTTGATAGTACCCAGACACTTACTTACCTGTATTGGTTAAACTATACAACAAGACGATTTGATAGTACCCAGACAATTATTTACCTGTATTGGTTAAACTATAAAACAAGACGATTTGATAGTACCCAGACACTTACTTACCTGTATTGGTTAAACTATAAAACAAGACGATTTGATAGTACCCAGACAATTATTTACCTGTATTGGTTAAACTATAAAACAAGACGATTTGATAGTACCCAGACACTTACTTACCTGTATTGGTTAAACTATAAAACAAGACGATTTGATAGTACCCAGACACTTACTTACCTGTACTGGTTAAACTATAAAACAAGACGATTTGATAGTACCCAGACAATTATTTACCTGTATTGGTTAAACTATAAAACAAGACTATTTGATAGTACCCAGACACTTACTTACCTGTACTGGTTAAACTATAAAACAAGACGATTTGATAGTACCCAGACAATTACTTACCTGTACTGGTTAAACTATAAAACAAGACGATTTGATAGTACCCAGACACTTACTTACCTGTATTGGTTAAACTATAAAACAAGACGATTTGATAGTACCCAGACAATTATTTACCTGTATTGGTTAAACTATAAAACAAGACGATTTGATAGTACCCAGACACTTACTTACCTGTATTGGTTAAACTATAAAACAAGACGATTTGATAGTACCCAGACACTTACTTACCTGTATTGGTTAAACTATACAACAAGACGATTTGATAGTACCCAGACAATTATTTACCTGTATTGGTTAAACTATAAAACAAGACGATTTGATAGTACCCAGACACTTACTTACCTGTATTGGTTAAACTATAAAACAAGACGATTTGATAGTACCCAGACAATTATTTACCTGTATTGGTTAAACTATAAAACAAGACGATTTGATAGTACCCAGACACTTACTTACCTGTATTGGTTAAACTATAAAACAAGACGATTTGATAGTACCCAGACACTTACTTACCTGTATTGGTTAAACTATACAACAAGACGATTTGATAGTACCCAGACAATTATTTACCTGTATTGGTTAAACTATAAAACAAGACGATTTGATAGTACCCAGACACTTACTTACCTGTATTGGTTAAACTATAAAACAAGACGATTTGATAGTACCCAGACAATTATTTACCTGTATTGGTTAAACTATAAAACAAGACGATTTGATAGTACCCAGACACTTACTTACCTGTATTGGTTAAACTATAAAACAAGACGATTTGATAGTACCCAGACACTTACTTACCTGTACTGGTTAAACTATAAAACAAGACGATTTGATAGTACCCAGACAATTATTTACCTGTATTGGTTAAACTATAAAACAAGACTATTTGATAGTACCCAGACACTTACTTACCTGTACTGGTTAAACTATAAAACAAGACGATTTGATAGTACCCAGACAATTACTTACCTGTACTGGTTAAACTATAAAACAAGACGATTTGATAGTACCCAGACACTTACTTACCTGTATTGGTTAAACTATAAAACAAGACGATTTGATAGTACCCAGACAATTATTTACCTGTATTGGTTAAACTATAAAACAAGACGATTTGATAGTACCCAGACACTTACTTACCTGTATTGGTTAAACTATAAAACAAGACGATTTGATAGTACCCAGACAATTATTTACCTGTATTGGTTAAACTATAAAACAAGACGATTTGATAGTACCCAGACACTTACTTACCTGTATTGGTTAAACTATAAAACAAGACGATTTGATAGTACCCAGACACTTACTTACCTGTACTGGTTAAACTATAAAACAAGACGATTTGATAGTACCCAGACAATTATTTACCTGTATTGGTTAAACTATAAAACAAGACGATTTGATAGTACCCAGACACTTACTTACCTGTACTGGTTAAACTATAAAACAAGACGATTTGATAGTACCCAGACACTTACTTACCTGTATTGGTTAAACTATAAAACAAGACGATTTGATAGTACCCAGACACTTACTTACCTGTACTGGTTAAACTATAAAACAAGACGATTTGATAGTACCCAGACACTTACTTACCTGTACTGGTTAAACTATAAAACAAGACGATTTGATAGTACCCAGACACTTACTTACCTGTACTGGTTAAACTATAAAACAAGACGATTTGGTAGTACCCAGACACTTACTTACCTGTATTGGTTAAACTATAAAACAAGACGATTTGATAGTACCCAGACAATTATTTACCTGTATTGGTTAAACTATAAAACAAGACGATTTGATAGTACCCAGACAATTACATAACTCTATTGGTTAAAATATAAAACAAGACGATTTGATAGTACCCAGACACTTACTTACGTGTATTGGTTAAACTATAAAACAAGACGATTTGATAGTACCCAGACAATTATTTACCTGTATTGGTTAAACTATAAAACAAGACGATTTGATAGTACCCAGACAATTATTTACCTGTATTGGTTAAACTATAAAACAAGACGATTTGATAGTACCCAGACAATTATTTACCTGTATTGGTTAAACTATAAAACAAGACGATTTGATAGTACCCAGACACTTACTTACCTGTATTGGTTAAACTATAAAACAAGACGATTTGATAGTACCCAGACAATTATTTACCTGTATTGGTTAAACTATAAAACAAGACGATTTGATAGTACCCAGACACTTACTTACCTGTATTGGTTAAACTATAAAACAAGACGATTTGATAGTACCCAGACACTTACTTACCTGTATTGGTTAAACTATAAAACAAGACGATTTGATAGTACCCAGACACTTACTTACCTGTATTGGTTAAACTATAAAACAAGACGATTTGATAGTACCCATACAATTACATAACTCTATTGGTTAAACTATAAAACAAGACGATTTGGTAGTACCCAGACACTTACTTACCTGTATTGGTTAAACTATAAAACAAGACGATTTGATAGTACCCAGACAATTACATAACTCTATTGGTTAAAATATAAAACAAGACGATTTGATAGTACCCAGACACTTACTTACCTGTACTGGTTAAACTATAAAACAAGACGATTTGATAGTACCCAGACACTTACTTACCTGTACTGGTTAAACTATAAAACAAGACGATTTGATAGTACCCAGACAATTATTTACCTGTATTGGTTAAACTATAAAACAAGACGATTTGATAGTACCCAGACACTTACTTACCTGTATTGGTTAAACTATAAAACAAGACGATTTGATAGTACCCAGACAATTATTTACCTGTATTGGTTAAACTATAAAACAAGACGATTTGATAGTACCCAGACAATTACATAACTCTATTGGTTAAAATATAAAACAAGACGATTTGATAGTACCCAGACACTTACTTACCTGTACTGGTTAAACTATAAAACAAGACGATTTGATAGTACCCATACAATTACATAACTCTATTGGTTAAACTATAAAACAAGACGATTTGATAGTACCCAGACACTTACTTACCTGTATTGGTTAAACTATAAAACAAGACGATTTGATAGTACCCAGACAAGTACTTACCTATACTGGTTAAACTATAAAACAAGACGATTTGATAGTACCCAGATAATTATTTACCTGTACTGGTTAAACTATAAAACAAGACGATTTGATAGTACCCAGATAATTATTTACCTGTACTGGTTAAAATATAAAACAAGACGATTTGATAGTACCCAGACAATTACTTACCTGTATTGGTTAAAATATAAAACAAACGATTTGATAGTACCGGCGACCACATTAGTGTGTTATATCACGATTAGCGAGGGACCGCAGATACCACATTGCTGTTATACACCCATGAAATAAACCACGTGTAGAAATAAACCGGCTGGTGAATACACAAGGGGTCATAGTCATCAAATGGGATTATTTTATAAACCGGGTACGCTCTTAGAACAAATGTGTATAAATTCTACACAATATGTTTTAATTTTGATCTTCAACAAAATGGTGTAGAAATGACACATGACATGGGTAACTTTTCAGGATTTAGTCGGAAATATGGCTTGTTGCCATTCATCGGAAAGCTCTCCCCGAGAGCTTTCTGATGAATGACCACAAGCCATATTTCTGTCTAAATCGTTAGAATTTTCTCAACATTGAATAGAGTGAATATGTGAGTTTATTATAGATAGTAGGTGAGATGTGTTCTACCTGAGACACAAACCTCGTAAAAAGCTACCATATTAAAGCTCTGGCAGCAACTTAAAAACTTTGTGTTACACTTTTATGTGTTGTTCAGTGTTGACACAAGTACAGTGTAGCATTTATACACATTTGTTCAAAGAGTGTATAATTTATTTGGTAGCGACTGAACGCGTGAGTTTTCAAGTTATAATTCTTTTTGGTGTATTTTGGTCTATTCGCGGCTGCTCATGATTGAAATCAACAAAGCATGTACTGATATGCCCATGTGTTCATGTTACCAGCGATCAACAGTAGTCAAATCCCTTTCATTAGATAACCCTGCGTAGCCATTACAATGGCGATGTCTCTCCCGTTCATGGCAACAGAGCTTCGTGTTCAGCCTCGCCCGGTATAAACTACCTGGACTATATATAAACCCAGCTGGTGAATACGAGCCCTGGTGTTGCAGAGTTATATGTCATGTGTATCATAGTTTATACCACGAACATACGCATACTTTGATAAGAACATGCACATAATTTGACGACGGGCGTTTTATTAGATGTGAACATCTAATCGGTAAGATAAACATTTGATCTCTTGGGCTCTATTACTGTATATAGTAGGGGGTGGAAAAAAGTTTTTTTCCGGGCATGTATGCCGGGGTGGGTGGGTGGTCGATAGGATCAACAAACAATTTTTTCCGCAACTCAAAAATATTTTTCCTGCAAGTCTTTTTGACTGTTTTTGCAATGAACTTGGCTTAAAACACATCTATATGTCAATATTAACATAAATGACAAATTTCATGACGATCAGACAAACAGTATAGTCTTTAGCCCATGCTAATGGATTGAATATTGAAATCCAAGATGGCTGCTGGCAAAATGACTGGTTCCTATTTACAGGTCAATGTTAACATCCATGACCAATAGTATGCACAGAAATTCATATACAGCTGTTTTCAGTGAATTTCCCCACGAAAATCTCTGTTTTAGTGTTAAAAGAGGGGGTGGGTGTCCAAAAATGGTCGCAAAAAAAAATTGCCAAAAACGGAAGCAAAAATTGGACGCGGGGGTGGGTGGCTCCCAACAAGGGTCGAAAGTAAAAAATCAGCATACGCGTCTGCAAATATTTTGCGACTCCCCCCTGTATTTAGTGGTAATACCCGTATATAGATCGCCGTTTCTTTTTCAGTGAAATAGTATAGACACATAATAAGAGCAACAGCCAGTGTGGCCTTTCGCGACTTTACCGCATGCAGATGTCGCGTTAGCCATATTAGGCGACGATCTACTCATTTTGGGCAATTTAAATCCATGAATTTGACAAGTTCACAGGTGATTGAAATTCCTACGCCTTGTGTGTGAACTTGAGTGAGTTACAGGCACGTGAATGGTTCACACGGGAGTAAAGGTATGGGGCTCTGGTCACGTTTTATGACATTACAAGACAGTGTTTATAAATGATTGTGATATAAGCAAAATATACTGACAGTTTTCTGTAAAAAACAAATTTACACCACTGGTGAGATTGTCTATCTAATCCACTCCTCAATGTATATTCTATATATATGTTACTTTACGATTTTTTTAAACGTTTTGAGGGGATCTGTCAAAAGACCCCTTCTCATCTGGAAATGCGAAAGAAAAAAATTCTTAAGCTAAGTTTGTATGATTAGTGTAGTATCAAGGTGGGATCACAGCAAATTTCCACGCTCGTACTCGAATGTTCGTTCAAAAGTGGTTTTGGTGGGTCCCTGGTCCCTTTATGTTGTAAACGCGGAACTTAAGAATTGGGGTTGTTCCGCCAGCACGGCCCTCTGGACAATTCAAGCACATCACACCATCCGTACTCAATACTTCGAATTCAGTTTTCTGGGCTCCCCGATTTTAGACTGACCTCTGGGATAGACTGACCTCATCAGTGGGTCTCTCCGCGTGATGGAACAGATTTAGTATATAACAAACATAATTTATTTACAGTCACCCCATCATGTTCCTTGTGACGATAGACGCCACTGTTTTGTGTGTGCATATAACTCGGCATCACGTAGCGTGCATGGTTCGGATGAGATATAAATCTACTTGGACTGGCCTTTTTTGTTTTTGGTCAAGGTCGCATGTTTCCGTTAATTATGGAACCAAGGATCTCGAAAAATGTTGATTTGATAACCCAGGATCTCGAAAAATGTTGATTTGGTAACCCAGGATCTCCAAAAATTTTGATTTGGTAACACAGGATATCAAATTTTTTAGTTGGGTACCCAGGATATCAGAAAACGTTGATCAGAGTACACAGGATCTTCAAATCTCGCCCCATCGCCACGCGATCCCTACGTAAAGCCCCAGTCACACTCCGCTGCGATCAGGCCGGCGCTTGCATTGCGCTGAACGGTACCAAAATATGAGTAACACGCAGGAGGAAACCTGTCCAAAATTTTAAAACAAGGTATGATCCTATTCCGTTTAACACGTTTTTATTGCGCCCTTATTACGACCCATTGCGTACCTACTTTGTCAAGTCTCACGCTCTCATGCGCTCTCACTGTGCTTCCTCTACGATAGAAACGTCCTCAGTGCGTCCAAGTCGCTGTCACTGTGTTGATATAGTACGTTCTCAATAAGTTTGCAAAACGTTCTCTGCGTGGGCGCGGAGAGTATAAATAGCGCCTCATGCGTGCTCCAGTCATAGTCATAGGTGATGTACCCCCCCCCCCCAAGCTGTATAAATACAGCGTCGGGGTGCCAACACAGTCGTAGAACAGACCCGAACAGTTTGCTAAAGTTAAGCCACCACGGGCAAAGAAGCGAAATTCCTTGTCAGGGAAATTAAACAAAAAGTCGTTCTCTATTAGCCACTTGTACAGATGACAAAGATGACTGCTGCCGAACATTGCTATGCGCACCGTGTTAGACATGACTACAGTGTGGATGACCTCCAGCACTTTAGAGTCTCTTTTATGCAGATCGGAAGTATCGTAAAAACACTCACATCACGAAAACATGCACAGCACGGAATCCCCGCATTAGAGAGAGAGATACTTTATTACTCCATATCAACGGAGATTACATATATTACAAATATATACAACAAAATAATTACATATAATTTGTTAATACAAGCTGGGAGCTATGCGCGTAAACACATTTGCTAAGTTTCAGTGCAATTTTACTGCCAGTATCGTGAACAGTTCTCAACAAAGCCGCATTTGGTATTAAACGCCAACATATACATAATGGCTAGGATATGTTTAACCGCAATAAAACATATCCAGAGAATTGGTCGCCATTCAGAGGTGTTCATTTATATGCTGAGGGTATATACTTTCTATTCCGAGCAGAGGAAACAAATGAAGCGAACGCATCGCTTTAATAAGAGATTCTCGTTGCAGAGAAGATGGATCTGCAGTGGGATACACCCACCAAAGCAGTACGCTAGAAATGTGTTTTTGCTGAGGCTATCTAGGAGCGCGAATGTTTCTATCCCATGTCTGTCGATTATTGCATACCAGAAAGCATTCCTCGTCACCTGTGCAAATTCTGACATACAATCATGATACATATGAGTAAGAAGATTAACGAATGAATTATGGCAATGAATACAGGTGGCATCATTATTGTACGTGGTTTTTGCCTGAATGTTCGCCATTTTGATGCACATAGGATAGTAATCGGGTACATTGCGGCACAATTCCCAGAGTCTCCACGATGAGTGGATATCTGGCTTCACATTGAATAGGAACCTTAGGGTATCGTCTTGCTGTACACTGAGATGCATCCTACGGGCATAATGTGCAGCAAGGCGATCTCTAATCATCCTCTTCCAAACCGCCTGAGACGGGAAAACACCTGTTTCTGTGAAAGACGTGAGGTAGTGGTACATATCGATTTCTTTGAGAATTTCAGTTATGTCTTTCAGAAAGCCCTCAATTGCGCGACCAAACAACCTGTGGCCGTGGAAGTTGAATAAAAATATATTAAGAGCCGTTCTGTGACTTTTGGGGAGATTTACTAGTGTGCTAAGAAAGAGTAATTTTCTTTTATGCAGCTCGTACTCTATCGGCAATTGTCCCAATAAAGATAAAGCGAATATCGTGCTAGTACGTTTTGGTAAGTGCTGCATGTGTTTGATGCACACACGATAAGCTCTTTCGAGAGAGATATATTGAGTGCTAGAAATATCCCACCACGTTTCGCATCCGTATAGTGCCTTAGGGATAGCTACGTGTTTAAAAATCATAAGATTTGTTAACGGGGAAAACGTAGACGTAATGTGAGAACGACAACCTGCAAAGAAGCATTTACGTAGCATGTCCGTTGCGTTCTGAATTTTTGGCAGCTGCCTAGATTTACAGTTTTGTTTGATACATATAGATGGACGACTTCCACCACTTGTTGTATTTCATCTGTACCAAGTTTCCACGACCGAGACTTGGCACAACCCGTGCTGCGACTACTATTGAAAAGCAGCACCTTGCTCTTTTCATTGGAGAATTCAAAGCGCCATTTCTTACTATAGACGTGACAAATATCAAGAAGTCTGCGTAAGCCACCTTCAGTGAAAGAGAGAACAGTGATGTCATCTGCCGTTGTCGGTGATGCGCATGATGTTGAACCTATATATAGGCCATCAGTTGAATTTGCAAGATTCGAAAGAAGATCATCAATGAAGACTAGATAAAGGAAAGGAGATAAGACGCCTCCTTGTCTTGTTCCTTGTTCGATGACAAATGATTCAGAAACGATTCCATTATACATGACGTGACTCTGAACATTTGAATACATATTTGCAATTAGTTTCAATGTGAGACCGTTGACACCATTCTGGTGTAATTTGTATATGAGTCCTTCGTGCCACACTCGGTCAAAGGCTTTCTTTGAATCTAAAAATGCTGCATAGACACTTGATCCATTTGCTTCTGCATATGCAAATGCTTCTTGGAGCTCGTACGTAGTTACCGTGCAACCCACGCCCTTCTGAAATCCGTTATGTAAGCTGCTTGGGAAATCCTTAAACAAACGACTTTGCCGAAGTCGTCGAAGAAGAATTGTCTCAAGCAGCTTGTACAACACGCAGAGAAGTGTTATCGCACGATAACTATCAGGTACATGAGGTGGTTTTGGGTCGCCTTTGAAAATAGGAACAATGAGGCCTTTTGTCATGTCGGGGGAATATAGGCAAACCACAAAATTTGGGAATAAAATATACATAAAATATCATATAATGCGAGCGGGGCATTAATAATATGCTCGTTCACTAGCTCATCAAGACCGCCTGCCTTGTTTACTTTGAGCTCCTTTATTGCGTCAGTCAATTCGTCCAGTGAGACATAGTTGGCGAATTCGGGGATGCCGCTTTCAATTCGGCTATCAGATATATTTGTCAACATGTCCATTGACTGCGTTTTCAAAAGCTGAGTTCGTATGTGATGAACATTTATACAGCTCAGAGAAATAGCTTTTCCACCCTTGTGAAATATGGGAAGGATCTCTACACATGATTCCATTGAATAACATTTCCGTGCCGGGTGTGATATAGCACCTGTCTTTTGAGTTTACAGCTTTCCAAAAGCGTTTTTGGTCACTTTTAGCATATGTTTCTACTCTAGTCGCGGCATTTGAGAGGTACGTTTTAATGGTAGAACGATGCACTCTACGAAATTCACGCTTTTTATCTCGATAAGATCGAAAAGCGTGGTTGGATGGGCAGCTCGGCTTCCCCATCGATATCCATACTTTCCTAACATCGAGCATGTCTGAGTGAAGTTCGGATAGCGTCCGTGACCAATATGGTTTGGATTTTGGATTTTTTTTTAAATTCGGACTTGAGTCAACAGAAGCTTGTAGAAGAGTGTGCACAAGCTGAGAATAGAGTAAGTCAATGTCACTCTTCGAGTTTATTTTAACATTGAGATTTGAAATATCCCCTTTAACTCTGTTCTGATACATTTCTTTATCGATTTTCTTCCAATTTACATACTTACGACACCGATTAGAGTTATCGGTCGTGCATGAGGGGAAGTGTACTGTACATCTGACTGGTCGATGGTTTGACGTGTTAATTGCATTGTCATCGAGAATTTCAATATTGCGAATTAGGTCTGCTTTACAATCTCTGACAATGATATGGTCGATCAGTGAGGGTGATGCAACAGATGAATAAGGAACATAAGATACATCGGAACCTTTGCAACTATGTGATGACATAAGTGATAACATAGTATTCTTAGATAAAAATTGAATAAGAAGACTTGCTCTAGAATTATGTGCGGTGCCTAAAGTGCGAGGGCATACACCTGAACGTGGTAAGTTTGCATTAAAATCGCCCATTAAAAGTAGCATACCACGAGGTGAAATCTCGTAAATGAGATCACTTAGATCTGTGAGGCACTTGCAGTAGTCTTCATCTGAATAATTAGTATTAGGGAGATATACTTGCAATATGAAGATAAACTGATCATATCCTAAGCGGAGTCGCATCCCACTGATCCGCTCGTTATCGACTGAGATGCTGGAAGTATTGATTACATGTTTCTTATTAATGAGAAAAGCAACTCCATCACGACAGTAGCTACCAGCTGTCTTAGTGACGATGGTTTTTCCACATTTTGCATAGCTAGTGTATTTATCGTGGATTTCATTCAAAAGATGGAATTTCCCTTGATCGAGCCAATGCTCTGAAATTCCTACAATATCGTATTCTTGGTGATTGAGGAGGTCATTCATATAAGAGGCACTGGAAGTGAGGCCAGTGGCGTTCCAACTAATTACATGTACATCAGTATAGACAATTTTGTTATGACTAGTATTGCAACTATCCATGATTACTGTATGTTATAGAGTTTTTGTATTGTCCGCCATGGTTTCTCATGGGGTGGCGATATTGTCACAATCACAGGCTGGAATCGTTATTTTGGCTGCCAAGTAACAGGCGCAACTCGCCTTCCGTATATTATTACAAATTCATTTTCAGAAGCAAGCGCTCAAGTCTTATACATTCCACTCACCTGACAACACCTACCGAGTGGGACCCGGCTTAAAAACCGACCCAGCACTAGCTCGGGGTGGGGTGCAGGAACTACAGACCCATAAGTGGTCACAGCTCTCACAGAGTTGGGGGGGGGCATATACCGACATATGCTCGTCCCGCTTGCCGCTCTGCCTTTCTTCGGGAGTAGGGACGGCTCACGGCTCAAGAACACACTGACATGTATTAAATGTATATATCATTTTAATAAAATAAATAAATTACCAAAAAAAAAAACAAAAAAAACAAAGTTTTTGTATTGAATGTAAATCATATGTATTCATATTCATACTATCTTGTACATTCCCATTCAGATCCATTTCATATATTAAAACCCAAATAACACTGCATACAATCTGTCAATATATGATTTCATATACGCCCGTGCCCAGGAGAGGTAGGACGGGCCTCATAAATACAACAACCTGACATATCTAAAACAAACTCTCTCAATGCGTTTGGTCTGTATCGGAATCTCTATAGGTTGGCACATTGAATCATGCGCTTTGCCTTGCAGTTGTTTAGCGGCTTCAAAAACTAACAAACTAACAATACATACTAACACCATTTTAATCCAATGTATTCCGTATATATGTGCTACATGTAAACAGCCATAAACAACCATGGGAATGGTGCTGTCGGCCTCCATAGGTCATGCTATTCAAAAATAAAAAGGGCATATATTATGCCGATCTATTTAGCCACGCTGTTCCCTGACGACATTCCGCGTTATCACTATCATACCATATGCATATGGGTATTCACTTCATGATATAATGTCCATTGTCGTGGTCAGGCAGTCAGGGGAGGTGCGGTTAGATTAAACATATTTATTTGTCTAATTTCAATAACACATATAAATTATATATATATATATATAGCTATATATATATATATATATATATATATAACACTGACTTCAGGAAAGAATTATTTAATGTTGCTAACACTAGTAACATACACTTTACAAACATGAACGATGATGATAAATTTATTTTTATAATGAAAAATGAAGACAAAGTAATTCCGGTTATTCTTCCAAAGGAGAACAAATATAAATATGGGGAAATGAAAATTATGGGAAATATATATTTAATTAAGAATCGTATGTAGGATATAGTTATAGGCTTGTTTACTGTTATATGCACATATATTATGTATTATGTTTAATTTACTTGTACATTATGTCATTTGCAACTGCCTGCACTGGTGTATTGCAATAAACTATCTATCTATAGGAAATAACACATACATTTGTATACAGACAATGGGATTGGAGGACAAGTACTGACTCACTTATGAGTACCTCCTCTCCCGTTGTTATTACACTGAAAAATAAATCAAGAATAATGACATTGCAACATGATTACCAAAAGCAAGTTGAACATATATACATGTACATTTCACCGGTCGTTCCCCACCCCGAGTCAGTCTTGAGTTTCTATATGTATTGGTGTGGAAGTCGTGTATGTTTGGGTCAATTTGCCGGCTTGTATATATAAATGATCTCAATAGTTAGTCGATTGATTCTACTATTGTCTCACGGATGAATGATTGTACAGCTAAGAACATTTCTTGTCGCAATCACGAAGAGTAGGGTCTCCAAATAGCAGAATTTTTAGTGAGTAAATATTATAGGGAAGTAATTTATTTAATAGGCGAATTCTTGGGATCGAATATAGGTAACAGTCAAAGAAATAATGGAAGGCGTTTTCTTCTCCGTTTCCACATGAGCAGTTTTTGGAACTAGCAATGTAATTTTGAACTTTATCTGACAGGAGGTTGCTACATTCACATCGTAATCTACAGTGATATATATTTTCAGTCCGATTTCCTACATTGTAACACTTGGGGGGTTTGGCTGTCTGAGGTTTAAAAGTGTTTAGATAACATTGTACGTTAAGATCTCTAGTCTCAATTTTGGTTGCATTCCAATTTTTGTACGCACGTGGGCATGAACTTTGACTCCATTCTTTTTGTATTAGGTTTAAAATGTATAAAGTTTGACGCAAATCTTGTATCGTGGTCGCTTATGTCTGAACATTTCGTGGGAAGTAAGTCGACTAAATATTTCGGCACTTTGTGGTTGACAATGTTATGAAAAAGTGAAAGTCTCTTTATTTGTCTTCTTTCTGAAAGTGTTTCCCAACCCATTTCAGTTAGTATTCGTTTGCGGGATATATATCTCGTACAGCCACTTATAATTCGTGCGGCTTCATATTCTAAATCTTCTAGTTTTTTTTAGTAACGTATCTGGTGCTCCAGCCCAGACACTACTCGCATATTCCATGATTGGGCGTACGTGTGATAAATAGAGGATTTCGAGAGTTTTGCGGTTTAAAAGATACTTGAGTCTTCGTAATTGGGATAATTTAGCATAAGCTCTAGTACAAACATTTTCTATATAACTGTGGAGGTGCGGTCGGCGCCTTTTTGGATTTCCCATACCTGGCGGAAACGGCCGCCAGTCAGGGTTTAACAGTGCCGTGTCCGCTCGAGCTATCGACTTGGGGATTGGAACTTTGGTATATTCGAGTCCATTCTACACGATAGTGCAAACCCCATCTCGCTCGGACCCCTAGGGGTGGTCCGGTCGGCGGGTGTTAATTTCGGCGTTTTTGCGTACATTTATAGCGAATTCGGCAGCAGCGTATGGGTTAATTTATTCACTTCCGCTGCAGCTAGCGACTTGTCCGATCGCCCATGGATGCATATGGGTATTCACTTCATGATATAATGACCATTTCCGTGGTCAGGCAGTCAGGGGAAGTGCGGTCGGCGCCTTTTTGGATTTCCCGTACCTGGCGGAAACGGCCGCAAATTAGGGGTTAACAGTGCCGTGTCCGCTCGAGCTATCGACTTGGGGATTGGAACTTTTGGTACATTCGGGTCCATTCTACACGATAGTGCAGACCCCATCTCGCTCGGACCCCTGGGGGCGGTCCGCTCGGGTGCGGTCGGGTGGGTGCGGTCGGTGGGTGCGTCGGGTGCGGTCGGGTGCGGTCGGGTGCGGTCGGGTTTTAGTAGGACCGGTTTAGCTTGGCGCTTTGATAATTTTTCAGCGCAATGCAAGCGTCGGCCTGATCGCAGCGGGGTGTGACAGGGGTTTAAGAGTCGTCTATCCACTGACAAGATTATATATTTAATTGTGCCTCACATCGGAATGGGCGAATTTTACTCTACATACAATGTCAGTCTGGAGTAAACTATACATATATACCCACATATAAAATAATGATTCTGATGACTTTTTGTAGAGTTTTCATTTCCCAACACGGGGATTCCACGCCATTGCGCCAATCAGAACTCACTATATATAGTAGCACCGAGATTAGGAAGTCCAATCGAAACGATTAACGTAGCGCCATGTGGCGTACTTAGGGGGAATACCGCAAGCTTTCCGAGAAATGAAAAGTTAGCGGGAATACGTTAGACTCAGTATATTTGAAATATGAGGGTAGGTTTACAATGTTTACATGTTTACAATGTTTACATGTTTACAATGTTTCATTCACACACGTTAAACTTGTTACATGTTACGCCAATGTCTACTTATATCAGTCTTTTTGGCTGCTAAAACAAAGAATAAAGAGCTTGGCATAAACTATATCGATAATATATCAATACAGTTGAGATGCAAGATATACATGTATATGTGACCCGCCATATCAAATCCAGTCGTAAGTCGGCATTTTTTTTTACCCTGTGCCAATGCATTCTCTTATATATGCGAGTCGACCATATATAAGAGAATGCATTGGCCTAACAATTTTTTATCATTTTTTTTAAATAAATGTTTCTTACAATTTTTAGGACATAAAATAAAAAACATCCATTACCCTGCAGGGAGCCCCACACATATATAGAAGCATATAGAAGAGTGTCGTCTGCTCATGTTTGTCTGGGGCTCTGTATGGGTGAAATTATAAAATTGTTAAAGAATACAAGAACAAATTATTAATATTGTAAAAAATTGTTAGGCCAATGCATTCTCTTATATATGCGAGGCGACCTATGGTCGACTCGCATATATAAGAGAATGCATTAGCACAGGGTAAAAAAAATCCCGACTTACGAGTGGATTTGATATGTCGGGTCACATGTATATATAGATTATGAGAAGCATTCGAAAACAATCTGGTTAATTTTGAGTCTAAAACAGTCGAAACTAACTTAATGTATGCGCGTATCCAGTTTATCATATACCGCGGAGAGTGACATATTGAAGCCGTAAATGTGCGAGGCGAATATTCTGTTCTGAAGAATCTCGAACTTAGGAAGATTCTATGGACAAGGGATGGATATTTATATAATCAATTTCAGCTGGCATTTTGTATTGTGATTTGAATAACTTTTGGAGGTCCTCTGTGTAATGGGGTTATATGAACGACAAAAGTGACAATGTTGCTGTTCCCAAATCGGACGTTAGCCCTATACGACACTGGGGGCATGAATTCCAGTAGGGACCAGGACGTTGTCAACGTAATCGGTATTTATTGCAGACCCGTTGGTTTATTGTTTGCGATATAAATATATAATATGTTGCTAGTGTCGTCGCATAAACTGTTTATGCCCGTGAGGGGGATTTGAGCATATATTGGGCGAGACTCTGCTGAGTCCAGTAGATGCCAAATCCCTCGAGCGGACATAAATAGTTTAGCGACAACATTGGCTACATATTTCATTTATCCATCGTACAAAACTTGCCTGTTATGAGGTCAATCTGTCATTTTCCTCAGTTGTGCATTCCTTACTTCGATGACGCCCTTACATTTAATAGGTCAAGCAAACTAATTAGCATTCATGACGTGGGAAAACCGGAGTGCAGCTTAGAGCGAAATAGTTCGTTGTTTTTGTAATAGTTATTCTAAGCTGGCCTTGTTCTGATGGTTTATAGATATTTTAGAGTGAAAACACATATCCGTTTTCGAATTTTGTATCAATTGCGGTCAATAATTGACGATGACGTCATTTAGGTCGGTTGACGTACGTAGTTACCGGCACAACTTGCATATACAACTAGAATCCACTCAGAGAGATGCCAACGTGCGCAAAAATGTAATAAAAAATAATAAAACAAATTATTTCACTGTATTTTACTTAATTTATTTAATTTAATTTAATGTTAGCAAAAAAAGACAATTACAATCTTCAATAATTTTATTTAGGGGATATTATATATTATAAACAGTGTGGTGTTTTGTGATTTCGGAAATGTACATGGCGAATTTACTGTGGCAAATTTAGTTAATTAACGGGTATTTGCCACAGTATATTCGCCATGTATCTTTCCGAAATCACAAAACACCACACTGTTATCCCATTCTAATGCTCTTCGAAGTTAAAACTGTTATTTAGACAAACAAATGGCTCGTAATTATCAACGAAATGTGCGGCCATAGAAAACACTCAGCCAATTCATGACTTTTTATTTTAAATTTAATGCGCTAGATAAAATATAGTCCCCCAATTACCATCGCTCTTATCGTTAAAAATACTGATAAACATGAAAAATTTCCACCTCAAATAGAAATCAATATGCACAACAATTAGTTTCTGCATGTACCTGATGTCTTTTTCAGATGTTTACCACTTACAAATTGCGGTTTTGATTTTACCGCGATCTTGAAGTTGAATTGAAACAATGGGAAATTGTTTACTCAATGCGATGTATTTCACACCGTGTCTGTCGCGGTTTCATGTCAATAAATTTGGTCAAATGATATCGATACACTGACATTGGTGGGGTATAACGTTGTGGTGTTTTGTATTTTCTGAAAGTACATGTATACAGGGCGAATGTACTGACTGTCAATTTTCGACAAAAGCCACATCGCTGGTTTGTTTATATAGCAACGAGCTAGTAACGGAAGTCAGTGCCAAGGGCGTCAACTCTATAATCTACTCCGTAACGTCACCGGCATGTACTGCGTAAGGGTGACGTCATGGAGTGAAATCGGTAGGGTGACACCAACCTACGAATCTGACTGATCGCCATACTGTTGCGCGAGCGCACGTAATTACGTCATGAAAGTATTACTAACATAATAAAGCAACGTTGACAAAGTAAAGCTACATTGATGAAATAAAGTATGGAAAATTTCAAAACTTTCAATAAAAAAAATCTGTTCTTGTCCTTGGACAATTCAAACCGATTACGTAAAATCGTCATTGACAGCAAAAAATATCTTCACTGAATTTTGTTGTACAGTGTACATAAATCACAAGTTTGTTCAAACTATAAAGCATCACCGACCTCATTTTAGTGTAATACACGCAACAATCTTCAGAGCGTGCAATAAACATATAGAACACACAGTTGTATGAACTTGGTAATGTTATTGCACACGTGTGTCGTGTCTCGAGGTTGCACTCAAACCTAATGGCTCTCGTCTTACCACAACCCACTTATGCCATGATGCTGATCTGTTCACACTCTTGTGTCGTTCAATATATGTATAGTCCATAGGTAACACGGATGTTTTATTGAACGTTTTGAAACGTTTTGAATTTTTCTGTATTTCATAAAAATAAACCAATTAGTCTGCAAATAAAAAAAAGAGAAGATGTTATGTCTTCAGAATATTAGGAATTCGAGAACATATACAATGTTTCTCCACGCATGTGCGTCGACCAATCTTACCCAGTGTGGAGATCATACTGGATTTATTTATTTATTTATTTATTCAGGCCTCCACATATGGTGCTTGTCATTTGCAGAATGAGGTCCACAGAGGGCGCAATTAGTGACGCTACCCCGCACAGAGGGGCATAACATAACTAAATTCATCCTCTTGGGACCTCATTTTGCATGGCGTTATCTGCTATGGTAGACCTAGACTCAGATTTAAGTTCCCAGATGGTGAAGATGGTGAAGTGCACACATTGGACACCTCGATTATACATTGTGTCGTATGCCAATTTGGGGATATTGAGAAAGTAATCTAAAGAAACTAAAAAAACTTGTAATTTTGGTAATGAAAATACTTTCCAGTAGAGATGAGGCCTAAGCAGAATGAGGTCCCCAGAGGGTGTGAATTTAGTGATGCTACGCCGCTGTAGCTTCACTAAATTCACCCTTTTTGGACTTTATTCTGCAAATGACCAGCACAATATTTTGAGGTCTGTATTTATTGCAAAGTCACATACAGTGAAACGTATATTATACTATATTCAAAGATTCCGATATCACGATCATCATTGATCATTCATACTTACAAACATTCATGATTATAGATTACTCAATAATATTCGATAAACTTATTGAATTGATCGAGTGTTTAGTTGTATCATATTTACAAGCGTACGACAATGGTGATAATTTTTATATAAAAAAACGATATTATACAGGAGCTACATGGCCCAGATGGGTCGTCTTCCTGTCGCCCCTACGTATACAAACATGGAGTGGCAACCAATGAAGTGAAATGGATAATGGAAAGGATAGAATGTAGTTCATAATACCATGCAGACAAATAATCTATATATCCAAACCACCTATGGCTTATACGTATATGTGTTTTGGTTGTTTTCATGGGCTTATTATAAATCTGTCACAAATTATGGGGGTATGGTCGGGGCTGTTTCGATTGTTTACTGGTTAAGAAAATAATGGCTTTCGATTATGGAATTCATTGAAAGATCGTTGTTGCTAAAGTTGATATTTTGTTTCGGGCTATATCGAGTAATTCACATATCGTGATGTCGGAAGCGATTTCTCGTTTCGTCCCGCCAAAATGTTCAGGTGAACATAACAGGCTGTATTACAATGATTACAATAATGGGAAGATTATGGGTCTATGCTATATTTAGCCACTTTATAGTCTTGACAAAATAAGTTGTTGTTGCAATTAACTTTTGTCGCGTATTTCAATTCTTTTAAAAAATCTATTTTGAAATCTGATGCGACACGAACCCACACTGATATGTCACGATGCAGTTTTTTCGCGACACCCCCTGCATCTGATATTTTTAAAACAATTAACAATTAGGATAATGACATGTGTTCACCATTAATAACAAACATATATTTCTGATTGCGTTCACATGGAATAGGACACCCTTTAAAGGCACACATCGGGAATACACACAGTCATTTCAGGAGGCTTGAATTTTGAACGGACACGACTCATAGTATAGGAGGCCATGGAATTTATCTCTCGCATATTATATATAGGGTTCTTCCAAAGTATTCGGGTAAATGTTTCCGAACTTCATCCAAATGACTGCAAATAATAACTAAATTATATTCGGCTCCTAAATATTATCCACATAATTATGTTACATATTCTATTTTAATTATCATTATGAAATTTCTTCGCATTCTAATGGCAGCGTGGAGCGTGGCGCCAAACGTCATGCAGGGTTGACCCCCCCTTGATGAATCGGTAAGACCGCTGCTACCGGCGACATTTTACCACCATTTAGTGGACTTCCGCGATATTAAGATAAATACTAAGCTAACATTGAAACGATATGCCCTTATTACGCACACAGAATATGGGATAAAATTTGTGTAATTTCGTACACTGTACCTTAAGTTTGGAAAGTGCCACTTGAACCAAAAAACTATATTGCGAAATCAAGTCAAAACACAAGAGTTCTAATTTTCTACAATTTTGACGATCAGCTTGCGTAAGTCGTCAACAAAACTACCGCTCTAATTCTCCATTCTGTCATTACGTTTTTACTGCGGGAATTGTTCCCGAAGCACCTAGGAAATTTGAGTTTCGGGCGATCGGTTTTCGCCATTTTGGCTGGAAAACCCAATGCTAAATATAGAAACCACAGACTAGTACCCAGTCAGAAAGGAAGTATGACTGGTGCGCTCGGGTAGAGATTGGCGTAGCGCAGGGATCTCAGTCTTACATATAATGTTAGTCAAGTTGTTCAACGATTTGGCTGCCTGTGGCATCAGAACATTCAATCAAACTAGACAATAAGCCGAGATTAGAACCAATATTTAGTGTAAATGTTGTTTTATAGCAAAATTTAAAAATATTTTCCTACTTTTAGTCAAATTTAGTACTGAAATTCCGCTAAGTTAGAAACATTTCCAAGAACATAGTAAGTGTTGTAGAAACAGAAACTGCTGTTATGGCTCAAACAGTGTTGCAGTTGAACAGTCTACAATGGACAACCCTCGAGATGAAGGTTCTCTCACCGCGTCCCCCTAATGCAGCTTACTGTCAACTAATGCAGATGACTGCATGTCAACTAATGAATTCGAAGCTTACTGTCAACTACTGTCAATAGGAGCGACATAAGTATGTGACTTGTGCATGCAATTGCAGAGTTGGTGTTGAATTATCTAATTTCTGCACATGGAACAACTCTGTCGGCAGTCGCGTATTCACTACCCGAGTCTTGATAGATTGTGCACGCACAGCGGGCTTGCTTAATAAAATTCACCATAATTATGTTGACCTCATCGTGCAAGGCTTAGTCCTCAACTGCTACGGGAGACCAAGGATCAGATTGAAGTTCCCCAGTTGATGTTCACGCATTAGTCATCTCGATAATGCAATTTACCTTCTGCAAATTAGGGGATATAGAAACTTCCCAAAAGGCAAAAAGTAACTAAAACAATGTCAATTTGAGATTATAGATACTTCCCAGAGATGAGGCTTAACCATTTACCCAACAAACCGGCCAAAACCGGCCAAATAAAGCTTCAACAGCCTAAAATATCTTCGGTCTGTCTCAATAGAACCATACAAATATGGATATCATTGGAACCGGCTCCTTGACCACATTGTGATAGTTACAGTTATGCCATGTGCCAATGCATTCTCTTATATATGCGAGTCGACCATAGGTCGCCTCGCATATATAAGAGAATGCATTGGCCTAAAAAAAATCTTTTTTTAACACTTTTTACCATTTTTTCCTTACATTCTTTAACAATTTTATAATTTTTAATGTGTCAAGCCAATGCATTCTCTTATATATGCGAGGCGACCTATGGTCGACTCGCATATATAAGAGAATGCATTGGCACAGGGCCCTTCTGTTGGGTAAAGGTTTAAGCATAAGGTCCCCGTATGTGATTTTGGTGACGCTAGCCCTACATGTGGGATAGGGTCACTAAATTCACTCTCTGGGGACCTCATTCTGCAAATGCCAGACACGTCATATCCAGACTTGGACTTATCCTCTGTGTATTCTCCGTAATGAGCGAGAGTGACTTCCAAGTGTCGCGAATAATTTAGGCTGAAGCGCGTGTTCGTCATGGGACTATTTGATTGGCATTGTGTCTCCTATTCATCATTACAACACATCATGGCTATTTAGCCATTGGTGGCCCTTCCATCATCACAAATATGACATCATAGGTCGATCGCCATCAGCGCACATACGTCAATTCTGAACTGCATGGACAGACCATGCGCTGTCCTGTGTGTACCAAGTATATCCTCACTGTGACTTCTTTTTGGTAACATCTCCCTAACTGACAAAGGTACATAATCCGATTCGATGGTCACCATATCATAGTTACAACAACACCAACAACGGAATTTGACCAACAGTCTATTTAGTTAAAGTGATGTGAAACACTCCAGTAGGGTGATCTAATAGATATGGAGAATAATCTTGCTCAAAGTAGTTATTTTTACGAATATTAATCCAAATTTACAACACACACCGTCGTTCTTATATATTAATTAAATGCAATAACCCTCGATGGCGAAATCATTTGCGTTGGTTTATCGCCAATAATAGTTGCGTCCCGAATCGAGATGTAAATATTTACAATTTCGCGTAGTTCAGACGCTGTTTTCTATGGAGTGGTTTGGTCGATCTTCTTTGAAATAATCGGCGATGTCAGTATAATGCTACATTCCTAAAGTTTGCATACCGCCTGAATACTAACTTATCAGATCCAAGCACACGCATAGGTCCATAATATGTCTTTAATCATGTTATCATATTTGCCGTAAAAGTCCTACAATAACTGGTTTTCTTGGCAGTTTGGAGGTGAGCGAGTGTGGTTTATAACTTCCATATATGGTGATTCCTAATTCAAATTGGAAGAAAAAAATTTGTCAAGTCACAACTAGAAACAGCCAATCACCGCTCAGTGTTAGAATCGAGGTCAGGTCATAATGAATATTAAAATGAGGACCTCGATTCTAACACTGAGCGGTGATTGGCTGTTTCTACTATGTCAGTCATGGAAAGGTCAGGTCACAATGAATATTAAAATTAGGAACTTTGTGACTTGACAAATTTTTGTTTTAAAGTTGGAATTATCGACAGATTTCTCCTCTCTAGAAATTGTTTACTGACGATCTGTTGATTTGTATGAGTAAATAAATTATTAGCCGACAAGAAATTACTGAGCGCTAAACGTTTAGTTGATCGTTTGGCCGATTTTTAATTATAGTAAGCCGCGTGGGGTGAAGTTATAAGAAGATTTCCGACATTTTGTTCTGAGCCGGATCAAAATGAAAATTTACGGTCTTCGGAGACAATATTCGGTGGTTAAAAAATTATCAAATGCTATGTATATGAATGGTTTTGATGGGAGTTTGTGGTATTGATTGAAAGATGATTCTTCGCCGATATATCCGTGGTTATATCTGTGGCATTACTGGTGTGAATGAGCTATATTTGATCGATCGGCGAGTGATGGTAAAAAGGTGAATTTCTACAGTTACCCTTGTCTTATTATTATACCATTAGCGTGAAGCAGGCGCGTATATAGCAGCGGCGTATATGGGCAGCGCAAAAGGGGGGCGGACAGCGGAACGCGTTACAGGCCCCTGTGGGAATATGCACTCGAATATCAGTGGCATTTGAAGTGGAACTGCTTGAAGATACTGAAGTGGATTTCAACACTGTTTTCATTTTCTTGGTGGGAACAATTGTTTATCACGATTTCGATCTTTGGATTCCGAAGTGTAGCGTAACCAAAAATGTTTCCCAGTTGGTGTTGATCCTGCAAATTCACCGAGCTGGAATTTGATGTCGATAACACATTTGTGGTCTGTGTTTTTGGTGGTGTATTTTGTGTTATCTGACTATGCACTGAAACTGAGACAATTATTTTGGTGTAAGGGGAGTAACCAAAAACGTGCACTTCGAATTACGTAATTCGGAACATGCGAGGTTGGGATAAATAGTCCGTCATCGCTGGGAGTAGGATAAACCTCTGGGAGTAGGATAAACCTCTGTGAGTAGGATAACATCGTGGCACTTCCGGGAGTGGGGATACGATTATTATTTTGGCAGAAAAAGTTACTGAAAATATAATAAAACGTATTATCCTACTCTCAAGATGTTATCTACTCTCATCACTGCGTCATGACGTGAATGTTTTCGTCATACGGTATCCTTGTGCGTTATTTTAACAGTAATGGCTGGTGATGTTGTAGCTTTAAGAACATATGTGACCCGCCATATCAAATCCAGTCGTAAGTCGGGATTTTTTTTACCCTGTGCCAATGCATTCTCTTATATATGCGAGTCGACCTATATATAAGAGAATGCATTGGCATAACAATTTTTTATCATTTTTTTTAAATAAATGTTTCTTACAATTTTTAGGACATAAAATAAAAAACATCCATTACCCTGCAGGGAGCCCCACACATATATAGAAGCATATAGAAGAGTGTCGTCTGCTCATGTTTGTCTGGGGCTCTGTATGGGTGAAATTATAAAATTGTTAAAGAATACAAGAAAAAATTATTAAAATTGTAAAAAATGCATTGGCACAGGGTATAAAAATCCCGACTTACGACTGGATTTGATATGGCGGGTCGCATATTAGGTCGAACCGTATGTTTCATTGTGGTCTGTGTCGTAACAAACTGGTAAATAAAATATAATAAACACAACATTCAACTGTTCTGAGTAGCGTTACAGGTTTTCTCCTCTCATGATATGCGAAGATTATTTTCACTCGGCTAGCGCCTCGTAGAAATAATCCTCTGCATCTTTCTCGAGGAGAAATACCGTACGCCACTCAGAACAGTTAACTATTGTCTATATCTTGATATCAATTCTTTGTTCTTCCCATCGTCCCATGCATGCTTGTGGCCAAGGTCACTGGCCGAGATACAATGTCAGTTATATTAATATATTACCACACGCTACGAATAATGACCAAAAATCAAGGGGACTCGTTCGTAACCAGCTATTAGTACAGCTAAATCTGATGGTAATGCCACGGTTTTGGGTTAAAAGTCACCTAGGTTATAAAAACACCCAGGTTTGTTGGAGCTGGTATAATGACACTCTTGTTGGATCAAGTCTCGTCTGGTTTGTTTGATTTCATTGTTTTCGTTTTGCTGAATCAGCTTGAGACAATCATGGTTGATATGAGAGAATATTTATTAAAATTGATCGATTTTCGCCAGTTTTTGGGAACCTGGGTGAAATTTTACCCAACAACATGGGATATCGACCAATTCAGCATTAGCATGTATCACGGAAATTGTCCAATTTATGATGCTGAAAATTAGCGGCCCTGATGCGGTGATCGCAAACATTGGACCACCAAAGCTTGACCTGCATCCCGCGCTTGTAACACGATGCTATACGAGAACACGTTCCGATTTATCGTTTGACGATGTCAGCGCTCATTGGCAGCATTGTCTTGGCGTTCAAATCGCGTTCAAACGCGTGTGTGTGTACCTGAAGCTATCTTTAAGGGAATATTGGAAATAGATACACTCAGGATTCGCAAATATACAAGTGACCAATTATACATATACAACAAGCAATATACCTGACATTATATTATTCGTAGATATACATGACATAATTATGGCCTGACATAATACAAATTTACTTGCCTGTCGTGATAACACGCACATGTGGATTTACAGGTAGATACATGTCTGAAGACCAAGACAAAACTTGCGTGTGAGAGAACAAGACATTATATTGTAGTAGCCAAGTGCTCTACCCAATCAAACACAGTCAATCAAAGGCAACCAACCGCGATCATCGTGATTCTGATTGATGAACTGGCAGATATATTGACTGAAGTCGTTCAATGGTAAAGTAGTCTGCGCTATTTATACACGAGCAATTATAGATGCTAATTTAAAAGTAATAAAATGTTATCAGATTTATGCGATGCAATAATTTGCGAACCAGATGTACACGAGTAAACAGTAAACACATGTATGAATTAGAAGATAGATGACATACCGGGGGTCCAACAATGTAAATAAGTGTATATACCACCATAACCACAAATATATCATCTTCATCATCATTATCATAATCTTCATCATCATCATAATCATCATCATCATCATCATGCATCATCATCATCATCATCATCATCATCATCATAACTAATACTATTTTGTTAACTTACTAATGCGCTTATGTTACATATTGATTTATGGCTAAGGCATAATAAAACATTGAAACCCGAATTCGAACACAACCATGGCGTACTGCATGGATATCTGGCTGCATGTGAATAAACTACATGTATTTGCATGGCCCAAATGCCACAGATATAGACAGAACGGTAGGAAGCTGAAAAAGAGGACACGAGCATGTACTTAAATCATGATGATCGTATGGTTGTTTCAACATTATAGACTATATAGATATCGCCGTACAAGCATATTCTGAAGGTGGTAATGTGCACACATTGAGCACCTCGATTATGCGTCGTGTTGGCGCCATTTTGATGAGATAGAGAAACTAAACTAAAAGAGGAAAAGAAAGAAGTTTATAAACAAAACTAATAAACTGGTTAAAAGTACACAGGAACAAATAACTTTCAACAGCAGCAGCAGCAACAACAACAACAACAACAACTTTCAGCAGCAGCAACAGCAGCAGCAACAACAGCAGCAACAACATTTCTTCAAAAGACGCTTCAGTTATCAGAATTACCAACAAAAATAGTGATAACAACTGTTAACTCTAGTACAAAAGTTTCCAAAACGTGTTACATATCAACATTTTGTCCAACGCAATTTGGTGTCGAGAGTATGTCGGTCGGCTCGTCGAATATTTGCTAGGCCAAATATTCCAGGTGGTGAAAAATAACAGATTTCATAAATCAATATCTGATAACTCTGAGCTTTGATGTATGGGTTCCTCCACTCGAATCAAATACTTTTTACCCCCGAATCCAAGGAAATAGTAATTTAGGAGCGTTAACTCGGATCATGTATCTTTAATTTGATAATATAGATACTTTCCAGAGAAGATGAGGCCTAATAAAAATGAGGTCCCCAGAGGGTGAGTCTAGCGATGCTAGTCCGCTGTGTGGGGTAGCGTCACCAAAGTCACCCTCTGGTGCCTTCATGCTGCAAATACCCGGCACCATATATTGAGGCATATATACGCAACTAGATTTTTTGGTCAATCAACGCCATGTCATTGACTTGTATTTGGATTATGTCGTATGTGCTAAGTATAGCTAATATATACGCAGCCTCCAGTTGAAACAAGAAAACCAATGTCAGAAATGGTAACGCGCTCAAGATCATATAATATATACCCATGATTGTAATTATAGAATATACAATATATTAGTTTCGCGAATGACCAACTCAGAATTCCGTTAAAATAACAATAACAACCAGCACCTAATTAACGAACCGGCGGCCGACTCGGCCGTCACCGACCACAAACCCCCAGTGCGCTGCAGAACGAAAAATGTCTATACAAGTTGAAATATAAGACTTACAAATTATCTTTTTCATTTCTTTTATTTGTAATTGACATGGCTTGTCACAAACCAAAAATCAACATTATTGACATAATAATGTAAAGGACAATACACGAAATTGAAATTCTCAACTACACCTTTTACCGGACTCGGCCTCCGGTTCGCAGTTCGACTTTTAATCCTCCCCAAAATTCCCATTCCATAAATAAAACCCCCATGGGCCCAGGCGAAACAAGAATCTCTATATTAGTATACACGCGGCGCGCGTAATAACCAATGGCCAACTGGAAGCTGAGTATTAGCTACACTAAGTATTGGTGTTGTCGAGAAATGATGATACTTTCAGATGCACCGAGACAATCATTCCATTAGTTCCAATCATGCAGCCACCTCGAAGCATTTATATAGCGACATATGCGTCGAAGGAAAAGTGTATAAATATGTGTTGAAGTTGCATTAATAATCAACTATTTGCAAAACTTGTACATTCATTGTACTCCAAGCGACGATTAAAGGTTTGAATTATGGAAGCTCTAATATAATGGACACTGTTCGCATGAAGACCTTCTTCGTAATGACACGTCCCGTATTCGCTGAATGCCCAGTGGTGCCCCATTACGTCTCATTTCTAACTGACATTCATTTCCATCCAAGGTTTCTGTTCTAAATAACATCCATCCCAAGCTATTAGTGAGTAATCAAGAACGGCGAAATGCCTCGCGCGTAACAGTATTCAACATAATCAAATTAAATCGAACAGACCTTCATCGGTGGGTTCATCACTAAAACTTCGACCAGATATTAATGGCGTTAAAATTGTCATGTTCAATCGAAGGGTCATATCTCGTTCTTTTTGCTGTGATGTTAAAGAAATATCCAACAACAATAACAACAACAACAACAACAACCATCAACAACAACAACAACAACAGCAGCAGCAACACCAACAACAACAACTACAGCAACTTCAACAACAACGGCAGCAACAACAACACCAATGGCAACAACAACAACAACAAAAACAGCAACATCACACACAATCTAAGTTAACACCGCCTTCTTCTTTCTTCTGCTTTGTGTTCTCCTGAAAAAAATGTTGAAAACGATATATAACATTTAAACTATACGGGGCCATGTCTTTATTGCAAAGTTTCTTTGTTCCAAAGGTTCTCAATTCCGAAGGTTCGCTATTTCGAAACTTCGCTAATCCGAAGGTTTCCCTGTTCGGAGAGTATTAAGAGAAAACTGTTTTTGTGAGACATCTAAAGGTCATACATGCACGCATACTTGGAAGAAATGGCGATGCAGCCGATACCGGCGAACGAGCACCAAGACGGTGTAGAAAATGGAGGTTCTTGGAAGGAACGATGCGCCAACTAAAAGAAGACTATTTATATAGCGAAGGGGTTATACCACGTTCAACCAGTAATGTGACTCAACCAACGGGCGTCGAACCCACATGCGAGATGTGGATTTTGACATTGTATTTGTTTTTAAACGGATATGTTTCATTCGATCTTCCAAGTTTTGACTACGTATAGTTTGGAGGGATGTTATAAGATAAGTTGACAAAACGCGAAATATTGATATACGGCCTTTACGTGCTCCGGATAATACTCGCCATGGTTATGGCCATTTTTCATCTGTTTTCAATTGTTTTTTCGCAGATTTGTGAAACAAACGCTCTTTATTTCTACCATATCAGGAATAGACTAGCACGGAACGCTCTTTTCTGTTCCATGGCGTACACATGGCTGTTGTTTGTTTAGAACCCAAACATCGTGTCCAAAGCTGTAATACTAATGCTATGACTTCAATGCGTCTTTCTGTGACATATAGTGCCTGTAGCAATGTAGTTCGGGTATTTATCGTCCTATTTCGATACCGGGAAAATTTCAAAAGCGAATATCAATAGGTGTATTCTGGAGCGCAAACCGCCATGTGGCTTTAAACTTTGACGTTTTTTCCGCATACCAGCTCTGCAGGAGTTTATGAATGACCACACATCACCATGTGTCGCCGGCAATCACCGTGAAACGTATATAATTGCAACGGGAATGGCTTTGCATGTATACAATTTCCTGTTGAATTTATATGGTGGTGGTAGGACAAACTGATGATGTTAAGAAAAGGTACTGTTATTACTTCTGACTCAAGTTCTGAGTAGTAATTTTCTCGGTCTTTGGCTACTCTGAACGAATCGAGGGAAGTCGTTCGATGTATAAAACATTGAAAAACATTGTAAAATATTTTAATAACAACTGTATTAGTTATTGCAAACCGAACATACTTGAGATATATATCTGTAGTTTTTGCAAGCACCAGCGCAACCATTATTAAACTATTTTCAAATATACATGTTCTTGAATGTATCACTGGCTTTCCTCAAATTGCTCGGATTTGCCAAACACCGCGAAAATGAAAACTTTGAAAACAATAACGGCACTTGTTCTTTATAAACAGCAACAGTTTGGTTTATACAGCATCATGCCATGCAATTCAGCAGGACGCACCATTATCATGGTTTATACAGCATCATGCCATGCAATTCAGCAGGACGCACCATTATCATGGTTTATACAGCATCATGCCATGCAATTCAGCGGGACGCACCATTATCATGGTTTATACAGCATCATGCCATGCAATTCAGCAGGACGCACCATTATCATGGTTTATACAGCATCATGCCATGCAATTCAGCAGGACGCACCATTATCATGGTTTATACAGCATCATGCCATGCAATTCAGCAGGACGCACCATTATCATGGTTTATACAGCATCATGCCATGCAATTCAGCAGGACGCACCATTATCATGGTTTATACAGCATCATGCCATGCAATTCAGCAGGACGCACCATTATCATGGTTTATACAGCATCATGCCATGCAATTCAGCAGGACGCACCATTATCATGGTTTATACAACATCATGCCATGCAATTCAGCAGGACGCACCATTATCATGGTTTATACAGCATCATGCCATGCAATTCAGCGGGACGCACCATTATCATGGTTTATACAGCATCATGCCATGCAATTCAGCAGGACGCACCATTATCATGGTTTATACAGCATCATGCCATGCAATTCAGCAGGACGCACCATTATCATGGTTTATACAGCATCATGCCATGCAATTCAGCAGGACGCACCATTATCATTGTTTATACAGCATCATGCCATGCAATTCAGCAGGACGCACCATTATCATGGTTTATACAGCATCATGCCATGCAATTCAGCAGGACGCACCATTATCATGGTTTATACAACATCATGCCATGCAATTCAGCAGGACGCACCATTATCATGGTTTATACAGCATCATGCCATGCAATTCAGCAGGACGCACCATTATCATGGTTTATACAGCATCATGCCATGCAATTCAGCAGGACGCACCATTATCATGGTTTATACAGCATCATGCAATGCAATTCAGCAGGACGCACCATTATCATGGTTTATACAGCATCATGCCATGCAATTCAGCAGGACGCACCATTATCATGGTTTATACAGCATCATGCCATGCAATTCAGCAGGACGCACCATTATCATGGTTTATACAGCATCATGCCATGCAATTCAGCAGGACGCACCATTATCATGGTTTATACAGCATCATGCCATGCAATTCAGCAGGACGCACCATTATCATGGTTTATACAGCATCATGCCATGCAATTCAGCAGGACGCACCATTATCATGGTTTATACAGCATCATGCCATGCAATTCAGCAGGACGCACCATTATCATGGTTTATACAGCATCATGCCATGCAATTCAGCGGGACGCACCATTATCATGGTTTATACAGCATCATGCCATGCAATTCAGCAGGACGCACCATTATCATCGCAAAATTAGCAAGACCACTTAGAATTCTGGGACAAGAAGCCCAGCGGTATGTCAATTTTTTTTTTTACCCCAACAGTAAAATAAAACATATTTAAAACAAAGCCAATATATCGATACGAAGTGAATAGTTTCTGGAGTTCGGGGTATGGGAAGTTTCTAGAGTTCGATAGACCATTTACCTATTTAACAAATGAATTAACCCTATTTGTTTAAAACGATGTGGTTTTGTGATTTTGTATATATATACATGTACAATAAAATTTAATGAATTAATAGTAATATTTAGTAATGTTTAAAGATATGTAGTACATATAAAAATCATCGTCGTATTCGTTTTTGTAAATGATTACCACACTCGACAGCTGACGGAGTTATAATTATGCTAAGATATTAAAGGCATACAGACACATGGAATTTTTTTGAATCTCAAATTACACCTGGTAATTCTCAAATTATACCTGATATTCTCAAATTACAATGTAACTAGTAATTCTCAAATGATACCTAATTATTCTCATATTATACTTGGTAATTCTCATATTACACCTGGTAATGCTCATATTATACTTGGTAATTCTCATATTACACCTGGTCAAAGTATACCTGGTTATTCTCGCATTATACCTGGTTATTCTCACATTTTTAAATGATAATTCTCAAATTATATCTGATAATTCTCATATTACACCTGGCTATTCTCAAATTACACCAGGTAATTCACAAATGATATCTGGTAAGTCTCAAATTATAATGCACCTGGTAATTCTCATATTATACCTGGCAATTCTCATATTACACCTGGTAGTTCTCACATTACACCTGGTAGTTCTCATATTACACCTGGTAATTATCATATTACACCTGGTAGTTCTAATATTGCACCTGGTAATTCCCATATTATACTTGGTGATTCTCATATTACACCTGGTAATTCTCATATTGTACATGGTAATTCTCATACTACACCTGATAAGTCTCATATTACACCTGGTAAGTCTCATATTACACTTGGTAATTCTCAAATTATAATGTGCCTGGTAGTTCTCATACTAAACTCGGTAAGTCTCATATTACACCTAATTATTCTCATATTACACCTGGTAATTCTCAAATTATAATGTACCTGTTAATTCTCATATTATACCTGATAATTGTTATATTACAACATGTAATTCTCATATTACACCTGGTAGTTCTCATACTACAGCTGGTAAGTCTCATATTACACTTGATAATTCTTATATTACACCTGGTAATTCTCAAATTATACCTGGCCATTCTAAAATTATAATGTAGCTTGTAATACTATAAAACTTAGACACATGTAATTAACACGATATTAAAATATCTAGTACTATAATCGACAAAAATACATGGGCACACGTGATTTCTTATGATGGAATTTTTATTAATATCTGTTTATCTTCGCACACCATCAACAAGGATACAATGACGTGGCAAGAGGGTCTACATTTCAGACAAAAAAATTGACTAAATATAGAAAAATACGCTACACTGTTGATTTAAAAATAGCAAATTCCCAATTAATTATTGGTTAGAAATCAAACAATTTCAACCTAAATCTATATATGTGGTGTAAAATTTCCACCCCCCCGTCGCCACGTCCTTGATAAAGGTGGTTGACAAGAGCCATGTCAGTATAACCCTTTAACCAACAAACCGGCCAAAACCGGCCAAATAAAGCTTCAACAGCCTAAAATATCTTCGGTCTGTCTCAATAGAACCATACAAATATGGATATCATTGGAACCGGCTCATTGACCACATTGTGATAGTTACAGTTATGCCCTGTGCCAATGCATTCTCTTATATATGCGAGTCGACCATAGGTTGCCTCGCATATATAAGAGAATGCATTGTCCTAAAAAAACACTTAACACTTTTTACCATTTTTTCTTACATTCTTTAACAATTTTATAATTTTTAATGTGTTAAGCCAATGCATTCTCTTATATATGCGAGGCGACCTATGGTCGACTCGCATATATAAGATAATGCATTGGCACAGGGCCCTTCTGTTGGGTAAAGGGTTAACCTAGTGAATGTAGACATCAATGTCGATTTAGGACATTTCCACTGAACATGCGGGTAAGTGTATTTGATTCAGTGTCGCAGCTGTCACCATGCCATGTCACCAGATATTCATTGTTACAGTCCTCTAGGAATGCTCCTGTCTCGTTAGAGACACACGATAAGACAATGGCTGGTATCTCACATGCGCACAGAACATTGGTTAGATCAATAATGACCGTGCGTGATATAATAAATAATGTATAACTAAGTGAATGTTCAGACGAGTTGATCATAAGTGGAGGAATCGGGCCCGACAAAATCGTGGATAGTTTGTTCACACGATTGCGATGTCGTCGTATATGAGGATATACAGTAATGCTCTAAGTAATCGACTTCTTAACCACAGCAGAATTATGGGTACATTTTCAGGAGCTTTCCGATGAATGGCAACAAGCCATATTTCCGACTAAATCCTGAAAAGTTACCCATAATTCTGCTGTGGTTAAGAAGTCGATTACTTAGAGCATTACTGTAGTGGGTTTTTCGTAAGCCGTGGTTAACCACGTGATTGACTTCCCTACGATATTTCCATATACAATGTTTATACAACGTCCCTGCCTATCATGAATTATTTACCGTCACCAGTTCAATAATGTGATTAGTCTATGTGTAAACTACAAAGTGACATTTTATAACTCAGCGTCATCGCGGTGGGGAATCACGTGGTTTCGAGTTGATGAGTAACGCGCATTCAAAATGGCCGAGACAATCTAAAACGTGACCAGAAGCGAGGAAAAAAGGTAATAAACTAAGACATGACATATTAGTATTATTTTGACAGATACGAGCAGATGCTATACTATTTTTCAAACAAGCTGATACCTCATTTATATCCAAATTCATATTTGTTTGCTCTAACATTCTGACCAAAGTTGTCAGTCGAAGGATTCTCCAAGATGTATGGACTGATGTATTCCACGCACATCCGACCTGCAAATTTGGTCAGAATATTATAGAAACCACAAAGTGTTTCCGAACAAATAAGGTATCAACTTGTTTAAAAAATAAACTATAGCATAATATGCTCTTAACAGTCAATCTGCTACGTTTTGTGTCAGTTCCTCGTGTATTATGTTTTTGTAAATTTTTAATGCGTGGTACTCACCAACCTCGAAACCACGTGATTCCCCACCGTGGTCATATCAATGGTCGCCAAGGTCACTTTAATTGCTTCGGTTTCATGCCCAGGGATGCCCGTAACTATTGAAATACCATACTAATTGTTGGACCAAGTACACACATATACAGTAATGCCCTAAGTAATCGACCCCCTAACCACAACAGAATTATGGGTAACTTTTCAGGATTTAGTCGGAAATATGGCTTGTGTGCCATTCATTGGAAAGCTCTCGGGGAGAGCTTTCCTATGAATGGCAACAAGCCATATTTCCGACTAAATCCTGAAAAGTTACCCATAATTCTGCTGTGGTTAAGGGGACGATTACTTAGAGCATTACTGTAGTAGCGTTACCGAAACTAAATAATTAGGATTTATCTTATGCGCGCTGTGCCCTTAAATCGTGGTGGTCATTATAATAGAGACCTTTCGCAAAATCGCGATTACGATTGCGGATATGGACAAATCCTGCCAGTATACGGCCAAACATTCTATCTTTACGCACGGTTGTTCTTTTGTGAGACTAAATATAACCCATGCAGTTTAATTATGAACAGATGACTGAGATGAGTCAAGGGTGTGCCATCGGTCCTGCTTGGGGACGCTCTAACATTATCCATGTGATGCATACCACATGGATAAGAACACGGGGGGATCTGAAAGAGACACGCATTACGTTTTCTCTCAAATACATGTGTAACTGAATATAGTGGGGCATATGCCGTCTCACCAATTAACCATCGTATATAAGTTGTGATGGTGTCCACCTTACCAGGACAAATATATTCTTAACGCAATCGTAATAGTGATTTTGCGAAAGGTCTCTATTAAACCTACCATCGGGGACGATTAAGAACTATAACTGAATGCAATCGGGAACATGTGTTTTATGAAAAACATTTGGTCAGATTTGAATTCGCGAATTAGGGTGCGTGAATTTAAACTGCAGCGACAAATAATACTGCGCGAATTTAAATTTGTCGATTAAAGGGATACTGTACCCAAATGTTGTTGTTGGTTTCTTTAGTCTCTGAGTTGTAGAATAAGGTAACCAGATTTCCATTATTTGAAAGTCTGTTGAGTACGAAGTAATGTTACGGATGCATGGCAGATTAGCCGGAATGCGAAAATACCAATTGTCGTTGTCGAGTATTTTTTGGACAGTTTTCAAGCAAATGTATCAAATAAATGTTATATTATATGCATACTTATCCCATATATCCATTGAGTCATTGTATAGTCACTAGTCAGTGAGTGGTTTGAGTTTACGCCCCTTATCATCATAATTTTTTACACGATCATGTATGCCACGCTTTGCCCAATCCACTATCCGTCAATTATTTTGATTACGTCTGGTACACGTAATTTAATTTATGACTCCAGCCATAAATTAAATTTATATCAAATTATTAACTTTGATTTTAAGAAAACCTATTAACCTGAATGTTTACAGAATACACCTTCGACTCAAATTACTTAGTTTTCTATATATTATCGATATTAGATCGTTATTATCACGGGGAATTTATTGATAATGGCGTAGACTACCCCTTTAATAAAGCTATATTTGGTTCAGAGAAACTGATTCAAATTTACTATGTATTCTACATATTGCCATTATATACGTGCAACCAGTATAGAGACGGATACGATAGGTCGATACATACATAAAATATTGATATTCTTATCGCCAGAAGCCAGACAAACGTTCTTTATTGCTACCATATCAGGAATAGACTAACACGGAACGCTCTTTTCTGTTCTATATACGTCGTGCAAATGGCTATTTTTGTTTGGTGCCCAAACACCGTGTTCATAGATGTATTTTTCATTACTTTAATGCGTCTTTTTGGGTTACAGAATGCTCGTAGAAAAGTAGTTCAGATATGTATCGAACTATTTCGAAACTTGGAAAAAGTCAAAAGCGAATATTCTATGTGTATTTTGGAACGCAAACCGCCATGTAGCTTAAACACCTTGATGTGCGTCAAAGTATCCATACAAAATACAATTGTTTCCCGTTTTATTCTATATTTTTGTCGTACAACTAAATTCCTACTTCATATACATTTGTTTTGTATTTGGGAATAAATTATTTTGTCAGTTCTACATATATCCAGGCAAAATTTGCAAAAATAAAAAAAAATTCTAGTTCTATCCACCGACACATATTGATTTTCACATATCACCATCTTCATTGTATATAGAATATGAGCAATTATTGATAGAAGACAAAACTGGGTTTTAATACACTTGAGAGGTTTAACATATAGAGGATTTCACATGAGTTTCTATTTTATACGGAATTTATCAACCGAGTTCACTAAATTCGATTTGAGCCGAGGTTTACCGAGTCTCAAATAGAATTTAGAGGACGAGGTTGATAAATTACGTATAAAATAGGACGAGTGTGAGATACCTTTTATCACATGATCAAATAAACCCGAAGCAACGCGCAATATTCATTGAAAACAACAATCATAAACTACAGCGATCGCAAGTTATTTGAAGAACGCCGTGACGTCATCGCACGCGCTGATATTAAACGTGTCTATTACCGATAATTATGAAACTTCTTTTATGGCCAAATTATGTGATAAATTACTTTCTTACGAAGAACTGCTAAAATAATTAATTATTTATAACAACAATCCAATCACCAAATAGCATCTTGGCTTTAAGAGAGGAGGCTAATTCATTTTTGTCACAATGTTGTGTTAAAATTTGAATTGCATGATATAACATCATTTATTACACACTTAGCCGTGATTTATAAGGATTTCTTGGTGAATTAAAAGTGATAATGTCACACCTGTGAATTACGTCACCGGTGAGAGCACGCGCTTTTTGACAGTTCCACCCTAAGCCGGAACTATTTTCACTTTCTACGGCTCAAACATGGATGAAGTTGAACAGAAACGAACTGCCAACGATGATGCAGAAGCAGTTAATAAACCGGTAAAATGAAGAAGAATCTTACCTATTATCGACTCCGATGATCCGAACGATGTCATATTCCAATCAAATGAACTATAACAAAATCCATGTGAACCAGTGTGAACAATAAATTTATCCAGTTCCGAGCTGAATTTCCACGTGTTGCTCTTCGAGTGTTTGTTTACGTCGATGAATGAAATATCGTCACTTCGAAACTTAGTTTTCTACTTTTAGCACGATTTCCAAACATTTCCTGTATGAACCAACATTGTTTACACACACCATCAGAATCTTCAAAATATCCCGTTCCAAGTGCCATGCTTGTTCGGTCAGAATAAACACAATTATGACAGAAAATATACTGTAATTTCCGAAACTTTAAAAAATGAATCGCAGCAAAGTGAATCAAAATAATGAGGTCAATCGGTATCGTTACGTCACAATTATTTAAATTATGTGTCCATCCGCGTAACTGCACGCGCAATTGTACGTTGGGGTTCAAAGTGGGAGAATCAGCTGATCTGGGCCTATTTTGTCACATCTTCTCTTTAGAATTAGCAATTTTTAGTGGTTGAAAGTGTGTAATAAACAGAATAATCAATTTGTTTCGATGATTACGTGACATAATTCACTCGGGTAGCCGGTCCTATTGGTAAAACCCTCGTTCGCTCCGCCCACTCGGGTTTTACCAGGCCCGGCTCCCCTCGTGAATTATATCACGTAATCATCGAAACCAATTGACTACTCTCTATATATACCCCAATATATTACAATGCAGTATAAAGCAGCAACATGTATTTCAACCCAATGCAAACAAATGTTGGTATGAAGTGTGGTCCGATCAACCAATCTGTGACCCGCCATATCAAATCCAGTCGTAAGTCGGGATTTTTTTTACCCTGTGCCAATGCATTCTCTTATATATGCGAGTCGACCATAGGTCGCCTCGCATATATAAGAGAATGCATTGGCCTAACAATTTGTTATCATTTTGTTTAAATAAATGTTTCTTACAATTTTTACGACATAAAATAAAAAAACATCCATTACCCTGCAGGGAGCCCCACACATATATAGAAACATATAGAAGAGTGTCGTCTGCTCATGTTTGTCTGGGGCTCTGTATGGGTGAAATTATAAAATTGTTAAAGAATACAAGAAAACATTATTAAAATTGTAAAAAATTGTTAGGCCAATGCATTCTCTTATATATGCGAGGCGACCTATGGTCGACTCGCATATATAAGAGAATGCATTGGCATTGGCACAGGGTAAAAAAATCCCGACTTACGACTGGATTTGATATGGCGGGTCACATCTTCAATCAGCTGGAAATATGCCACAGTATTAGAGATGTCTGGTCCGCTGGATATTTGGCTATGGACCTACATGTATGACCTAAAACTGATCTCAGAGGGTTAATATCACGGGAATTTGTGATTGAGTTTCTAATTACATTCACTTGGTGGTTACTTTATATAAGGATTAACTGTCATGTGGACTGTTTTTATGGAGATGTAACCGTGAGGTAAGTGGACATAACTTGTGTAAAACCCGAAGGGTTTTACATACAAGTTATGACCACTTACCTCACGGTTACATCTCCATAAAAATACTCCACATGACAGTTAATCCTTATATTTATATACATTTAGCGAAAAAGCCACTTTTGTAAATGTATTTAAATCGAAAAGTGTATCGTGACAAAAACAGCCTAAAATAACCAATAGCACCCTTGGCAAAAGTTAATAGGAACAATTTCTCTTCATATTGAAACCCGATGATGTATTAAGTCAATCCTGCGCGAGTCCAAATGCGCCCAAAACATTACGCGTTCGTCTTTCCAAACCCAATGACGTATCGATGGTGTTATGAGCTTGGTGTTATGAGGCGTTGCGCATTCACCGAGAAATAACTGCAACTAGCCACGTGGGCGCCGACCAATCAGAATGCTGGATTTGGTGATGACAACACTTAGTATGTAAATATACAAGGATAACAGTTCACTGACAACTGACAACCTTACCAAAATACACGAATCGGGTTATCTTCCCCTTGCACGCTTGGATCAGATGTCCGCACTTATTGGGATTCTAACCAGCTCTGCAATCGCTGGGTGGTTTATGTTTGGCCTAATGCGCCAAGCAACTTGTCCGTGTGTTCAATATGCATGTAGTTGTACTCGGCAAGTGCTATAGCCAATGTTCGAAAATTGCCGCTACAAATAATTGCCCGAAGCATGCCAGATCCAATGTCCATTATCTATAGACAACACTTCAAACCGAACTGGTAATTCTTTAGGAAATGGCTCGAACTGTCATTATAAGAAGTGGACCTACTGTAGTTACTGCTGCCAATTGGGAACAAGAGTCGCGCTTAATAGTTATAGCAATTACTGATTAAATTAACTCGCCAACGAATTGCCAACTATATGGTGATATCTCATCATCATTGTCAACCAAGCCCCCAGGGTTAGTTATACAGGAAATGAATTAGTCTCAATGATGACTGACAATCGACTGCGCTTCCATGGAGCTTCGCATAGTTGTAAACGGGGAAGTTACAACATATTGAACGATCGATTTGCACCCGAAAAAGGTAAGAAGAGGCTATATTTGACACTTATGGATCATCAACCTCATTCAGCAAAATTCTGTTTCCTCCGAGCCGATAAATAATTAGAGACCTTTCGCAAAATAACTATTACGATTGCGGATCAGGGGGGGGGGGGTGAAAAATTTTCTTCCGGCACGTATGCCGGGGTGGGTGGGTGGTCAAAGCCACCAACAAGCATTTTTTTCCGCAACTAAAAACAAATTCCTGCTTGTTTTTAGTGTTTTGGCAATGAGTTGGGCTTCAAAACCACTTTGAATCAGAGAAATAATGTAATTCTAACTGGTAAACTGACTGCAGGCAGTTATCGTGTTGTATTTTGTTGCAAATTTTGAAATCCAAGATGGCCGCTGGCAGCCATGTTTTTTTGGCCGAATGACCTCAAAATTACTCATTCCTATTTACATGTCCATGTTAACATCCATGATAAATAGTATGCACAGAAATTCATATACAGCTGTATACAGTGAAATCCCCCCGCAAATCTCTGTTTTAGTGTTAAAAGGGAGGGTGGGTGTCAAAAAATGGTCGGAAAAAACTGCTGAAAACGGAAAAAAATTTGGCGGTGGGGGTGGGTGGGTAAAAAAAATGATCGAAAGGGAAAAAATGCCATACGTGCCTGAAATTTTTTTCCTACCCCCCCCCCCCTGTGCGGATAGGAGATATTGTCCTAGTAAGGTGGACACCATCACAACTTACATACGATGGTTAATATATAATAGGTGAGAGGCATGTGCCCCACTGTATTGTGGAAAAACTAATGTGTGTCTCTTTCAGATGCCTTATTCTTATCCTTGTGTTATACACCACACGGATAATGTTAGAGTGTCCACAAGCAGGACCGGTGACAGATCCTTGACACATATGCACATGAGTAAACTGCGTGGGGTAAATTTCGTCTCAAATAAGAACCCCCGTGCGTAAAGATCGAATTTTTGGCCGTATACTGTATATTGTCCATATCCGTAATAATAATCGTGATTTTGCGAAATGCATCTATTAAGTATATGATTGCCAATCATTTCTCCATAATTGATAACATAAATAAGATTGTAACACCTTTATAGACTTGTTGTGAAAATGTACTCCACGAGATTCCGACCCTTCTAGGGGGCTTCCTCAATATTTGTATTCAGCATAATAGCATCGAAAATAACACCAATTGCCACATTATTCACGATGGACCCACTACCAACTACGGGGGTGTGTGTCTATTAATGTCAGGGGACACTTCCTAGCGCGCTATGTCAACTTGTTTCCGTTTCGCTGACTATAACGTCATTGTCGTTGTTTTTGTCCACCGAATAAATTTCGGGAGACAATATAAACGGGCTCCGGCCGGCCGTTCGTCTATGCGTCCGTCCGTCACACTTTTGAATACCTTCATGGTGTAATCATCTCCTCCTACATATTTCATCCCAGATATGAGAAACTTCAGAATATTGTTTGCCCATATATTGAAGATGTGCAACATGTATATAGATGACGGAATAATTATTTTTTGACGGAGTTATTAACCCTTTTCGACTTCGAAAATTTCAACATTTTTTATAATTTTCAGTATGAGGGTACCTTCATGGTGTAATCAACTCCTCCTACAGTTTGGATTGTAACTATTTGAAACTTCAGAGTATTGTTACCCACATATTGGAGATGTGCAACATGTATATAGATGACGGAATTTTTTCTTTTTGCGGTGTTAATAACCTTTTTCGACTTAGAAAATTTCAACATTGTTTTTAATTTCTTTAACAAAGCGGTATCGACTTGCCACGTTGTCGGGGGACGCTGTGATCGGCTGACCTTTTATTTATACACACACTGCTATTACACACGAGGAAGACCACTAGAGGGCTCGTGGAATAATTTTTCACAAGTCTATAAAGGTGTTAAAATCTTATCTATATTGACAACTAATTATGTACAGATATAAAATCAACGTCGAGGTGGGTTATGCAAACACCATTCCTGAATTCTCCAGGCAATGTTAGTGCTATAAAATGCAACTTCACGGTTATATAGCAGCATATTCGTCAGCGATAAAGCTACTAAATACGGAATATCACGTCCATTTTATTACGTCCAAAGACGGCATATCGTAGAGAACATGTATGTTTTGATGTTGCGTTTGCTAGTAGGAACAAAACATATCCCAATTGAAGTACCAGTAAGCATATTGGAATATATATAGCTGGGAGCTGACTCTTAATTTTAAACTTTGATCAGGGGAGATGACTCGATTTTTGAAGATTTATTATGATATATTTTGAATGGCGATTACTCGAATTTAGAAAACTCACCAAGGGACATAATTCGATTTTTAATGTTATTCGAAACATTTACAGGGGAGATAACTCCATTTTAAGCAAATCTAGAAATAATTTCAAGGGAGATTACATAGAGGATCTGTGACGCATTCTATACGAAATATATTAACCGAGTGCACTAAATTCGATTCGAGTCCCACTTTAGGCTAGAATCGAATTTAGTGGACGAAGCTGTAAATATTTAGCTGATCGATGATCAACAAGTAACAATTTGTAGCATGTTCAGATCGTTTCGTTTTTCCGCGTTTTGCATCTGTCGAAACGGAAAAACTCCATTTGCATTTTCACTAAAACACGCAACATTGCGAGATAAAACGACTTTGATTTACACGGTAAGAAGAAGAATAAAATACATATATATCGATAAAGTTTCGGAACATGTATCAATAACACTTGATAGCAGGTAATTTCGACTTGACATTTTGTTATTCAGGAAAATTTAATTTTTCATGTACCAATTTTTCCTATTTTTGACGTTCGTCTAAAATTTAAACTACATCAAACTGCTTCACTGTAAATGATTTTGGGCTAATTATTTAACGTAACAGATTAAAATAGGCACTTGCTTTATATGTATGCCAATTTAGTTTTCATTTTCCGGATTTTTAAGGTTTATTTTCTTAGGTTTAACTTGCCTAACTTTGTCAATTAAAAAAACAATGAACGAATCGCCTCTCATCATTCATCATCTGTATCAATGCAAAGCACAGTTCAATAATACATTTTGCAAAGGAGTTTTCGATGAACGGCATTCAGGGCATTGCAGTGTTGCGCATCTGACTCCGAAGTGATACAGGGGGTCAAATATGGTATGTTGCAAGGCTGACGGAAGCCGACCACATCTCCTCACACATATTTTTATACTACATTTCAAGCTCAACTGAACAAAATAAAGTTTAAGCTATTGTCATCTGTTGTCATGGGTTGTTGTTCGTCTGTGCGTGCATCAATGATTGCTGTTGGCATACCCTATATGCCACAAATCTCTCATTTAATTGTCAACAAACTTCATATGGATTCTTGGGGGTGATAATTGTCCCCGAATTGTATCTTGGATTTCACATTTGATTCATCAGCACACCCTGTACCATGTCCTGCCTTGGTCCTGTGACTCAGACTGTGAATGGGGGGGTCAAACTTTCTGTTTTGTGCTACCGTTGTCGTAGGTGACAAATCAACATCTCAAACATATCATTCTGCAACTATTTCCACTACCGCCTGTAAATGGATGCTCTTCATAATAGTACATGTATTTGTGTGAATTTAAGAAACTAATTTTAATTATTCTGTTTACTTTTTCACTTATATTTAACTTTTTGTGTTGCCAATAAACAATGAAGAAAGTGATATTAATGATGATGTACATGTAGCTACAATTTAAGCGATGCGAGTAGAGTATATTGGTGGGTATTAAAAACCAATGTGAAGAAATTTTCCATCAACATCCTTTTTGTTTCTTTGATATAAATTAATCATCATAACCAAGATAAATAGGACAACCCAACCCGGGACAACCGCCCCAAACTGTCACAACAACCTGCCTCAGTTTTTCTATGTTTTACTTGGTTATATGTAAATACGTGGATAAACATAATACATGTAAATAACTGTGATTATAGAGAACTGTGCTGTAAATGGCAACAAAGAATCATGAGATTAAAATAAGACTGATGAGGTGATGTCAGGTTGATGTGCTGTGAATTTCTGATCAGATATTCACATGTTTATAAAATTGTGGGTTTCATGCAGGTTTGCAACTTCCAAGTCTCCCCTTCATTTAGGGACCATATACTTTTTTTTCTTGATACTGTACTAATCAGGGACGTGGCTAGAGGGGGTGTCCACATTGTGAATTCCAATTGCAGCTCCCTTGAATCAGACTAAACACAAGTTTTCCGAAATTCCATTCAAACCCCCTCCCCAACTGATTATTATGGTTCTTATCTTGTGGTTAGTCAGATGGAGAAACAGAAGCATGTTTCTATATACCCGGTATGACAAATTTCATAGATCAGAACCTGAAAATTGGATAAATCCTAACCATCTGGTGGTCCGCCTCCAGACATATTCACAGGGCCTAGGAGAGAAATCAGGACATTCTGAATAGACCATTGATTCGGCCCAGTGTGAGAAAATTTTGAAATCTGATCAAGAAAATCCCTAAATCCTAGAATCTGTAGACTGGCCTCAAGCCTTCTTACAGCGTTGGAAAATTTCAAACCTCATACCCCTGTTACTTTGGAAATTTTCCAACTGATGACCATTTCAGCCCACAATTTTAACCAAATGTAGGAAAATATTGTGTTCTTAAATTAACATTTTTTGACTGACCACAATGGACCAACCAGGACACAAGCCCAAAGGTTGGAAAATTTACTACTACATGTACAAAGTAGTACCGATACCTTTACTGGGAAAGTATTAACATGAGACAGGTTCATAATAAACTGTGCTTACTTTTATTTCAAATTGATGAAATAACAAATTAAATTCAACATATAAACATATATTGTATTAAAATGGCATGTGTGTACAGTACATTTATATAGCTTATCGCAACACACAGAAGATAAGACAGACCAACAAGTCACAAAAATGCAGTGTATATTATGCAAATGGCATTATTTTTTAAAACAATATCAATTTCAGAACATTGCTGCTCTCTGCAGATTTGTGTTAATTCTCCCTCGGAGTCCCTCTCCCACATGTTTGTAAGTTTGTTATGTGGTACCATACAATACAGTGTATACAGGCTCCAGATAACCCAGATAAAGTTTTGGGGCAGGTTCATTCAACTTAGGATAATCAGGTTAGTTGGCAATGAACCCTGCACATGCAGTTTAGTTTTCAGGTGATACAGGCTTTGTGATTTCTGGATAACAATTGTTTAGTGGCAGTTTAATGTCTCTGTTTGCCCAATAATAGCTCGATGACAAGTACCAAACAATTTGTTGCCTTGAGCATGTCTTTGAATGGACTTAAACATTTTGGCAGAAAAAAAAATTTGACGTCAATTTTTTGAAAATTCAGAAAAAAATCACGTCACATAATTTTCATTTTTTCTCAATTTGGTTATGCTTTAGGATCAATATACTACCACTTTATATAAAAATTTCCCAGATTTTTGCAAATTTTTGAAAAAGGTGTGAAGATGCTATAACAATATAATAATAGTTATAAATAGAAAAAGGAATAATGTTATAGAACAACATGGTGCAGAAAGAGTGCATAAGGCATACCAGTAGGCCAAATTTGACCCAATTTCCAAGAGGTAGTAAATCTGAAATAAACAATTTAAATTTCGTATAAAATTGCAAGAATTTGAGATTTCTCAGAAAACTGTTGAATCTGATTTTGACTATGATTATTTATTCATAACTCATTCATATAATATATACAACTATCTACACAGTGTAATATTATAACATTGAATGAGCTATCGGGGACAGCATAACCGAGAGGGTTGTCTACCTGTCGTCCCCGTTGAAAAGTAATATAACTATACATGTTATATTAATTTGATTTTATCTATTTTGTCTTGTTAAATCTAAACATTGGTATATAAACGTCTGTTTTTCATAAATAACTGTAGAATTCATTGGTTGTTCACCGTTCATCGCTCAGTTTGTGATGTGATATATAAAGTACAATCATGTGGAATATGAATATGTGGATGAGGCCAGCTGAGAACCATGATAATTGTTTATCCAATGGGTCGAATAAGGCAGCGAATAAGGCATTCGAATAAGGCAATCGAATAAGGCATTCGAATAATACATTCCTGGGTTTCCTGCATAACTGAGAGGGTTGTCTACCTGCCGTCCCCGTTGAAAAGTAATATAACTATACATGTTATATTAATTTGATTTTATCTATTTTGTCTTGTTAACTTTAAACATTGGTATATAAACGTCTGTTTTTCATAAATAATAGTAGAATTCATTGGTTGTTCACCGTTCATCGCTCAGTGTATGATGTGATATATAACGTACAATCATGTGGAATATGAATATGTGGATGAGGCCAGCGGAGAACCATGATAATTGTTTATCCAATGGGTCGAATAAGGCAGTGAATAAGGCATTCGAATAAGGCAATCGAATAAGGCATTCGAATAATACATTCCTGGGTTTCCTGCGATGGGGAGATGATGAGCATGTATTATTTATCCGTCTCTCTTATTATACAATGTCAGTTATCGCTACTACTACTTATTACACATCGTTGCAATCAGGACAATTTGTGTATGTACATTTGGGATTCAGTTGATATGAAGATAGAATATTTCTAGAGTAATCATTTTTGAACATTGTTCGTGTTGGAAGACGTTTTATTTTATCGTCCATCGAATTCCACATCTTTTTGAATAAATGATACCGTCAGTTACTGGCATCCTTCTAACATCCTAGTTATAGACAACGTGGTACAACTTTAAACAGTATGCAGCCGGTTTCGTCTTTATGAGAAACGTCATGGAAACTTAATATATTCCATGAAGTCAGGTAGTGTTTTAGAGTAGAAACCTCCATAGTGGTTTGTTCGGCTCGTTTCACTCTGTGTTCCTCGTGTTAATGGAGAACGTACCCTTTCATATATGGGGCTTCGACCTACACGGGGTAAATAATGTTTTACAATTTAGTGAAGATGTATATTGCGCTCGTTATATATTTGAGATCCATTTTTATCACATAATTACATTTTAGCAAGGAAATAACGATCTCAAAGGGTTAAAACAAAATTAATATTGATTTTCTTATCACAACCAGGCATGTCAAAGTACCGCCGGTACCAAGGTAGTCGGTATCGGTACTGCGTTGGAACCGCGGTACCGGTACTGGTGTTGTATTGTTTATTCCACTACATATCACACATTTAAAAGAGTATATTATAATGTGGTAATTACTGGTAATGTATGGCACTTTGTGCCAGTTTTTGGTGATTGTTCTGGATGACAAATACAACCATGTCAGACTGTATCCTAATGCACGCATGCCACAGCAGCCACACATAAATGTGTGACATACATGCATTAGTATAGTCTGAAATAGTTGGACTTATCACCAACAACAATCACCTAAAATGTGCCATAATTTAGGCAGCCTAATAGGTGTTATAACTGTTATGTTTAGGGCTTCAGGCGCTCAAATACATACATCGGAAAGATGGGTATATATATATATATATATATATATATATATATATATATATATATATATATATATATATATGGTGAATGACAATTTAAACTGAAATAAATGTTATCTACCTGCAAGGCTGCAATCCTCAGATGTAAGTTATAATGTAACACACATTGAGTCAATGACACATATATACATTGTTGAATAAAATGATAACAGTTTCAAGACTCGGCATCCGCCGCTGCGTGCTTGATCCGTTGACACATAGTAGCATACCATAATGCAAGCGGCAGTTGCGGCACGCTTAAAAGAGCAAAGTTCCTTCAATTTTAATCGTTCTATACTGATCTATTTACTGTTTTGGAGAGTACCGAGAACCGTCGGCACTGAGTATCAGAACCGGTACCGTTGAAACGGCCAAGTACTGCCGGTACCGGTACCGGTACTGGTACCGGTTGACAAGCCTGATCACAACCTTAGAGGAAGTAAAGACACATTAACTACTGGAGACAGTTGACTGTTGGAGAGTGTTCGGTTGGTCGCACAGATTTGGCCAGAAACATAGTGCTGATAATGGATTCGTCTTTGAAGCTTGAGTCACACATGTGTGTAGGGGATGCTGCTGGCAGCTAAACAATCTTAGCAAACCCAAACCGCATCTAACCCGACTTTCCATGGAGAAATTGACCCATTCGTTTGTCATTTCCAGATTAGATTATGGTAGTTGCACTGCCCGACAAATTGATTTTAAAACTTCAAATAGTGCAAAAACATAGCAGCTAAAATGTTAACGTTATATTTACATACACCTAATATCGTTTCCGATTTACCCATAGCGTTACGGCAGACACGTCCCGTGAGTAAATGTGTTCATAAACATATGAACGTAACGTGGCATCATTATCAATGTCGTTCATAGGTTTATGAACACATTGACCCCGGAAATTGTCGGACATGAACGCCTGCTGGAGTATTGACCACGTCCGGATTTGGCAAGCAATTTGTTTTGGTCTATAATCACTGTTGTTACCCTTCACCCAACACTCATCTCCTCTGATTATACACCAAACAGGTCACACAACACACGTATCGACAATACACAAGATATGAGGCCGGATCTTTAGGAGCTAATTATGTGATAAATGCATGTCGGCATTCTATAAATTTCTATTGCAGATTTGACGCGGCAACTTATGCAAGCAAAATTTATTCTTGGTTGATGCTTACGTGTATCACAGTTAAAAAAAAAGCAGTTTAAAGGTGCTCAACCCGATCAGACGGTCCCCTTTCCATCAAGATAAAACAACAACATTTCTTCAAATTATGCTTTAGTTATCAGAATCGATTTATTGCAACAAAATAATGTTATAACCACTGTCAACTATGGTATCAAATTTCCCAAAACTTGTTATTTATCAACATTTTGTTCAACCAAATATGGCCGTATTATCACGAAATGTTACCGTATTACCACTTGATTTTAGAGTTATCCATCATCATCCGCAAATTTGTACGAGACCTTCAGTTTGACCACGTGTTTCTGGGCCACATATTATTACACATCTCGAGAAATAACAAACTTCAAAAGTCGATATCTGATAACTCTGACCTTTGATGGGTGGGTTCCTCGACTCGACTCAAATATTTTTTACCACAGAAGCCAAATAAATAGTAATTTAGGAGCGTCTGATCGGATTGGGTACCTTTAAGTTAAGGCGTTTATGTTGCCCGCTTGAGAAGAGTTCGACCAAGCGATTAGGGTGAAGCAGAGGAGTAGATCATAGTCGACAGCAGGAGCGAAACAGTGTCATTACAATCGCCTTCGTAATAAGTTAGTGACCATTGATCGCATTCAAGCCGCAAGAAGTCATTTACTATCGCCTAATTCAGAAGGTCTGTGTGTCTGCATACAATGTACTGGTTATTAAATGACGTCGTAAATATTCATCGAAGGGGAAATAAGAACGTCTAATCATAGATTAGTTATTGAGACCAGTAGATGTGGAAAACAAAGATAGTTCATGCGCACTTTGTAACGCCTTGCTGTGTGATTAATTCCATGTTATTCTTTTGTGTCCGCAACTTGAATAACTACGAGAAAAATACATTCCGAATGCCTGCTCCGACACCGTCAAGATAACTCTTATTCGAACTTCTTAACTCGACCAGCCCTGATATAGTAAAACAAGTTGGTGATCTATATAAAACTTTGGTTTCAACAATTTCTTGTAAAAAATGGCACAATTGTGTGAATGATGAATAAGATACATAATAAATGCAAATTATGTTTTTCGGATGTGTAGCTTTATTGCAAGTGTTTTAGAAATCTTTTAAAGAGCGTCAAACGGAAATGTTGGAAGAAGTGCTTTTAAAGGTACTCAATCCGATCAGACGCTCGTTAATTACTATTAATTTGGCTACGGGGGTAAAACAATATTTGATTCGAGTCGAGGAACCCACCCATCAAAGCTCAGAGTGATTATATATCGATGTTTGAAGTTTGCTATTTCTATTGTTTGTGGACCAGAAGCACGTGGTCAAACGGACGAAGATGCGTATAACTCTAAAATCAAGTGCTTTTGGTCCACAAACAATATAAATAGCAAGCTTCAAACATCGATATCTATCACTCTGAGCTTTGATGGGTGGGTTCCTCGACTCGAGTCAAATATTTGTTACCCGCGAAGCCAAAGAAATACTAATTTAATTTTTGTTTTTTAATTACTGACCACACGACATGGATAGTTCATATATCAACTTAACAATCGTTCTTCACAGAACAAACATAATTATTGAGTACATTTAAAGAGCGTATCATAACATGCCCACCCACCCATCACTTATATTTCAACAAATTTGATCAGCTGTGGTGTTGTAAATTCTTTCATACAAATTTAAGCTATTTCGCCAATGTACGTTCTATATAGAGTTATCATCCTTCCGATTAACTTAGAAATGTAATCCTGACCTTGCGTGCCACCTGATCGTGTGCATATAAGATGCCAAAGCGACACCTTCTCGCTAAGGTGAATTGCGTTGCTGTATTTAATTATTAACCGACTGTCTCGTAATGTTCAGTGGTGAAGGCAGAGTGGCCGCGCACGGGAACAACAAGAAAACCATAGTCAGAAATGGTAACGCCACCAAGATCGTATTATTAGCCATAAATATAAATAATAATACAATTATTCTATAAACTAGCTTTCAAATTTTATGCGGGAAACTTGCGTACTTCCATATTTCAAGTTTTCCCGTTTCTCGTGGCATACATTACTTTCATCAAACTGTCTTCTTTGTTACACAAGCTGATAGGCCCGACTTCACCCGGGCTGTTTCCCATCTGCTTTCCGGTGAAAGGTGCGATTTGACCTTCAATTGACTATTTCGAAAGTCAAGGTCAGGTCAGGGTCATGATTTGTCCAGTCCAAAACACCCCCACCCGTAGAAAACTACCCATAGGTATCAAATTTCGTCGAAATCCGTCCGTTTTACCCAACTTGACCTTTAATTAACAATTTTGAAGGTCAAGGTAAGGTCAGAGTCATGATTTGACCCGTCCAAAACACCCCCCCCCCGACAAAAGTACCCATAGGTATCAAATTTCGTCGAAATCTATCCGTTTTATCCGAGTTGACCTTTGATTGGCCATATTGAAGGTCAAGCCGAGGTCACGATTTGACCCGTTCAAAACTCTCCTCGGACCAAAGTATCCCTAGGTATCAAATTTCGCCGAAATTTTTCCGTTTTACCCAAATTGACCTTGCATTGACAGTTTTAATGGTCAAGGTCAGGTCGGGGTCACGATTTGACCCGTTCAAAACACTTCCCGGACACAAATACCCATAAGTATCAAATTACGTTGAATTCTATGGAAAGCCGAGGAGGACATGTTGGTTGCTAATTGCTAGATATACGACGCGGTATTTTGAAGGTGTTTCAAACTAGGAGATAGAAGTATTCTGCCTTTCAAATGATGATGAATTATAGTAGTTTATTCAAATTTTATGGCATAAATTGTTATTAAAACCGTATATACTATAAAAAATTAATGACTCGAAAATTAAGTGGGCCTTTAAACAAAGTCACAATTGCATTTAGGCTCATCTCATACTCGTCCATTCAGCGATATTCTACTGCGCAGTTTGTTATAGCCTCCAGTATTTATTGAGCGTTATACCCCCAACTGTTATAATTCGCCTTTAGCAGGCGTACTCTTGCCTCAGATTATTGAGATATTAGGTCACACATAATCACATTAAATCGCATCGTAACATAGCAATTGTGTGGGCTCCTTGGCGTGAATATGTAATGAGAAACAGGTCATACGTAATGACATTAAACTCAAGAAAACCCTCGAAAACAAAACAAAATCACATTTAATGTTTTACGTTATTTCCTTCATAAAAAGAATCTTCGTGATAATGAACCCTCTCGTTACTTTAGAATATAGAATTAACCTTAAAATAAAAAAAATCTTTGGAACACAGAACCTTCGGAATAACGAACCTTCGGATTGGTGAACCTTCGGAATAGCGAACATTCAGAGAAATTTCGGAATAGTGGACCTTCGGGATAGTGAACCTTCGGAATAGAGACATGCCCCCCAATATTCATATTATATGCCCAGAGTTCAAAGGTATGGACCCATAAAATTCTAAACTTGGCCCTTAAAATATTGAACTCCAAATTGGAGCACACACAGAACACCACTTAAGTCAACTGAACCTATGTCATGTCCCAATGCGGGAGGGTCCATATATACCACAACATTCATAGTATATGCCAAGAATTCAAAGGTATGGGCCCACGTAATGACATAAAATCTCAAGAAAACCAGCGAAAACAAAACAAAATCACATTTAATGTTCTAAGTTAAGTTATTTCCTCCTGTATCTGTATCGGTGTGCGCGCATGATCAGTTCGGATGTGAGCGCACACTCCATATAAAGAATCTTTGTGAAAATGAACCCTCTCAAATTAGTCTCAATACTTTAAAATATAGAATTAACCTAAAAATAACAAAAACCTTCGGAATAGCGGACCTTCGGGATAGCAAACCTTCATAATAGAAGCATGTCCCCACAATTACACCGGTGACGTAAACACATGTGCCAATCTTAGTTGTACTCTCGTAATTATCGGTACGATGAAACGGTGACGGAATCTGACGAGGTTTGCCGAATGTACAATCACCCAGTGAATTATCGATCGACCATGCGATATCAAAAAACCAAAAGCTAGAAACACCACACTACGGTGGCGTAATAAAGAGTCTAGGAGATTCGGTAATTTTTATATTCTCAAATAAGTCTCACAATGATACCCTTGTCTATGACGTGTATCATACTATTGTTTACTATGAATGATACTGGTTTGATCCTCCGTCACTTATACAATGGTTGCTACCAGTCATAACCAATTAAGAATATGATCTTGTAATTATGCTTGTGTGTTCTTATACTATATCATTTACATCTCGACGTGCTGTGCTTATCTATACAATTAACCCTATCATTACAATCACTGGGGAAAGGAAGTGTATCCTAGATCCGGGAACACACATAACAATAACTGCTATCTTATGTACTATCGGACACGACTCGTTGCGAGTGCTCGACGATTTATTTTTGGGACTTAATATTTTCCTGCATCACTGACTCGAAAATAAACTAATAAAAAATGTTCATTGTGAATACCACGTGACTTAACTTCACTGTTCGTCCCGGCGACCTGTATATCTGCTGAGCGACAGCACCTCAAGCTCGTAGAGTTGTGATCAGAAACCCATCATTGTAAATTGTTGTCGCAACAGATTACTCGACAAGTCAACTTATAACTTTGTTGTGTGGTTGTGATATCTCTATTGGAGAGAACGCTGATTGATCTCGCAGAGTCAATTAAACATTCGAAAGAATTAAAGCTTATTTTGTCTGACATTTTAGCATCCACGACCTTTAACATGAGCATGAGCACTAAAATCAAATCAGAGTTTGGACTTAAATCCTGAACAAAATGCGTGCTGTTGGCTTCTATTTTCCTCGAACTCCAGCACTTGTAAATTTTCCCCTGCGGGAATCACGTCTATATGTTACATCGTGTCGGTAATCCCTTGCTGGGTTTCTGCAATCGTCCTTTCAGCGACCCGCACACTGATTTTGCGACTCATGCAATCAACAAAGGTTTGCAATATCCTCGCAGGGTTTCGTGAAACATGGCTGCAATCTGCGAATTATGTGTTCGGTAGACGTTTGGTGTAATATGGTATCGACATGAACCAATGCACACATCTGCAATGTCGTGTACGACCGGTAATGTTCAGTAAAAAAAACCAAATAAATAAAAAAAAACTAAAAAAAAACTGACATTACCCGCATGTTATACGGCTCACTTCAGATTCACGCAATTCAATTCTTTATTCTCATCACCTTATAAATACAGGTATGGAGAAAATAATTTACAATTTGTTCATTATTTACAATAGCATGTGTACTCCCGGTGAAATGTTTTTCATTAGAGACCTTTCGCATCCTCACGTTTACGATTACGAATACGGATAGCTATTCGTAGGCGTGAGTCTATCCGTATGGGCAAAAAGTCCTTTCGCAAAACGATTACGCGTAAGAGTTTTGACGAAAACGTACGATCATTATTTCGTACCACTTTTACAACCCAAAGCATGTGTTTGGTATACAGTCCCTTCATACTTCACTTATCGTCTCAAATGCAAAAATGCGATAATCATGACATGTTAATTTTGTCAATAATTCGACCAGTCACAACGTACGGCCCGGGATTCTCGTGATATATTGTGGCAATACAGGTATAAATGCCAGGTCATATGTGGTGGAAATTCAGTTCGTTGTTAGCATGGATGATCAGATAGACGTTATGCTGATGGTGAAGAGGGGTTCCTGAATTTGGACCTCATATCAACCATGACGCTATCGTTCAAGCCCCTTCAAGTCCGCGATTTGATTTCAATGCGATTTCGGCTTCACCTCTTTTGGTTTAGGAAATCCGACATAAGGTTGGTGAGCTCGCTGATGTGAATCACTTCTGATTTGTTACTACCAAATCGAAACAAAGTCGACACGGTAGAAGCGATGTGCATCAAGTTGCTTTTTTGTCAGATATTTGACAAACCGGCAAAATTTCGTTGAACAAAATGTTAATAAATAACAGGTGTTGGGCAATTTTATGATATAGTTGACTGTGGTTAGCATTAATTTTGAGCAATTACTCGATTCTGATAACAGAAACGGCATTACAAAAAAAAATTGTTGGAATCTGATGATATGGGGACATCTAATCGGATTGAGTACCTTTAAATGCCGCATTTGTGCGTGTTTTTTTAAATTAAAAATAAATGCAAAGAATAGACCTGATAGAGACTGCTGATCTATGGTGATGTCGGTGGGTGTGTCAAATATTCCTGCAGTTACGGTTCAGGAACAGAAATCACTACTTACCAGTTGAATCGGGATCCAGGGTAGGTTCAGATTACTTAGATAGAAAGATTACTTTATGTAACTTAGTACTCGGTTATGAATTCCATGTAATTTTAAAATGCGAGAGATATATATAAAACCACCTTCTGCCGAAAACCGAATATTATTAAATTGAATGAACTATTCAATTCGGGAAAGGGGAAGAGAACACAAAATCTTTCACTATTCATTACTAGGGTTATGCCATTCTTTAGGCTCTCCTGGGGCATTCTATAACTGCACACGTTAGGGCACCACCATGGGTTGTTGAATTAAAAAATTGTTGAATTTCACTGTATATTGTGTACTATCTTGCCCATAATATTCACTCAAAACTCCTCATGCATCGCACATTATATACTGTATTTTTGGCGACTGGTTTCGTAGTGCACTCCTCTTACTGTAAAGTTTTGTGTCGCAGCCAGCGATGGCTATCCGTTGTGAATAGCGATATTATTTCGCGGGAAGCTCGTGATTCACGACGACGAGTACAGTGATTGACAATCTAAACAGCATATTGAGGTCGTAGCTCAATACTGCTGTATGGTTTACATGATATACATATACAGTCTCGAACGGAACAAAGTGATATATTTCAGAAAATAAATTTCAGGTGCTATTTGAGCTTATTAGAAACCATGAAATCGTAAACGTTATTACGGATAGTAAAATACGAGAACGATTAGAAAGTACACAAATGTTGGTGACGTAGTACCCTATCCGTATCCGTAATCGTAAACGTGAGTTTTGCGAAAGGTCTCTATTACTATAAATATACCATTACGTCAAATACAATCAATACAAACAAACGTGAATCCGCAGACGTGTATAAATCCTTTAACATAATTATGGATATGTATATATCTTCTTGTGTAGTGTCATGTGTATATATATACGCCGCACAATATTAATTTAAATTGTTATATAGGTGTACCGTGATGTATCACATATGAATAAGTCCAAACTATACATTGTGAGTTCGGTATACCTTATGCTTTCGATCTTAATCGGTAATTGATTAGTGCAAAACAACACTAGCGTAAAAAAAACCCTAACCCTAACAACAATCATAACAACAACAGCAGCAGCAGCAAAAGCTACAGTCACAACATCAACAGCAGCAGCAACAACAACAACAGCACCAGCAGCAACAGCAACGGCTACAACAGCAGCAACAACAACAACAACAACAGCAGTAGCAACAACAGCGGCAGCAGCAACAACAGCAACTTAGGTACTTTATCACTGACTATCAGAAATTTTGCGGTTTACTAACTTAATGAAATCGCATAATTTGCGGACACATGTTGTGTTTTGTTCATTCATGAGTTCGCATAGAGGCATGGGATGTACTATTTGATTATATACGTCAAGTCAGCTAGCTCATAGTTTTACGACGAAAAGACCATTGCAAACACAATTGATTTATACAAGCGCCAATATGAGTACATCAACATACGGAGTTAGATTTCAATAGGCTCATACGATCAGAATGACGTAGCATTTCGTCGTGAGACTGCATGGTTAATACATCTCTGTTCAAATAGAACGCAATGACGCTAAAGTTCGTCAAGCGATAGGCTTGAGTGGCGATGGTCCGTGCATTGAGAGTCTGTACCAAGGTCCAGTGCACCATTAATTTTGTCTTCAACGTCTTTTGGCGGTCCTTTATAACCGATTTGGTGAACATTGTTAAAGATGCATAATCCGATTAAGAGCTCCTCAATTACTATTTATTTAGAGTCGGGGGGGGGGGGGTAAACATATTTGATTCGTGTCGAGGACTCACCTATCTAGGCTCAGAGTTATTATATATCAATTTTTGAAATGTATTAATTTTCACCATCGAGACTTATCAGTGGCCAAGTAAAAAGTCGACGAGCCGACAGTCTCGGATCAAACTGCCGATGATGGATAACTCTACAATGAAGAGGCTTTGTGTTGATAATAAGGCAAAATTTCGTCGAACAACATGTTGATGAATAACACGTTTCTGTCAATTTTATACTATATTTGACATTGGTTAGCATTATTTTTGGGCAATTAATCGATTCTGACAACTGAAGCTGTATTTCTGATTATATGGGGAACATAGAATCGGATTGAGTACCCTTAAGCTTTTTACTTCCGATTTTTCAAAATGCAACTCGCAATGTAACTAGTGATTCCACGAAGCACTCAACGTGTCCAACGTACTTAGAAAAAACATTCGATCGTCTCTCTCTCTCTCTCTCTCTCTCTCTCTCTCTCTCTCTCTCTCTCTCTCTCTCTCTCTCTCTCTCTCTCTCTCTCTCTCTCTCTCTCTCTCTCTCTCCCCCTCTCTCTCTCTCTCTCTCTCTCTCTCTCTCTCAAAGAACCAATGATACAAAGAAAAAAAACGTTCGATCGTCTCTCTCTCTCAAAGTACGAATTTACTAAGAAAAAAAACATCGATCGTGTCTCTATCCTCGCCGGGCACATACACACTAAATCCGAGTAGTTTAATTTAGTAGTAAAATTTGTTCAGCTATATTAGTAGTATATTAAGCTACCTAAATATGCTATTTTTATTATTGAACAGGTAATAAATCTAAGTGAACGGGGTAGTTACGCGATGTCTATTCGTGATTGGTTCTAACTGCACGTGACAACCTATTCAAATAATGGCGGACTCTCCACGAGTCGAGATGTCATTCAGCTGAAAATAAAATGTAGAACTATTGAAATGCATAATATTATAACTAAATGAATGTGACATATGATATTGTCGAGGTACGTACTTATTGTCACGGGTACGTCATTCCCTTGACTCGTTACATCTACCGTTATTGAAATTAATAGTTTATATAAGAAGGGGCAGGATGTGCGTCTGTTAATTCGTCGTCACCGGATTGCACTGTGACCACACCGAGACGAGTGCACCTTCGCAAATTGAACAAACCCAAAACACAAACATTCGTTATCAACACCTACGGGTTAGGTTTGCCTCGCATTCGCTAAGAAAAGGCTGGCGACAGAGCGTTTCGCCATACCCGCTCCAACCAAACGTAGGTTCAGCTTTGATGCAGAAACTAGCGGAAACCCATACATGAGTAATTCACGAGGATTCACGACAGTTTATGTTTCAGAGTCGACACCATGGTGAGACAACTCGGACTCGAAGTCGGACAGAAGCAATTGACGTAAAGGGCCAAACTCCACACAGCGCCATCTACGTTATCACTGCGATATAGCACTGCCACAAGGATGGTACTTTGCGGACCGATACAACTATTTTTACATATCGTCGGAACTTTTACATGTATATTCAATGAAGTAGACAACTATCACATTAGAAGAACGAACTTATAATTTGTAAACTAAAAAGTAGGTTTTCTTTACCGACTACCCTAACAGGGCGTTACAATAAAACACCGTATATAATACAAAGTCCATCATATCTCCCATCCTCCTCCCCCAAGGTCCTTGCCCATTCTCCTCTCTCGGTGTACAGAATATTCAAGTCATGTGTGTGGAAATCATATTTCTTCAATGAGTCTCTCGTTGACACTGACTGCGTCTAACAATTGGCTGCACCGGGGAAGATAGCTGTACACCATAGTAGTCTCGATCTGCATGCGGACTCCCCCCATTCGAAATCTCCGACGTACATTCACCGATGTCCTCTGGGCGAACGGATAGCACTTTCGCAAATATTTCCGGTTTCTTCGCCATAGTCTACCAGAGTTGAGTTTAATCAGGTAGTCTCGATTCTTACCAACTTCTGTAATTGTTCCACACATGTCCCATCTTTTTGTGAGATGATTCTGGATTACTACCTTATTTCCAACTAGTAAATTGGGTAATGGGCGCGCTGTCGCATTGTATCGTCTCTCTAACTTTTCCCGGTTCAAGTCAGCTTTTTCATCAACCTTACTAATTGCAGTCTGCCGCTCTCGGCTGAACGCTCTCTTGTGAACTGGCAATGTGTCTCTTGTCGGATGCCCAAAAACCATCTGTACTGGCGAAAGGCCATCAGAACCTGAATTATTTCGCCACTGTATCTGTTGTGTGTGTATGAGGCCTGAAGCAGATGTTTCATAGAATTAACACTGGCCTCTGCATGAGAATTCGACAGTGGGTGGTGGGTTATCCATTATCTGAATAAAGGAGCACTTCAATGTCCACCTCGCTCGTGACGGAAATACCCCACAGACACACATAGCACGATCAAAACTTTTGAATAAATTCATTACAAGCACACACATGTGGGCGTCAACGACTTCACAGATGTGCACTGGCCCAGGCTACTCATTCAGCCCATTCATTACTGTGGCAAATCCAACCCTAATTGACCACATACTGTTATCGGAAGATATGACAATTAACGTGCAACGGTGTTCGATCATCGATGATGACTCTATGAACGTCTCTAATCATTTGCCTGTGACATGCTCGATACGCTTGGAAACCCAATGTTCAGTCGACGTGCCAGAATTTACCCGCAGGAAATATAACTGGCGGAATTTAAACATGTATCTGTATCAATATGTGCTCGAGAGTCATATAGATGAAATTTCACAGCTACAAACAAAATGTAAGCAAGACGTTAAAACCCTATACAACAAGATAGTTGAATGGTTGCATGGAGCTGCGTCAGCATCTTGCGGTGTAAAATCAGTATGTTCATTTAAAAAACCATATTGGAATCCACTACTGAGTACGTTACACACCGACGTGAAACAAAATCGTCGTCTCTGGATCTCCGATGGGAAGCCACATTCTGTTAATTCGCTTTCATACGTGTCTTACAAAAACGCTAAACGTCGTTTCAGACGTGAACTGCGAAGCGCAATACGTCGCCGTGAGCATATATTCCTGCAAAATGTCGAAAGTGCGGCTCACTCTGATGTCACGGCATTCTGGCGGATGACCAAACCAGCCAACCAGAAACGAAGTGTAGCAACAGGGATATATTTTGGTGATGGAGCACACACGGACACTCAGAGTTTATTATCTGGTTGGCGGGATTACTTCAGTCAACTATATAGCCCGAGTCCACACGAAATCCCGGAATTCGATCTTGAAGTATCTAGTACTGTTACGGAATTAATGACGAAGTCTCACGCAGACTACAATTCAACAGTATTCTGTGACATTATTCCAGCAGATGAAATTGCTATTCATATCAGGAAACTTAGAAAGAACAAAGCCGGTGGGAGTGATGACATTGTTAATGAACACTTAATTAATGCACCAGACTCAGTTTACCTGGTCTTGTGCAAATTGTTCAACGCCATTATCAAACATGAGTGGATTCATGTAGACATGAAAGCCGGAGTAATTATTCCACTATACAAAGGCGAGCCAAAACCAAAAAATGTCCCTGACAGCTACCGGGCAGTAACTTTGCTCTCAGTTTTGTACAAACTCTTCGAGGCTGTTATGATGTCGCGATTCTCGAGCAAGAACGCGTCGATGTTCATTCCTCATCAGCTCCAATTCGGCTTTCAAGAACACATTGGTTGCAACATGACGTCATTCGTCGTTCAAGAATCCATCTGCCACATTGGTGATAATGGATCAAAAGCGTTTGTTTGCTTCCTCGATTCACAGAAAGCGTTTGACCGTGTGTGGCATGATGGTCTCTTAGTTAAATTAAGCGCGCTTGGATTCAGTGGTAAAATTCTTCGAATTATTGCCAACATGCATGATAATTGCTACAGCCGTGTGCTGTATAATGGTTGCCTGTCTGATAATTTCCACATTCTCCAAGGAACAAGACAAGGGTCCGTGACCTCTCCCTTTTTCTACTTGGTATTCATCGATGAACTGTTGTACATACTTCAAAAATCTACACGCGGCCTACATATAGGCAATATGAATTGTACTTCACCGACCACGGCAGATGATATTTGCTTGATCGCTATGAACAAATCAGGACTCGATGAATTACTGGAGATATGCAACTCATACAGTTCCAAATGGAGATTTTGCTTCTCGAAAACAAAAAGTGCTGTCATCGTCTTCAACGAGACTCGGTCTCAACATATCAAAAATAAAAGAACTTGGTCTATCGGCCTCAGTGATATTACTGAGACAACTGAATGTCGCCACCTTGGAATAACTCAGCATAAGTTCAACCATAACCACACGCGTGCGACTGAAATGGCAGATACCATGCGGAAAGCATACTTTACAGTTGCCGGTAGAAAAGCTCTGGAATTGTGCACGCCTCTGTCGATGTCAAAACTTTTCCTCACAATTGCTATTCCAAAAGCACTATACGGTGGCGAACTACTATATTCGCCAAGTGAAGATACTTCATATACACTGGAAAAATCTCTCCGTAAGTGCGTGAAACACACCCAGAATCTACCAGCGAGAGCCAGTACAAACCTGTCACTCGGATTACTTGGAATCCAACCCGTCAAACAGCAGCTCCATCTGAAGAAACTTGCTTTCTTAGGAGATCTTATCCATTTGCCAGAGTCACACGAAACACCACTGAGAATATTCGTCTTCAAAGTTTACCAGCAAAGACTTTTCAATATCAACACAACAGGTTTCGCGGCAGATATAATAAACATCCTTCAGCTTTATGGGCTTGATAAATACCTAAACGTCTTCCTCAACGAAGGAATCTTTCCATCGAAGTACTACTGGAAGCGCATCATCAACACATCTGTGCGATCTAATTACATTAATCAGTGGTTACTGTCAAACTCTGGTGATTTCCATTGGTATAGACACATACACAGATATCCGTTATCGACTTGGAGTATTTGGAAACTTCTAGCCGGGAACCCGAGTCATTCTCAAGAACTGAAGAACCTAGCTCTATTACTGAATAGAACTACATATAAGAATAATTCATCATGTGCAGCCTGCAAGCACCACTATGACAATCAGTTCGATCACATACTTTTCTCATGTAATTCAGCCGAAATTCTACAACTGAGGTATATTTTCTGGTGCGATCTAATTGATCGTCTCGGCATAGAAACTTTCGTGTATCTTGACTCCCTCCATCCCGATCAACTACAGGCGTTCTTATTAGGTGGAACTGACTTGTTATTGCCTCCTCAGTCTGTGCAATATAATTGGGGCCGCATACTCATATTCACGGCAAAATTTCTACACACAGCCTGCGTGGCGATACGATTGCCAGAAGTGAGCGGAAATACACACCAGACCATATCCGTGTGACACGGTCAACACAATATACTGATATGTGCGGGTGAAATTTCGGACGTGACATTCTATAAACTCGCTATATTTGTATAAATATTATGTATATTCATAATGCACTCTATATATATGGTCACTATTTAACCTGTGTGCACATACATGCATGCTTTGTGTTACACAGCAAACTAATTGTAAGCTCTTCATATTGGAGGTCAATAAATCTATCATCCTGATTTGATGTCTGTGATAACTAAGTATGTGTGTCCATTCAATTGAAGTAAATCTGAACAGACATGTTCGAACACACGCGTAGGGACGTGGTGGTGTACCAGAGTTTCTTTGCATTGACTGGGAAGAATGTTTGTACAACTGGAACACGACCGAACAGTTCTCTCGACATCACTGTCTATTTTAGACCAGTATACTACCAGTCTAGCTGTGCGTTTTGTTCTCTCGAATCATTGGTGACTAGCATGAAGTTCGTCCAGTATGTTGTGTCTCATATTCCTTGGAATAACAAGTCTACTTCCACAAACAATGTAACCATTGTCGATTGTGAGACGGTCACGCACATTCCAATAAGGTCGCAAAATAAATGGTAGGTAAATGTTCTCATTAGGAAAACCGCTTTCAATTATGCGTTCGAGTTCCAGATACTCCTCGCCTGTAGATGCGGCTGCTTTTACTGCTTCAAGGTGAATGTCTCCCATCTGATCCCCTGGGCCGACATTTGACGCCCTCATACTTTTAAGACTGTACTCAACCTCCCGTTTTTTATAATCTCATCTTCTAAATCAGGTTGAGTAGTTTGATGTCTCGACATGACATCTGCTGCTTTCAGTTTTGTCCCCCAGGAATCCAAGCCGCAGTAAACCTATATCGCATCGACTTCATCCTCAATCGCTGCAGTCGCCTGTTGTCTATGTCGTTTAAACAGTAGCTGTTCATAATTGGCAACAAAGGTCGATGGTCAGTGATAATGTCAAAATGTGGTAGTCCTTCAAGGAAAATTTAACATTTCTGAACGGCCCAAGTCGCCGCTAGCATCCCCAACTCAATCATTGCATATCGGGTTTCTGCGTCCGTTAGGAAACGAGATCCAGCCTGGATAAGATGCCATTCTAGTGTTATCGGGTCCTATTGGAGAATAACGAATCCCAGTCCATTGAGGCGACTCGCATCTACTTGTAATGACATATTTCTATCAGGATTGTAATATGACAGAACTGGAACTGACGAAAGAAAATACGTGCATTTTTGAAAGATGCGTCATGAACAGTGTCCCACACAAACTCATTATTCGGTTTCAGCGACGGGCGCAGTGGGTCAAGACATGCAGCAATATTGTCCGTGAATCCAGCTAATTGATTTGCTAGCCAGAAAAATTAACGAAGGTCAGTCAAGTTCGTGGACACTGGAAAATTGCGTATAGCATCTGTTGTTGATGGATTGATGGTATATCCTTCACCATTTAATCTCAATCCACAGATATCAACTTCTGTTTCGCCAACTTTTCAGAGTTCAACGAGATACCCTTATCTTCACAGCGGGTGAGTATTTGTCTCACATGAGATATGTGGGAAGCCATATCATTATCGTATGCGATCACATCATCAAAATTTGTCCTATAGCGAGGAAGGCCACACAATGCATCGTCCATACGTCGATTGTTATGCTCTGAGATGGAACAAATCCCAAATGGAGCTCGTAAGAACTTGTATCTCCCGAATGGAGTTAGGAACGTGGTTAGTGGCTGAGATTCGGCCTGAAGAGGGCACTGCCAATATTCACTAAGAGGGTCAAAAGACGCAAAACACCTTGCACGTGAGGCTGCCTTGTCCGCTACTGCTTCCTGTGGACAAGGTGACTGGTATTTTTCTCGTTTTACGAACTGGTTGAGTTTAGTAAAATCAACAAACAGCCTTATGTCCTCGGAATTTTTCTTGGGTGTCACTACTATCGGCGAACACCATCCAGTTGGCTCAGTTACTGGCTGTATGATATTATTGGCAACCATTTGTTTCAGTTTATTCTCCAATTTGTCACGAAACGCATATGGAACAGTTCTTTGTGCCTTCATGCAGAAAGGTACAGCCTCGTCCCGGAGCTCAATTTTAAATTCTTCATGTGGCGTTGTTCTAATGATCCCATCAAACACCTTTGGGAATTCATTCATCAGCTGCTCACGAGCACTGCTGTTCCGCGAGCCTTGATGTTGAGTGTGGGTAGCACTCACATCCGAATGGCCTGCCGTCACTCTAGCTATAACTCCTGGATTTTTAACACGGCTGTTGTCCTTATCTGTTGGTATGCCAACTGGCAATTTATTAGGTGCAAGATGAATATCATTCTGAGGAAAGTTCGTCAACTCAGGATGAGTAACACCTAAGCTCACATCTGAATGGTCTTCCATTTCAGAATTTAGTCTCACTAAACTATTGTGTTGAAAATAATTCAGGGTCGCATGTGAAATGTCCCCATTGTCGTGAACTTGAGAAATCACATCACAATCCATACCAGAACCAGGAACTTCATTTGGCTGATGTGTACAACCAGTCACACTCAAATGGCCACGCCCGTCAGTAATATCATTTTGCAACAACAATAATGTCTGTGTAATGTTATTACTACATGTATGTCCTATCGCTCGTTGCGCTGGGTAGTCATGTGGAATAAACCCCAATTATTTGGCTGCATACCCTGATAGGTATAATCCATTTGAACCTTGTAGCACGTGCACGACGACCTAATTGCAATATCGCCTCGAATTCGCCCATCTGACTGATGTGATGATCATCAGCTGCCTTCAGTGACATTGTGGGTGGTCGCAAGTTAGCGGTATCAATTCCAAGTTTGCTCAATACATCTATTCCACAAGCAATGACCTCAGCACCTGTGTCGGACACAGCTGTAACAAGTGCATCATTAGCGATCTCACCTTTCACTAATACATCAATAGTAGGTGCTTGTCTTTCAGCAAACGATGCCACTATGGGTCCACATCTGATAACTGACATCTGTTTATTTGGCTCAGCACTAGATTTCCGCCCCAGGCACACGGTCCTTAATATTGCACCAGTGCAGCTCCCGTCGTGGCTTGTTGTTGGCAATTTCCTTGCCCTGTAATCTACAACAAGATTTTGTCTCAAATGATGAATTGTATGTTCCACAAACAACCGCTAACTAATTCTGATCTGCTACAGTAATGCCCTAAATAATCTACTCCTTAACCACAGCAGCATTATGGGTAAATTTTCAGCATTTAGTCGGAAATATGGCTTGTTGCCATTCATCTGAAAGCTCTCATTGAGAGCTTTCCGATGAATGGCAACAAGCCATATTTCGGACTGAATCCAGAAAAGTTACCCATAATGCTGCTGTGGTTAAGGAGTCGATTATTTAGGGCATTACTGTATTTCTCCATGCATGCAATGCGAGACTTTGATACACTATGTTGATACTCTAACAAGTTCATCACGTGCCATTTCCGATATATACAGAAGACTTATAATCGAGATTTAATGACTGAATAAGGCTCTGTTGAGCTGCTTATTTGACTAACGATAGGTTTTAACCCTTTACCCAACAAAACGGCCCTGTGCCAATCCATTCTCGTATATATGCGAGTCGACCATAGGTCGCCTCGCATATATAAGAGAATGCATTGGCTTAACACATATTAAAAATGATAAAATTGTCAAAGAATGTAGAAAAATATTATAAAAATTGTTAAAAAATGTAAGACAAAATTATAAAATTGTTAAAGAATGTAAGAAAAAATGGTAAAAAGTGTTAAATTTTTTTTTTTTTAGGCCAATGCATTATCTTATATATGCGAGGCGACCTATGGTCGACTCGCATATATAAGAGAATGCATTGGCACATGGCATAACTGTAACCATCACAATGTGGTCAATGAACCGGTTCCAATGATATCCATATTTGTATGGTGTTATTGAGACAGACCGAAGATATTTTAGGCTGTTGAAGCTTTATTTGGGCGTTTTTGGCCGTTTTGTTGGGTAAAGGGTTAATGAAGGTAATTCGGCCACACTAAAGGAAACTGACATAGCTTGGAGTATTAGTAATCGTGTTAACTGGATCCCATAGTGAGTTACATGTAGTGTGCTAGTGCTGTGGGTTAACTCATGCTATTCCCCGCTTTGGTGATCAATAGTACACGACGTATAGTGTGACACATTATATACGTTGTACACAGCGGAGGTGACATCTTCTCTATGCAATAATCCCTTTAAAGACATAATATGTACTTATTAGGGTGCGTGAAACTGATAAGTGAGTATTCAGGTGCAATGCCAACTGGAGGAATGTAGCATTCTAATAACATCACCGAAAATTTCAAGCAAATCGACTTACAACTCCATAGAAAACATTGTCTGAACTACGCTAAATTGTAAATATTTACTACTCGAATCGGGACGCTTCTATCAGCGATAAACTAACGAAAACGATTTCGCCATCGGCAGTCACTGCATTTAATTAATATATAAGAAATTAAGAATGTCGGTGTCTGTTGTCAATTTAGATATAATATTTGTAAAAATAACTACTTTGAACAAGATTATTCTCCATTTCTATTTGATCACCCTACCGGAGTGTTTCACATCACTTAATAAAACAAAACTGGAGGTTATTGCATTGGTCAAAAGCTATATTAAGACGAAGAACAAAATTTGGAACCACATTCCGGTCGTGTCGGTCGTGAGTTATGTGTGCAAAGACTACATTTATATCTCAACACGTACATTTGTTTTCCGAAAATTAGGAAAATTGGGAATTTCCCCATTTTCACTTGGACAGTCGTGTGACCCGACTACAAAGCAACAATAGAATCGTAAAGTGAAGCGTGATTTAGCCAAAGGGAATTCACGGGTTATCTCTTTGGCTTACTGACATGGGCCCACGTGACGTATACCAATAAACCACGTTTTATTTCCATCAACATGTCGGCTGTTTTACTTATATTTATAAAATATGATGAAAAAGCTTTCAGTCAAGTCAGTTTATTGACTGGATTAACATTCCCAAGATGTGAAACAATAGTAACTGGTTTATAGCTATAGGATGTACGTCAATTTAAAACTATATTGTATTGAATTGTCTCGACGCCAAGTGGGGATCACATAATTATTTTGATTATTTGGTTTGTATGCTAATTGTATAGAAACATAGAAGGGGCCAGTTCAACTCTTCTGGGACGATAGTGATCGTGGTGTGGTTAACGTTTATTAAACCTTTACCCAACAAACCGGCCAAATAAAGCTTCAACAGCCTAAAATATCTTCGGTCTGTCTCAATAGAACCATACAAATATGGATATCATTGGAACCGGCTCCTTGACCACATTGTGATAGTTACAGTTATGCCCTGTGCCAATGCATTCTCTTATATATGCGAGTCGACCATAGGTCGCCTCGCATATATAAGAGAATGCATTGGCCTAAATTGTTTTGTTTTTTTTAACACTTTTTACCATTTTTTCTTACATTCTTTAACAATTTTATAATTTTTAATGTGTTAAGCCAATGCATTCTCTTATATATGCGAGGCGACCTATGGTCGACTCGCATATGTAAGAGAATGCATTGGCACAGGGCCCTTCTGTTGGGTAAAGGGTTAAACCTTTATGTACTAAATACTTATTGACGAGTAGTTCCCTTAGAAATTCAGCTGATAAGTTCAACAAACGTCTATAGGTCGTGTGTTGAACTTATTATCTAAAAATGTCCCTCTTATGAATATCTATCCGTCTGCACTTATATTATCATTTCCCCTGTCTGTAGTCTGCTTTCATTACTTGAACATCCATCCATATGAATAATATACCGTTCCAATGTATACTTGTATAGCTGAATGGGATAATCCATGCATTAGTATAGGAAGGGTTAACTAGCGCACACGCCACAGTAACTTATCGAAATTAACCAGATACCAAACAGTCATTTGTAAGTAGCTTTTCATCAGCGGGCACTAAGTAGTCATTTTTCGTATTCTGGCATAGAACAAAACCGGTGTTTCAAACTTATAAGCAAACGAATTAAGACCAAAAAAAAAGAAGACAAACAAGCAAACTACACAATTAAAGAGATTTCTATAGTACAAGTTCAAGATCGGTGATAGATAACGCGGGAATGCGGAGCTCTGACGTATCTTTTATACAATTTTAAGCCCCCATTATGTTGCCAAAGATGTCGTTAGTAACATCCACTGCATAACACACGGTGAAAAGCTGATTACGAACGAGATCAACGATGAAAAGCTGACTTTGAATGTGACAATATATGGGAGAAGATATCACACATGTCTCCCTCAAACCTCGTTCATGTATAAACCATTTATATACTGAATGGATTCTCCCACTCAGGTATAAAAGTATATACTGGATTGGTCTAGTATTCATTTGGGGGGATGTTAAGGATATATGAACAGACGACAGTCAGACGAATTGATAATACAATTGCAGAAGAATTCATATTCATTGGAGGGAAATGTTTGGATAATAATTTCAACAAACGACATATGTGATCGGAAACTTGTGACGATGTCTCCATCGGCGGTTCTCACTAAATGTGTCCCCGACGACAACATCGCCGTATCGCCAATAAGGCACACACCCACTACAGTAAGTTCTTGTATTTATATAGCTTTTTGATGAGTTATTCCCATAAAAAAGCTGAGTGTATTCTTATTTATTTTCACAAAATCTTCCAAAAATTTGAGACCAGCCCGCGCAGCACATTAAGTTAGTCCAATATGGTATTACCAGTCACTTAGCAACGATAACGTGATCAATATAAAATAACTGGCTTCAGTTGGAATTCAACTGAACTTTGAAAAGCACGCCCAATTATTCTGCTGACCGCTTTGCAATTTGCACTTTATATACCAATTCGAACTGGGAGCTTGTGGCGATCACAGATGACAGGATGAATATGGTAATAGTTGCATGATCCGTAACAGCAGTATTGTGTACCCTTTGAGGCTTAGCGATAACGTTGTTATGAAGTCCGATGAGGAGGAATTACGATAGCGTAATTTTATCTGCTGAGCGTGTGAACTAATGTTTCCAGTGTTTTTTTCTGCTGAGAAAACGTTTTATTCGTCAATTGTACAACACTATCCGTATCACGATCCATATCGCGTATATATTGCTCTCATTGGTCCCATTTAATTTAACTCTGTCATGACGGGAGATGCGCTGGTGCAGCATTAAAGACCATGTGCCATTGCATTCTTTTATATCTGCGAATCACCCTTTTGCGCTGGTGCAACATTAAAGACCCCGTGACAGTGCATTATCTTATATATGCGAGTCTCCCAAAAGGAGCCTCCCATATATAAGAGAATGAACTGGTTTACAAGATCAAGGTAAATATATTTAGGCCAATGTATTTTCTTATATATGCGAGTCTCCCTTTTACGCTGGTGCAGCATTAAAGACCCTGTGCCAGTACATTATCTTATATATGCGAGTCTCCCAAAGGGAGCCTCGCATATATAAGAGAATGCAATGGCTTATAAGATCAAGGTAAATATATTTAGGCCAATGCATTCTCTTATATATGCGAGGCGCCATATGGGCGACTCGCATACATAAGAGAATGCATTGGCACAGGGTTTCGTAAAAATCCAGGAAGCTCCAGTCATCAAAGGGTTAAAGGGGTGCGGTTCTCATATGTTGTTGTTGGTTTCTATATTATCGGATTCGTAGAATAAGGTAACCAGATTTTCATTATTTGACTGTCTGTTGGCTTCGAAGTAATGCTACAGATGGCAGATAAGCCGGAATGCAAACATATAATGCTCGTCATCGAGATTTGTTTTTGCAGTTTTCAGTCAAATGTATCAAATAAATGTTATATCATATGCATACTAGTCGCAGATACTCGTTAATTTCATTGTATAGTCATAAAGTGAGTGGTTTATTGATACGCCCCGTATCATTATTATGTTTTACACGATTTGTGCCACACATTGCCCGATTCACTATCCATCAATTAATTTGATTACGTCTTGTGTATGCAAATTCGTAACTTAGCTTATGCCTGGGTGCATACAGTAACTTATTTTAAGTTCTTAATTTGATTTTAAGATGTTAATCTGTACGTTTACATAAGACATCTTCGACTCAAATTACTTATTTTTCGATACTTTATCGATAATAGGTCGTTGTTACTACCGGGAATTTAATGAAATTGGCGTACAGTCTCGCTTGAAATTAGACATAGAAAAAGAGAAATTCACGTATACATTCTCTGCCTTTAAAGAAACCCATGGTAAATGGTCGAACATTATAAAAGCCAGTGAAACATCATCACCAAGAAGGACTTGGATAAATATATAATAATAATATTTGAAGAGGTGCGTCTTAAGTCGTTGTTTGAAGATGTCAAGAGGGATGGATTCCAAACACTTGGTGCGGCGCGTGTGAACATACGACGTTCAATTTTCTTATAGTAAACGTGAACAGCCAGAAGCTGTTTTTCCTTTGAACGTATAGGTTATCACGGCCTGGTACATACAACGTAAGAAGGTCCGAGATGAATGCTGGAGCAGAGGAATGAAAGTAGCGATAGCAGAACGTTGCTAACTTGAATTCAATTCGTGCGCGCTCTGTGAGCCAATGTAGGTTTTTCAAATTTGAGAAGTGTGGGTGCATTTCGGAACACACGCTACAATCCTCGCGGCTGAGTTCTGTAAACGTTTCAGACGACTTAGTTGTTCGTGTGAACTTCCCACGAAAATCAACTTTGTTCTTATATTAGTTATTGATAGCTTTCAAATAATTACATTTCACGTGTTGAAACCAGTGTTATGTAAACAAAGCTGTAACAGTATTCTCAATGTTTGTCCGTGTGTGTTAGCTCCAATCAGTAACCCGGTTACTCATGCGTTGTAGTTTTTGGAGTTAAATTTGGAGTTACATTTGGAAGTCGTTTCACAAAGTTACAAATGCTTAGCAGAGAACAACTTCAACTAGAAACTAGAATCTCCAGATGAAATATTTTCAGTTTTCTTGTTGGAGTTAATCTCTCACGGTAAGCAAACGTTGTGACAAAAGACGTCTAATGTAACCCATGTACCCCGGTTATACAGTATGCGTAATGTATATATATTGCATATAATCTGGACATATCTACAAATTTAACAGAGAAGGTGACGACGCAGGCGAAAGACAAAACATTGCTAATAGCGTAGTAAGTTCAAATATTTGAGTATATATATGATTTTCAGAATATTTTTCAATCGTTTGACCTTTTCCAATGTTTACCGTCAAGTTTTGATTAAACTTTGGAATCTTATGGGACTAATTGGAAATTGATCAATAATGCCAAAATAGAGACGTTAAAGGAACTCATTCCGATCAGACACTCCTAAATTACTATTTCTTTGGCTTCGGGCGTAAAAAATATTTGATTCGAGTCGAGGAACAACTTGATTTTAGAGTTATCCATCTTTATCTGCAAGACCATCCGTTTGACCTCAAACTTCCTCGTGTTTGTGGGCCAAAAACAATAGAAATAATAAACTTCAAAAATCGTTATCTGATCACTCTCAGCTTTGTTGGGTAGGTTCCTCGACTCAAATCAAATATTTTTATCCCCGAAGTCAAAGAAATAGTAATTTATGAGCGTCTGATCGGATTGAGTACCTTTAAAGTCATTGAGGGCCATGGTTATAGGTTATAATTTACAAATAAAAGTTACCAAATTATGAAAATTTCCTCAAGAATTTACTAACAGTATAGTATGATGATAGTAAAAATACGATATTATTCACAAAACACACTTGTGCAAGCCGAGTGTTTGTTTATACATGTATACAGCACATAAATATTGTGCGATAAGCAATACGCTCAACATGATAATGTTTTTGGGAGATTGATTCATTGTGACCCATTCAACACCAAACTATTGAGTGGCGAGTATTAGCGAGCGCTATGTTGTAAACATCATTGTTCAGTTTTCACCAAAGTTCTACAGTGGTATCTCCCTGGGTTGGGTGTTTTGTTTACTGTATTGTAACATAACATGGATTTTGTTTACTATAGGCTACGTTCATACCCTGGCAAGTTTGCACGGTATGGTTTTGCAGGCATTTCGTCATTGAAACTCACATGGTGCCATAGTATGAACGGAAACGTGCATATAACATGCATATTTACCAAAGTGAACGACATGGGTTGTAATATTTCTGTAGTTCCACATTGCTACTGACATTTGCATTGAAATACTTGTATCATTGATTCCTGCGAGATAATTGCATGTTATTTACAGGCAAATTCTGGTCACATCGCTATACAGGTGGTACTACATATATTTTACTTTGCACGTAGTTAGGTATGGTACAATTGTATTATATTTTTTTGTTTCCGCTCATATTCTGGCTCCATATCGTTTTCATGAGCCTGCAAACCATACCGTGCAAAATTGCCAGTGTATGAACGTACGCTAATATTCGTTCTTTGTGTGGTGGTTTTAACGGATGTGACATTTTTAACAGTAATACCCATCGCGAAGACCATCCGTACCTTCAACTTAGCATGTTTTGTTTTGTAAATTGAGGTTTGTGACCATGAACGAATATTTAGCATAACATAACAACATCAAAACACAGCAACCAGTCAGTGAATCTTTGTCCTGGGAAGACTGTAGTATCGGGATTTCTGAGTGAACATTTCTATACAATCGGAATCAAACTCGTTTTTAAATTCTTACATGCAGGCGTACTGGTTTTAAAGAAATATGTCTTTCTTTAGTTCGTCTTTTGTATCCTTTGCTGGAATGAGTGAATCGTGCTAACGGTTCCGTTTTTCGGTGGTTTCCGTTTTCAATTATCTTCGCATTCCGATAACTCTGCCTTGTGATGTCTTTTGTTAACACTTTACCCAACAGAACGGCCCTGTGCCAATGCATTCTCTTAAATATGCGAGTCGACCATAGGTCGCCTCGCATATATAAGAGAATGCATTGGCTTAACACATTAAAAATTATAAAATTGTTAAAGAATGTAAGAAAAAATGGTAAAAAGTGTTAAAAAAAGATTTTTTTTAGGCCAATGCATTCTCTTATATATGCGAGGCGACCTATGGTTGACTCGCATATATAAGAGAATGCATTGGCACAGGGCATAACTGTAACCATCACAATGTGGTCAATGAACCGGTTCCAATGATATCCATATTTGTATGGTTTTATTGAGACAGACCCAAGATAATTTAGGCTGTTGCAGCTTTATTTGGCCGTTTTTGGCCGTTTTGTTGGGTAAAGGGTTAACACTTTTGTTACAGGAGTTTCCTGAAATTTAGCGAAAACCCTCGTGCAATGCATTATCTTATATATATGAGTCTCCCATAGGGGGCCTTGTATATATACAAGAGAATACTTTGGCCTAACAATATTGACCTTGACCTTTAAGCCAGTGCATTCTCTTATAGATGCGAGGCACCCAGTGTAGACTCGCATATATAGGATAATGCACTGATTTTTATGCACGAGCGCAGCTCCCGCCATGAAATGGTTAATTAACAGGTCTAACACGCCTGGGGGTTTGTGGTTTCCGTTGTTTCAGTTATCTTCCCATTTCTGATCCGACAAGTCTGCCTTGTGCTGTCTTTTCTTAAAGGTACTCAATCCGCAAAGAGGGTCCACATCTCAACAGATACCAACAACAACAATCCGATCAGAGGGTCCTATATTACTATTTATTTGGCTTTGGGGGTAAACAATACTTGATTCGAGTCGAGGAACCCATCAAACAAAGCTCAGAGTTATTAGATATTGATTTTTGAAATTTGTTAATCGCTCGAGATGAGTACTAATAACTGCCGTCAATTTGGTAACCTGTTCGAGATTTTACGTCAATACTCTATTCAAACAGACAAGGATGGATAACTCTATAATCAAGTGGTAATAATAACGAAATTTTGACTGTGTTTTGGGCCAGAAAGAATTCCCGATAATGAAAAATAATAGATTTCTAAAATCGATATCTAACAAATCTGAGCTTTGATGGTTGACTTCCTCGACTCGAATCAAATATTTTTGACCCCCGAAGCCATTGAAATAGTAATTGAGAGGAGTTTTATCGGATTGAGTACCTTTAATTAACTGGTCTCGGAGATTGTTGTGTTGTTCCTTCTAGGCTTGTGTCCAATCAGGTTTTAATGGTCAGATGCACGTTTGGCCAAAGTTTCCTGGTATTTCTAAATGGATTTTCTCAAAATCTATCAGGAATTTATTTGTGAAATTTTGGTACAAGCGATTATTGTGATGCAATATTTACGAACCAATAAACAATTGGTTATTATAAACTCATTTACTTTACTTTTATGGCATGTAAAATATTTAAAATTTCACCGTTCAGGTACCAAGAATTTCTGTAAATTAGATTTGTTTCAAAAGTGCAGTCCATATATCCATGCTATCATATCTGAAGATCATGAGAGGAGACTTATTTTTTCTTGATTCATGAAATTTTATGATTATTTTCACTTGGAAAGACAACTACCCACAAATAATTTTCTTTTTTGGAGAATGTTCATGTCATTCATGTTGTTCAATGAACAATTGGGCTGAGATGAGTTGTGGGTCATGGCTTCATTACCAAGTTAAAGCTGACCACCATATCTCTTAACAATGTGGCCTAATTTCCAGTTGATTGTACACTGCACGAGTGGACCACACTACATATCAACATTTGTTTGCATTGGGCTGGGATGTTTGTGACTGCTTTATTCTTCATTATAATATATGGGGTATTACAATATATTATGCAATTAAAAATCTAACTCCACACAAATATGATGATACAAATGAAGCCTCCTCTCATGGAGCCAAGACAATAAGCTATTTGGTGATTGGAGTGTTGTGTGAAATTATTAATTATTCTAGCAGTTCTTGGTACCGAAAGGGACAACAAAGAAAATAATACTTCCAACCTCCCAAATGTATTATAATCCAATGTATTTGCCACCTCTTAATAATTGCTCAGATTCTGCAAACAATGAAGATGATGCTATTTGAAATTCAAGATTTGTCGCCAGATAGATCCAGAGAAATTCTCTGCCATATTTGGCTGCATTTATGCAAAACATGCATCTCCATCTTAAGTGCTTTTTTTCGGCGCTATTCCCCCGCACTATTTATTATTTGCGGTTGCGTGTTCGCAAATAGACACCTTTCCCATACTGAACAACGACAGATAATTATTACGAACAGCTATTTGTAGTCTAATTTTTTTCGGACGGTCCAAAAAACATTTTCGCAGAATTGAAGATTAAAAGTCAGTTTATGAGATAATAATATCGCAGTAATTATGTTTTTATCAGGTCATAGCTTAGCGCTTTGTGTTTGGCAATATTCTCGCGTTTCAGTAGACGAAGCATTTGCTTACCACTAATAGGTAAAAATTAAGGCCAATTGACGATCACAATTTAAGGACATAATCTCAGAATAATCTCCAACATTGAGGAGCTGAGAAACGATCGCGAACTTATTACTATATGATGTATATGTGGGTTTTGTTGAAAAACCGAAACCTCAATCGTAACAACGAATAGGGAAAACACGACAACAAATAGAAAGAACACAAATATTAGTGACGTAGTACCCTGCTCGTAATAATTATCGGTCTGAATTTAGTTCCATATCTTTTCCGAGGCGAGTGTACTCACTTTCAATCACGTCGCGAGTACCTTTTACTAACCTTTCGATAACTGCTGCCATGTTTTATTCTGAGTCACCTTTGACCCGGTAGTGTTTTATTTTGTTGTAGACTTCCTGGAATATTCGAGATAATGATATGTTTTGCGCGATTGGTGTTGTCCGATATTTCTTTGACTTGAGTGACAACGGTGTCTTCGATTGTCCTCTGCGTTTTCTCGTGTTGAAATGTCATCTATTCTTCGATCTTTCTATAATCTTCGTATTGTTTTGGGGACACTGATAAGTACCATTATTTCCGCTTCTCCCTAAAATTTACATTCGCAACTTTTTGAGGAGGATATATCAAATGGATGGAATATTCAAGAACATACTTCAGGACAGATATTCAATAATAGGTTTCTCTGTTCAACAGAAACACAAGCAGAGGACTGAAACTCCGAGGGTAGAAATTATAGAAATATATGTGTATCATGTTGACAATGCGCTATTTGCGGCACAAACCTATGTTCCTTATAACATAATAAATAATGAACCTCCCAATAGAGATGTTAACCCTTTACCCAACAGAACGGTACTGTGTCAATGCATTCTCTTATATATGCGAGTCGACCATAGGTCGCCTCGCATATATAAGAGAATGCATTGGCTTAACACATTAAAAATTATAAAATTGTTAAAGAATGTAAGAAAAAATTGTAAAAAGTGTTAAAAAAAGATTTTTTTTAGGCCAATGCATTATCTTATATATGCGAGGCGACCTATGGTCGACTCGCATATATAAGAGAATGCATTGGCACAGGGCATAACTGTAACCATCACAATGTGGTCAATGAGCCGGTTCCAATGATATCCATATTTGTATGGTTTTATTGAGACAGACCCAAGATAATTTAGGCTGTTGCAGCTTTATTTGGCCGTTTTTGGCCGCTTTGTTGGGTAAAGGGTTAAAGGCACGGGTGACCTTCGTTGTATGGCAGACAAAGGATTCAATAGTGTTACTCCTCATTACTGTATTATTGTATTTGGTGGCCCATTGTTTGAATGTGCACTGTCATGAGTGCCTTTTGTACACATTAAGCTGTATCATCTAATCAATTAGCAGATGGTCATACTATAAATTTGATTCTCATGTCGCTCCCGTTATAAAATCAATTTGGGTTTTTTTAAATTAGATTTACGATTTCGGGGTTAAAACTTCGGCCAAACATTTGGCTATATGAATTTTGTTTTAGCTATTTTCGAATATTATTTACCACTGGCCAATTTGATTTTTCGACCCAGCGTGAACAAAGGCATAACCTGCCTAACAACAGAGGTGCACCAGAAATAGTGTTACGATTCTTCAAATGTGTCAGGTCATGAACTGGCGCTGCATCTGTGATGGCCAAGTCCATAACGTACGTGATATACCGATGCAACAGTCCATTACGGGGTCCTAAATCGTGCGTAAAGAATCGGTTATGCACTTTGTGGGTCTATTAATGTTCTAGCTGAGAGGGAAATGTCAGGTGATTCGATTACGACACAGAATATGTGCCAGACGATCCATAAATCTTATAAATCCGCTTCTTGATGACAACTAATTCAACATAATATGACCAGTTCTTCATTCATCCACTTAGTGGGACCCATTGACACACATATAGGACTTATTAGCACACACATAGGACTCATTTGAAGCCGACATAAACGCACTAAGGGCCAGTTGTTCTTGAGTTTTGTTTTATGTCTGACGGTGTTGCTATTGACTATGAACGTGTGCCATTGCTGCCATATCATCCCTGGTCATGGGGTCCTGCTGTGATGTTGCTGAGTCCTGCTGTATTGCTATGATGCTGAATAGGGCAAACTAATGCTGTTCATAAAATTACTCGCAGTTGCTCGCATGTGTGTGGATAACAATTTATCAGGAGTCACACATGATGATTTTAGCTGTTCGAACCACAGGCCCCTGGGGATAGATATAAGATATACCAATATAATACTATAACAGTGACAAGGTTCACAAGTCAGATTTTTAGGAAAAAACGCAATATCTATCATATTCCTCATATATTCTCAAAATCTTTCTTCTCAATCACAATATGTATCATTGTGTCTTATTGGCCATGCAATTTCCTTTCTTTTTATGTATAATTCGATAATATCAAACAAAGGGAAGTCGAGATATCGGGTAGGTGTTGGGGCAGGTGTGATAATCCTCAACATCACAGAGCTGCCGACTATAGTTTTTATCATAATTGTTACTGGGAATTGGTGGCGATGGCTAATTTCGACGGCGATGAGCGGCCGGACGAAGAGGATAATTGGGGTTTTTGGATTTGTTAATTGACTCGGGTGGAAATGGAACGAAGAAATGCACATGTGATATATTTCAACAAATTTATTAAATACTCAAGATATATATATAACAAATACTATCAATATAACATAACATGAATTATAGCACCAGGGAATCTAACAGTATATATATTCAGTAATGAACTCTGCTTAAAACACTGATAATAATTCATAATACATAATGATATGGACTATAATCTCCGCCGGCCAAGTCATTAATCTCTGCCTGCCGGGTGAACAGGATATACCCGACAGAACCTACCGACGAAAAGCGGTCGTCAGTCTCCCTGTCCGGTAAGTAGTGATTATACACGGATACCAATTCAAATATGGCGATCACAATTCCCCGTGCGATATGTCGACTTCGCTTAAATAGATCTTGTAAATAGAGGATCTCACATGAGTTCCTATTTTATACGGAATTTATCAACCGAGTTCACTAAATTCGATTTGAGCCGAGGTTTACCGAGGCTCAAATAGAATTTAGAGGACGAGGTTGATAAATTACGTATAAAATAGGACGAGTGTGAGATACCTTTTATCACATGATCAAATAAACCCGAAGCAACGCGAAATATTCATCGAAAACAACAATCATAAACTACAGCGATCGCAAGTTATCTGAAGAACGCCGTGACGTCATCGCACGCGCTGATATTAAACGTGTCTATTACCGATAATTATGAAACTGCTTTTATGGCCAAATTATGTGATAAACTTATATATCAAACGAAAGATAATTTTATTTCCTATAACATACACTGGGGCATATTTTGACTGAGTTGATAATTTTTTAGAATTATTGAATATATTAGGCGGAAAGGGAGACAGACGACCCGTTTTACTCCCAAATATCATGTAGATATTGCAAGTTTTCGGTACGATGTCTCGACCTTCGTTTGATATTATGGAGTTATTCATCAAATGAAAGGAAATTCCATGGCCAATAAGATACATTGAAATATATTGTGACTGATTTTAATGATATTGAGAATATGTAAGCAATATGATCGATGGTGTGTTTTTTCCCAAAATCGGACTTGTGAACCTTGTCACTGTTGTAGTATATATTGATATATCTGCTATTTCCCCCCAGGGGCATGTGGTTAGAACGGTGTGCTTTATTAATCAAGTAATAGTACTTAACTGCTTTGTGGTTCCAAAATAAGATAGTGCAGGCGAATCAGTGCTTATTTGTGTTCATATGCGTTGCCGGTCAGATCTATTTCAGTTTATACGGTTCCCATCTGTGCACATTTCCATTACGAAAACCCTGTGCCAATGCATTTTCTTATATATGCCAGTCTCCCATAGGAAGCCTCTCGGGAGTTGCGCTGGTGCAGAATTAATTATCTTGAGCCAGTGCATTTTGTTATATTATGCGAGCTTCCCAGAGGGAGCCTCGCATATATTAGAGAAAGTACTTGCTTGTACCCGTTATTCAGTTGTATGGCGCGGGCCACAGTGAGAACACATTATAAAGATCGTACACCAGGTGCTGAAATATACCCTTAGTGAACGTGTTTAATTGTTTGTTATTTATTTAATTAAATTTTTCAAATCAAAAGTTTGAAAAAACTAATGCCGTTATAAACTTCGCCAGGGTACCCCGAGTCACCAAAACAAATTTGGTTGAAATCGGACCAGCAGTCTGGGAGAAAAATCTGGACCGACAGACGGACAGACAGATCCTACTAATTTATATATATATATAGTCCCTAAGAGTTCTATACTAAATACTAAGTACATTGACGGGTAGTTAGTTCCCTTAGGAAGTGTTCAGACGATTTGTCGTTTGTTGAACTTATTAGCTGAACATTTTTCTCCAATAAATATGCAGCCCTCTGCACTTGTATTAGCTTTTCGTATATTATCGTCTGCTTGTATTATCTGAGCATCCCTCCAAAAGAATAGTAGACAATTCCAGTGTACATTTTTATAACTAAGTGGGGTAATCCATTTAGTAAACAAAGGGTTAACATGTGCCTCTACGGACGGAATTGCTATGGTAACGGAAACGGGTTAATCACATGGAAGAGTTCTCAATAGTGTCACAAGTCAGCCAAGACATTGATGCTAAAATGGTAAATTGATTCGTGCTCAATTCGTGTTAACTGGCAGATGTCGCGTATGTCCGGGAGGGGTACGGAGGACGGACCACATAACACGTATATAATTATAAAGCATTGAACCCAATAATATTACATCTAATAATCATATATCCCAAATCCCTTGCTACCTTGTAGTTTGAATTATTAGGTTGTAAAACGTGTGCCTCAAGTCCATAAATATTTATATAATTCAGAGGTGTATCTTTAACCAGGATTCTGATTTGTACGAAAATGTACTTTTTCTCGGATCCGTATCCGACCCACTTTTTAAAATTGCTTTAATTGATTATTCTGTGTGTTTTTCGCATTATCTTACGGCTATATATGACCAGACATTGCCGTTGACCAGATTACAGGCATATACGGCTGACAACTGTTGCCACAATTGCGGGCGATCTGATAAAAATACGGAATTCGGGTTAAAGATGCATCCATATACTTCAGATACACTTGAAATTTAAAGTTAGCAAACGGTTGACGTTTGGATCCCACATGAGTGCCGTATCTGTAAACAGAACATTTTGGCTAGCGTGTGATCTCTATACTACACATATGTAATATGGCTTGAAGTTTAGATTACCAGAGGTATAACGTGACGAATTGGCCATGTGTTTCAACATACTGTAAAATCGTTTTAATTCGCGGTGGTATGTTATTCGTTGACTTCGTGGTTTGACTCACACGATGAAATCAACATCCAACGGAATAATTAACAATTGAGTTGAATGAGAAAATACCAATATACGAGATGGAAATGACGATGGGCCATTACGTCTGTTTTCGACATGTCGTAACATGTATGCGGAAAACACAGGAGACGAGATGAAACGCAATCTATTTAAAATAAAATATCATTCATTCACCGAATACAACATTCATATGCTGATCATCTGATCCCTTCTATAACAGTTTGTATAAACAATGCTCAATGCATTGGTCTCTTAATAAAGGCTAATGGTTTCACCACGTGCAGACTACATAAACAATAAATAACTACTTGGTCAACGTTTCAAATGAAGCCGGTAACTAATAAGTGACAACTCAAATGCGTCACGAAGCTGCTATTGTTGGACCCGTTGATGTGCATAAATATATGATATCTGATCCGCGAATTCATGTCCCGACGAAAAAGCTTTTTGATGACAAACCTAGAAAATTTATGTCGACGACATCAAAGCCATTCACAGTATGGGGATACGTAGATTATGCCATGGATCTCTACTCTGGCTAACACCTGTTGAGATCATATTCCACCAGTACAAAACCTGGGAACTTTTTGAAATTTTGACAGATAACCTTATAAAGTCGATAAAATGACACAGATAATATATTTCTTAATGATTATCTGTTCCTTAATAGTGTACTTCACTATGTGTGAAGGTCCCAACTCGAAATTGCATGCTTTTCTGTGACTTTTGAGAGCCGATATCGCAATAAACATTCAATTAATTACTCAGGAAATATTCCATAATTGTAAGAAACGCAAAGAAAAATCGCTCACAAAGTCACTTAAATCGTGAAATTTCGAGTTGGGAACTTCACCTGCAGTGAAGTACATTATTAAGGAACATATAACAACCAAGAAATATATTCCCCACGTTATTTTTTCGACTTTATAATGTTCCCTGTCAAAACTTAAAAAAAGTTCCAAGGTTTTGTACTGGTGGAATATAATCTCTACGGGCGTTAGCCATAGTAGAGATTCATGGCATGATCGAGGGGATACGGGGTCTGAAAATTAGGATGCGATTGCTCCCGGTGTGTATTTTCATGGTCAATATTTAATGAGAAACATGCCGCTTTCAGATCAAAAGTCATGAGTTTTTATACTCTACAGCAGGAGGTCCCATTTAGAGGGGTTGTAGCTTTATTTTATATACACTTCTGACAGCTAAATAATATCGAGATACCAACAAGTAAGTAAATTGAACAGAACTGGGACTTCAAAAGTGAGTATATTGCTCATAATTGGGATTTTTTTCTTCTCAAAAGTAGGTAAATTGAGAATTGGGACTTAAAAATTAAGAAAATTGATCAGAATTGGGACTTCGAAAGTGAGTAAAATTTATCATAATTGGGATTTTTTCAAAAGTTAGTAAATTGATCAGAATTTGGGCTTGGTGTAAACAGTATTTATTCCATATTATTCGTATATTACAAAAAACAAGACAAAGATTAACAGTGGTGATATGAAGGGGATTCGACAACAAGCTTTAAGCTTTTGGGAGTCGTTTCCGATTGGCTAATGACAAGGTCCATCCTGTGAGAGTGATTTTTTAACATTTCAGATTGTTTCAAGTAGATAGGGGCTTCATGTTTTAAATTGTTGACGTTTCATCGCGTGTATTATAGTCTACACACAGGATGGGCCGGTTCGATAGGTGTTTCAAGATAAGGTAGTTTCATATGGAATGATTTGGGTTATGTGGGAGTATGTTGGAAGGGTATGGCGGTTGTCAGATGACTATAAAATAGTATTATATGGAATTATTTTGTTTATGTGAGAATAGTTTAAGGGGTTAAGATGGATGTCGGGTATGATAAGGAATGCTGCATAACGGCCTCTTGGGGGACAAAAAGGTACATTATGGAAGTACATTGGAAGTATGGGTACATATTCTACTGCCCTATTGTCTTCCGACATCAAAGGAGATCAAAGGAAAGTACCCCGCCCCCAAGAGGCCGTTATGCAGCAAAGGAAAGTGTTAGGTGGGATGATGAAATATCTTGTTGGCAGTACAGGGGATTTTGAGGAGTGTGGATAATCTGTTGTGTCAGATTATGCACTGGTTGGGAATCTGACCTTGCTTCTGATCCAACGTCACATCATTAGGGGACACACTTGTATTGTCCATTCTTCTAAGCTGTATAACATACCGTGATAATAAGTTGCTGTGGTTTTGCAACAGTGTCCAATGTGTAATCCATTAACGTATCATATAGTTGACTAACATTAATGCGTTTAATATCAATAAGTGTGTGGCTCAGCGGACAATTATTTGGGCTTCAAATACTCCTTCCTTTACATGCGAGCATTCGTCACAAACCTGGCTTTAGATGCGTGTGAGTAGTGTTCCCAGAAGAAATAGACAGTGTCGAATGGACAGTCTATGGATTGACATTGCGTGCAGTCAACGTAAACAATCAAGTCTTCTTAATATAATAGCAGTCGACCCGGTGGTGTCGTGTTCAGTTTAATTTAAAATGACGTCTGGTAGTCTTAATCGATGTCAACCAAGAAAGATTACGTGCGCGAACTAATGTCGCTACAACAACCTCACGTGTACTATTACATGTTTGCGGAAATGCCAGCATCTGAATCTGAATTTTAGTCTGAATCAATGTTCAACGCATGGCCTTTTACGGCACTTCGGCGTTTGGGAGAAGTGGGTGTTAGAAGAGTTCCGCTGCAGCCCAGGTCTTGTAAACAGAGTCATAACGATGCATACTTGTTGGCAACCATGGTCATTTTCCAGCTTGGCATGATAACCAAAATGTCTTATTTTTATATGTAGTACATGCGTGTCAAGTTTGGTGCTTTTACCATAAAATGCACGATTTTGTCATCTATCCGCCCCACTATTGAAGCTGTCAGCAGATCGATCACTCGAGAACATGCGTTAGCACGGTCGTATTCATACGCTTGTTCCAGGAGGGGATTGTCCTTACGAAATGTGAATTTTGATAGACTGTAGAGTTGTCCTCGATTATATCGAAGCAGTAGATTTATTGTGTTGACGTGCTCCTCTATTTACTTTTAAGATGGTATAATGCGTCGTTTCGGTTTTGGTTTTGCTTGTGTTCAAGGCCCACTTAATTTTCGAGTCGCCGATTATTTTTTATAGTGACTTGATATACGGTTTTAATAACAATACATTCCATAAAATATGATTAAAATACTATAATTCATAACTTTTTGAAACAGCTGTGTCTCAGAAGATGCCCACAGAGAAACATCTGAAATCATAGAATGACCCCCCCCCCCTTTGTCACCCAGAATGCAACAGAATTCAAACGTTTTCAATGGAAGGGGAAGAACTCTGTCTTTAATATATAGAGTCATCCCCCTGCATTGAAAATAATACTGATTTTTACTTCAATCTTGATGACAAAACGCGTTGGCAACTCAACAAAAACAAACTGTCCACAGTTTATTACACCGGATAAGTTTTGGAGCTTCCTCTTTCAAATGGTATATAATATGACATATATTTTATATAATGTAATCTGGGGGTTCGAAAATTAAGTGGCCTTTAAGAAGTCGTCTCTTGTAAACGATGGTGTTGTGTCATGCACAACCTTTGAAAATAGCACAAGCCTATTTAATTCCCTGCGTCGTTCTAGAATATCTAGTTGTCCGTCCTTCACCACGTTGATTATGGATATGAGCCGGTATTTATTCTATATTTGCCATTGATGTAACGGGCCCATCTATTGATTTCAAATGACTGATCATGTAACGAAAATTATGAAAATGTTTTTTTTTTTGCAACTGGGTGCATTATGTATAGGATAATTTTGAAAACTTTACATTATTTCAGGAAATAATGTACAATGTCTGGTCATATATAGCCGTAAGATAATGCGAAAAACACACAGAATAATCAATTAAAGCAATTTTAAAAAGTGGGTCGGATACGGATCCGAGAAAAAGTACATTTTCGTACAAATCAGAATCCTGGTTAAAGATACACCTCTGAATTATATAAATATTTATGGACTTGAGGCACACGTTTTACAACCTAATAATTCAAACTACAAGGTAGCAAGGGATTTGGGATATATGATTATTAGATGTAATATTATTGGGTTTCAATGCTTTATAATTATATACGATAAAACAGTGTGTGAACTAATCCATTTTATATGTGGCCAAATAGGAACAACAACAATAAACATCTTAACTCGAAAACGGCCGACCCGATTTCGATGAAACTTGGTATGTGGGGGTATTTTCGGCCGGGGGGGGGGGGGGGGGGGGGGGGGGTGACACAGGCATTTACGCTGTGTTACGGGACTTTCATTTGAGTTCGGTGCTTACAAATCGATTCGATTCAGCGCGAATAATAAAATGCCAGTCATAATAATGACACTGTGAGAATCTTTCGTGTTTCCTGTTTCCAACGATATATAATGCGTATGTATCCGTTTTAGTTATCTGCCTCAATTATCAAGAAGAAGTGGTACTATCTTCCATCAGGATAAAAACAATGCGTAACTTCTATGACGTCGTTAGAGGTCATAACGTTAGATCACGTTAACGCTTAACCGGCCGATGCATTTGACTGTTTCAGACGTCTTGGCGATATCTCGGGCACTGATGGTAATTTATCTTTTCGTAGAAACTTGATAATTAATGAGCGTGTGTATATGAGGCGCGTTTATATATACTTGAGTGGAAATCAAATCGGGTTAAACTCTCGGATTTTTACGGACGAAATTTGATGCATAGGGTATCCGCTGGGCCGATTTCCCGGTATCCGCTGGGCCGATTTCCACCATTTTTGGGGTGTTGGTGTTTGACCCCACCTGACATTGACCTTCAAAATGGTCAATTCAAGGTCAAAGCCCGGACGAAGTCGGGTCACCTTCTAGTATTATATATAGTATTACCATCGGTGCCCGAGATATTTATTCCGGGTCCGATGCTGAATCGACCAGAATACTCTTCCTCGCGATCGCTACGAGCCCCAAAATTGCTAATTGGGTGCATTAGTAATGTCTTATTTGATTGATCGCATCTTTACGAGTTATCGGTCTGGCATTTACAACATGTCCACAGCGTCTCAAGCACTAGCCCCTTGACCAAAACATTATATGGTCTCGAGCGGGTGACAAATCTCAATGTCTCCCGAGAAGAAGGGCAACAACTGTTTTGTTATCCGATTATACCACAGAAAATATCCTTGCCATCCACACGCGCGATGTTGCACTGAGTCATGAGTGCTTTCTTTCCCGATTATGTATATTTTCAGTAACTACTTATCGTCCCATAGGGTTTCTGTTCCATAAACGATAGTCAAGCTTTTAAGCGTTTGATAATCCGCGTTTATTTACGATCATTTTGGTGGTCAAATCGTCAATATCGGTCAATGCAATGTAAACCAATAAGCCATATAGGTATGTTCTCGTCTTCTGCAAGGCATATTCAATGTCGTCTTGTGCGCGCAATTTACTCGCGATGTTAATTTCATAACGGTCTTCCCCGAAAGCTATTGGGAAGTTGTCAATTTCATTAATGTACATTCATATGTGTCGGTGCTCATGGCGATCCTCACATAAAATACTTCTATGATCACATTGCAGACATCGCGGAAGATAATCGTACAGTACCATTCATTCGCGACAAACGTATGTATTACGTTGTCTACCAGCGAACATGTATAACCAACCAACCTAAAGGGATCCTCTCTTTCAATATTGCATCATAATGTCGACATGAACACATTGAATCACCGAGATGTTGCGATGTAAAAAGTAAATAATAACGCTTGTCCGATAAAAGTATCAACTTAAAACTTAAGAATATTAGTGTTCACTAAATATATGCAAATTAGCAAACACCACAACTGGTGTGTTTTGCGAATCCGTGGGGTATATAAGATCTATGATTTTTTTGTACGTTGTAGTGATGCGAAGTAGATGAGTTACTGCAGTGTGTGTTTGGAGATATTCTTGCAATATAACATCAGGCGGGCGACAAAAACAATGTCTCCCGGGTCAGCGGGCGACAGTGTGATTTGTCGCCCGGCACGTGACAGCAAATGGGCCAATCAGAAGGGTGGAAAATAGGGAGGAGGATAACAATCAGCATTACCGCTCCAGTTATTACATTGATTTGGATTTGTTTCCAATATGTATAGAGCTGGTGCGCGATAGGATGTTGTTTGGTGGGATCACCAATTGCTGACCCCGGGTGTTAGATTGGCATTTGGATTAACAGTTTGTATTGCAGAATCGAAGCTGTTGGATCATATTCGGGAATATCACAAGAACCATACAACTGACTCAGTTGAAAGGCTATTATCGTTCAGAATCGTGTAACATCATATTCTGATGCACCAATCTCTGAGTTCCAGTTATGAATAATGGGCTACTGCTATTGTGCTGAAGTATGTCCGTAGGTGCTACGGGCCATATAGCACACGACGTGCACTCTTACGTCCGTAACAGTTACGGACGTCATAGCAGTAAAGAGGTTAACAACTGTTACCGACGACCGGTTGTCTGAACACGCGACCCTGTGATACACTGGCGATGCCTTGTCGTTACAAAAGAACGAACATTGCTTGTGTATATCTCCCGGATACAAAATCATGTGTGTAAGATACAAGCTTTGTACATATCGCCGTAGAAAACTATGTGACAGAAAGTGATACACACAGGTCTTCGTAGCATAGCTGATGTTAATCCAAGAGATTACCAATGGGCGACCGGCGGGACCGTAAATCTAGACGTTTATCCGATTCACAGAGCAAACCTGAACTCATCAATTTTCTGTTAATATGTTCTAGGTTTGTGTCGATTGTCAATTAGCATTCCAATCAGAAGGTTTATCCATCAACTTGATTGTTTTGTTACGACGGCAGTCAGAAGATGAAGTGGTTTCTCTATTCGTTCACTGTGTGCACAAGAGAGAGCCCCCCCCCGAAAATAACATCTCATTTAGGTCCACGTAAAGGTCTAAGCAGCAAAGATTACCAACCGTGTACGTGCGGGTGTCTCTAAGTTTGTGTTAAATGACGATTTCACGAAGTTAGGTGACTTGATTTAAAAAGAAGCGAATATTTTTAAACTAAACTAATTAAGTCTAATCCTCGTGGAAATGACGAATAAGAGATACTCTGTACTAGCTGCATCTATTGCATTATTTGTGGGAGTATATTTATCAATGTTGGCCAACATACGCATGTCGTTAACATTGGTAAACATAAGCATGTCGTTAGCTTTGGTAAACATACGCATGTCGTTAACATTGGTAAACATAAGCATGTCGTTAACATTGGTAAACATACGCATGTCGTTAGCTTTGGTAAACATACGCAGGTCGTTAGCTTTGGTAAACATACGCATGTCGTTAACATTGGTAAACATACGCATGTCGTTAACATTGGTAAACATACGCATGTCGTTAACATTGGTAAACATACGCATGTCGTTAACATTGGTAAACATACGCATGTCGTTAACATTGGTAAACATACGCAGGTCGTTAACATTTGTAAACATACGCATGTCGTTAACATTGGTAAACATACGAAGGTCGTTAGCTTTGGTAAACATACGCATGTCGTTAACATTGGTAAACATACGCATGTCGTTAACATTGGTAAACATAAGCATGTCGTTAACATTGGTAAACATAAGCATGTCGTTAACATTGGTAAACATAAGCATGTCGTTAACATTGGTAAACATACGCATGTTGCCGTTCATGTTCTGGCACCATATGGTTTTCTGTGAGGAAAAATGCCCGCACAAAATGCCATGCAGACCTGCCAGCATGTACCCTAAGTCTTGTTGGTGAAATCATTGCCGTCAGTTTATCGGAGATTACTTCGTCCCGCATCACGGAGTAACTATTTACGATTGTGTTTATACTTCACACGTTGTGTGTTCTAAATTGGTACGATGGCAACAATCCCTCGAACCCGAATATCCGGGGATGTGTGATCCACGAACCCCGATATGAATATTGTGACACAGGAACCCCACAATGAATATCCGAGGATATGTGATAATCAGGCCCGAATATTGGTCATACGGACGGTCTTGCAGATAAAGATGGATAACTCTAAAATCAAGTGGTTATTATTATCTACAAGACCGCCCGTTTGACCTCAATCTTCCTCGTGCTTGTGGCCCAAAAACAATAGGAACAATAAACTTCAAAAATCGATATCTGATCACTCTGAGCTTTGATGGGTAGGTTCATCGACTCGAATAAGATATCCCCCCCCCCCCGAAGCCAAAGAAATAGTAATTTAGGAGCGTCTGATCGGATTGAGTACCTTTAAGTCTCTACGGAATTTTCTGGGTTGGATTAGTCTATCTCTGTAACTGAGATTTCGTAGATCATTATTCATTTACAGCCGTGTTCAAGACAAATACGCAGACGAAAAGTGCAGGAGAATGAGTCATATTTATTGGAGGGAAATGTGCAGATAATAAGTTTGTTGAACTTATTATCTGAGCATTTCGTAAGGGATAATTACTCTTCAATGAGTATATTTTGAATTTATATAATGGCTTCTCCTGGATTTGTTCAGATTATCCCAACACCTAGAAAATGACAACTTTAGAAAAAACAACGGTACTGTTACTTAACAGCATCAATTTGCCCTAACGTCATCATAACAATTCAGTAGGACCCACCAGCATCATAACAATTCAGTAGGACCCACCAGCATCATAACAATTCAGTAGGACCCACCAACATCATAGCAATTCAGTAGGACCCACCAGCATCATAACAATTCAGTAGGACCCATCAGCATCATAACAATTCAGTAGGACCCATCAGCATCATAGCAATTCAGTAGGACCCACCAGCATCATAACAATTCAGTAGGACCCACCAGCATCATAGCAATTCAGTAGGACCCATCAGCATCATAACAATTCAGTAGGACCAATCAGCATCATAACAATTCAGTAGGACCCACCAACGTCATAACAATTCAGTAGGACCAATCAGCATCATAACAATTCAGTAGGACCCACCAACGTCATAACAATTCAGTAGGACCCACCAGCATCATAACAATTCAGTAGGACCAATCAGCATCATAACAATTCAGTAGGACCCATCAGCATCATAACAATTCAGTAGGACCCACCAATATCATAGCAATTCAGTAGGACCCACCAGCATCATAACAATTCAGTAGGACCCACCAGCATCATAACAATTAAACAGGACCCATTAGCATCATACCAATTCAGTAGGACCCATCAGCATCATAGCAATTAAACAGGACCCATTAGCATCATAGCAATTCAGTAGGACACATCAGCATCATAACAATTCAGTAGGATCCATCAGCATCATAACAATTCAGTAGGACCCAACAGCATCATAACAATTCAGTAGGACCCACCAGCATCATAACAATTCAGTAGGACCAACCAGCATCAGACCGGTGTCACAACACGCCAAGTCACAATATGTGTGCTGTGATACTGTGATGCAGTTTGGTGACAAGTAGTGTCCTTCATATTTACGCTGAAAAGGTCAATGCATGATATGCAATAAGACACACAGGATCTCTCCAACGTGTAAAATGACACTCACGATCTCCATAAAATGCAAAATATCACCTAGGATCTCAAATTCTGGATGGTCTGCGACAATCACACTGAACGCTGGTGGAATATCCATTCAAATTCCCTTGAAATTTCACTCGAAAATCACTAACAAATAATTATTGTAATAATAATTAATATGCGACTGATTTATAATCGATATGTTATGAGATTTTGAGATGCTGGGTGACGTTTTGCACATTTGAGATATCCTGTTTGTCTTTTATCACATTTAGGAGATAATGCGCGTCTGTTTGCACTAAACCATGCGACATTGAAGAATTCAGCCATAGTTACTGTGATTAAGTTACGTATGTCGCATCACGACTTGACTTACCAATGAGTTTGCCTGAGCACATTAATCTGCCTCGTCTGCCAATAAAGATCTGCATCTCTACAAATGTATCGTTTGATCTCTTTAATGTGCTGTAATGCATATATGGCCAATAGGCTTTCAAATATAATCCTCTCATCACTGGAAGTAAAATTGTCGTTCAATTCACCTCAACGTTCGTTAATTTGAACAGCCATTAACGACATTTCGCCGAGTAAGGTTTCTGATTCATAAAACAGCGAAGCCTGCGGTCTTGAAACGAGCAGTTGCACGGTAATGCCCTAAATAATCGAATTCTTAATCACAGCAGAATTATGGGTAACTTTTCAGGATTTAGTCGGAAATATGGCTTGTTGCCATTCGATTAGTTAGGACATTACTGTACTTCAGATCACATCATGAATCTCTACTCCGGTTATATTACGCCCGTAGAGAGAATATTCCATCAGTTGAAAACGTGGGAATGTTTTATAATTCTGACGGGGAGCTTTTTAACATTGACAAAATAACGTAGTTAATATATTTCTTAGTTAATATGTGTTCCTTCATAATGTATTTCACAGTAGGTTAGTACATTAATTAGGTGACTTTTGTGAGCCGATTTCGCGATAAACATAAATTGATTACCTGTGGAAAACTTAATGATCGTGAGCGATGCAAACCGAAATCGTCTGACAAACGTCGCATAAATGCTATGATCTAGGTATCTGATACATAAATCAGTGGCATGTGGGTTAAGTCGGGACAGCGGAGCCCCGAGGTCGCACAACGAACAACTAATCGTTAGCAACACGCCTCCGAATGTGGTGATATATTTCCTGCGTGATTATGATCCCGACTGTTCGAGGAAATGTGATGTATTATCATCATTCGCCCGTTTTGGTCGTACATCTTACCTCCCAAACAATTTGCATTATATCTCGGTCATTTATCGCAGATTCCAATTTCCTGTTGGCAGTATTGGTGCATAATACGCCCTTGTGTGTATATTCGTGGGGGGATCTTGGTATACAAAAATACAGGCTGACTGAACTCTGAACATCTACAGAATAATTTATTCTTCCACCATGGTACAAAGAATGGATCAAACAATACATGATACGGTACATACATACATTTAAAGACAATATACAACTGTGTGTGCATCCGACTAGGGATCAGGTAGCCCACCCGTTGGTCGCTCCCAGAACACGCCCACCGTTAATGTGTTCGGCTCTCAGAGTCGAACTCAGTAACCCTGGTTATACGATGTTAGCGCCCAACAACATGAGCTATATCGTTCTGAATCAGCTATGTTCAGATGCTAAATTTTGGAAAAAGACAGTGAACAACGTACACGTTCGATAGTCTGAAACATTCCGATATCCTTCGCATTATCTCCGCTGCACAGTTCGTTCACTGCAAAATGACGTCACTGCCCATGATTATTGTCATATACATTTGCCAAACTTGATAAAATACTTATTTGCTGCCGATTTCCACACAACATTTAGTCATCTCCATTTTATAGGGAACATAATGTTGTAGTTTTATATATATCTACATGTATAATTAGCGCCACAGAAGTCAGGGATGGGGGTTGGAAAATGGATGCTAACATTAGTAACGAGAGGCCGATCACGATCGGCAGATGCTAACCCATCCCTTGGCGATAGTAAATTAATATGACCGGAATCATAAATGAGAGTTTTGTTGTTGAAATATAGAGTATACTGTTATGTACTATTATAGACAAATGTACATAACACAAATTATTGGAATTTATGGGTCACTCGCATTTATATAAGAGAATGCACTGGTACAGGATCTGTAATGCTGCACCACCAAAGCATTGGGTTAAATGTGAAAGGGTGCTTGGACATGGAATACTTGGGTTAAGAGAGTCCAATTTAAGTTTATAATGATAAAGTATCAAATTCTACCAACAATAGCGATCAAGATAAGACACCTCACTGCTGACCCATTAATATCAATTATATAGCAGAGCTGTCAACAAATCACAGGCATTGTTTATGTTGAAAGCTGGCATCTCTATTAAACCAGTAACATTTATAATGACCTCAGATCATCTGTAGAGTGATATACTCAGCTGTGCAATGCAACACAGATGTTCTAGTCTACTGTTAATAGCATGTGCTGTGTACTGTTGAAATACAAAAAAGTTAGATTCGTTATCTGCACATTGGCATAAGAGACATCAGAAAATAATATAGCCTTATCAATAGCTAAGTAGTCCAAAGGCATGGGATCGAATTGTTGAATTGGGTTTAATGTCACTCCAAACAAATTGTCCAGTACATAACACAAGATTTTGGACCGATTTAAACCAAAATTGGTGTGGTGACTCGAGGAACCCTTGGCAGAGTTATAATGGTGTTAGTTTTTCAAATTTTGTTAACTTAATAAAAAAAAATGGTTTTTAATTATTTAAAAAAAAAAAAATTGATATTATATATATATTTTTTTATTTATTGATTTTTTTGGTTAAATTGAGCAAGGAATTCAATCTAAATGTTTGTTTTTTTAAAGTGAATATTTAAAAAAAAAAAGGGCCATAACTCAGTTAAAAATAGTCGGATCAAACCCATATTCGAACTCGATCTGTCTTTTGTGCTGAGAAATTCATATACAAAATTTGGTTCCGATCAGATATAAAATATTTGAGTTATCGCACCATGCGTAAAGTGTCTACGGACAGACAGACAGACCGATGGACGGACGAACGACGAGTGGTCAATCCGGACATCGACACTATGTTTACCAAAATGTGGTATGGCTAAACATAACAACTGTTTGCGGCCTATTTACACCAAACTTATTATATAGTAATATCCATATTATAGAATATAATGGTGTAGTTTAAAGATACATACGTAGCGTCACCAGAGTCATGGATGAGGGTCCCAAAATGAATAAAAACTTCTACCAAACTGATATATAATAATCGCCATGTCGGATCATCAGTGAGGTTTAAAAATACCTCGTGTCGAGGATGGTGTCGGTGATGGGGCACGCAAATGCCGCAGATTTCCACAAAACGTATAAATATGCACCTCCTTGTACAGGGACAGTGTCCTTTCCGATTGGAAAACAAACGACAATGTGTACGTTTCCTAGACGATATATAACGTGAAATAACCTATTTGAATATGGTTCGACACCGAAAGCTCACCTGTTACAAAGGTTGTTTGTCGTTTTCTATATAGTATGCGTCACTAACTCAGTCTTCCGTGCTGATGCCCGTGTTATGGATGTTCTGATCGAAATTAGATTTCATATTTTATTTGTCTGGCATACTGCTTATAAGCGAAATATATCCATGACCTAATGTTTTCCGTTTTAGAAATGCTGGACAAGTGTGGTCTTGAGAAGCGCGTAGTTACGGAAGAGGCCTGGGCCCTGTTTCATGAAGGCAACTTATGACATAGTTGGGACTTAAGATGGTCATAAGTTCAAACTTCAGTCATAAGTGCGTTTCACGAACAAAGTCTTAACCTAAGATGGTCTTAACTTTGGTCTTAACTTTAAGACTGGTGTGAGGTGTCATAAGATAATCTTAAAGTTAAGACATACGTTGTGATCCGCGGTTGGTCCGAAATGTGGATGGGATCTAGTTCATGTATATATTATTATAAACACATTTAACTGAATAACACCTTGCTAGCACGGATGAGTGTTTCAGAAATGGTAGTAATTAATAACCAACTGGTAAGCTATAGCAGTGACGTGGCCAGTGGTTGCAAGATTGGCGGGGTGTCCCCTACTAACTGTAAACCGCCAAGACCGGACTGTATATACATTTCTAATTGCTGTTACAAAAAGAATATATTTACATAGAGTTGAACATCATTTGCGATTCAAATCGCACAATCGCACTGTAGACAATAATCATGTTGAGACAATTAGTCCGAACATTTTCACATCGAGGATAATAGTGAATGATTTATACTCATTTTTTATTATTATAAATGCTTATGTCAGCTATTATTATTATTATTATTATTTACTTGCCTTTCTATATTATTATGTTATAATTTGATTGTAAAAATGTATTGTATATGTACCCCGTATATATATCAACAAGATAATAATACATAATATGTGTTATTTTATTATTATTATGTATATTATCATAATCTATTAACTATGAAATAAAAAGATATATAGCATGTATATAGTATACGGACCACGCGGGCACACCGGGATCCGCGAAAGAACATATAATATCACTGTGAACTGGCCCACAGACCCCTGTGGGAATTACTAAAATACCAATATACCAGTGGTATAGTCTATATTGGTATTTAGGAATTTTCCCCAGGGGCCTGTGAACCGGCCGTCTGTTCACGTGTTGTTAATTATAAACGCTCTTTATTAGAAGTCGTTGATTTGGTTTTTATTAAAACATATATGCAGAATATCGTTCAACGTAACGTACTTTCGAAGTTCATACGCAGTTTGTTAATTATAACAGGCGTTTAGCACATTTGTCAACAGAACCAGAGCAAATGGCACTAACATCATTTATATATGGCTTCTACAAGTGTGTCTCAGATTGGAAATAAGTCTATTTGGAGCACGATATGAAGTCCTATTCACATTATAGCAATATAAATAAAGAGCGTTTTGTGTTAGTATTCCATGAATGTTGGCAATCAATAAAGAGCGTTTAGCTCAGTGCTTCCATTGTGGTGTATTGTATGTGTATGCCGTGTTGGCGACATATTCGGTTTCCTGGTATTATTGATCCTTCAAAGACGTATAGTGTATTAGAACCTAATATCAGCATTGAAAGGATCGAACATATGTCTCGCGTCGCTTTAATGGCATGTTATATGGGTGAAGGTTCACATTCTGAGTTAGGATGTATAAGTCCCTTTAATAACTGCAATAATATATATGAGCTCGATACGTTTGTATAAAATAGGCATTGGAAGCATGAAGCTATGTGTGGATGGGGTCTGACGCGAAAACACAGTTAAAAAGCGCGCTCGTGCAGTTAAGTATGCACCAGTCATTATACTGATTATCGCCCTTGCATTAAAATATCATAATTATTCTTAGACACGCCCTAGTATCTGTCACCAGACACTGTACCTAGGCATATAACACACACAGAACCAACATTTTCTGTGCATAGCTGTAATAAATTGTGGAGAGCCAGTCTAAAAGAGCGCGAACTTAAATTACTACTTAAGTAGGACTTAATCTTGTTTTGTGAAACGCGTTCTTGAAACGGAAAAGTTACATCATAAGATCCACCTTAGATCTTAGATTAAGTCCATCTTAAGATAATCTTATGACATTGCTTCATGAAACAGGCCCCTGGATCAGACACGCGGGTACCAAATGGACAGCATTTGCAATTCAATTCACGACACAAGTATAAAGCATATAATGACGAGGTACAAACGTTCAATTCAATTAAATTCTTTATTATCTCCGTCCACTAATTTGTGGAACTGGGGCCTGTTTCATGAAGCAATGTCATAAGATCATCTTAAGATGGACTTAATCTAAGATCTAAGGTGGATCTTATGATGTAACTTTTCCGTTTCAAGAACGCGTTTCACAAAACAAGATTAAGTCCTACTTAAGTAGTAATTTAAGTTCGCGCGCTTTTAGACTGGCTCTCGACAATTTATTACAGCTATGCACAGAAAATGTTGGTTCTGTGTGTGTTACATGCCAAGGTACAGTGTCTGGTGACAGATACTAGGGCGTGTCTAAGTATAATTATGATATTTTAATGCAAGGGCGATAATCAGTATAATGACTGGTGCATACTTAACTGCACGAGCGCGCTTTTTAACTGTGTTTTCGCGTCAGACCCCATCCACACATAGCTGCATGCTTCCAATGCCTATTTTATACAAACGTATCGAGCTCAAATATGTTATTTCAGTTATTAAAGGGACTTATACATCCTAACTCAGAATGTGAACCTTCACCCATATAACATGCCATTAAAGCGACGCGAGACATATGTTCGCTCCTTTCAATGCTGATATTAGGTTCTAATACATTATACGTATTTGAAGCATCTATAATACCAGGAAACCGAATATGTCGCCAACACGGCACACACATACAATACACCACAATGGAAGCACTGAGCTAAACGCTCTTTACTGATTTCCACATTCATGGAATACTAACACAAAACGCTCTTTATTTATATTGCTATAATGTGAATAGGACTTCATATCGTGCTCCAAATAGACTTATTTCCAATCTGAGACATACTTGTAGAAGCCATATATAAATGATGTTAGTGCCATTTGCTCTGGTTCTGTTGACAAATGTGCTAAACGCCTGTTATAATTAACAAACTGCGTATGAACTTCGAAAGTACGTTACGTTGAACGACATTCTGCATATATATGTTTTAATAAAAACCAAATCAACGACTTCTAATAAAGAGCGTTTATAATTAACAACACGTGAACAGACGGCCGGTTCACAAGCCCCTGGGGAAAATTACTAAATACCAATATAGACTATACCACTGGTATATTGGTATTTTAGTAATTCCCCCAGGGGTCTGTGGGCCAGTTCACAGTGATATTATATGTTCTTTCGCGGACCCCGGTGTGCCCGCGCGGTCCGTATACTATATACATGCTATATATCTTTTTATTTCATAGTTAATAGATTATGATAATATACATACTAATAATAAAATAACACATATTATGTATTTTTATCTTGTTGATATATATACGGGGTACATATACAATACATTTTTACAATCAAATTATAACATAATAATATAGAAAGGCAAGTAAATAATAATAATAATAGCTGACATAACCATTTATAAAAAAAAACTGAGTATAAATCATTCACTATTATCCTTGATGTGAAAATGTTCGGACTAATTGTCTCAACATGATTATTGTCTACAGTGCGATTGGGTGATTTGAATCGCAAATGATGTTCAACTCTATGTAAATATATTCTTTTTGTAACAGCAATTAGAAATGTATATATAGTGCGGTCTTGGCGGTTTACAGTTAGTAGCGGACACCCCGCCAATCTTGCAACCACTGGCCACGTCACTGCTATAGCTTACCAGTTGGTTATTAATTACTACCATTTCTGAAACACCCCTCCGTGCTATCAAGGTGTGTTTCAGTTAAATGTGTTTATAATAATATATACATGAACTAGATCCCATCCACATTTCGAACCAACTGCGGATCACAACGTAGGTCTTAACTTTAAGATTATCTTATGACACCTCACACCAGTCTTAAAGTTAAGACCAAAGTTAAGACCATCTTAGGTTAAGACTTTGTTCGTGAAACGCACTTATGACTGAAGTTTGAACTTATGACCATCTTAAGTCCCAACTATGTCATAAGTTGCCTTCATGAAACAGGGCCCCGGAGGTAGACATTTATATATTATCGTACATAATGTCAACAAACGTTTTAAATTAATAGAGATAAATAAAGTAGGAAAACTCACACAAAAAAGATAACAAATTCGAGATAATAACATACAGAAATATAATTAAATACACACTTAGCTGGGAAAGCTGCACTGGGACCATGTTTATATACGTACAGGAGGGCATGCATGTAGATTCGATTTAAACCAATTTAAATGGCTGCTTTTGTAACAATTTCCGATGCAAATCTGGCTAATTTCAACATGTTTGTTTTATTTTCGTCATTAAAAAGAATTTTTAGTTTTTCATAATCGGATTACTTTGAAAGTATGTTTTCAGATAGGTTCTTCGGAAGGACGAAAGTTCGTTGCATATGAATAGATAATGGTATTTGTTACCCGGTGTATCTTCACCGCAAAGTTGGCAACGTGAACAAGGAACTTCTGTGTTTTTCCAACTGGAAACTTCAATAGGGAACCGATTATTTCTAGTTCTCAATTTGATCAGGTATGAACTGAATTTTGGCGGCAGTTCTAAAAGATATTTCTCTATGCCAAAAGATACTTTAAATTTTTTTTATATGGAGTACATTTTGAGCTCTGGGCTAAAGTTTCGTTCCATGATTGCAAAGGTGTGACTATTGAACGGACTTGTTTAGAGTCAACATTAAAGTGATGTGAAACACTCTGGTAGGGTGATCAAATAGGAATTGAGAATAATCTTGCTCAAAGTAGTTATTTTTTACGAATATTAACCCAAATTGACAACACACACCGCCATGTTCATATATTAATTAAATGCAATGACATTCGATGCTGAAATCAATTGTGTTAGATGATCGCCAAAAGTTGCCTCCCGAATCGAGATGTAAATATTTACAGTTGAGCGTAGTTCAGACGATGTTTTCTTTGGAGTGCTATGGTCGATTTCTTTGAATTTTTCGGCGAAGTTAGTAGAATGCTACATTCCCCAGGTTGCCATATCGCATAAGTATTAACTTATCAATTTCACGCACCCGAACAAGTCCATAATATGTCTTTAATATTGGTTGTACCTGTATAACTTGTTTTGGACGAAGAAGGAAGGCCATGTGGTCGAAAATTTCCAATAAGACTGTTGCGTTGTTACTTGTTGAACATGTGAACCTGTGTCTGTGTCTGGGGCATCCATGTATAACATTCCCACATGAAGATTACTACAGAACATGCATGTATATGTACGTACATTGACTACTGTCCCTTTCCAGTCGCGCTGCTCAGTTGTATGGTTTTAGCGTGTTTTGTGGCAGAACTGTCAGGAGATAACAATTCTACTGTCAATTAACGACGTATGGTGATCTCTTTGGCTTAACGCTGTCATGTATTAGTCGACATTATCATGTCAAATATAATAGCTCTTCCCTGTCTAGGAAGAATCCATTCAAATGTAAGTAGTCTTTTTGTGTTTGTGGAATCATGGCAGTGGATTGCGTTTGAATAATATCTGGATGAAAGAAGGTCGTATAAGGACAATAGTAGTATTATCTACCCTTTCGGGTAGACGGTTTGACTGCCTAAACCCTAAGCGCCTGTTCCTGTGCCATCAGGGGTTACGGGTCACGCAGCGTGGGTGTATATATCGGTGAAGGTTATCACCATAATTATCGTGGCGGGTACGACTAGGTCAAGGACGAACAAAATATTTCCGCAACAAGTGGGCCACGGTTATCACGGGAATAACGCGTGATCGGGGGGCCAGTATGTCTAGGTTATATATATCTATTCGGCCGAGGTTATCACCATAATAGCGCATAAAAAACGCGCGTACGTCTAAGTCCCGGGCAAACAATTCGGCGAAGGTTATCACGAGAATAGCGCGTGATCACGGGTGTATATATCTAGGTCACGGGTAAACGATATATTCCGTAACAAATCGGCGGGGCACGGAGCCAAGGTTTTAATGGGGTAGGGTATAACTGAACGATAAACGCGGTAGGGTTTGTACTACAGCACCTGGTAAATAATTGTTAATTAGTAGTCACAGAGATAGACTATAAAACGCGAGGTATCCGTTAATTAGCTGACGTTTCTATTTTGAGTAAAAACAATTTCGTTTAGTGTGTGTGTATCGGTTTAATGGGGTAGTATAAAGATGTTCGGCTCACCAGAACAAATACTGTAACCGGCTGAAGCTATATCACTGACGCCCGTTTCGTTTGGTCTGACGCCAATAAAGAGGGCGGGTATATATGAAAGGCTCAGTATATAAACGTCGGATGGTTACTGTTACACAATAACGGGAATATATTTCCAACTATATATATATTCTAATATATAGTTATTTAGTTTTATTTGATAAAAGTTGGATCACAATTGTTTTAAATCAGGAAGCATTCTATTAAGGATAAACACAAAACCAGGTATGTATATTTATATTTATTCAATTGTCTTTATTTCCAGAAGTCTTGTTCAATCATAGTTTTGAGAATATATACTTCAAACCACTGTTACAATCTTATTGGGGGGTACAAACTTATAAATACACACGAGTATGGATAACTGACCTCTTTCACCCACGAAGATAACTCTAGTAATAAGTTTCGAACAGCTTGTGTGGTCACACCAAATTTTAATCCCCAAGAATCCAGCTCACTCTGCAGATTTAGGGTTTGAATATTCCTCAGAGTCAGAGCCGAGTTGAATAAGTTTTAGAATTAAAAGTAGAAGAAGACTTGTCGTATCGCCTTTTGCGGGTCCTGCTTGTTTGACCTTTTTTTTTCTCGGTAGTACTAGGTAGGGCGTTATAAGTGGAAGGCAAGGGATCAATAGTAGAATTAAAACTGCTGGACGTTAATGGCAAGCTTTTATTAGTAGTAGATATCTGTCAGAAGTTCCTGGTAAGCTCTCACTAGAAGTAGAAGGTGCAGTAAATCCATATGTATATGGCAAGCTGTCCGAAGTAATAGGGCACTAAATCCTCTACTAGAAATACAAGGTACTACAGATGTGTTGGAATGTGGCAGCAAGATCAGAGGAATCCTTATCGCGTATTACTATACATACAAATACCTCTATAGTGCGGGTGGCAGAAGGGTATGAATTGTGATTATATATAGTGAACAGAGAAAATGTTGGCACACACCTATATAATTGCGATGGAAATATTACCAGGCAACATCTTATGTATGCTCCAGTCTATTTTAGTCTTAATTATCATTGTGTACGTATCCCAGCTAATATATTGTAGAGTGAGGCGCAATGCCAAAAAATGTTGGCACTGACGACCAATAAGTCGAGCACCTAGATAATTGCCCGTATATACTGCCAGGTAACCGGCGTATGTATGCTCTGATCTATTTTAGTCTTAATTATCCTTATGCATGTATGTCGGGAGCCAATATATATATATATTGTAGCGGGTTTAGTCTACTTTCCTATGCAGGTAAACTAACACTACAGAGTTTGCAAAATCAGACGACAGAAATACGAGCTTTATTGTCAACAGGCGGAATTTCTAAACGGAAATAACACAATGGTATGTATAATTTAAAAAAAAAAAAATTTTGTTGTAAAAAAAAAAATTTCAAATTTTTTTTTTTTTTCAATTTTTTTTTTTTTTTTTTCAAATTTTTTTTTTAATTTTTTTGCTTTTTTTTTTTCAATTTTTTTTTTTTTTCCTCAACAATATAGTCATGTGATATATCAAATTACTCGTCTCGAAGTATCGACTACAACGCAGCAACTTTTATCAAAATTGTATGTACCTATTTGGAATTAATTAAAGAAATGTTATAACACTATTTCCAAATGCTAGACATTGGGGTTATATTACTGCCCTATATCAAAAAGGTTTTTTATTCGTTTTTTTTTTTTTTACCTCCTTCTTCTTACTCCTTGTATTACCTTTTAGGAAATCGACCGCGACAATGAACTATCACCACCACCACCACTATCAACTTCTATTGTATCAAACACAAAGATATATCAAGAAAAATGTCCAAAGTGCGAATATATTTGCCAATCAAATGTCAGAGCCGGGAGCGATTTATGTCAATCAGTACAGGGTTTCGACGCCAACGCCCTTTATTTGAATTCCTTCGAGAAAGCGATGCCGGTCGGTGCTTATATTATAAGAAGGGCCGAGAACGAATTCAAACCCGAATTACGAGATAAATTCTTATCCGCCTACCATTGGATGGATTGGCTCACGCGTCACGAAGGTCTAGATATCCAACACAAAATCAACAGCGGCTTCGAAGTACGAATCGGCAAGTTTCCTGTCGACGGTTTTCAACCGGTTAAAACGAACACGGTCGAGCCATTATCTTCCAATTCCACGGCTGTTGGTTTCACGGACATTCGGGTTGTTCAGTCACCCGTAATATAACGAACGAGAAATGGTTGAAGACTAGAGAAGCCAAATTTAAAAAAACGAACGAGTCCACCGAATATTTCCGAAGTTTGGGTTACGAAGTCAGAGAAATATGGGAATGCGAATATAAAGAATACTGCCGAAATACTCCGAAGATCTACCAATTCATCAACGCTACGAGGCCTCAATTTTTCCGTCGCCACAGACAACGGGTGAGCGAGGAAGAGATTTTGAAAGGTATCACAGACGACGAGCTGTTCGGAATGATCGAGGTCGATATAGAAGTTCCCGTCGAATGGCCGACTTCGCTGCCCTCGACACCCGCACTCGATCCTCGCGAATATTTCGCTGAAATGTCCCCGATTTTCTGCAACACCGATATTCCCTTCGACGCTATCGGCGAGCATATGCAAGATCACGTGCGGGAGCACGATCTTTCGCAAAAGCCGCGACGTCTCTTGGTCGGAGGTATGAAGGCCAGGCAAATTTTGTTGGCGAGCCCTCTGCTGAAATGGTATTTACAGCACGGTATAGTAGTGACGAAGATCTACCAGGTAGTGGAGTATCGGTCCCAACGCTGTTTCCAATCGTTCGTAGACCGGGTCAGCGACGCTAGGAGAACGGGGGCGACCTGCATCCCGATAAATCTATAATAGCCGACACGATGAAGGTGATAGGGAATTCCGCGTACGGATCTATGATAATGAATAAAATGACGCATCGAGATATCAAGTATATTCAGGGAGAGAACAAAACCTCTCTCAAAATCAATGAACCACGATTTCGAAAATTGGAGTGCCTGGACGAAGAAGAGGAATATTACGAAGTCGAAATGGCTAAGCAAAAAATCAAGCTGGACCTACCTATCCAAGTGGGATTCTTTATTCTGCAATACGCTAAACGAAGAATGTTGGAATTCTATTACGATTTCCTCGATTTATACGTGGAGAGACGTAATTTCGAATACCTAGAAATGGACACAGATTCGGCGTATATCGCACTCAGAGACGTAATTAAACCGGACATGTTGCATAAGTATGACGAAGGTATATTGGGTTCGTGTCACGATGATAACTCGGAGGATCGCTGGTTCCCGAGGACTTGTTGTACGAAACACGCCGCTTTCGACAAACGAAAACCGGGATTATTTAAGCTGGAATACAGCGGAGACGAGATGATCGGGCTTTGCTCGAAAACCTACATCGTCCGAAAGGCGAAGGTGGTTAAACCATCCAATACCAGAATCGTCGGATACGGGCTACTGAGGAAAGCTATCAATCTGAAAAAGAAGTCACTCCCGAAATTTCGAAAAACGAATGAATATAAAATCAGCTCCAAGGGATTACGAAAATGCAGCATTAAAGCGCCGATGTCTATTTATAGAAGGGTACTCCGAAGCGGACGAGTAGGATCAGGCACGAACCGCGGATTCAGGGCTAGACACAACACCATATACACGTACACGCAGGAGAAGAGAGGTTTTTCATATTTTTATTGCAAAAGAGAGGTGCTGAGATGCGGGATACGCACGCGACCTTTAGATATTACATTAACTCCGGTACAAAAAGCCTGAAATGAAAGGGAGTATATTACGAGCGCGCAATAGGAGAGAGAGAGAATAGCTGGTAAATACGCCTCGAAAGAGCCAGTCCCAAGCCTGGAAAAAAAAGAAGTATGAGGACCATTGTGTTATTTCCGTTTAGAAATTCCGCCTGTTGACAATAAAGCTCGTATTTCTGTCGTCTGATTTTGCAAACTCTGTAGTGTTAGTTTACCTGCATAGGAAAGTAGACTAAACCCGCTACAATATATATATATATTGGCTCCCGACATACATGCATAAGGATAATTAAGACTAAAATAGATCAGAGCATACATACGCCGGTTACCTGGCAGTATATACGGGCAATTATCTAGGTGCTCGACTTATTGGTCGTCAGTGCCAACATTTTTTGGCATTGCGCCTCACTCTACAATATATTAGCTGGGATACGTACACAATGATAATTAAGACTAAAATAGACTGGAGCATACATAAGATGTTGCCTGGTAATATTTCCATCGCAATTATATAGGTGTGTGCCAACATTTTCTCTGTTCACTATATATAATCACAATTCATACCCTTCTGCCACCCGCACTATAGAGGTATTTGTATGTATAGTAATACGCGATAAGGATTCCTCTGATCTTGCTGCCACATTCCAACACATCTGTAGTACCTTGTATTTCTAGTAGAGGATTTAGTGCCCTATTACTTCGGACAGCTTGCCATATACATATGGATTTACTGCACCTTCTACTTCTAGTGAGAGCTTACCAGGAACTTCTGACAGATATCTACTACTAATAAAAGCTTGCCATTAACGTCCAGCAGTTTTAATTCTACTATTGATCCCTTGCCTTCCACTTATAACGCCCTACCTAGTACTACCGAGAAAAAAAAAGGTCAAACAAGCAGGACCCGCAAAAGGCGATACGACAAGTCTTCTTCTACTTTTAATTCTAAAACTTATTCAACTCGGCTCTGACTCTGAGGAATATTCAAACCCTAAATCTGCAGAGTGAGCTGGATTCTTGGGGATTAAAATTTGGTGTGACCACACAAGCTGTTCGAAACTTATTACTAGAGTTATCTTCGTGGGTGAAAGAGGTCAGTTATCCATACTCGTGTGTATTTATAAGTTTGTACCCCCCAATAAGATTGTAACAGTGGTTTGAAGTATATATTCTCAAAACTATGATTGAACAAGACTTCTGGAAATAAAGACAATTGAATAAATATAAATATACATACCTGGTTTTGTGTTTATCCTTAATAGAATGCTTCCTGATTTAAAACAATTGTGATCCAACTTTTATCAAATAAAACTAAATAACTATATATTAGAATATATATATAGTTGGAAATATATTCCCGTTATTGTGTAACAGTAACCATCCGACGTTTATATACTGAGCCTTTCATATATACCCGCCCTCTTTATTGGCGTCAGACCAAACGAAACGGGCGTCAGTGATATAGCTTCAGCCGGTTACAGTATTTGTTCTGGTGAGCCGAACATCTTTATACTACCCCATTAAACCGATACACACACACTAAACGAAATTGTTTTTACTCAAAATAGAAACGTCAGCTAATTAACGGATACCTCGCGTTTTATAGTCTATCTCTGTGACTACTAATTAACAATTATTTACCAGGTGCTGTAGTACAAACCCTACCGCGTTTATCGTTCAGTTATACCCTACCCCATTAAAACCTTGGCTCCGTGCCCCGCCGATTTGTTACGGAATATATCGTTTACCCGTGACCTAGATATATACACCCGTGATCACGCGCTATTCTCGTGATAACCTTCGCCGAATTGTTTGCCCGGGACTTAGACGTACGCGCGTTTTTTATGCGCTATTATGGTGATAACCTCGGCCGAATAGATATATATAACCTAGACATACTGGCCCCCCGATCACGCGTTATTCCCGTGATAACCGTGGCCCACTTGTTGCGGAAATATTTTGTTCGTCCTTGACCTAGTCGTACCCGCCACGATAATTATGGTGATAACCTTCACCGATATATACACCCACGCTGCGTGACCCGTAACCCCTGATGGCACAGGAACAGGCGCTTAGGGTTTAGGCAGTCAAACCGTCTACCCGAAAGGGTAGATAATACTACTGACAATCTTGAACAGATTTGTGTGAAGGTCAGAGATTGTACTGATGTATACGAGGTCGCGTTGTTTGATTAATGAACTGACGATCCACTAATGCGACGCTTGCCAGTCCCGTTTAGGCGACAGAACTCTTGAGCAATCGAGTTCAGCAATATTTGCCGGTAGAGTTATCTCCCATCGCTCTGCTGAGATACCACTGCCCAAACTCCATACAGCGCCCTCTACGCTATCGCTGTGATATATCACTGCCACAATGAGTGTACTTTGCAGACGATAAATCTATTTTTACATATCATCGCGGAACTGTATTTACTACTATTTAGTCACCTATTATCTTGTTTTGACCACAATTTTTTTTAAAGTTTGCAATAATGGTAATTCTTTCGGTATTGATAAGAACAATATGAACTGAGCCAGACATAGACAATTTTAATCCTAAAACATAAGAACTAAAAACCCGTAAGAATTCCTTACCAATTAATGTCATTATGGCAGTGGTATCTCAGCGGAGCGATGGGAGATACCTCTGCCTGGAGTTTGACCACTGCCTTATTAAATTCCTAAGCTTACTTATCCTTTCAACTCATATTGTAAACTCGTCTGTAGATCATGATATTAATATACCATCATTTCTTAAACCTATTGTTTCTCTAACTCGGCCACTTGCCATTCGCGCTTTCTTTATTTATACAATCTTTCTACTTGTCTGAGGAGATAGCTCAACAAAACCAGATATCTGCTTGCTGCTAGATCCTCTTCCCCTTTTCTATTCTACTTATGTTTCCATCATCAAAATTTTGTTCATCATAAATGTAATATTAATTGGGGCAAATAAATATTGTTTAAATCATAATGACATTTGTTTGGGCTTCGCGTAGCCAGCACACCTGAGCAATCTGGCTCGCCAGTTAACAAAATATTAAACATGTTTGATGTTCGAATCCGATCGCTCGCTTTGTGGAAACACCCCGCAGACCAAACACCATGCAGCGCCTTCTACGTAGACTATTTAACCCTTTACCCAACAGAACGGCCCTGTGCCAATGAATTCTCTTATATATGCGAGTCGACCATAGGTCGCCTCGCATATATAAGAGAATGCATTGGCTTAACACATATTAAAAATGATAAAATTGTCAAAGAATGGTAGAAAGTGTTAAAAAAAGATTTTTTTTAGGCCAATGCATTCTCTTATATATGCGAGGCGACCTATGGTCGACTCGCATATATCAGAGAATGCATTGGCACAGGGCATAACTGTAACCATCACAATGTGGTCAATGAACCGGTTCCAATGATATTCATATTTGTATGGTGTTATTGAGACAGACCGAAGATATTTTAGACTGTTGAAGCTTTATTTGGGCGTTTTTGGCCGTTTTGTTGGGTAAAGGGTTAATGTCGACACAAACTTACTATTCAGTACAGTGAATAACTCGAGAACTCGCGGTCACGAGTATAAAATGCAAATGAACTAGTGCCACAAGGACGTGCGATTGAACATCTTTTCCCAGATGATATTACAAATGGAAGAATCTTGCCCAATTTGTTCTTGACGGGAAAGATTTAAAAGAACGCAGATGCGTACATGTAAGAGCAAAGACATGTTTATGATGATTGACAATTGACTTACTAACCACTGACTTTCATGCCAAATTTATCAGTAGATATATATCATTGCGACTTACATATCACTTTATTTTTCATGATTTATGATTTATGATGTCAAAGACTCGTGTGAACGAGACACAAACAATTCCAGATGCGGACGAAGCTATCGAATCTTCAAACATTTGTCTTGAATGTTATAATAATTCTCTCTCGGTGAATCAGACCGAACTCTGCTTTGTAAATTCATAAATAGTAATCACAAACTCTCAATTTACATTGACTTTGGAATAGCATTAACTGCAACACACGTGTATGTGCATAATTCGATAAGGGTTAATTGGAAATGAATACCAGTACATTCTCGTTTACAAACATAATTATGTCTAATGTTCATATTTTTGTGGTAAACTGCCAAATACCATCAATATGAGTGATTTCTAAATTACAAAAATAAGACTCATCTTAGAAAAAATTGCGAGGTCACCAGATAGGTCAAACGTCAATTGTCGGAATACAATCATACCTGAATACAATCATACCTGAATACAATCATATCTGAATACAATCATACCTGAATACAATCATACCTGAATACAATCATACCTGAATACAATCATACCTGAATACAATCATACCTGAATACAATCATACCTGAATACAATTATACCTGAATACAATCATATCTGAATACAATCATACCTGAATACAATTATACCTGAATACAATCATATCTGAATACAATTATACCTGAATACAATCATACCTGAATACGATCACACCTGAATACAATCATACCTGAATACAATCATACCTGAATACGATCATACCTGAATGTAATGAATTATGTTCTCACATCCACGGATGTCGCGAACGCAGACGATTGTCTTTCCTCCTCGTCTCCATTTGGTGAATCAAACTTTGGATATCTGAATAATTGATGCAAGTTTGTCAGTTTCTTACATGATGATGGTTGTTTCCTGGTGCCCTGGAGTAAATTTTCAGTGAACTAGTTTGTGGCGCTTTATGAAAGTAATAAAAATGTGGTAATTTGGCTATGTGACTGAGAACACTATAATTCCCAACAAACCAGACCAATCTCTGAAAAAGATCGCATATAGTGTAAACGATATTTTATATTCGATCACAACATTCAATACATACAAACAAATTGACATAATTTTACAAAAAATGTTTTTTCTCAAAAACGTGGATAAGACAACAAGCCTGAAAGGCTTTTATTAAGTCTTGGAATAAGAAAGTTACCCTTGGTATCAGGATAGATACCATATAGGGTAAATTTAGCAGACGGGGATAACATGTTAGATCCGAAAAATATTGTTCTAGGAGGGGTAAAGGGATAGAGTGCAGGAAGGAAGAACGTTTGTCAAGTTAATTGGTATTGTATACCATACGTCAGCCAAAACATAATTTTAGTTAGCCAACTTTGGTATTTATAACATATACTATTTACGAACCATGGAAAATTCAAAATCAAATCGAAACGCATTGTGGCCCACGTGGAGGAAATGCGCAAAAACAGAGCCAACCTACCTGTATTGTTAATTTAATATTAAAATATTAAAATAAATGGTTAGAAGTGTTCTTTAGCATTATATGGTGAAATAAGAGCATGGGGAGTAACCCAGTGACACGGAGATTTATACGGCGTCGCTAAGTCCCTTCTGTGGTGTTCTTTTCCAGACTCTCGTGTCTGTCACCAACTCGTGAAGACCCATAGCAACATTCATTCGCTGGCTGCCCGTCAATGGCTTAGGGCTATTTTAAATCAAATGATGCGGTTATATGGCCTAAACACTCAGTCCGCTTGTACCCAAATCACATTTAAATGTACTCAATCCGAGCAGACGGTCCCCATACCATCAATATACAACATTTCTTTATACGCTTTAGTTATCAGAATCGATTTATTGCAAAAAAAAATGCTAACCACTGCCAACTATGGTATCAAATTTCCCAAAACTTGTTTTTTTCAACATTTTGTTCAACAAAGTATCACGAAATTTGACCGTATTGCCACTTGATTTTAGAGTTATCTATTTCCATCCGCAATTTTGTCTGAGACCCTCCGTTTGACCACGTGTTTCTGGGCCACATATTATTACATTTCTCGAGAAATAACAAACTTCAAAAATCGATATCTGATCACTCTGAGCCTTGAAGGGTAGGTTCCTCGACTCGAATCAAATAATGTTTACACCCGAAGCCAAAGAAATAGTAATTTAGGAGCGTCTGATCGGATCGAGTATCTTTAAATATCATAAACTTCGGCTGCAAACTGAATGTTCAAATTTATATGGACGGCGTAAGGCGCGTATAATGTTGATAACCCAAGTAGGACACCCCAACAGAGTTGTGACGGGGGTGGGTCATATATCTGTTTAGCTATCATGTTGATGTCTGACTTCAGTGGTAACCATTGGGGAGAAAGTAACGGTTTGTTTAATGCATATAATCCTAGATATTATCAAATAATGGATAATTTGAAAAAGATGTTGTCCGAAAACAATGCGATTTTTAAAATCTAAAAACAGCCAATTTCACACTAAATACTTATTATATGCGTATAATACATACGACATTATTTTGGAAAGATACCGAACGCATGGCCAGTGTGCATGGGACATTTTGGGTACAAGTGCTTAATTATCATAGCTTGTCATCAATGTACGTGTCATATAAAGTAACGGTTTGTTTATAGATACTCAATCAGATCAGACGCTCCTAAATTAGTATTTCTTTGGCTTCGGGGTCAACACAATGGATTTCTCATACAAAACGGTAGATTTGGTAGTGATTGCAGAAACTTGACATGCCGTGTCGCTTCCGTAGTTGACTACCTTACTCGTATTTACATACGCGCAGTACTATTTTTCGCTCAGTTTTGAATTCGCGCACTTTAAATTCGCGCACATAGCTGCGCGAATTCAAAACTGACAAAAATATTTTCGTAATATTTCTGTGATATTTTCGTATATCCTGGAGCTGATAACAGTTTCGGTTCTTAGTCATTGCTGGAGATATATAGAGTATATATGTATATTAAACACCATCGCGGTGGATTGACATCGTGTGGTCAATAAACTAGGAACTACATACATCATAATTTTGTGGCGACCGGGAATATTAGTATTTCTTATACAAGTATTATACAAGTATGTCTATGTTACCATGATTTGTTGCTTGGCATTGTGAGCAATGATCTTGGTAGTGGTTGGCCGAATGTAAAAATGTCTATTTAACCATTCATAATATATGTAAACTCAGCAACATAGCCCTCTTGTATTTCCCATGGACTGTGGTTTCGATTAAACTTGGCAGTCGTACTATTTTTCGCTCAGTTTTAAATTCACTCACCGATGGGTGCGCGAAAAATAATACTGCGCGAATTTAAATAAGAGTAAGGTATACAATTTGTTCGGCTATAGCCCTACCATTAGTTAAAAACTTCCAAGTGTTTCCGTTCAGCTCAGTGTTCTTTGACGTACACTCCTCATTGTCTACGCATTTGGCCTTTGGTGATAATAGCGAAACCGTACCCGAACCAACAATGCACATGAACCAAATCAGGCAATGGGATGCATGTAAAATAACCGACTTTCTATTGAATATGGATGTAACTACACTGAATGAAACACACAAGACGCTGTGCTCATACTCGTCGAATAGTGTAACGCCAGCTCAAATTAATACAATTGTTAAATAAGTTACAGAAGAGTTTATGAAATCAGCCGAGCATTCATTCGGCACACGCACACCCCCGTCCACATAATAACAAGATATCGCATACAGTAAACAAGCCATGGTTCAATAAATCATGTCGAGACGCACGCCGAGCTTACCGCAAAGCGATTCGTGAATATAAATCGCGACGAGATGCTCCCTCTGAAATAGAAATGAAACGAACCTCGCGCGTCTATAAACAAAAAATGGACAAAGCTATAAATCTCAATCGCGATACATGGCAGCAATGACACGTTTCAATGCTCAAGAATTTTGGAGAAGATTTAAAGATGTTAAACCACATGACCACATCGGCGTCTGAATATAACTTTGAGTTCTCTCGAAAATTATTTCCGCAGTATTAATGCTATTACTCTTTGGATACATTTATTTGTCAGAACTCGAATCTGAATCCAAATGCAGACCTGAATAATGCCATTACCCGCGAAGAAATAAGTTGCGCTATTAAAAGCTTTAAAATGGGAAATCCTCAGGTCATGATTGTATTATGAATGAGTATATAAAATGTACCTCTGAAATGATGATGAAACTTTACTGTAAACTTTTAAATGTAATTCTGGATTCGGGTGTAATTCCAGAAGATTGGCTACTGGGATATATTTTCCCCTTATACAAGAACAAGGGGGATTAAGCTGATCCTAGTAATTACAGACCAATCACGATTCTCAGTTGTCTAGGCAAACTTTTTACTGAAATTTTGTCAAACCGTTTAGGTGTATATACAGAGGAACATCGTACTATTTTGGAGAACCAGGCAGGATTTAGAAAGGATCATTCCACTGTGGATAATATTTCCATATTACACCTATTGTCTGATATCAGCAGGAAACTAAACAAGAAACTCATATGCGCCTTCATGGATTTCAAAAAGGCACTTGACATGGTATGGAGGCAGGGATTGTGGTATAAGCTGGAATTAGTGGAAAATATTGAGAATTGTCCAAAATATGTACAAACACATTATGTCTTGTGTTCAGTTAAATGGCGACCGTTCTGAATATTTCCCATGTTGCTCTGGGGTTAGACAAAGAGTAAATTTATCACCTCTCCTCTTCTCGATATACCTCGATGATATGGATGGATACCTGTCCAAACAAAATGTGATCGGCTTACGTAATATAGTGAAAATGAGAACCGACTGGGTTGTTACCTGAAAATATTTTTAATATTATATGCTGATGATACATTAATCATGGCTAAGACACCAAAAGCACAACAAAAACAATTAAATGAATTTGAAAAATATTGCGACAAATGGAAATTGACAGTTAATACTGATAATACTAAAATTCGAAAAATGTCGAAAAGTAGTCTCACAAAGAAAACGAAATTAAAGGGAGTAAGATTGACATTGTCAAACAGTTTAACTATACCTAGTCATACGATTCTGCAAATCTGGCTCATTCAACCCAGCGAAAAAGATATTAATGGATAAGGCCACGCGGGCCATGTATTCCATAATAGGACAATCTCGGAAACATTGTTTATCCATCGGCAATCAGCTCGACCTATTTGAGACATACGTGAAACCCATTCTTCTTTATGGCTGTGAAGTATGGGGGTTTGATAATAATGACATACTCGAGAGCGTACAGAGAATATTCCTAAAACATATTCTAGGACTGAGACAATCGACCCCAAATTTTATGATTTATGGTGAAAGTGGCAAACTACCACTTGAAGTAATGCTTAAAGTCAGAATGGTTAAATATTGGTGCAATATTGTCAACAGTGACGCTGATCGATTCCCAAAAGTTCTACTGAAATTAGCACAATCCATATCTGACGACCCCAATATCGAAGATGGCGGTTTACCCTGGTTAAACCGAATACAGGGGTTACTAGATGATTTTAATCAGCCACATATTTAGTGTAAACATACTTTTATTTCCAAATCCAAACAGATCACATAATATACAGATGATACAAATATGCAAAAATCGAAGAGATAAAGTATGGAAATGAGGATCAGACAACAAGCCCGAGGGCTTATATGAAGTCTTCTCCTCTTTGGCGGCATGCCCTTCCCCAATTAGTGAGGGATGGGTATCGATCAGACGAGAAATTATTGAACTATCGGTTTTTAGGAGAAATGGAGATATATAACTAAGTTTGAGTTAGGTATGGACACAGGGAGAAGATAGTGTTAGGGATAGCAATAGGCATGGGGAGAGATATAGGAAGTAGAAGTCAGGAGGGGACAGTTGAAACGTGAAATGATGATAGTGGTGGGGAGTTTTCAATTGTTGAGCTGTTGTGTGATAAAATTATACTCGTCTATAGTAAGATTCGTGCGTCATGTACCATGGGAGGGGGTCAATCACAATGGCCAATTCGTATTTCAATGGTCTTCACTGTGAATGTCGCAGCATCATTCATGTGGAATCGTTTCACGTATCAGGATAATAACAAGTAAGTAACATACAAAATATTCGTTACCGGAAGGCATTTACATATACTACATATACAATGGGAAATATCATGCTGCCGCATAACGCGACCGGAACCCAAAGTAATTTGTTACCCGTACAAATCATGGAAATCATTTTGTTCTCATAATATATGTCTGTACTGAAGTAAATATCTGTTTGTTTTCGCGAAGGGATCCCCGCATCAGAGTATTCTCAGATAGGGCAACATTGGGTAGGGAGTCGTATAGTTCTCTTCTGGGCTTTTGATAAAATGTACATTCCAAGAGATAATGGTAAGTGGTCTCAAGTTCGCCACATAAACAGAAGGGGGAAATGTTTACATGATTATCTATCAGGTCACAACTCAGGTGGCTGCAGTTCAGTCTTAACTGGGTATGCAGGATATGAGATTTACGGCATTGACTATGATACAAATAGGCAGGTGGACGTATATTGTCGCTGTTCAGTTCCTTATTGAAGTCTTTGATTGTACTGCTGCCCTTTGTAGTTTCCGGCAGTTTTTTCCATTCGGTAATTGCAGCTGGTAAGAAATAATCCATATAATAGTCATAGTTAATATTCGAGGGTAGTCTTATATGTTCAAATCTGAAGTTATATCTGGAATTGTTTGCCTGGATTGGTCGTACATAAGTTCTTTGTGATCGCCTCCATCTGGGCACAGTTCGATCGGTCCAGCAACATGCCTAAATGAGCGTATATGAGCGAGGTCAAGGTCAATGACACTGTCGCAATTGAAATTGGACGCGCCCATATTGTTCCCGGGATCAAAGTAGGCCTACATACCAAATATGATTTTTGCAGTTTTTGAGTCTATAACACACATACATACACACTTACATACATATGCACATACAGAAGTTCAAAAAATATATAATAGACTAGCTACGTTGAAAAGTATTAGGAAAAAGAACAAAAAACTATTGTTCGACCGGTCCAGAAACATGCCTATATGAGCGTATATGAGCGAGGTCAAGATCAAGTTCAAGGACACGGTCGCGCGTTAAATTGGACCAGCCCATATTGTTCCCCGGATCAATGTAGGCCCATATACCAAATTTGAGTCGGATCGGTGGAGCATTTTTCGAGTCTACAGACATATACAAATACATACAGACAGAAGTTCCAAAATATATAAAAAAATTACACGTGACCATTGTGGTGAGCACCATAGTCATGCAAATGATTTACAACCTGTTTCGTTCAACAGCGCGCTAAGAATGGACATGGACGCTCTTTATTTACCACTGTTAGAAGAAGGTAGCAGCGAACGCTCTTTATTATTACCACTTGATTTTAGAGTTATCCATCTTCATCCACATATTCGTCCGTTTGACCACATGCTTCTGATCCACAAACAATAGAAATAGCAAACTTCAAAAATCGATATCTAATCACTCTGAGCGTTGATGGTGGGTTCCTCGACTCGAATCAAATATTGTTTACCCCCGAAGCCAAAGAAATAGCAATTTAGGAGCCTCTGATCGGATTGAGTACCTTTAAAAAAAATGCTTTTTGAAAAAGCGTTCAATGCAATTGCTATGTTTATTATGCACGTGGCTTGGAGATTCTGTATCGTTTTAGAAATTAGTAAATAGTTTTGAATATGAACAAAAAATCTTAAGCGAAATATGGCCGCTAATTATATATATATTTAATGTTCAACAAAGCAATAATGTGCATGGGCTCAGAGACAGAAAACATACGCGAACAGACATGGAACAAACGGAATATATTCATATCATTTGAACTACAGCCCCTGATTCCAACACAGGTCCCGTGGTGCGACAACCCCACCACGAGTATCCACATTAAGGCTTAACCAAAGCAGTCCAATGTGGCCTCCAGTGATATGTTTATTAAATTTTAAAATTGGTAGAAAAGTATCAAGAATGTCACAAAATTCGCAGAAAACAACTGGCAATATTATCATATGTAGTAAATAACACTATAGTGGTATCAGATTAAAAAAATATGTGGCACTTAATTACCAACCAAATTCTGACTTTGTGCGCATTTACAGACATAATAGTCAGATAATTTCCACAAGAGAAAATATATTTTGATTCAGGAGAACTCCAGAAACGCTTTGTTGAGAAATCCACATTTTATAGTACAAAAAAGTATTTTATTGCAATCTTCCACGGTGAGGGTATGATTTTTGACTCAACTTCAACAGAAATTAAACAGCCATATTTGGTACCGACTGTCGTGTCTTGTTTATACCGTAGGCCAAGTTCACTCAACCACCCACGCATACAATTTAACATAGCCATCCTGTTCCAATCCCAATCAGGTTAATCAAGAGATTATTCAAAGTATGCCCACTGGCTGAATGAAACTGAATACAGTCATAGTCAAACAGAACTGTGTGATACCTGGTTGTGACATTTCAAACACTCAATTCAAAAACATGAGAATAAAGTCATGTTCTGTTGCATAATGTAAGGATTTCTCAACATAGCATTCTTCATAGAGATCCCAAATCAGGATTTAATTTTATTTATGGAAATTTCTCAACTACAAACCATGTGCGTGCGCACAAAGTCTGATGTCAATTTGGAAGAAAGTATCACATGATTCCAATTTCTTTCACAGTTAAATGGCGACTGTTCTGAATATTTCCCATGTTGCTCTGGGGTTAGACAAAGAGAAAATTTATCACCTCTTCTCGATATACCTCGATGATATGAATGGCTACCTGTCCAAACAAAATGTGATCGGCTTACGTAAAATAGTGAAAATGAGAACCGACTGCATGGGTTGTTACCTGAAAATATTTTTAATATTATATGCTGATGATACATTAATCATGGCTAAGACACCAAAAGCACAACAAAAACAATTAAATGAATTTGAAAAAATATTGCGACAAATGGAAATTGACACTTAATACTGATAAGACTAAAATTCTAAAAATGTCGAAAAGTAGTCTCACAAAGAAAACGAAATTAAAGGGAGTAAGATTGATATTGTCAAACAGTTTAACTATACCTAGTCATACGATTCTGCAAATCTGGCTCATTCAACCCAGCGAAAAAGATATTAATGGATAAGGCCACGCGGGCCATGTATTCCATAATAGGACAATCTCGGAAACATTGTTTATCCATCGGCAATCAGCTCGACCTATTTGAGACATACGTGAAACCCATTCTTCTTTATGGCTGTGAAGTATGGGGGTTTGATAATAATGACATACTCGAGAGCGTACAGAGAATATTCCTAAAACATATTCTAGGACTGAGAAAATCGACCCAAAATATTATGATTTATGGTGAAAGTGGCAAACTACCACTTGAAGTAATGATTAAAGTCAGAATGGTTAAATATTGGTGCAATATTGTCAACAGTGACGCTGATCGATTCCCAAAAGTTCTACTGAAATTAGCACAATCCATATCTGACGACCCCAATATCGAAGATGGCGGTTTACCCTGGTTAAACCGAATACAGGGGTTACTAGATGATTTTAATCAGCCACATATTTAGTGTAAACATACTTTTATTTCCAAATCCAAACAGATCACATAATATACAGATGATACAAATATGCAAAAATCGAAGAGATAAAGTATGGAAATGAGGATCAGACAACAAGCCCGAGGGCTTATATGAAGTCTTCTCCTCTTTGGCGGCATGCCCTTCCCCAATAAGTGAGGGAGGGGTATCGATCAGACGGGAAATTATTGAACTATCGGTTTTTAGGAGAAATGGAGATATATAACTAAGTTTGAGTTAGGTATGGACACAGGGAGAAGATAGTGTTATGGATATCAATAGGCATGGGGAGAGAGATAGGAAGTAGAAGTCAGGAGGGGACAGTTGAAACGTGAAATGATGATAGTGGTGGGGAGTTTTCAATAGTTGAGCTGTTGTGTGATAAAATTATACTCGTCTATATTAAGATTCGTGCGTCATGTACCATGGGAGGGGGTCAATCACAATGACCAATTCGTATTTAAATGGTCTTCACTGTGAATGTCGCAGCATCATTCATGTGGAATCGTTTCACGTATCAGGATAATAACAAGTAAGTAACATACAACATATTCGTTACCGGAAGGCATTTACATATACTACATATACAATGGGAAATATCATGCTGCCGCATAACGCGACCGGAACCCAAAGTAATTTGTTACCCGTACAAATCATGGAAATCATTTTGTTCTCATAATATATGTCTGTACTGAAGTAAATATGTGTTTGTTTTCGCGAAGGCTAAGCTCCCTTGATCCCCGCATCAGAGTATTCTCATATAAGGCAACATTGGGTAGGTAGTCGTATAGTTCTCTTCTGGGCTTTTGATAAAATGTACATTCAAAGAGAAAATGGTAAGTGGTCTCAAGTTCCCCACATAAACAGAAGGGGGAAATTTTTACATGATTATCTATCAGGTCACAACTCAGGTGGCTGCAGTTCAGTCTTAACTGGGTATGCAGGATATGAGATTTACGGCATTGACTATGATACAAATAGGCAGGTGGACGTATATTGTCGCTGTTCAGTTCCTTATTGAAGTCTTTGATTGTACTGCTGCCCTTTGTAGTTTCCGGCAGTTTGTTCCATTCGGTAATTGCAGCTGGTAAGAAAGAATCCATATAATAGTCATAGTTAATATTCGAGGGTAGTCTTATATGTTCAAATCTGAAGTTATATCTGGAATTGTTTGCCTGGATTGGTCGTACATAAGTTCTTTGTGATCGCCTCCATCTGGGCACAGTTCGATCGGTCCAGCAACATGCCTAAATGAGCGTATATGAGCGAGGTCAAGGTCAAGGACACTGTCGCACTTGAAATTGGACGCGCCCATATTGTTCCCGGGATCAAAGTAGGCCTACATACCAAATATGAGTCGGATCTGTCTATAGCACACATACATACACACTTACATACATATGCACATACAGAAGTTCAAAAATATATATAACTAGAAGGTGACCCGACTTCGTCCGGGCTATTCAAAAACCAAATTTCAAGTCGATAGCGCCACCCGTTTTCGAGATCTGGTCTGCGCATGCGTGAAGCTGGCGTCGCACGGGCTCGGCGACCCGATAAAATTCGTATCCGGGGCAAGATACATTCACATACCAAATATCAAGTCGATAGCTCCACCCGTTTCCGAGATATATAGCCCAATGTCATTTGCGGATACCTCGGCCGGTGATGAGTTAACGCGACATCGGCCGGTTAAGAGTTAACGCGATCACGTCACGATCTGTTGATGGCGTAATATATTTACGCAATGTTTTTCGATGAGCGAAGCATGGTCCTGCGTTCTTCCCGATAATTAAGGTAGAAACTTTAAACGTACACAGGCGTGTGATACATCATTGGAAAGATGAAGCGCCACAGATTCTAACCGTGCAAATTATATGACTGGCAATTTATTATTCGCGCCTATGCCACTTCCCGACAGAAAATACCCCCACATACCATGTTTCATCGAAATCGGGTCGGCCGTTATCGAGTCCATCGCGAACACACAGACAGACACACACACACACAGATCTTCCAAAATATATAATAGATAGACTAGCTACGTTGAAAAGTATTAGGAAAAAGAACAAAAAACTATTGTTCGGCCGGTCCAGAAACATGCCTATATGAGCGTATATGAGCGAGGTCAAGATCAAGTTCAAGGACACGGTCGCGCGTTAAATTGGACCCGCCCATATTGTTCCCCGGATCAATGTAGGCCCATATACCAAATTGAGTCGGATCGGTGGAGCATTTTTCGAGTCTACAGACATATACAAATACATACAGACAGAAGTTCCAAAATATATAAAAAATTACACGTGACCATTGTGGTGAGCACCAATGTAGTCCTGCAAATGATTTACAACCTGTTTCGTTCAACAGCGCGCTAAGAATGACATGGACGCTCTTTATTTACCACTGTTAGAAGAAGGTAGCAGCGAACGCTCTTTATTATTACCACTTGATTTTAGAGTTATCCATCTTCATCCACATATTCGTCCGTTTGACCACGTGCTTCTGATCCACAAACAATAGAAATAGCAAACTTCAAAAATCGATATCTAATCACTCTGAGCGTTGGTGGTGGGTTCAAATATTGTTTACCCCCGAAGCCAAAGAAATAGCAATTTAGGTGCCTCTGATCGGATTGAGTACCTTAAAAAAAAATGCTTTTTGAAAAAGCGTTCAATGCAATTGCTATGTTTATTATGTGGCCTGGAGATTCTGTATCGTTTTAGAAATTAGTAAATAGTTTTGAATATGAAAACAAAATCTTAAGCGAAATATGGCCGCTAATTATATATATATATAATGTTCAACAAAGCAATAATGTGCATGGGCTCAGAGACAGAAAACATACACGAACAGACATGGAACAAACGGAATATATTCATATCATTTGAACTACAGCCCCTGTTTCCAACACAGGTCCCGTGGTGCGACAACCCCACCACGAGTATCCACATTAAGGCTTAACCAAAGCAGTCCAATGTGGCCTCCAGGGATATGTTTATTAAATTTTAAAATTGGTAGAAAAGTATCAAAAATGTCACAAAATTCGCAGAAAACGACTGGCAATATTAGCATATGTAGTAAATAACACTATACTGGTATCAGATTAAAAAAATATGTGGCACTTAATTACCAACCAAATTCTGACTTTGTGCGCATTTACAGACATAATAGTCAGATAATTTCCACAAGAGAAAATATATTTTGATTCAGGAGAACTCCAGAAACGCTTTGTTGAGAAATCCACATTTTATAGTACAAAAAAGTATATTATTGCAATCTTCCACGATGAGGGTATGATTTTTGACTCAACTTCAACAGAAATTAAACAGCCATATTTGGTACCGACTGTCGTGTCTTGTTTATACCGTAGGCCAAGTTCACTCAACCACCCACGCATACAATTTAACATAGCCATCCTGGTCCAATCCCAATCAGGTTAATCAAGAGATTATTCAAAGTATGCCCACTGATTGAAAGAAACTGAATACAGTCATAGTCAAACAGAGCTGTGTGATACCTGGTTGTGACATTTCAAACACTCAATTCAAAAACATGAGAATAAAGTCATGTTCTGTTGCATAATGTAAGGATTTCTCAACAAAGCATTCTTCATAGAGATCTCCCAAATCAGGATTTACTTTTATTTATGGAAATTTCTCAACTACAAACCATGTGCGTGCGCACAAAGTCTGATGTCAATTTGGATGAAAGTATCACATGATTCCAATTTCTTTTACAGGTAAAGTGTTATTTACTGTAAATAATGCATGTATAGTTGTTTTTAGCCACTTTTGTAAAGTTTGTGCCATTTTTCTACTATTTAAAAAATTATCCAACTTGTTCTCGGAGTCCATATTGGAGTGGTTTGGTTAAACCTTAATACTAGTGGGGTTGTCGCACCAGGGGACCTGTGGTTTCCAATGAAGTATCGCACTCGACAGAAGAGAAATAACTCAATGCGAATGTTATCGTGAAAGCGTTTGCGCCATGGTCTGCTGTGAATTATTGAGTTCTGTCCCGTCGACTGACATGGGGAAAGTTGCAGTCCAATAAGTTAGAAATTACTGTTCACAAGGCTAAATATGGTGCCGGTCATTAATTCATCCCGTGGGGACCTCATTCGATCTGCATGGCCCCATCGACTATGGTAGAACTAGACACAACATTAAAGGCACGGGCGTCGTTCGTTGCAGAACTATTCATATTTTTTCAAATCGCCATCAACAGAAGGAATATTAAAATATATATAGTTTTGTTCATATGCCAAACATAATCAGCGCGTACAGTTTAAATAGTATATTGTCGTCAAGACGTACGATGGTGTACGTAAACAAGAGCCTGCTCGTCTTACAGAAGTTTTGCTTCTGTTTACATAACACAGCGCAATTCTATTGGTTAATCACACACAAATGATATAAACGCTCTTTATTATTTCCATATCAGGAAAACAGTAACAAATAACGCTCTTTATGTTTAGCATATCCGGATCTAAACAAAAGCCAGGTTCTGTAACGTTTTTCGCTTTTGTTTACATAAAGAAAAAGAATCTTTACACAGAAGTTTCTAAAAAAACTAAAACAAAAAAAGAAGATGACGATGGTTTCACACACTTTTTATGATTTTCCCATCCTCCCACTGCGAAGCTTTATGCGCACTGAACCCTCTCTTTGCTAATTACTCATTGATGATTGATTGATTGATTGGGGGTTATTGTCGCTTTAGCCACTAAGGCCATATCACGACATTGCCAGTTTTAGTGGTGGAGGAAATCCGCACACTTGCGACTAATCTAACTGTGATTTCAATGGCTGATAAACTCGTCAACCATGTGCGGCAAACCACCGGCCATCGGCGAGTAACTGGCAACTCCACCATACTCATTGATGAGAAGTTGCCTTATGAAATGTTCAGTTAATAAGTTCAACAAACGTCGTTTGTTGATCCTATTATCTAAACATTTCCCACTAATGCATATGAATTCTTCTACACTTGTTTTATCGTTTCGACTGGTTGTCGTCTGCTAATATATTCTTAAAATCACTCTAAATGAACAATAGACCATTTCAATATATACATTTATAAATAAGTGGGAGAATCCGTTTAATATAGAACGGGTCACAGCGACATTTACTCGTCAGGCCTCAAATTTGACTGATGAGTTTCCCACTATCATCACCTTCCGGCGATGGAGCTATGTTGATAACTATACAAAATACAGACATACACCATTTAGACACTCTGAAAACACGTTTAGAAGTCATAAAATTTTATGAGTTGTTCATCTGTTTTCAGACATAACTTCACATAAGTGATACGATGGTTCTTAATAGATTTATGTGCCAGGAAATTAATAAAGCGAAACGCTCTTTGAAGCCACATTATGCGCTCGATGTGTCAATATCAAGTTATTGTAATTTCGCAGCTCAACTACAAAATAACAAACATATCGCCTAAACTCATACATTAAACAAGAGCAGTTTTGCTTCTGTTTACATAACACATCGCAATTATATTGGTTAATCACACACAAATGATATAAACGCTCTTTATTATTTCCATATCAGGACACAGTAACAAATAACGCTCTTTATGTTTACCATATCCGGATCTAAACAAAAGCCAGGTTCTGTAACGTTTTTTGCTTTTGTTTACATAACAAAGGAAACAGATTTGAAAATAACATACTGTCATATTTCTGGTTAGTATAAGAACAAAGTCTGTCTATATTTTACTGTTATTTATGTTTATGGCGGTTTTTGACGCAGGTGAATATTTTAACAGCATACCCACCGCCGACGCCGCCCGTATCTTTAATACAAATAAGTTAATATCAGACGGCGTAATAAGTGCCACTACTGCTGTTGAAATTAAAGGTACAAAATCCGATTCGATGGTCACCATATCATCAGATTACAACAACAACAAAAAAACTTTTTGAAATGGCGGTTCAATTACCATAACCGATTAATTGCCAAACAATAATGCTAACCACTGTCAACTGTAGTATAAAATTGCCCAAAAAAGTGTTATGTATCAAAATTTGGTTCAACGCAATTTTGTATAAAGAGTAAGTCGGTCGGCATTATTCGTCGAATATTTGCCAGGCCGCCAAACATTCGACGTGGTGAAAAATGACAGATTTAACAACTCGAAATTTGATAACTCTGGGCTTTGATGGTGGGTTCCTCGACTCATATATAATATTTTTACCCCGGAAGCCGAAGAAATAGTAATTTAGGGGCGTTAAATCGGATTGTGCCTCTTTAATGTAAGTTTAAGGAAATACGTAGCGCACCACAACTGATCGTGATCAAGGCTATTTGTATTTTAGCGTTAATAGTGTTTTATAATAGCCATAGAGTATGAACAGGGGATGCTCGTATCCAGGGCCTACAGTAGAGGTACCCCTGTCTTGTTCGTTGCTGAAAACACAACACTGGTTTCCCTGTGACTGTAAAGTGTGTAAACATTGTCATCGCGTCACTGGAGGGTTATTGATGAAATGAAAATAGTTCTTTCTATTTGTTCATGCTCTTATTGGTTATACTGGTTTAACAAACTTTATATAATTTTCCAGCTGCACCAACTGCGAACGCCTTCCGTATATTTAACAGTTAACGCCGAAGAACATCCCCCAGTTTTTTCTCCTGTACTGACATGATACATGTACTATGATGTACATTATATGACTTCGGCGAGTGTGCAATGCATATTATAATTTATAAGTTATTGATTGTGCCATTGACGGCTTTGAGTTTATGTTCAGCCGAGTCGAATTGAGTGGTTTCGGAAATACACGTATATACCCAGAAGACGAGACCGAGATAAAACATTTATGTATAATAACGAAGGAATGGAATGGGATATGAATGAGTCAAGATTACTTCTAATCAAGATTTTGTTGCCGTAGACGGGAATAACAATATAGTGCTAATAAATGACGGACTATTTCCGTAACAATTGACCATCCATCTATGTAATTGATAAAGTTATTATTATGCAATTGATATTTGCCCGAAATTAGCCTTAAAATATATGGTAAGAATAAATCGAGCGATAACTCGGCTCTAATGCGTCAATGTCACCGTCAATCAAACACAATAACGGATAATGCTGATGAGTCATGTTGTTTTCGTGATGTGGCTAACGAAAATGTGCAGCTTTACGTAGGCTAATTTCTGTCATTTTCCGAATGGCATAGCAACCCGAGTCAGGTCGGCAATATTTATGATTTAAGTAATGATTATTGTTTAAAGTATAAACCATGTAATGTCTTCACGCAATGAATACTGTTATGTTACTATATAATGTTAGCTATATGAAAAGTAACAATTTGTAGTTATGATTTAATTGCAATGACGTTTCAAGATGGCGGTCCACAAATTAAAGATGGCGGCGCCCCTAATTCAAGATGGCGGCGCCCATGTTCGAAAGCGAACTTAGTATAAGGACGACCAATTTGGCATTTATTCCGGAAGAATGGTCAGCACAATATGTCGACATCTCCGATGTATCGGTCTCCCCATAACGTTGTTCAACATAAATGACGTCGCGAAAAAATAGATGACAGATGGTGGGACGGTTGTCTTGGTTTTCCTTACATGTTTGTTGGTGGCTCTAGACACATACACATGGGATATGCATGTATTGCACCGCTCTCTGACCAATCAAAGACGAGTTTGCTTACTGGAGGCAGAACATAATTACTTCCTGCCTGTATTTAACGAGATATTTTTTATGAACAGGACTTGGAAAAACGTACCATTTAGGGAAATGAGATATAATTTTTTAAATAACGTTATACAATCTAGTGTCATATATTTCACAGTTTGCTTAGAAAAATTTTCATCACATCAACATAATGAACGAGAAAGTGTAGGACTTACCTTCACCGGATTTCGTTATATAATAACTCCTGTACTGACATGATACAGGACTCGGCTGAACATAAACTCAAAGCCGTCAATGGCACAATCAATAACTTATAAATTATAATATGCATTGCATACTCGCCGAAGTCATATAATATACATCATAGTACATGTATCATGTCAGTACAGGAGAAAAAACTGGGGGATGTTCTTCGGCGTTAACTATTAAATATACGGAAGGCGTTCGCAGTTGGTGCAGCTGGAAAATTATAAATTTCGTTATACAATAACGAATGTGTTAAGGAAAGTGCCACATTCTGCACTAATTATTTGCCAATAAAGCTTTGCATATCGTGAATATATATCGTTATGCTGTGCATCTAATTTCCGAGTATTACGTAGCTACATGTATAATAGAGTGGTATAATTCATTCGAACAACTTAACATCAAGTGAATCCCGCTTATCAGAAGAGGGGACAACCATCAATCTCAGAATAACGTTGAATGGAGCCTGTTTAAATGGGTACTGTACACTAAATCCGACCATTTATGGGACCATCTCCTTTTATACTCAACAAAAAATATACAACAAATTAATTAACCATGTATGAGAGCAAAATACGCTCATTTACGTTATGGACGATGTAAAACAACATGGTAATTATAATGACTCGAGTCATAAATTATTTTCATTATAATTGCCATGTCGTTTGTATCGTTCATAGAGTGTATTTTGCACTAATCCATGGCTCAACCTCATTTTTGCATATATTCTGTTGAGTATATAAATTAAAAGGAGATGGTCCCATAAATGGCCGGATTTAGTGTACAGTCCCACTTTAATAGATGAGCAATTTAGATACGGTGAAGTCTGGGGCTCTGTATGGGTGATATTATAAAATTGTTAAAGAATACAAGAAAAAAGTATTAAAATTGTAAAAAATTGTTAGGCCAATGCATTCTCTTATATATGCGAGGCGACCTATGGTCGACTCGCATATATAAGATAATGCATTGGCACAGGGTAAAAAAGTGGTAACTGCATACACGAATAACATGGAATCACTATATGCCCAGAACCACACGGATGTGATTTAACTTCAAAAGTGTTGTTAAGCAATTTATGAGTCATTAACTCGCGCCATTGTAACATCATCAGTCTTATCAGTTCCGAGCAAGTGCTTTTCCCGCCATCTCAAACTATACTGGAATGTAGACCTCAACAGACTGAAATCGGACAGGGGCGATCTGCACCAATTCTGGTTAAAACACAGACTCGATAGCTATATATAGCTATAACGCTGTACTGATTGCCACAGGTTCCCTAGTGCGACAACACTACCGTGAGTAGTACATTACATACTCTACGAGAGAGATATATAAAACCCTACTTCTACCGAAAACCGAATATTATTAAATTGAATTAACTATTCAATTCGGGAAAGGGGAAGAGAACACAAAATCTTTCACTATTCATTAAAAGGGTTATGCCATTCTTTATGCTCTCCCGGGGCCTTCTTTAACCGTACACGTTAGGACACCACCATGGGTTGTTGAATTAAATAATTGTTGAATTTCAATATATATTGTGTACTATATTGCACATAATAATCACTCAAAACTCCTCTTGTATCGCACACTATATAATATATATGTATTGTTATATTGTAATATATAACATGATGAAGAGTAATTAAATTGAATTGAATTGAGTATATACCTTAATACAAGGTTTATATATATCGGATCTATATTGAGCATAGACCTAATTGTGATCAAAATTCATCAATATCTCCTGCATAAGATAATGCCATATACCCAGTTCTTTAGACCATATTCACACCTTTAATTTGGTGTATCTCCCCCATCGATACGTGTAAGATCGCCAAAGATATTTATGAATATGTGTACACTTTCGAAATCGGACAAACCCTTGAACAGATTCCCATCAAATATAGCATAGTACTACTTCAGAATCACACTTCTCACAATGATTCACCGTGTGTGGTCCTGTCTGTGCGACAGTGCTACATAAGGATTAACTGTCATGTGGACTGTATTTATGGAGATGTAACCGCGAGGTGAGTGGTCATAACTTGTGTAAAACCCGAAGGGTTTTACATACAAGTTATGACCACTCACCTCGCGGTTACATCTCCATAAAAACAGTCCACATGACAGTTAATCCTTATATTTATAAACATTTAGCGAAAAAGCCACTTTTGTAAATGTATTTAAATCGAAAAGTGTATCGTGACAAAACAAGCCCAAAATATCACATAGCACCCTTGGCAAAAGTTAACAGGAACAATTTCTTTTTATATTGAAACCCGATGATGTATTAAGTCAATCCCTGCGCGAGTCCAAATGCGCCCAAAACATTACGCGTTCTTCTTTCCGAAACTGAGGACGTGTCGATGTAATTATGAGGCTGCAGTTATGAGCTGTTGCGCGTTCACCGAGAAATAATTGCAACTAGCCACGTGGGCGCCGACCAATCGGAATGCTGGATTTAGTGATGATCAGTTCAATATAAGTCCGATAGATATAAACCTTGTGTTAAGGTATATACTCATGGTACTGTTGTCGCACCAGGGGACATGTGCTGCTGATTGCGTATAGCTATTCGAGTCGGGTTTACCCAGAACTGGATCAGCATGCGAGTGTCGTGCTCCCGGAATCAAGTTAATTACATGCATTCAAAGTGCCACTTCAAGAGAGCACATCGTGTGATTCCACGAAGGCTGAGTGTTACGAACGTGTGAACTATGCATTAAATAGCCCCACAATGTTCTGGCGCACACTGGAATGAAGTTTCCCCGCATACGGTCGGATCAGTAATGGAAACGCGGTGGAGTACCCACTCGTGATCTCGGTGAACTTAACTCAGGTTCGTCTACGTACTTTGCTGAACTCTACTTAAAAAATACGCATCAAAATCCAATGTTTGAGAATTAGATAAAACGTGCGCAAACAAGAAGGCCATATATGGTCTCAGTGTCACCCGATATAAATTAAAAAAAATATTATTGTGTGATAAAAACATTGAAACCAAACAAAGCCCCTGCTATGACTATGTCACCAGTGAATATATGATCAATTATGCCGATAAACTGAAGGAGTGTATTCAGATCTTAATCAATGCCATACCGGATCTTCATTAGATCCCACCGGGTACGAAACTTGGTGTTATTATTCCTCTGTATAAAGGACAGCATAATCCTTCTATGTCTCACGACAGCTATCGGACAATAAAACTGTTTGAAAAATATATACTGCAAGGAATTCTCAGCGCAAGGGGACTTTCTAATTTCCCGGACCAATAACAATATGTCTTGCAAAAAGGTTTTGGGTGCAATTAAATATAAGGTCATATGTATTACATTAAGGTATGTCACATGCAAAAGATCGCGGCTCATAATGTTTGTGGGATTCCTGGATTCTAAGAAGGCATTCGATATAGTCTGGCACGAAGGCCTTTTGTTTGAATTCACACGTCTTGGTGTTTCCAGTAAATTCCCCAGATTGCCCGGGAACGTATCGTGAGAGACAGTGCAACTGTTTATATCTCATCGTGGCACACACCAGTCTTAAGGACAATGATCTGAGTGTGTTCTGGAAAGTTGTTCCCGACCTACTCCCTGGGTGGTGCGTATGAAACATTTTGCGCTCACAGCCTTATCAAAGTTATCATCGAAATACACGAACTTTGCAATTCTTTTCAACAAAACAACGTATCCAAACAATCTTAACCGTCGACAGTGCTTGTGTGCATACCACAACGAACTTGAGCACGTTATGTTCACGTGCCCGTCATTTTCATCATGTCGCTGTGAAATAGTTTCTGGGAACCGGTCATTGACTACTGTGCTATCCAAGCGTACCTTTCCTGTCAGGTCTCGAGAAGGAGGACTTATTTTCTCTAATCTTGGGAAGTGAACACCTAACACTCTCGGGCAATGTTGGACACTGTCGGGACTCACGAATTGACATGTCTGATTCTTTCATATCTGTAATGTGTTTCTAATTAGGGCAAAAATAATTGTCTTCATATTAGTTCCGACATTAGAGCCCACCGCATGTGACGTTCCAGTAGCTTAAATGTAGAACAAAACTATTCGTTGCTGGTCAATATCTGCATAATATTATATTACGATAAGGATATGTCGAGCATCCGAGCAGTGTAATATATGTGAATGTTGTGTGATTTTTCCACATTGGCACAACCGTTCGGATTCGAAATTTTGTTTGTTTTTGTTGTTGTTTTTTGTTTGTTTCTTTGGTTAAAAGTGGCACATACATTAATTGTTTTTTTTTCAGTTCCTTTACTTCTAATATTTTATTGTATTTCATTCGTTTTGTTCATACCGGATAACAGTTCCACATATAAGACACGACGCTTGTTTCAAAATGATGATGAATACTACGATACGTTACAAAATTCATATAAATACACAGTCCACACGGACATCAAACTCCGAAGTAAATTTTGATTCAAGTTAGCTTCGTATATACAAGGTGGGACTCACGTGGTTTCGAGGATGGTGAGTACCACGCATTCAAAATGGCCAAGGCCAGTCAAATGTACAAAAAAAACCCCGTAAAATATGAGAAACTGACACAAAACATAGCATGTTGACTGTTACGAGCATATTCTAGTTTATTTTAAAACAAATTGATTCCTTAAATTATTCCTGGGACTAATATATATATTAGTCCCAGATTATTCGGAAATACTCAGTAGTTTTCTATAACATTCTGACAAAATTTTCCAGTCGGGGGTTCGTAGAATACACCAGACTATACATCTAGGAGAATCCTTCGACTGACAACTTTGGTCAGAATGTTACAGCAAACAACTGTGAGTTAGGACACAGATAAGGTATCAGTTTGTTTGAAAATAGTACAGCATATGCTCGTAGTTGCTAAAATACTATGTAATTGAACAGTATCTTAGTTGATTACCCTTTCCTCGTTTATAGTCGCGTTTGCGATCGCCTCTGCCATTTGGATGCGTGATACTTATCAACCATAAATCACGCGATTCCACACCGTGATACAGTATACATGTAGCTCATCAACACAGATAACATTTGCACGGATCCGTCCGTCCGATGAGCTCTTTCCATCAATGTATCGCATTATTATAATCAATAAATAAAAAAAAATGATCAAGGAAATATGGTTGATACAAAAATCGGACTTGGCACTGAAAGGGTTAACCATAATAACTTATATTCAACCTAGACGCAATAATCAGTGCTGGCAGCGTGCTGAATAAAGTCTCTCGTGATCTCACGGGTTGGTTGGATTTCATAACGTAAGCAGCCTCCTGTCAAACGAGATCAATCTAGTGACACGATATCTAATGAAATCCATCGTAAAAAACATCAGTTACTGAAAGCTTAATCTATTGACTAGTGTGCTATATTCAATTTGATTGGTTGAAAGCTACGCAAGATAAACCCGCATTGTGTGGTTAACATCGAACACCATGCATGATATTTCTGTGAACCACACAGAAAAATGTCCGTATCGCGTAACTGCCTCGATTACGGAATATCATATTGTCGCTTACGTCACAAAAACGGACATAAATTCCATGATATTTCCGGGAACCACACATAAATTTGTCCGTATCGCGTAACTGCCTCGATTACGGAATATCATATTGTCGCTTACGTCACAAAAACGGACATAAATCCCATGATATTTCCGGGAACCACACATAAATTTGTCCGTGTCGCGTAACTGCCTCGATTACGGAATATCATATTGTCGCTTACGTCACAAAAACGGACATAAATCCCATGATATTTCCGGGAACCACACAGAAATTTTTCCGTATCGCGTAACTGCCTCGATTACGGAATATCATATTGTCGCTTACGTCACAAAAACGGACATAAATCCCATGATATTTCCGGGAATCACACAGAAAATTTTCCGTATTTTGTATTTGTCAAACAAAGGAGAGGAATGATTTCAGTTTCAGAGTCAAGAGTGTGATATCAGTAATTCTGGAGACAATTCAATTTGTGTGAAATATTTTGTTATGGTAAAACAAATCAAACAGTACATGTATTATTTGAGATTATTCTTTATGTAGTTCGAAATGAACAAATACAGTTCCCTAAATTCATTTCTATTAGGGGAAAAGAAGAGATATGTTGATTTGAATCTACCGTTAATGTCAATAGATAAAATCGTCACCCCGCCTTCTGTCTCATGTGGCACAACTAGCTTCGGATAGGTAAAAACCCGTACCATGTGAACAGACACGGGTAACTAATAGTACCATGTAGAATCAGGATGGATAATCACGTGGTTTCGAGGTTGGTGAGTACCACGCATTCAAAATGGTCGAGACCATTACAAACGCACACAAACATAATATATGAGGAACTGAAACACAACATAGGATGTTGACTATATTACAAGCATAATTATGCTAGTTTATTTTAAAAACAAGTTGATACCTTATTTGTTCGTAAATATTCAGTAGTTTGGTATAACAAATTCTGAGCAAAGTTGCCAGTCGGGGGTTCGTGGAATACACCAGCTCATACATCGAGGTGAATCCACCGACTGACAGATTTGTTCAGAACGTTAGAGCAAACAACTGTGAGTTTGCAAATAAATGAGGTCTCAGTGTGTTTGAAAAATAGTATAGCATATGATCGTAGTTGCCAAATACTATTTACTATATCATTATCCTAGTTTATTACCATCTCTTGTCACGGTTTATCCCAAGAAATTTTACATGTCACAAAAACATACCACATATATACAGACGTTTCTGTGTTGATTTCAAGAACCAAGGCTATTCACTACCGACTGGTCTGCAGCATTTGAACTCAATCGCGTTCTATAATAGCTGAAACTAAGCTCATATTGAACTAATTTCAAAAACACAAATAAGCTCATATCGGCAATACTTGAACCTGAATTACGCTCTATATTAACCTAAATTGATTTGCCAGATGTACGCTCTTTATAATGCGCGTTCACTGTGGCCCGCGCCATACAACGGAGACACGGGTATAAGTCCACTGTGGGATTATTTTATGATCAAATAAGTCCAATATGAACCTATTTGGATATATAGGTCCAATAAGAACCTAGTTGGATATATAGGTCCAATATGAACCTATTTGGATATATAGGTCCAATAAGAACATATTTGCACGACGATATGTTGCACTGGTATAACCCCTGCATGGCATTCCCCACTGCCAAACATTTGCCGAATATCTTGAGAAAGCATATGATTTAACAGCGTTGAAAAATCGATTCGTTGTCACCATGCACGCGCGCCATATGGTGTGACAAATGTCGACCCAGTGAGATGTTAACATCGCGGAGGTATGGTATTAGGTAACCTGGAGCGTCTGTACTGTAAATATGCGTGGTACTTGGAGTTCGCATAATTTCCCAGTGTTCCGCGTGTGACTGAGACTGACCAGATGATAAAGGAAATCTCCAGGGGCGCCGGAAGAGGGGGCGAGCGGGGGCAGGACTTGCCCTTTTTCTGGAGACAGAAAATGCTTTTTGTGTGTTTAATCTCGTGTTTTTATAGCAAAATGTTACTTTTTTGGTCCAAACACCACCAATTTCACAAGGAATATTAATTTTTTGTCAATTTTATCACAAAACGGCCATAAAAACCGACAAATACCATTAAAATAGGGATTTTTGCCACAATGAATTTATGGTTATTTCCCGAGTTTGCGGAGAAAATGCCATTTTTTGCGGAAAAGTGCCATTTTTGTAGGCTCTGCCCCCCCTGCCCTTGGATGCTTCCGGCGCCCCTGAAAATCTCATCTGTGATATGGATTCATGACATATGCGAATAAAATGGTATAATGAATTGAACAATCATCTCAGCTGTCAATAGTTTGGCCACTCAAACGGTGGACGGATGATAGAATGTAAGAAGAACACCAGTTAATGTGTAGCAATGACCGAATCAATGATTGATTGTGTGAATAAATGATTTAATGCACGATTGAGTGAATGTCAGAACGAATAAGTGAGTGAGATATGAACGGATATGACAGTTATATGAAAAACGTCGCAAACGAATGCCCGATTGTCGAATTAGAATAACGAATACATGGATTGAATACAGGATTGAAGCGATGTGTGTATGGTGAGGTGATTTATTTGTCGAACAATCAGATAGATTCGTTGGGCGAGCAAATTAGTGAAAATGTCACTGCTGTGCGATGTTACATTCAATTCTCGGTTTGGATATGGACCAGGTTAAGGGGGAGGACAAGCGACCAATTTTGAATGGGGATTTCCGTGCAAATCTCCCTAGCAAAAGTTATATATGAAGCAGTTGTCTGGGAACTAAAGCAGCCATATCATTAAACAGACATAACTTTTAACTGCCGCCTCGATAAATAGGCAATTTTTGTTATAAATTCATTTTTTGAGAATTATTTTTCTGGAATTACAACACTTGACCTAGTTTTGTAAAATAAATAAAAAAAAATAAAAATAAATACATCAACTTTCTAATGGAATACATTCCAAGCCGACCCACCAGATAAATGTGTATTGTTTTCAATACCGCACAGAGTCACCCCCACGAAATATTTCCAACTCTGTTACTTTTGCTGCGGAGATTTGCATGGAAATGCCCATTCAAAATGTATCACTTGACCTTCTCCTTAACTTGGGTGGTTGAGTGATACTACCAGACCCAACAAACAAAACACAGTACAGTGTCGGTGTCAAACTCTGGTCTATGCGTTCTGGTCGTGTTATTTCACAATATGTACCCTCGTCGTGGAAAAAATAAATGACTGTGAGTTGTCAACAAAACAATGAATATTTTCATATATGAGAATTGGCTTAACTATTTGTCTACAAGCAGGCGTACACATTCTGATGATTTATGTACATGTCAAATATTTTCAATAAATGACACCAGTAGACATGCATGGTGTCATGTAGGGTATATGGTCATTATTGTGTACGCCCAGTTGTTTTCAGGAAACAGTCGGTGCATGAACAGGAATCTAGACTCCATCTTGCACGGGTTTGTTACTCCATACAGCTAAGAGAACACATACGGGAAATTGCTTCGCGTGTGCAAGAGTGTCTAAAGTTTGCAAGTCCAAATATTCGTATCACAAAAACTCAAAAATTGTCATTGGCGAGTATTTCAGACATGAAATATTCAGACAGTACGTTCCACAAACTTACAACCGAGTGAGGGAATCCATTTAGTATATAAAGGGTTAAAGGTGGATTTATTAGAAAACAGGTGTTGCTTCTTATTTAGATTGTAATTTAACATAACTCACACGGAGTAGGGGTTGCCACCCAAAATCACAACATCTTCATTCATTTATAATATTATATCCAATTATGCTGTCATTACTGTGGGTGGTTTAAGGACCCATATGATTTTTTGTTTTGTTTTAATAATTTGTATTGATAAATCTAAACATGAACACATATAATGTTACAACATGTATTACAATTGCTGTTTGTAATTACAATATAGAATACGTTTACCATAAAGTGGAATAACAATTATTAGTATTATAACAGATACAATTAGTAGTGTTTGCTGAGTGAATTGTGGTAATTTTCCCTATTACATTACCCGTATTTAAATTCGCGCAGTACTATATTTCGCTGAGTTTTGAATTCGCACACTTTGAATTCGCGCATATAGCTGCGCGAATTCAAACTGACAACAATATTTTCCTAACATTTTTGGATTTGATGACTTTTTCAGTTCTTAATCGTTCCTGGAGATACATCTGTATATTAAACACAATAACGACGGATTTACGCCGTGCATGTAAAACATGACTGTATCATCAGTGCGTTGTGAAGATGTGTGTTTATATGCTCCAAATAATTATTCTCAGTGATATGCAATTGAAATAGTTCTAGACACCATTGGAATGAACTCGAAAGAAGTAAAACCACCTTCAGCCTGGCGCATGTATATTTTTTACAAGTACTTCAACACCAACGGTGTTACCATAATTTGTTTCTTTACATAAATATGAGCAATTGTTTTTATGTCCGTTGCCGCATGTAATATATAGCCACATAAAGGCAGGTCTAGTTGTCTGTATTCAGTCCAGCCTTCCCTAATGTATTTAACTCACCAACATATCAATATGATTTTCCCTTTGGTTCGCTTTAAACTCAGGAGTCGTACTATTTTTCGCTCCGTTTTAAATTGATGGGTGTGCGAAAAATAGTACTGCGTGAATTTAAATACGAGTAAGGTAAATGAAAAATGTAGGGTGACTTATAGTATCTACTTGTAAGTATTTCTCACTAAATTGGGATAACATTCTTTGCATGCCTTTTCGCATTTGCGTAATTTTATTTAAATATACAGAACAAGATTTAATGGTCGCTGCGTGAATTTCCTGAACACTCCGAGGTAAATGTAACAGTATCAGATTGACGCCTGGGACCATGCTTCGTGATCTGAACATTTCCCGACTAAATATTGGGAGTCTTAACCAGGCAGAGCTCGAAAACTGCTGATGTGTGTCTCGTATGTTGTTCTTTTATTCTGGTGCATAACCGTCTGGTTGTTTCACAGATGTAGACTTCATGAGTGTCAGGTGATTGAAACAGTCCAAGCGATTTGGACAATATATCTCAAAGTATTATCTTTGTTTCTCCGAGTAATGTATTACAATTGTTATTATGAATTATGTGTTATATTACATATATCAAACCAAATGAAACTGGACAGTTTTATATTCCTTAAATCCTTTCTACATGAACTTGACGAGAGATACCGCGTAGAGAAATATATAGCGCTGAAGAGAGATATCCTCACCACTTCGAGCTGGAATGATGTGACATATTTCCTGCTCTTTTATGTATTTTGAGGACGAATATCCAGTTTGTGATTTTATTCGTGTTCACTTGTTGATGATTATCGAATTAACGTTAAATAAATTTATGGCACTGAGTGAGGCAATTTTTGTCATATCGGAGGCTATTATTTATATGTATATTTAAAACATATTAAAACAATTCTGGTGATCGTCCATTCATAAACATATTCTGTGTAATAAAATACATTTGATGTGTCGTTTCCATTTTGAATGTGTTTGCGAGTTGCATGCGAACCCCCCCCCCACATAAACAACAGCAATGAATTAAACATTGTTATTGGGAATGAAGAGAGTCGGTAGGGTAGGATAGGATAATTTATTTCCAATATTCACATATACATAGAATAATTTATTTCCAATATTCACATATACATAGGATAATTTATTTATAATATACACATAGAATAATTTATTTCCAATATTCACTTCACATAGGATAGGAAAATTTATTTCCAATATTCACATATACATAGGATAATTTATTTCCAATATACACATATACATAAGATAACTTATTTCCAATATACACACGTACATAGAATAATTTATTTCCAATGTACACATATACATACATGCATGCATACATACACACATAGCATATAAAGAACACGACAAACAATTACACATTATGTAGTACATTGAGAGGGGACGGCATAGTCCAACAGACTTACATCCCCTTTGTGATGAGAGTAAAACATATTAGATGGTAATAGGGAAAGACGTGTACAGACAAGGTATACATAGATTCGCATTGTGTAGGCTTCAAAATTGTGTAAAATTTATCGTAAGCGACTGAATGATCATTAATTTTAATTATGGATGTCGAGCAGTATGATATAGATGAGGTTAAGGATATTATTACAGTATAATAACTGTTTTTTAAATGTCTTTAATATAATATCTTTAATTTAATATCTTTAATTTAATATCTTTTATTTAATATCTTTAATTTAATATCTTTAATATAATATCTTTAATTTAATATCTTTAATTTAATATCGTTAATATAATATCTTTAATATAATATCTTTAATTTAATATCTTTAATTTAATATCTTTAATTTAATATCTTTAATTTAATATCTTTAATTTAATATCTTTAATTTAATATCATGTTATGTATTGGGGGAAATCAGGGCATCCCTTGTTTTTGCACATGACGTACAGGGTTATGAAGCTTTTCGTAATACGTTTTTTTCAGTATGTGTCTACTTTGATGCGATGTCATGGCATCTTGTTCGATAGGGTGTGAAATGCATACAATGGCAGTACGTTGTACTTTGAGTAAAGATTATTCGCGATGCTCATCGGATCACCCGAGGCGTGATTTTTCACACTACTTCAAATTATACTGTCTAATTTTGAACTCACGAACACAATATATTCGTTGCGACAGACATGCCTCTGTTATTTCGCAGAAATGAAACCGCGTTGACACAAAGATTGAAGAGGGAGATCGTTGTACCGAGTATACAATAAAATCGAAATCCATTAGTTCTGTGTTAGAAGAACCTTCAGACGTGAACTTCGTTATTAACTTATTATAATCTTCGTGAAACAAAGTATAGGATATACAGGTTGTTGCCTTTCCCAGACAGCCACAGGATTATTTCATTGATGAAAGATCAAACGTGAATGTCTCCCTCACTCTGGCAAACACGACTGTTTTGATTTACTAAAATCGGTTCATATTTATTTTGCGTTTATTATATTTGACTTCTTTGTACTCTAGTTTGCTCAATCGGATTTCGGTTATAGCATAAGTAAACCGTATTTTGTTATTGCAAACAACACAGGCCACTGGTCGACGAGTAGGAACATATTGACCTTACCGAAGCAGCGATATTATTGTGTACACAGACTGGGATTGATCCCAGAAGAAACTATATATTGGTGCTATCGTTTGCACTAGCTTCCGTTACCAGAACTGCTGTCCCGCGATACCAATATATATATCTATGTAATCGTTCGAGAAAGAATCGAGCCGTATGTCGTAGATTTAACATCCGTATGATCAAGCCGTTGATAAAATATTGGTGATATTGTTTACACTAGGTTCCATTACCAGAACTGCTGTTCCGCGATACCAATATCGTAATGTATTCTTCACAGACATCAGGATGAATACAGTGTCTGCAGTCTTATGGTAGCTTGATGGGCCTTCCGCCAGTTTTTTTCCCACATTATCCCATCCCACCAGCGAATAAGATGGGCAGTTTTCAAGTTTTGAGATAAAGGAAAAGGCATTTTCATATCTTTGGCCAATCTTAACCAGAGTTGTCTATCTTGTCACTCTTCACCTCAGAGTTGTCTATCTTGTCACTAATCACCTCAGATTTGTCTAACTTGTCACTATTCACCTCAGTCACAGCACCGAGTTTAACAAGATTATTGAAAACTGCTACAACACAGACTGATCACATAATACCATAATCGGGTTCAAACCGGTCAACCAATGATAGATTACTTATTAATTCCCAGACTTGCGTCGGTCAATATTGTCTGCCGGTACCGTAGTATTATTTACACTAATAAAATTAATTTTTGTTTGTTTGTTTGTATGTCGGGCTATGGGCGACCAAACATGCAGCTGGACATTGGTAGCTGAAAATATGTACACATGGGTCAATTGACCCGGGGAGTGTCACGAGGTAGGTGACGTAGACGCTAGGTGCATTGAAAGGGCACTACTAATTAATTTAACTAAATAATTAATTATATACCCAAAATGGTTGGAATCTGTCCAGTCGAAACTTGATTCATATGGGTAAATTGTAAGGTGTCAACATTTATGTATACTGGTATACCACATAACGCCGTATAAGACACAAATTAAACGCACTTTTAGAAAAACCCTAACTAATATCGCAAACTTCCTGTGTGAAGCCAAGTGTATGATGGAACCCCCATCGGTCTTACCCGGTATACATCACAACACTATTTGTATTTCGCATCATTGCTGCTGAATTACAGGTACCATCCGGCCATTGACACAAACTCCACACAGATCATGTACCAGGCACTGAGTAATTGAAAACAATCCGAACCCACCAGACCATTTCCCGTCTCACCACAGGGTGTGATCCCTTGATAATACCGTATGCAGTCACAACTGTGGTCAATTCACACTACCCTACCCCACCCCATGATATAACTAAACACCTAAAAAAAAATTCCCCACACATGCATTTTCAGATGTATTATGTTACATGTTTCTTAACGGTTTGTCGAAAAAGGTCGGCAAACACATATATGTTGCCCTTCAAATGGCCGCATCAACTTTATATAGCAATATCACCAAGGGTGGAACCCGATTTGTTGAGCTAGCTTTGGGCAGAAATATTAGAAGTGGGGAACATCTAGACCTTAATATTGACCTGTGTCAAGGTTGGGTGTTCATTTTGAAATTCCAATGTGGACCAACACTCCCTCGTCCAGGGTCTCCGGGGTGATGATACCCACCCCAGTTGGGGTTATTTCAGGAACGATAACTCTATCCGACCTATACTCCCCAGTTGGCCTCAGTCTAGACAGGTTGACCTACATTCTCTGCAGTACATGGAGTTTGACCTATATTCTCCGCCCACGCGTCGGTCTATTTGTATACCGGTTGGACATGTCCGGACATGACCCGCTGATTATATCCAGATTTCTCCATATGAATGGTATATTATCTACATGTATATCACGTGATGATCTCGGGGTGGGGGGGGGTAGCTTCAGTCTTGAATATTAAAGGGATACTAGTCTCTCACGGGGGATGATTATTAAAGTGACACTCACTATGGATGAATGTTAAAGTAACACATGGCGCACACTGTGGGATAATGTTAAAGTGACACTCGCATTGAAAACTTCCAAAAAGTTCAAAAAGTTCAAAAAGTTCAAAAAGTTCAAAAAGTTCAAAAAGTTCAAAAAGTTCAAAAAGTTCAAAAATTTCAAAAAGTTCAAAAAGTTCAAAAATTTCAAAAACTTACAAAATTTAAAATTTTTCCAAAAACTTCAAAAACTTCAAAAAATTTCAAAAACTTCAAAAACTTCACAAATTTCACAAATTTCACAAATTTCACAAATTTCAAAAAACTTTAAAAATTAAACAAAATTCAGGATTTAGTCATAAATGTGACCCGCTATATCAAATCCAGTCGGAAGTCGGGATTTTTTTTATCCTGTGCCAATGCATTCTCTTATATATGCGAGTCGACCAGCCACCGCCGCCGGCGGCGGCGGCGGCGGCAACTACATAATCCTATGGCATGCAAAGAAATTGGCGGCGGCGCTGCCGCCGGTTCAGGATTTAGTCAAAAATATGGCTTGTTTCCATTCATCGGAAAGCTATGGGGGTACGGTGGTGAGCGCCACTGAAAAAAGCAAGTGAGCGAGGGAAAAAAGAGAAAAATAACATGACAAGTAGTACATAGTACAATTTATTATATTAACTATTCACAGTCACTTTCGTCCGAATTGTCATCACTTTCGTCAGATGTGTCATTTGTTTCGTCCATGAACTTTTCTAGCAATGGTCTGTACTTTAATATTGACATTTTCACTGCATCACGATCTTCAAAACCATTCTTCATATATTTCTCCACTTTATCCATGACACTGTTGTGCAGCGTACCATTGCGCAGCCACATATTCTTTATTATTTTCCAAGCATAAACATTCATAAATAGCCTCATGCCTTCAGTTTTAAGATCTGTACTTTTAAGGTCCTTGTCAGCTTGTACTTTTGCCTCTTTTTCTGTCGAGCCATTTTCCATATACGTTTCCACGTTATCACTCCATGCTTCTTGTGCTTTATCTCTACTCTCATCACACAAACTTTTGAAGTATTCATCTTCATTCGATTTAATTTTCTTATTCTGACTATCATCCGTGTCCTCAGTTAATTTTCGTTTTAACTTATTTTCTTGACACCAGTTTTTTACGTGTCTCTGGACATCATGCTGATCTTCGAACAAAAGCCCACAGTCATTGCAAGGGTACGACATGTCTTCTCGAATGCCTATGTTGTTATGGTTTTCTTTATTAATTTCATTGATCTCACCAGGTGTCCTTATGTCCTTAGTATAGCCATTATGTTGACCCTGGGGCACACTATAATTATATGTCATGCACTCCCGTTGACCAGGGAGATCTCTGTCATCATATTTCATCTTATTCCGTTGATCCGGGCTATTGTTGTCATCACATTTCACCACATTCTGTTCATCTGGGTGCTCGCTGTCCTTATGGAGATTATATTTCATGCCATTCCATTCACCCATATGTTGGTTCGTGTCCTCTTTTAGCACATTCTGTCGCAGCCGTAATGTGTCCGGGGTTGCGGCTTTTAAATCCACCAGTAGGTAACCGTACGGTTCACTCGTCGCTTCCGAAAACTCTCGCATCATACGTTGAGGGCATTCAGGATACATCTGTCTTGATAATGTTGAAATTAAACCCTTGTCAATTGGATTATTGAACAATACCAAATATTGACAATTTCGTCGTTGCGTCGGATCCTTGTTGTAGTAGAAATTCTGGTTCAAACTTATCAAAGATAAGTTCAAATGGTGACTTCCTTCGGAATGTAAATCATTAACTCTCTGGTCTTTTGATGAAGTTTGCATCAAGTCATCGAGTACAACTAGATTTTTATACTGGGGGTTGATAAGAGAATCCAAGTTTGCTGGTATTCCCCGTATAAAGTTGACCTGAGGGGTGACGGTATACTTTATGTCATCATATAGGGGCTGCCAATATTTATAAAACCATATTATTCTGTCAGGTGCGGGTGATATTTTTGAGGCAGACTTTTGTAGCAAGGTTTTCACGAAGTACGTCTTCCCACTAGATGTCGGTCCACTTACACATGCCGTGAATGGATGCTTGAAAATAAAATCTTCTTGGACATTGGCCATTGAATCATCAAAGCAGGATGTTATGTCGCTTTGTTGCTGTTTCCCCTGCTGGTGTTGTAGTATCTGGTGTTGCTGTAATGGCGGTTGTTGTGGCTGATGATGCTGCTGCCTGTTGCTGCTGCTGCTGTTTGTTGCTGCTGCTTGGTGGTGCTGCTGTGGGTGTCGGTTAACAAACTCAGTGTGCTTAGATTGTACATGTCTTATCAAATCATGGTTCCGCACATACTCACTAGAGCAAATTGAACACTGGTGCTTCATTTATACTTGACTAAAATATCTCGGGGGTATATGGCTTTCCTTTATACAAATGTTCCTTATAACCTCAAATCTGTCCTGTATTAACGGCGGCGGCGTTTGCCGACGGCGTTTTTTCCACCGGCCTTTCAATAGCCTTCGAAAATTTAGGTAAATTACTCATTTTAGTTCAGTGAATATGTCGTTTGGAGTTTTCTTTTTAACTTTTCCAATGTTTGTCTTCTTCGCTCTTCCTCCTTTTATCTCTTTAACTTTTATCTTCTTAGATCCGGGTTTCCTTATAAGTTTTTCAGGTTTCACTTCAGTCTTGGGTAGGTACTTCGAGTCATCGTAGGGTACATATTTTTTAAGATCAAAGTCATAATAGTGCGGAGTCCCCATTCCGGCTAAAGTTCAAAGTGTACTCTGAAGTAGTAATTTTTATATACGCCAAAATACCATCCAAGACGTATACCCTTATAAACTTCGGGCCAGTCCTAGTAACGCGCACGTCAACGCCGGCGGCGGCGGCGGCGGCGGCGGCGGCGTCTGTTGTTGTTGTAGTTGTTGTTGTTCACATGTTCGAACTTCCTGCATTATATACAAGGACGACAGGGACGTGGCGACAGGGGGCTGGGATGTCTGCCCCCACCCTCAACTTTGATAGCAATAAGTTCAAAATGTCATGCCCGACACATTAGTTGGAATTTTACACCACATGTAGGTTGAACTTGTTTCATTTTCTGATTTTCCAACATGTTATTAGTGTGAAATTTGTAGTTTTTAGACCAATAATAGTCTGAAATGATGTCCATCCGTCTGTCGGAAATTTAGATTAGACATTTCAAACTGTTCGAACGTTTGAGGTACCAACTTTCCAACCTAAGGGAGGAGGTGCAAATATGGTATTTGGTATCGGAGTTTGGTCTGGTTGAAGGAGGGGGTGGTGCAATTGGAAATCACTCATAATTGCAATGACATTTGTATCAACAACAACAACTACAACAACAGACGCCGCCGCCGCCGCCGCCGCCGCCGCCGCCGCCGCCGGCGTTGACGTGCGCGTTACTAGGACTGGCCCGAAGTTTATAAGGGTATACGTCTTGGATGGTATTTTGGCGTATATAAAAATTACTACTTCAGAGTACACTTTGAACTTTAGCCGGAATGGGGACTCCGCACTATTATGACTTTGATCTTAAAAAATATGTACCCTACGATGACTCGAAGTACCTACCCAAGACTGAAGTGAAACCTGAAAAACTTATAAGGAAACCCGGATCTAAGAAGATAAAAGTTAAAGAGATAAAAGGAGGAAGAGCGAAGAAGACAAACATTGGAAAAGTTAAAAAGAAAACTCCAAACGACATATTCACTGAACTAAAATGAGTAATTTACCTAAATTTTCGAAGGCTATTGAAAGGCCGGTGGAAAAAACGCCGTCGGCAAACGCCGCCGCCGTTAATACAGGACAGATTTGAGGTTATAAGGAACATTTGTATAAAGGAAAGCCATATACCCCCGAGATATTTTAGTCAAGTATAAATGAAGCACCAGTGTTCAATTTGCTCTAGTGAGTATGTGCGGAACCATGATTTGATAAGACATGTACAATCTAAGCACACTGAGTTTGTTAACCGACACCCACAGCAGCACCACCAAGCAGCAGCAACAAACAGCAGCAGCAGCAACAGGCAGCAGCATCATCAGCCACAACAACCGCCATTACAGCAACACCAGATACTACAACACCAGCAGGGGAAACAGCAACAAAGCGACATAACATCCTGCTTTGATGATTCAATGGCCAATGTCCAAGAAGATTTTATTTTCAAGCATCCATTCACGGCATGTGTAAGTGGACCGACATCTAGTGGGAAGACGTACTTCGTGAAAACCTTGCTACAAAAGTCTGCCTCAAAAATATCACCCGCACCTGACAGAATAATATGGTTTTATAAATATTGGCAGCCCCTATATGATGACATAAAGTATACCGTCACCCCTCAGGTCAACTTTATACGGGGAATACCAGCAAACTTGGATTCTCTTATCAACCCCCAGTATAAAAATCTAGTTGTACTCGATGACTTGATGCAAACTTCATCAAAAGACCAGAGAGTTAATGATTTACATTCCGAAGGAAGTCACCATTTGAACTTATCTTTGATAAGTTTGAACCAGAATTTCTACTACAACAAGGATCCGACGCAACGACGAAATTGTCAATATTTGGTATTGTTCAATAATCCAATTGACAAGGGTTTAATTTCAACATTATCAAGACAGATGTATCCTGAATGACCTCAACGTATGATGCGAGAGTTTTCGGAAGCGACTAGTGAACCGTACGGTTACCTACTGGTGGATTTAAAAGCCGCAACCCCGGACACATTACGGCTGCGACAGAATGTGCTAAAAGAGGACACGAACCAACATATGGGTGAATGGAATGGCATGAAATATAATCTCCATAAGGACAGCGAGCACCCAGATGAACAGAATGTGGTGAAATGTGATGACAACAATAGCCCGGATCAACGGAATGAGATGAAATATGATGACAGAGATCTCCCTGGTCAACGGGAGTGCATGACATATAATTATAGTGTGCCCCAGGGTCAACATAATGGCTATACTAAGGACATAAGGACACCTGGTGAGATCAATGAAATTAATAAAGAAAACCATAACAACATAGGCATTCGAGAAGACATGTCGTACCCTTGCAATGACTGTGGGCTTTTGTTCGAAGATCAGCATGATGTCCAGAGACACGTAAAAAACTGGTGTCAAGAAAATAAGTTAAAACGAAAATTAACTGAGGACACGGATGATAGTCAGAATAAGAAAATTAAATCGAATGAAGATGAATACTTCAAAAGTTTGTGTGATGAGAGTAGAGATAAAGCACAAGAAGCATGGAGTGATAACGTGGAAACGTATATGGAAAATGGCTCGACAGAAAAAGAGGCAAAAGTACAAGCTGACAAGGACCTTAAAAGTACAGATCTTAAAACTGAAGGCATGAGGCTATTTATGAATGTTTATGCTTGGAAAATAATAAAGAATATGTGGCTGCGCAATGGTACGCTGCACAACAGTGTCATGGATAAAGTGGAGAAATATATGAAGAATGGTTTTGAAGATCGTGATGCAGTGAAAATGTCAATATTAAAGTACAGACCATTGCTAGAAAAGTTCATGGACGAAACAAATGACACATCTGACGAAAGTGATGACAATTCGGACGAAAGTGACTGTGAATAGTTAATATAATAAATTGTACTATGTACTACTTGTCATGTTATTTTTCTCTTTTTTCCCTCGCTCACTTGCTTTTTTCAGTGGCGCTCACCACCGTACCCCCATAGCTTTCCGATGAATGGAAACAAGCCATATTTTTGACTAAATCCTGAACCGCCGGCGGCAGCGCCGCCGCCAATTTCTTTGCATGCCATAGGATTATGTAGTTGCCGCCGCCGCCGCCGCCGGCGGCGGTGGCTGGTCGACTCGCATATATAAGAGAATGCATTGGCACAGGATAAAAAAAATCCCGACTTCCGACTGGATTTGATATAGCGGGTCACATTTATGACTAAATCCTGAATTTTGTTTAATTTTTAAAGTTTTTTGAAATTTGTGAAATTTGTGAAATTTGTGAAATTTGTGAAGTTTTTGAAGTTTTTGAAATTTTTTGAAGTTTTTGAAGTTTTTGGAAAAATTTTAAATTTTGTAAGTTTTTGAAATTTTTGAACTTTTTGAACTTTTTGAAATTTTTGAACTTTTTGAACTTTTTGAACTTTTTGAACTTTTTGAACTTTTTGAACTTTTTGGAAGTTTTCAATGCGAGTGTCACTTTAACATTATCCCACAGTGTGCGCCATGTGTTACTTTAACATTCATCCATAGTGAGTGTCACTTTAATAATCATCCCCCGTGAGAGACTAGTATCCCTTTAATATTCAAGACTGAAGCTACCCCCCCCCCCCCGAGATCATCACGTGATATACATGTAGATAATATACCATTCATATGGAGAAATCTGGATATAATCAGCGGGTCATGTCCGGACATGTCCAACCGGTATACAAATAGACCGACGCGTGGGCGGAGAATATAGGTCAAACTCCATGTACTGCAGAGAATGTAGGTCAACCTGTCTAGACTGAGGCCAACTGGGGAGTATAGGTCGGATAGAGTTATCGTTCCTGAAATAACCCCAACTGGGGTGGGTATCATCACCGGGGACATCCAACCTCGATTTTAAAACATATATATAGCACCATTTACTTAAACTTATACTAATTATCGGTACCTTCCATTTATACCCAACTAAGCGGCTGAATTTAGGTAAACATATGACATTTGATTTATAACCAACACGCACTATACTACATTGGTAAGTTAAGGAGGACCACGATTTTTTCTAAGAATTCACTCATGGAACATTCTGTGCGGCACTGTTGGCCAAATTAAATTGTTTAGACCACAAGGTGAACGCAAACTTCTTGAGCACACAAATGCCATGCGGTTCAAATAAGTTACATAATGTATGTAGATATTTGTCCACTGATTCTTAACGCAACTTAGCCTGAAATTATTAGTAACTGTTTCAACACGAAATGCCACGACCCCCGATTCATCGCGTATCTGTGTACCTTCGCACAAAGATCGTTTTTATATACGTTTTGAGCCCAAGCACGACAACTGCAACTCTTTAATTCCATTCACAATTAAAATCTATATAGGCCGCTGACATGGCTATCTCCTTTCAACTCCATTGAGCGTAAGCCACCTCAATGGGTTAACACTTGAGATTCCGTGACCGCCTTGCAAAGGACATGTACCCAGCTAATCGCACCCACCATTATCCGCACGACGAATCGTCGTGATCACGGCGTGAACAATCAATAATGTAGCCTATGCAGTTGTAATCTAATAATGATTTATTTTTACAAAAATGGTATTATTGCTGTACTATAGAACCCGCTTAGCCAGTACTTTATCATTCCGTATTGCGAATTTTTACATATTACAAAGCTGTTGCGTTCGAGTACTATGAAAACATGCAAAGATGAAACTTTCAGGCCCCCTTTTTCTCCACCAAATACAAAGATTTTCCGATCAAGTGAATCCCGGTATATGATGGTTCGCCAAAAAAGATCATATAAGTCATTACCTGTCACTATATTTACACTGATAGAAATACAGTCGAAAACTATAGAACACAAAATATGTATTACAAAATTAATAAATCACAAATTAACGCTTATTACAAAAATTGTATTCTATAGTATAGGCCCCTGGGCATGCAGCAGGAACACTGTGTCCCGAAGATGACACGCATGTTATCGTGGTCTCACGGTGTCACTTTTAGACCACATTTACAGCCAGTAACAACTTGTGTGAACAATGGAACAATGGAGTGACTGTCCACTCTACGTCAGTGTTTTGCAACTTTTGAAAAGCAACCCTCTTCCTTTTCAATTCATGCTCAGTCGGCAATAACATAACTCAAAGGACGGTTCCTCACACAGGTTGTGTATCAGATACAACTAACATTTGCGTAAAGCTTCGTTAAAATCCATCCAATATCTCATAAAATATTACGGAATATAATAGGGGAACTTTCTTTTTTTGAGGCGTTCATATTATTTTTAACTCGTCTGTATAGCTCAACCGAACATAAAGTATTTATGGAATAACTACAAAGAAAGCTTGATTTACACTTTAATGGACAAACACAAAGTTTATCGATATATATATAGCAGACGATCAGTAAAATATAACAAATCAGAGGACATGATTAAATGACGAATATTATATTAGTTTTACAATTTTAGAAGCATCTCCAATCATAATGGGTTGGTGCGGACTATAACGCGGAACTTCAAGAGTAAAGTGAAGGTTGACCGTCGTGTCAAGCTTGTTAAAGGCACACTTAATTTTAGATTCCCCAGATCATATATAAAACATATTCCATATTATATACCATTTGAAAGAAGAAGCTCCGAAACGTTATGAGCATGTTGTTTTTGTCGAGGTACCGAGGTGTTTTTTTCTTCATAATTTAAACCTGACTATATACTGCAAATGCTATTATTCTCAGTGGAAGGGAATAATTCTATCTCTTAGTTTGAATTATGATGCATTATGGTTAACAACGGGGGAAGTCTTGGCTGAATCTGGGAATCTCTCTCACTTGGTGGACACTCCTGGGTCACAGCTGTTCCATATCTGGTGGAATATATATGTTTTTGGTTTTATTTCAAAATAATAATAAATAACATTGACTCAGTATAGAAATAATCGGGGACTCAACAATTAAATGGGCCTTTAAACCAATCTAAAGTCAGTCATGCGAATAAGCTCACCGAGATTATAGTTGCAATTGCCATGCACACCATTCAGACGACGCAACATTGACCTAGTTTGTACAAAATAAACGGGACAATTCCGTTTTCACAACTTACCCAGCTGCAGCCCCCCCCCAAAACGTTTTGAAAGCTCAAAATTCGGGCAAATTTGAGATATTTTGGGTAAAATTCGGGCAAAGTGAATGGGGAAATTGTGGCAAATTACAGTATTTGTCACATTGCTGCCCGAATTATACTTATTTAATTTGAATCTACTTTGTTATATTTCTGTGTATATACAAGGTATATTCTACAAAAACTATGTTACAACCATGAGCATATCATGTTCAAAAAAGTATCAGCCCCCTAAACATTTGGGCGCCAATACGGCTATGGTTAGTGATGGCAGTTGTCAGAACAGCGTAGTGGGGAGGGGCAGGACTCTGTCTTGTTGTGTGCTTAATTCTATCTATCTTCCCAATGTCCCCTCAGACGGACGTGCGATGAATTGGGAAAACTGCTCAACTAAATTTTCTCGACACGGCATTAGAACTGACAATCAAATTTCTCGTTAATTCAGATTTCGTCTGCAGTGAGACATCGATCACTTTTTAACAATGGCCAACGGCTGATCAGAATTCAAGGAACATCGCCTTGTACAATAAGTGATCTTCGAAACCCTTCATTATGGAACCTGGAAGTTGGATGCCTACATATTATCGCGGTCCAGACGAAATCAATTTGGACATTTCTGAGTAAGGGCTGATAATCGCGCGAGGGGCCCCCGGGTACCATTAGTCGTAGGCATAAATGTGCCACATCGTGAATATACTATTACCGCATCGAGACGACACATCCCAAAATATGTAGATGAATTCTACCACTTTTTTGTAAGTTAATAACATATGGAGGAAACTATATAGCCAGTGCATAATCCCGAGCGACGGCCTCTGTGCACTCGTCCATAGAATACAATAGAGGCTCTTATGTACTTATGTGTGCATTACATTAAGAAATATAGCGACCATGCTAGTGATTGATTTTGCTTGATATTTCAGGCATCAGAAACAATTTGTTAGCACCTGGGGTCCCGACTGGTGTAGATTTATGACGTCATCAAGATGGCCACCAGCCAAAATTGTGGAGTAGGCACTGCGTCGGTTTGACCAATAGCAGGTAGTAGATACTCAGACAAAAGATTGAACATCTTTGTATATTGGTAATACAGTCACACAAGGCTTCAAACTGGACTGAACCTATATGTTATTGGAGATTATAATTAAATTCGAATATTTTTCGCTGAAACGGGCATTCTGATTGGCAGAGATCTGCTAACTTTAGTTTTCGATTTACCAGCGTCGGTAGCTGAATCGTGCACATATTATGAATTGAGCACGGTGTCATTGACAACGCACGTTAAATACGTCACCGCGCTTCTATGTGTTGCGTAATCGAGTCAACCCAAACGTTGATTTATATACACGTGGTCAACAAGAAGTTATTCCGGCGCTATTACAAATAACCGCATGGAACGTATCCATAGATGTGATCACCACAAAAAGCATATATCACTTCAAAGCATGTAGTGTCGATAAAATTTGCAGTTTCTTTTACGTGTATTGATAGAATGAATTACAATGGAGATAAACGTACCCTGTTTCGTTGGATATTCAGGGTATTGAGCTTGAAAACAGTTTTTCACATATAGTTTCAACCCTCTTTGAACTTGATCATGTATGATGTTTTCCACTCGAACGTCGCACCTTGTAACTGTGGAATGAATTAACGGACGTGGTTGTCCTGTGGTACGGTGACCGTGACCGCTTTGTGAGAAAGGATAACCGTACAACACGGAATAATATCACTCTTCCCCCGGAGCTTCGGCCGCCGCGGCCTTTATCAACGGTATAACATATAAAATGCTACATATCAGGAGACTCATACAGATACTTATGCATGAATGTACATACACGAATGCACTGTTACATGCACTTGACGCATTGAAAAGTGACTGTACATGAACATGATATTACTAGATTACACGGACCTTGTGTGAATTTTAACACTATACAGACATTTTTGTTGTAACTCCAGGTTATATAGAGTTACATTTCTTGAATTTGAAACTAATCAGCATTAAAAACAAATTATGGCTGCTGATGGGTTGATTATCTTTAAGGGAAACTTCCCTGAGGGGGGGGGGACATAAAATCATAAATATGTCGATAATTTTTTTTTCGATGGCCAAGAAGAGTCTGGTGGGCTCCCGAAGTTATGGAAGGGTCTGGGTATTTTTATGCTTCTAATTTTTGTGCAGTAAATGTGCTAGTTGTGGACAAGCAAGATTATCATTTTAGTATTGACAGTGTTGTTGTCATTGTTCGTGAAAGTTTTTCACCTGCAAACAATTTGAATTGTCGCCCAGATATATACCAACAGTTGGAGTTGAACAAATGCCACGCTTGACGTCGCTCTTGCTACAAATGAGTGAACGATTTTGAAATAGCTTCCAATTTTATCAACAGTTTAAAGACCCACTTAATTTTCGAGTAACCGATTATTTTTGATAGTGTCTTGATATGCTGTTTTAATAACAATCTGTGCCATAAAATATTATTAAAATACTATAATTCATCACCATTTGGAATGTCTGTGTCTCGTAATTGTAATAGAAAATAGCTGAAACAATACAATAATGCCCCCCCCCCTTTGGCTCCCACAATGCAACAGAATTCAAGCTAAAGATGCATTTTCAATGAAAGGGGAATAACTCTATATCTAAATATATAGAGTTATTCCCCTTGCATTGAAAATAATTGACTTTGTGCATAAACATGACCACAGTGTTCACAGTTTATTACATCGAATAAGTTGAAAATACAAAGTTTTGGAGTTTACTCTTTCAAATGGTATATAATATGGCAAATAATGTGAATTGGGGGTTAAAAAATTTATTTGGCCTTTAATTGCGATTCTATTGGATTGACAAATAAACCCTGTCGTGACTCAGTGGGCGTATATTAATCTTCTCCCCTCTGCTAACGTAGATACTTGTGATAACATTTCGCGATTTTTTGTTCCTATATTACATTGCAAACGAAACGACACTTGTAACGTGTACATGGATGGAGAGTGGTACCCGCAAAGGAGACAACGCTGTCTTGTCCTCCAATTCAAGTGTCTGCATCACATTGTATGTGTTATATACCATGGTTTATAAATTTAGACAAATACATATGTTTAAACTACATGGATGGAGGCAAGGACGTAACCAGATGGTCTCCGTTGGCGAGGTGTCCACCTTGACATTTCTAACTGCATCCCTTGAATCGTACCAAACTCTAAGGTTCGCGAAATTTCACTTGCACCCCTTGGGGTGGAACATTCCAACTGGTACCCCCTAAAGTTGAAAAAAAAACTGATGACCATTTATGACCAAAGTTTTACTAAAAGTAGAAAAATATGCTACAATAACAACAAATTTCGCGCTAATTACTGGTTGAAAAATCAAACAATGAGAACAATTTCAACCTATACCTAAATGTTTCTTACAATTTTTAGGACATAAAATAAAAAAAACATCCATTACCCTGCAGGGAGCCCCACACATATATAGAAGCATAAAGAAGAGTGTCGTCTGCTCATGTTTGTCTGGGGCTCTGTATGGGTGAAATTATAAAATTGTTAAAGAATACAAGAAAAAAATATTAAAATTGTAAAAAATTGTTAGGCCAATGCATTCTCTTATATATGCGAGGCGACCTATGGTCGACTCGCATATATAAGAGAATGCATTGGCACAGGGTAAAAAAAATCCCGACTTACAACTGGATTTGATATGGCGGGTCACAAATATACAATGTTCTCAATTCGAAGTCATGTTATCGAAGGCTTGTTTCTGGTTAAAAGGATTTATCAGTACGAGAATAAATTGAAGGAATGACGATTTAAGCACATCGATGATGGGAGATCAATACTCTAAACGTGTAATACAAATTGAACTTTGTTAATTTCATTCAACTCAATTATTCGTGTCCTTGAAATCCGGAGCAAATGACACGACAGTGTCACATGTATGTTAAAAAATATGTGACTTCGTGAACCGATTGAGTGTATGGTAGGGTCGGATAACTATCCAGTGCATGCATGTTATGTTAAACAGAGTAACGTATGGTGCTGTTGGAACAATTTAATACTGTTAAGAAAAGGTACGGTCATTTTTGGCAGCTTGTATCTTGAATGGTATATAATACCTGTCTGATTTGTGTGTGCCGAAATACATCAGGTAATGTGTAACCATTCAGCTACTATAATTATATATATATATATCTGTTACTGTGTTGAATATATATACAATCCCGTTCTCTTATATGGACCCGGCACAGAAGAGGTCCACTGCCCAGTATGAGTAATAAGAGCCTCGTATGGCACACTGAGTGAGGGTGTGTGACACTTTGGCGCCCATATAACGTGAGTCATCAAACGGACGCTAGCTGGTACGGCCCTACCTTGCCTCAAGAAGGGCGGTTAATATGATCCGGCTCAATGGCGCGCAATCATTCGGTTCGTCACGTCTCTGTTACAGTCTATGCTCTTGAAACATAAGCTCAATGTGAACCCATTTAGAGGTCGAAATAGGTTCATAAGAAATATTCAGATAATAAGTTATTATCTAAATATTTCCCTCAATAAATAGGACTCCTTCTGTGGTTGTATTTGCATGTCGTCTGCTTATATTACCCGTACATCCCTGTATAGATCGCGGACGAGCGATTGGGTAATCGGGCGGGCGGGCGGGTGATATTTGTTGCCATAGACCAATTAATTTGGGGCGACGTGAGCTTATCATTGAGCGAGGCGCTCGCTGAGCCTCACATGACACGTTGCAGGCAACCAAGAGCCATGTACATGTATAACGTTTCAATCACGCGTCCCATGCAAGGATTTAGTGGGGTACTGTACATTTAGTGGGGTACTGTACATTTAGTGGGGTACTGTACATTTAGTGGGGTACTGTACATTTAGTGGGGTACTGTACATTGAATCCGGCCCATTTATGGGGAATCTCCTTTTATACTCAACAGCATTAATGCAACAAATGAATGAATTTGAGCCATGGATTAGTGCAAAATACACCCATGTGCCCTGTGAACGATGCAAACAACATGTTAATTATAATGAAAATTATTTTATGACTGGACTCATATGCACTAATCCATGGCTCAAATTCATTCATTTGTTGCGTATATTCTGTTGAATATAAAATGAGATGGTCCAATAAATGGCCGGATTTAGTGTACATTTCTATATATGCATGTGATATATTTGAGGAATTCTGAAAACTCATAAATTAACTATCAAACTCAATACTTCTGGTGATTAGCCATTGACTCAATGCGTTGACTTTCAACGCCCATGGCGCGTCACTGTGACATTACATATGCTCATATTACATCCCTGCAGATCGCGGACGGGTGGGCGGGTAATCGAGCGGACGGGCGAGCTTCGGGCGGGCGGGCGGGCGGGCGGGCGTGCGGGCGGGCGGGCGGGTTTCGATCAGGCAGGTAGGCAGGAAGTAAAACCAAAAGTATATATATTCCACTATAGGATACAGCTGTGGCCTAGAATTGTCCACGAAGCGATAGAAATTCTCAAATTAAGGCAAGACTTTCCCCTTTATCTATATACCCAAAATGCATTAAAATTCAAAACTAGGTGATAGAGTTATTCCTCTTCCATTGAGAATAATAGACTGGCAGAATAGTCCAGATCAAAGTTACGACAGAACAACTCAGAACACAGGTGGGAAAACCTCGACAAAAACAATGTATTCACAGTTTATTCGACCGGATAAGGTAATAATACAGTGTGTTGGAGCTTTCTCTTCCAAATGATAATATAATGCATAATTATACTGTGATCTGGGGATTCGAACAGTAAGTGTTCGAATGGCCTAGAATTGTCCACGAAGCGATAGAAATTCTCAAATTCACATAAAGACTTTCCCCTTTATCTATATACCCAAAATGCATTAAAATTCAAAACTAGGTGATATAGTTATTCCTCTTCCATTGAGAATAATAGACTCGCAGAATAGTCCAGATCAAAGTTACGACTGAACAACTCAGAACACAGGTGGGAAAACCTCGACAAAAACAATGTATTCACAGTTTATTCGACCGGATAAGTTAATAATACAATGTGTTGGAGCTTTCTCTTCCAAATGGTAATATAATGCATAATTATACTGTGATCTGGGGATTCGAACAGTAAGTGTTCGAATGGCCTAGAATTGTCCACGAAGCGATAGAAATTCTCAAATTCACACAAAGACTTTCCCCTTTATCTATATACCCAAAATGCATTAAAATTCAAAACTAGGTGATATAGTTATTCCTCTTCCATTGAGAATAATAGACTCGCAGAATAGTCCAGATCAAAGTTACGACAGAACAACTCAGAACACAGGTGGGAAAACCTCGACAAAAACAATGTATTCACAGTTTATTCGACCGGATAAGTTAATAATACAATGTGTTGGAGCTTTCTCTTCCAAGTGGTAATATAATGCATATACTGTGATCTGGGGATTCGAACAGTAAGTGTGCCTTTAAAGCTGCTATTTTTCTTCTCTATTGGTCACATTGCGCACAGTTGTTGGAAGATTTTTTATCAAAATCCGCTGATAAGTACACATACCATTACTTTAATAATAATATAGATATATATATATTATTATTATTGAAGTAATGGTGTGTGCATTTATCATTGGATTTTGATAATAATTTCCAACAACTGTGCATTGCGCCAATTTGTTCCAGATACGACGGGCGAGTATTCTGAGAAGCATTATTTACTCACCCACTCATACTCTCGAGCAGGGGATTGTGTGAGATCTCCCGGGGAGTGCTTGATGTTACATAGTCATGAAAACAGCTCCCCCGATGCGCACAAATTGGAACTGGAGACGGACACTGCCCCGGGGTGTGATTATTGATATGTAAGATGTGTTCGCTCGAGATGGACAATGTTTGTTCCGGGAGTCTCTTGTGCGCCAGATGTGACGACGTCCGACAACTCTGTCCATTAACGCTGGGGAGAGTGTTTGGGCAATTAAGGTCTGACGCAGTGGGACCAACGTCGTGGCACATTTGGAGCGTGTATATATAGCGGATATTCCGGATTATTGCGTGTCAGACCGCAGACATATATATGAAGTCTCGCGATATCTCATGGCCAGCTCTTAGTGAGCATTATCTGTCGTCTGCTTTGATTAGAGAACATCATCTCTGGTTAAGAGCAAACAATACAGTATTCCCACCAACACATATACATGTACATAACACATAATGGGATATTGATTTAAGGAATAATCTTGGTTTCCTTGTGTAATTACACAGTGTAACCCATTCTATACTAAAGCATACTTGATGAGTAGTTATCCAATAACAATGTTCAGATAATAAGTTTAACCCTTTGTATACTAAATTATCATTGATGAGTAGTTATCCCCAGGAAATGTTCAGATAATAAATTCAAAAAATGACCAGATCTTATCATTTCCCTGCAATAAATAGGACCCCTTCTGTACTTAAATGATCTGTTGTCCGTTTTCCCCCTGAATCCGCTCCAGATGAATAATTCCGATGCACAACTGTTTAACCCTTTACCCAACAAACCGGCCAAAACCGGCCAAATAAAGCTTCAACAGCCTAAAATATCTTCGGTCTGTCTCAATAGAACCATACAAATATGGATATCATTGGAACCGGCTCCTTGACCACATTGTGATAGATACAGTTATGCCCTGTGCCAATGCATTCTCTTATATATGCGAGTCGACCATAGGTCGCCTCGCATATATAAGAGAATGCATTGGCCTAAACAAAAATCTTTTTTTAACACTTTTTACCATTTTTTCTTACATTCTTTAACAATTTTATAATTTTTAATGTGTTAAGCCAATGCATTCTCTTATATATGCGAGGCGACCTATGGTCGACTCGCATATATAAGAGAATGCATTGGCACATGGCCCTTCTGTTGGGTAAAGGGTTAACTGAGTGGGAGAATCCGTTTAGTATAGAAAGGGTCAAATGAATCATGCCGAATCACATACTTCAAATGAATAGTTTGTGTTTCGTATGATGCCTTTAAACTGTGTTATTACATTAGGAAATATAATAACAATGATCATCTAACCGGATTCCGATAAAGCTCAAGAACGACAACAATAAATTTTAGCTTTCAAAAGACGCTAATTAATATTCAAACACCAATTAAAAAGCTGAAAGTCAGAATGCGAAAATATGGTAATTGATCAACGTATTTTCTACTGTATACACAACAGTAGACGAATCGGGAGCGAATAACGAAAATCGCATTAACTGCGATCCATATATGGATCGTAAATCTTTAATATAAATATGGTAAGCGCATCACCGGGACATTGAGTGTGACACACGAATACACAAACCACATATCCCACTCATCGTGACATTAAGTGGACTCGCAGATAACGAAAAAATACTCCTCTGGCGTCTCAAGGAGCAAAGGTATTTAACGAATGACGCATCTTTTACATAATTCGGTTGTCCCATATTGTCATTTTGCTCTCGCGTAATAAGGTGCGTTGGCACAGAAAGAAAAAAAAGGTTTGTAAATACCATACACTCATTTTTATAATACAAGCCATAAATATAGGCTTTCGTGGACTCGTGGTTGATGTCAGATCAAAATCTGGGAACCCCTCTTTCCCCATCAGCAATTATGTTTATCAAGTCATCCATGATAACAACGAACTGAATTCCCCACCACATATGTCCTGGCATTTATACCTGTATTGTCACAATACGTTGTGACTGGTCGTATAATAAACATGTCATGATCATCGCATTGTTGCAAAATGAGACAAGTGAAGTTTTAAGTGACTGTATACCAAACACGCGCTTTGAGATGTTTAAGTGGTACGAAATATTGATGGTGCGTCTTCATCAAAACTCTTATCCGTAATCGTTTTGCGAAAGGACTTTTTTGTCATACGGATAAACTTACGAATACCAATAGCTATCCGTAATCGTAATTGTAAGGATGCGAAAGGTCTCTAATCTATTAATGAGTAACGACAAAAGAAAGGCGACAGCTCAGGGAATATCCTATACTTAATATATCTTCGTGAGCGGGTAATTGAAACATACTCAAAACTTGATATACGGACATCAAATATTAACATTAAGAGCTTGTATTCACAATCACAAACAATACTACTAAGGGTGTATTCACTGAGACAAAATTGGTTAGTCAGATTTTTTTCCGTAACTCAACTAACTTCGCTTAGTCATTCTGACTAATTTAAATCTTAGTCATGATGAATAATTCGTAGCTTAGTCACAATGAGTAATATGCTAGCTTTATTGAGCCATAATGACTCACTTTTCTTAGTCACTCGGAAGGTGAAAATGTAATTTGGTGGATATTTTGTGCAAATAATTTCAACAATCAACCAGACGATATATTACCCAGAATCAGAGAGAAAGAGAAAATATATATATAGAGAAAGAAAGAGAGAGAGAGAAAGTGATAGAGCGAAATAGAGAGAGAAAGAGATAGAGAAATAGAGATAGAGAGAGAAAGAGAGAGAGAGAGAGAGAGAAAGAGAGAGAGAGAGAGAGGAGAGAAGGAGAGAGAGAAAGAGAGAGAGATGCAGAGAGAGAGACATATATATATAGAGAGAAAGAGATAGAGAGAGAAAGACAGAGAGGGAGAGAGAGAAAGAGAGAGAGAAAGGGGGAGAGACAGAGAGAGAGAAAGAGAGAGATGCAGAGAGAGACATATATAGAAATATATATATATATATATATATATATATATATATATACTAGAAGGTGACCCGACTTCGTCCGGGCTTTGACCTTAAATTGTCCATTTTGAAGGTCAAGGTCAAGTGGGGTCACGATTTGACCAGTCCAAAAACACTGCCCGGACAAAAGTACCCGACAAACGTGCGCGTCGAAATCCATCCGGTTTTACCCGATTTGACCTTGAATTGATCATTTTGAAGGTCAAGGTCTGGTCGGGGTCACGATTGGACCCGTCCAAAACAATCAGTGGACAAAAGTAACCCCACGTATCAAATTTCGTCGAAATCCCATCAAAATTGGCGATTTGACCATGAAGTTACCCGATTTCAAGGTCAAGGTCACGTCGCACGGGCAAATGAATATTCTTATGAGACTCGCCATAAGAAAGTACCCCCACATACCAAGTTTCATCGAAATCCCGTGATATTCGGGCGTTTGACCTTGAAATGACCCGATTTCAAGGTCAAGGTGACGTCGCACGGACAAATTAATATGCCTATGTTCGTCCCCGACCGAAAATACCCCCACATACCAAGTTTCATCGAAATCGGGAGGGCCGTTTTCGAGTTCATCGCGAACACACAGACAGACAGACACACAGACACACAGACAGATCTTCCAAAATATATAATACTAGAAGGTGACCCGACTTCGTCCGGGCTTTGACCTTGAATTGTCCATTTTGAAGGTCAAGGTCAAGTGGGGTAACGATTTGACCAGTCCAAAACACTGCCCGGACAAAAGTACCCGACAAACGTGCCCGTCGAAATCCATCCGGTTTTACCCGATTTGACCTTGAATTGATCATTTTGAAGGTCAAGGTCTGGTCGGGGTCACGATTGGACCCGTCCAAAACAATCGGTGAACAAAAGTAACCCAACGTATCAAATTTCGTCGAAATCCCATCAAAATTGGCGATTTGACCTTGAAGTTACCCGATTTCAAGGTCAAGGTCACGTCGCACGGGCAAATGAATATGCTTATGAGACTCGCCATAAGAAAGTACCCCCACGTACCAAGTTTCATCGAAATCCCGTGATATTCGGGCGTTTGACCTTGAAATGACCCGATTTGAAGGTCAAGGTGACGTCGCACGGACAAATTAATATGCCTATGTTCGTCCCCGGCCGAAAATACCCCCACATACCAAGTTTCATCGAAATCGGTTGGGACGTTTTCGAGTTCATCGCGAACACACAGACACACACACACACACACAGACACACAGATCTTCCAAAATATATAATAGACTAGAAGGTGACCCGACTTCGTCCGGGCTTTGACCTTGAATTGTCCATTTTGAAGGTCAAGGTCAAGTGGGGTAACGATTTGACCAGTCCAAAACACTGCCCGGACAAAAGTACCCGACAAACGTGCCCGTCGAAATCCATCCGGTTTTACCCGATTTGACCTTGAATTGATCATTTTGAAGGTCAAGGTCTGGTCGGGGTCACGATTGGACCCGTCCAAAACAATCGGTGAACAAAAGTAACCCAACGTATCAAATTTCGTCGAAATCCCACCAAAATTGGCGATTTGACCTTGAAGTTACCCGATTTCAAGGTCAAGGTCACGTCGCACGGGCAAATGAATATGCTTATGAGACTCGCCATAAGAAAGTACCCCCACGTACCAAGTTTCATCGAAATCCCGTGATATTCGGGCGTTTGACCTTGAAATGACCCGATTTGAAGGTCAAGGTGACGTCGCATGGACAAATTAATATGCCTATGTTCGTCCCCGGCCGAAAATACCCCCACATACCAAGTTTCATCGAAATCGGTTGGGACGTTTTCGAGTTCATCGCGAACACACAGACACACACACACACACAGACACACACACAGACACACAGATCTTCCAAAATATATAATAGATATATATATATATATATATATATATATATATATTCCAATACTGTTCTGTTGTGAGGTATAAAGATCGAATATTTTATTATAGTGACATGTGTGTATAGTGTATACAACATGTGTGTGTAGTCACTGTAGGGTATAAAACATGTGTGTGTAGTGTATACAACATGTGTGTAGTGTATAAAACATGTGTGTAGTGTATAAAACATTGGTGTGTAGTCTATAAAACATGTGTGTGTAGTGCATAAAACAAGTCACATACATGGGATAGCAATGTCAAGTAACACAATAGTTTGTGGTATAGGTCTAGTTAACAGGTTTATTTTCCCGAGATGTTTGTGGTGTCAATGATACAAGAACCATTTATCCAAATAGTGTAACCTTCGGTGTCGGACTGAAGTTGTGATATATGTGCCATTATATCCTTCCATCATACTGTTAAATTATAGATCTAATATAATTGCGATGCAATGGAAATTGTAGATTTATCAATGAATATTGAGCATCGTTTAAGGCAGTGTTGAAATTAGTGTTTTCTTCGTCACTATATATGACCCAGGCTACAGTTAGTTACAGTGACTCGCTGAAAGGTGTGTGTTAATCAAATTGACTCCAAATGCTTGTGACTAACTCTAAGTTAGTCATATTGACCCGATTCTTTCTTGAACAAACATATAGCGTGAACTAAAACAAAAGTTGACTTGTATTTATTTGACTAAGTCGTATTAATTTAAACTTAGTCATTATGGCTAACATTTATTTCACTAAAAGTCATTATGGCTAACATTTATTTGACTAAAAACTAAGTTAGTTGTATCAATTTCAACTTAGTCACAATGGCTAGCTTAGCTAATGACTAAGAACATGTTAGTCATTGTGACTAAGGATTTGTCTCAGTGTTGCAGGCTTATATTCAGAGTAAGTCATTGTTGTATAGTATATGTTCTGCTGAATTTCCTACAATTAGAAATTTATTCCGGAAGAATTATCAGCGAAATATGTCAAAATCTCCTATTGGTCTCTACCCACTTAACCCTTTCAGTGCCAGGGGCCGATCTCATTTTACGGTCTGTAAAATCGGCCCTTTTTTGGGTATGCTTAAGCATGCTATAGCGAATTTAAAAACAAACTGGATAAAACCTTAGGGGGATGTTATAACTCAAAACTATCACCAAGTATTCATAGTAATAATTTTGATGCCCATGAAAAACGTAAGATTCCCTGGCACTAAACCTACAAAATAAGTCTGTTAAAGAATACAAGAAAAAATTATCAAAATTGTAAAAAATTGTAAAAAATAATAACAAATGATGAAAAATTGTTAGGCCAATGCATTCTCTTATATATGCGAGACGACATATGGTCGACTCGCATATATAAGAGAATGCATTGGCACAGGGTATATGTGTTGATACAAAAATTCGGACCTGGCACTGAAAGGGTTAAACTCATCTAAAATCACCCCCACAGCACGTACATGTGTCATACGACAGACACAAACATACAACCTCCAATTGAACCCAAAGAATCGGAGAAGGGCCTCGGTGTAATGGTTGAAATTTGATGATCAAGTTAAAGTGGTGTGAAACACTCCGGTAAGGTGATCAGATAGAAATAGGGAATAATCTTGTTCAAAGTAGTTATTTTTAAAACTATTATAACCAAATTTACAACACACATCGTCATTCTTATATATTAATTCAATGCAGTGACTCTCGATGGCGAAATCGTTTTCGTTCGTTTATCGCTGACTGCAGGAAATCGTATCGACACACCGTGATTAAGCGAAACTCAGCCAACCATTATTTCTTACCTTCGTGACAAATTTTGTATCATATACAAAAAAAAATCTTACATCTGCTAACAATTATAAAAACTATATCAAATTTGCTAGCCCAATGCATTCTCTTATATATGCGAGGAGACATATGGTCGACTCGCATATATAAGAGAATGCATTGGCACAGGGTTTGTGCGAATATCTACTTCCATTGTGCGACGCGACACATGAAGGGTAACTGCAAGAATTCGTATCGACACACCGTGATTAATCGAAACTCGAGCCAGTCAGAAACACACAACGTGCTATGATTAAGTTAATTTCTAACAAGAGCCACACGGCGAGGTGTGATTAAGTTTCTATAGAAACAGTTAAAAGTCAGAAACGATAAATATCCCTAATAAGATAATTTCCTCCGGGTCTGCCCAAATTTGTACCACTTAGCGATTTTCACTTCTCATTTATCTCTGTTGCCCTGCTACAATGTTTACTTTCCATGAATTTCCAAGCGGCGGCTTCCTTATACAAATACGCGGTCGTGCAATCACAAACCTGAGATACGTCGTCAGCAAACACAGTGTTTAATTACTGCGGTAATTTGGAAGGCCGATCAGACATTACGACTGAGTCAATAGATTTTCCAACTGTTCTATCGGGAAATTGTGCAATATCCGTTTGTGTGATATATGAACTTTCTCAATAGTGATCCATTTCCGGTTGGTTTACTTCAATCCCAGGTTTTCGACTGACTTATTTTCTCTTTACACGCGCCACTGCACGGATCGAAGAATTTACCACAGTCAATTAGAATTGTGTGTAACACTCGCTCCGACTTGTTGAGACTGATATATATGTGTTCGTTTAGAATGGGACTGTCGTAACGATTATTTTCGCTTATATTACTCCGTCGCCCCCTCATTCACGGTGCCAGTAATCTTTGAGGCCCAGTGTGAATATGTTGTTTATTCGTCGAACAAACAAATTAATGGCCAATCTATATCAGATTTCTTTATATCTGCCAGGGAGTGATTTCGCTGGAGCTGAACAAATAAATGATTAGATTATTCCATTACTTGCCTACATTTTAGTCTATATAAATAGAGTTATATATAACATAACGACAAATACTAGAGTTGTCGCATTAATAGCGCGTATTATACAACATTAATATGTGTCTTGGAGAGTCCAGAACAATGGAATAATATATAAAGCGTACGGGTTTTATTTCGTAAAATAATCTTCCGCAACTCACTCGAGGAGAAAAACCGCACGCTACTCAGAACAGTTAATTATTGTCTACATGTATATATATTTACACACTAAGTGTTGTCATCACTAAATCCAGCATTCTGATTGGTCGGCGCCCACGTGGCTAGTTGCAATTATTTCTCGGTGAATGCGCAACGCCTAATAACACCAAGCTAATAACACCATCGATACGTCATTAGGTTTGGAAAGACGAACGCGTAGTGCTTTGGGCGCATTTTGACTCGCGCAGGATTGACTTAATACATCATCGGGTTTCAACATGAAGAGAAATTGTTCCTATTAACTTTTGCCAAGGGTGCTATTGGGTATTTTGGGCTGATCTTGTCACGATACACTTTTCGATTTAAATATAATTACAAAAGTGGCTTTTTCGCTAAATGTATATAAATATAAGGATTAACTGTCATGTGGACTATTTTTATGGAGATGTAACGGTGAGGTAAGTGGACATAACTTGTATGTAAAACCCTTCGGGTTTTACACAAGTTATGTCCACTTACCTCACCGTTACATCTCCATAAAACAGTCCACATGACAGTTAATCCTTATATGTACCACGAATGTCTACACTATTTTGTATACACTTTCTTGCACGACTCAGCATTCGATGTCTCCGACGCAAGCATTTAATGTTTTATTTGGTTGGCAATACAAATTGTTTACACCAAATCAAACCTAAATAGTATACCAACATGTATCGCATTGATATAACTACATTTCCCGCCGATGATCGTATGGTATTTCGTATTATGTGTACATTATACTTTCCTGCACGACTCAGCATTTTGTGTCTCTGACGCAAGCGTTTAATTAACCATACTCAATATATAATTGCTTCTGATAGATTAGTTTAATTCTAACATGTGTTCATTGGACTCTATGCTCGATGTTTGTAATCATACCGCGACAAATTAGCGCATTTCAATCTGTATTGGGATTGACAGGTTCTGCGACAGTTAATGGTGCGTTGCTAAATGTGACCCGCCATATCAAATCCAGTCGTAAGTCGGGATTTTTTTATACCCTGTGCCAATGCATTCTCTTATATATGCGAGTCGACCATAGGTCGCCTCGCATATATAAGATAATGCATTGGCCTAACAATTTTTTTTCATTTTTTTTAAATAAATGTTTCGGACAATTTTTAGGACATAAAATAAAAAACATCCATTACCCTGCAGGGAGCCCCGCACATATATAGAAGCATATAGAAGAGTGTCGTCATCATCACACCACCACCGCCGTCGTCATATTACCCACGCATGCGCGTATGCTCATACGGGCAGGCCGGTCCTCAACAATAGGACCAGGCATCTGGTAAAGAAGAGTGACAGTACATATGTGACCCGCCATATCAAATCCAGTCGCAAGTCGGGATGTTTTTACCCTGTGCCAATGCATTCTCTTATATATGCAATTTTTTACAATTTTAATAATTTTTTCTTGTATTCTTTAACAATTTTATAATTTCACCCATACAGAGCCCCAGACAAACATGAGCAGACGACACTCTTCTATATGCTTCTATATATGTGTAGGGCTCCCTGCATGGTAATGGATGTTTTTTTATTTTATGTCCTAAAAATTGTAAGAAACATTTATTTAAAAAACATGATAAAAAATAGTTAAGCCAATGCATTCTCTTATATATGCGAGGCGACCTATGGTCGACTCGCATATATAAGAGAATGCATTGGCACAGGGTAAAAAAATCCCGACTTCCGACTGGATTTGATATGGCGGGTCACACATATGTATGCATGTCCTTGTGAAAATAAGTTGATATTGGACTGATTTGATTCGGTAATAAGCCTACAGTGAGACTGAAGGGGTCACTCTCACCAAAAAAAGTGCTCAAGGGTACACAGGGTTTGAAAATGTGCTGAAGGGTACACATGGTTTGTGATCGGCACGAACACCATTACATAAATTGTGTTTATGAAAGTCTGGCGCCCATTGTTTTCAGTACATTTTAGTATTCATTGGAACGTAAACAATTATTCTCTGACAGAAATCATGGCAGATACGAAGACTGAATGTCCTTTATAATGACATTTCAAACCCTGTGTACCCTTCAGCACATTTTGAAAATCCTGTGTACCCTTCGGCACTTTTTTCACGGGTTATTCTGTTGAATGGCGCGGGCCGCAACGAAAACACTTTAAAAGATGTGCATCTGGTAAGTCGTATCGATGAAAAAGGTAGATAAAATAATGCCAATATGGGCGTATTTCCTTCGGGAAATAGTCTCATATCGGACTTTAAAAAAAACGCGTTTCACGCGTCCAAATAGCGTGTATTGAGGTTGAAGGGGTAAGTGCTGTACACTATTTAATAAATAGAGCATGGCTTGGAGTGAAATACGCACTATATCGGCGTATTTCACGACAAGTCATGCTCTAATTATTATATTGTATCGAACAAATGCAGAAATGTTCAACTTTTACTAAGTTCAGACAATTGATGTTCGCCTTACTGAAGCTTTAATTTGGATCAGCGGCGAAATAACAAGTAGTTTCAGAACAAAGTTTGATGTAGTGTTCGTTACTATTTTTAGTAGTCAAAACTACATATGCATAGTGCACGATGGGAGAGACTTGAAGGCGTAGTATACAACTACGACGAATAGAGTCGAGTAGCCAACCAATCGGAAAGCTTGATTTCAATAACAAATCACGTGAGATACAATATATCAGGCTATTTATGGGACCATCTCTTTTTATACTCAGTAGAATATATGCTACAAATGAATGAATTTGAGCCATGGATTAGTGCAAAATACACTCATGTGCTATATGCACGATGCAAACAACATGGTACGTGCAATTATAAGGAAAATTAGTTTATGTCATACATTCATTTTCATTTATAGTTACCATGTTGTGTGCATCGTTCATAGAGCACATAAGTGTATTTTGTACTGATCCATGGCTCAAATTCATTCATTTGTTGCATATGTTCTGTTGCATATAAAAGGAGATAGTCCCATAAATGGCCGGACGACTCGAGTAATAAACTCATTTTCATGATAACTACCGTGTTGTTTGCATCTTTCATTGAGCACATAAGTGTATTTTGCACTAATCCATGGCTCAAATTCATTAATTTGTTGCATTCATTCTGAAAGAGTATAAACGGAGATGTTCCCATAAATGGCCGGATTTAGTGTACATTACCTCTTTAAATAATGCAAATATGACCATATTTCGCTCATTAAAAAACGACCGTTGTGTGCTTATTTTCACGAGAAAAGGCTGGTATATGAGTTCTGTTATGAAGGCTGGTATGTGAGTTACTGTTATTAAGGCTGGTATATGAGTTACTGTTATGAAGGCTGGTATATGAGTTACTGTTATGAAGGATGGTATATGAGTTACTGTTATGAAGGATGGTATATGAGTTACTGTTATGAAGGTTGGTATATGAGTTACTGTTATGAAGGCTGGTATATGAGTTACTGTTATGAAGGCTGGTATATGAGTTACTGTTATGAAGGCTGGTATATGAGTTACTGTTATGAACGCTGGCATATGAGTTACTGTTATGAAGGCTGGTATATGTGTTACTGTTATGAAGGCTGGTATATGAGTTACTGTTATGAAGGCTGGTATATGAGTCACTGTTATGAAGGCTGGCATATGAGTTACTGTTATGAAGGCTGGTATATGAGTTACTGTTATGAAGGCTGGTATATGAGTTACTGTTATGAAGGCTGGTGTATGAGTTACTGTTATGAAGGCTGGTATACGAGTTACTGTTATGAAGGCTGGTATACGAGTTACTGTTATGAAGGCTGGTATATGAGTTACTGTTATGAAGGCTGGTATATGAGTTACTGTTATGAAGGCTGGTATATGAGTTACTGTTATGAAGGCTGGATTATGAGTTACTGTTATGAAGGCTGGTATTTGAGTTACTGTTATGAAGGCTTGTATATGAGTTACTGTTATGAAGGCTGGTATATGAGTTACTGTTATGAAGGCTGGTATATGAGTTACTGTTATGAAGGCTGGTATATGAGTTACTGTTATGAAGGCTGGTATATGAGTTACTGTTATGAAGGCTGGTATATGAGTTACTGTTATGAAGGCTGGTATATGAGTTACTGTTATGAAGGCTGGTATATGAGTTACTGTTATGATGGCTGGTATATGAGTTACCGTTATGAAGGCTGGTATATGAGTTACTGTTATGAAGGCTGGTATATGAGTTACTGTTATGAAGGCTGGTATATGAGTTACTGTTATGAAGGCTGGTATATGAGTTACTGTTATGACGGCTGGTATATGAGTTACTGTTATGAAGGCTGGTATATGAGTTACTGTTATGAAGGCTGGTATATGAGTTACTGTAATGAAGATTAAGGCTCATTAGTGCTTAGGTCGAACCATGATGAATATCTAAATGTGGCGGGCCAGTTCTGTGTATGTTGACATGCCGTTGGCATTGGATGGGCCAGACTGTGTTATATTTAAATTGGACAACTGGGAATATGTTAATACTTTAGAACTGAGCTTAATTCAAATTTAAAGGTACTCAATCCGATTCGATGGTCCCCATATAACCAGATTCCAACAACAACAACAACAATTTTTTTTGAAATGTCGCTTCAGTATCAGAATCAATTGTCCAAAAATAATGCTAACCACTGTCAACTATAGTATAAAATTGCCAGAAACGTGTATTTATCAACATGTTGCTCGACGAAATTTGGCCTTATTATCAAGAGAAATCCTCTTGATTTTAGAGTTATCCATCTTCATCCGGAATTTGGTCCGAGGCCGTCAGCTCGTCGACAGTTTACTGGGCCACAAATAATTCTCGATGGTGAAAAATAGTAGATTTCAAAAATCAATATCTAATAACTCTGAGGTTTGATATGCGGGTTCCACGACTCGAATAAAATATTTTTGACCTCCGAATCCAAATAAATAGTAATTGAGGGGCGCTTAATCGGATGATGCATATTGTAGTTAAACCAAGATGCGAATGGGATAATAAAACTCAACCAACCTCCTGACTGGCATTTCCACGATGGGCGCCGATAGATCCAATCATTTATCAGTTAGCAATTGCGATTTGAGAGCTTCAGATGTCTTCCGAAGAATGCAAATTACTTTTCACTCGAGAATATGTCTCTTCGACTCGTCATCTTTTAACGAATTCAAAATCAAAGTGAAGGAGTGGGGACATAAAGACTGCTGAAATGGTCTCATGAGATATTATCCGTGGCTTTTAAACGCACGAAGTCGAATCAATCAAAAGCCATCATAGTGTTTGATCTACAAAACGTGACTTGCCTACAACTCACGGGCTTCCATAAAACGCCGTAAATATTGCACTGTCAATCCGCCAGGATATTCTGGTTCCTATGGGGATATTTTTTTATCAGTGTAAATATGCGTGCCCTTTATGTTGAAGCGGACTTTGTCTCATGGTAGTCGGGGGTGGGGCTGGGATTTTTTTCCAGACACAAGGCGGGGGTATGTATGTCGAGGCCTGTAAATGAGTAATACAAATGCAAAAACTTAAATTTACTCATGTTGTTTCCTCTATCAACCTTATATAGACCCTTATCTACATAACCATATACAGTTATTATAAAATGTTGTGTACAGTGTGTGTTTTTCTTGTACGAGTCAAGGTTGTGGTGAAGTCATATTGGACGAGACACGCCAGTGTCGAGGCCAATATGCCTTTTCACCACAACCTGGACGAGTACAAGAAATACTCATACTGTACACATAGTCGGGGAGCCAATAAGGTCCACCTGCACCCCCCACCCCCCCCCCCGATGATTACAAATAACCTTATTTTTATTGTTCCCTATGGTATCCAGATAAAGAATCCGGATTTCACCGAAAAATAAAGGTGGCCCTACTAGGTGCTAGAGCCATTTGAATCCAAGATGGCCGCCATTTCCTCTAATTCCGACCAGCTGTATTTAATCGTTGTAATAGATCGGTTGTTAGCAAAAGACACAGACAAAATATATGCCATTTTGTTGGTATGATGTCCTTCTTCAAAATGACGGCAAATAATTTCGAAAAAGATTCAAAATGGCCGCCGAAAAATGACGTCATATTCACGAAAATAGGAAATTTAATTACTATTTCACCATATCTTCCATTTTTCTTCACATTAATCATTAGTAAATGGCAATGTTTTTGAGACAGTCATCAAGCGTAATATTATAGCGTCATTTTAAGACATTTCCCATTGACGATGGTTCAGTAATAGATACAGAAAAGAGGATTTGAAAAATAGGGGTGAAATTGTCGATGTTTTTTGCAAGACGATTTTGCTGTATTTAATCGTTGTAATAGATCGGTTGTTAGCAAAAGGCACAGACAAAATGTATGCCATTATGTTGGCATGATGTCCTTCTTCAAAATGACGGCAAATAATTTCGAAACAAATTCAAAATGGCCGCCGAAAAATGACGTCATATGCACGAAAATAGGAAATGTAATTAATATCTCACCATATCTTCCATTTTTCTTCACATTATTCATTAGTAAATGGCAATGTTGTTGAGACAGGCATCAAGCGTGATATTATAGCGTAATTTGAAGACATTTGCCATTGACGATGGTTCAGTAATAGATACAGAAAGAGGATTTGAAAAAGAGGGGTGAAATTTACACTTTTTTTGGCAAGACGGTCTTGATAGTCATTTTATCGACAAACCACACAGGCTGTTAATAGAATGTCAACAACTATGTGCTTTATTTTATTGAACGGATGTTTTACTTCAATGGGAATGAAATTGGTGTAGAAAATTTCCAAAATGGCCGCCGAAAATATGAAAAATGGTAAATATTGCCCCAGGGTGTCCTGCAATGGCTTACAAGTTGTGGTTGATATATAAAATTGGCTAATCTGTATTATATACATTGAATACTAACATGTCTGATGCACCATGGATCATTGTTTCTATTGTCACCACTGACATCACCAGAAATATGGATTTTTCTCTCACAAACTTGACATAAATATCGGCAAAAATTAACTTTTCAGGGTTGGACAATTTTTTAAAGTAAAATTCAACTATCATTGGTATCAAAAGTATTTATCTTAAATGTGTCACACTACGGTGTTTATAGACCAAATTGCTCAAGATGGCTTCCAAAATGGCAACCAAATTTGTAAAAAGTTAATTTTTTACATATATCCCGAACATTATTATCTGCGTTATTCGACAAGGTAGCAAACTGTGACTCACTTGGTTATTATACGTGTTAGTTAATTAACCGACAACTACGTTCTATTCTGTTTGTCCCAGTTCCGTATGGGGCATGACAAATTCATTTTAAAGTTGCAGTATGGAATTTTGCGGAGAACCTCTTTTGTGATTCTGGCCATATTGAAAGGAAATGATGGGCAAAACTTTGAGACGGAACTGAGATGAACCATAATATGTGGCTATTCTGGCCCATTATGATAAAAAGTGATCAACTGGATAAAAGATGGATGCCAATATGGCAGCCAGGGAGTTACTGTATGATCATTGGTGATGTGAATAGGTATACAGGGAGTTACTGTATGGTCATGAATGATGTGAATATGTATACAATGAGTGACTATATGGTTATGAGTAGGTATACAATGAGTGACTATATGGTTATGAGTGGGGTGTCCATGGTGAGATGCATAGGAATATAAGGAGTGGCTGTATGGGCATGTGTGATGTGAATCGGTATACATGTAGTGACTGTACGGTATATTGTGTGTGGCCAATGTGATCGTATGGGCATTGATGTGGTGTATAGATATAACGAGAGTAGCTACATGGTCATCCGTGTGTTGTTTATGTATATATGAAGTGACTGTAAGGTCGTCGTGGTCGTGATGTATATGTGTACCGTGTGTGGCTGTATTGTGACATGTGGTGTATATGTATATTTGTGCTGTCTGTATGATCATGGATGGAGTGCGTAGATAAATAGGGAGTGATTTTATGGTTATGGGTAATGTGTATAGGTGCACATGGTATGCCTGTAGTCAAGATTGAAGTTATATGCATACCTGGAATAAGCTGTATGATCATTGACGAGCGTGTGGCTATATAGGGAGTGCCCTTTTGGTAACGGGTGGGTCGTATATTTATATATGTTGTGGATGTATTATCATCGGTGGTGTATATGGTGTAGATGAATGATCATGGATGGCGTGTATGAGTATACAGTGAGTTGATGAATTGTCATGTGTGAGGTGTATATGCAAGTATGAGACTTATGAGTGGTCGTGTGTGCGGGTATTGGTATATTTGGAAGGGCTCACCATTGGTGGGTGAGGTGTATATGTATATCTGGATTGACTCTATGGTCATGGGTATGGCGAATATATATACATGTAGTGGCTGTATGGTCCATGGTGAGGTGAATAGGTATACAATGAGTGACTGTATGATCGTGAATGTGGTGAATATGTATACATAGAGTGACTATATGGTCAGGTGTAGGAGTATACCTGGTGTTCATGCATGGTGATTCATGGCTGTATCGTCATTTGTGGCATGTACCGGTATAGCCAAATAAGGATGTATGGTCAGGTGTACGTGTATAGAGTGGGTGACTATATTGTCATTTGTGTGGTGTTTATGTACATATGAGGTCATGGGATGCGTTGTACATGTGTAATTTGGGTGGCTATCGCTTTCCACAAACAGGATATGTTAATCAATAGAGAGGTCGTGTCAAAGAGTTCTCCACCTTGATAGTGTTTGTGTACATGGGGGAACTTTAAACGTGAAAAGCGATAGCCACCCATTACCACACAGTCATTCCATATATGCATAAACACCACAGACATAACAATATAGTGGCCAACTGTATAAACGTACACCTGACCCATGACCATGGATGACCATACAGCCATGCGTCACAATGCAAGCACACCGGGTATACTCCAAAACATGACCCATAACCATAGAGTCACTCCTTGTATACCCATTCACCTCACCATTGGCCATACGGTCATCCCATGTATACCTATTCTCCACACACACATGGTCAAATATACATTCAATATATACATCAGCACCACAACAATGACCATAGAGTCACCCCGGGTATATATATCCACCTCACCAATGGTCATATAGCCACTCGCTTCATACAAATACCCTCATCCATGGCACCTGGTATACTCCTTCATCTGACCTATGGCCATATAGTCACCCCGTGTGTACCTATTCAAAACATTCATACATGATCATGGTCAATCATTGTATATATATTCACATCACCATTGGCCATGTCACTCCATGTATCCCTATTTGTCACACCATAGCAGAATAGCCACTTAAGATATACTAATACTCCCCAGCCATGTCAGTATATTCAATCCATGTATGCATATGCACATCATCCATGGCCATATAGCCGCTCGCTATATACACATGCCCCTCGCCCATGACCATATAGCAACACAGGTGTATGCCCGTATAACCTACACATGACCATACCGCAACGAGTCACCAAGCAGGAACACCGGGTATACTCATACACCTGACGCATGACAATTTAGTCACTCCCTGCATAGCTATTCATTACATATATGATCATACAGTCACTCATTGTATACATACATGTACTCGTCTCACCATTGACCATACAATAACTCCCTGTATACATATTCACCTTACCTATGATCATATAGTAACTCCCTGGCATTCACCCTATATCTAGTTGATATGTTTTATCATAATGGACCAGAATAGCCACATATTATGGTTCGTCTCAGTTCCGTTTCAAAGTTCTGCCCATTTCCTTTCAATAATATGGCAAGAATCACAAAAGAGGTTCTCCGCCAAATTTCATACTGCAACTTTAAAATGAATTTGTCATGCCCCATACGGAACTGGGACAAACATAATAGAACGAGGTTGTCAGCTAATTAACTAACACGTATAATAACCAAGTGAGTCACAATTTAATACCGTGTCGGATACCGCAGAGAATAATGTTCGGGATATATGTAAAAAATTAACTTTTTACAAATTTGGTTGCCATTTTGGAAGCCATCTTGAGCAATTTGGTCTATAAACACAGTAGTGTGACACATTTAAGATAGACCAAAACAATAAATACCTTTGATACCAATGATAGTTACATTTTACTTAAAACAATTGTCCAACCCTGAAAAGTTAATTTTTGCCGATATTTATGTCAAGTTTGTGAGAGAAATATCCAATATTTCTGGTGATGTCAGTGGTGACAATAGAAACAATGATCCATGGTGCATAAGACATGTTAGTATTCAATGTATGTAATACAGATTAGCCAATTTTATATATCAACCACAACTTGTAAGCCATTGCAGGACACCCTGGGGCAATATTTACCATTTTTCATATTTTCGGCGGCCATTTTGGAAATTTTCTACACCAATTACATTCCCATTGAAGTAAAACATCCGTCCAATAAAATAAAGCACATAGTTGTTGACATTCTATTAACATCCTGTGTGGTTTGTCGTTAAAATGACTATCAAAATCGTCTTGCAAAAAAAATCGAAAATTTCACCCCTCTTTTTAAAATCCTCTTTCTGTATCTATTACTGAACCATCGTCAATGATAAATGTCTTCAAATGACGCTATAATATCACGCTGCTTGATGACTGTCTCAAAAACATTGCCATTTACTAATGATTAATGTGAAGAAAAATGGAAGATATGGTGAAATATTAATTAAATTTCCTATTTTCGTGCATATGACGTCATTTTTCGGCGGCCATTTTGAATTTGTTTCGAAATTATTTGCCGTCATTTTGAAGAAGGACATCATGCCAACAAAATGGCATACATTTTGTCTGTGCCTTTTGCTAACAACCGATCTATTTCAACGATTAAATACAGCAAAATCGTCTTGCAAAAAACATCGACAATTTCACCCCTATTTTTCAAATCCTCTTTTCTGTATCTGTTACTGAACCCTCGTCAATGGGAAATGTCTTAAAATGACGCTATAATATCACGCTTGATGACTGTCTCAAAAACATTGCCATTTACTAATGATTAATGTGAAGAAAAATGGAAGATATGGTGAAATATTAATTAAATTTCCTATTTTCGTGAATATGACGTCATTTTTCGACGGCCATTTTGAATTGTTTTCGAAATTATTTGCCGTCATTTTGAAGAAGGACATCATACCAACAAAATGGCATATATTTTGTCTGTGTCTTTTGCTAACAACCAATCTATTACAACGATTAAATACAGCTGGTCGGAATTAGAGGAAATGGCGGCCATCTTGGATTCAAATGGCTCTAGCACCTAGTAGGGCCACCTTTATTTTTCGGTGAAATCCGGATTCTTTATCTGGATACCATAGGGAACAATAAAAATAAGGTTATTTGTAATCATCGGGGGGGGGGGGGGTGCAGGTGGACCTTATTGGCTCCCCGACTAATAGGCATGTTTCTGGACCTTGACCGATGCGACTAAAAATTTGTGTGTAGGACTACTTCGATCCCGGGAGCAATATGGACGGGTCCAATTTCACGTGGGACCATGTTCTCGAACGTGCTGATATAGGCATGTTTCTGGACCAATTGAACAATAGTTTGGCCAGACGCTGTATATACTGGGTACTGTCCAGATGGAGGTGATCACAAAAACATCCCTAACTAGCCCGAACGAAGTCGAGTACATCAGCTAGTCTAATATATATTTTGGACATTTGTCTGTCTGTTTGTCTGTTAGCTATGGCCGGGAAAACTGCCTGACAGATTTGACGAAATTTGATACCTAGGGCAAATTATTTCCAGGGAGTATTTTGGACGGGTCAAATCTTGATCCCGACCTGACTTTGACATTCAAAAAGATCAATTCAAGGTCAAATCTGGTAAAACGGAAGTATTTCAACGAAATTTGATACCTACTGTTATTTTTGTCACAGGAGTGTTTCGGGTGGGTCAAATCATGACCCTGACCTGATCTTGACATTCAAAATTGTCAATTCAAGGTCAAGTCGGGTAAAGCCGGGCGGATTTCGACGGGTACTTTTGTTGTGACTTTTGTCCGGAGAGTGTTATGGACGGGTCAAATCGTGACCCCGACATGACCTTCACCTTTAAAATAGTCAATTCAAGGTTAAATCGCGCAATTCTCCGAAAATCAGAGGGGAACATCCCGGACGAAGTCGAGTCCACCAGCTACTATTATATAGTTCTATATTTAGTTACAAACTAAATACCTGTATATTGTACAAAGAAATGTTTGACAAATATATCTGTATCAATATTACCATGCGGGTCATTAAAATAGATACGACGAAACAAATTTTGAAGGGTGCATGTATCAGGTAAATTTTTATATTTCAAATGATGACAGGAATGCGGAAAGTTGAAGTACCTACGTAATACTGGCTATCCGCATGAAGAGATATACATGTATATAAAAACCAAAATAGAAGATGACTGCTGGCGACAATGTTTTCCAAAAAAATTCAAAGCATTCGATAGCTCCCATCTAGTTGTCAGCCCGAAGATCAATATGAAGTGTGGTGACTATCAGATGAGGGATATGTCTGTACAGTTGCTAAACAATTCAGTCATGCAAAAGAGGATCAAAGAGTAAGATACCAAATTGCTGCCTGTGGTAATGTTTTTTAACGAAATTCGGGAAAATTAGATTACTCTCACGCTGGTTATCCAGAAGATCATTGTGGAATCTGGTGACGATCGGACAAGGGGTGTCGTCTGTAGGATCAACCAAATTATTTAGCCATAAAAATAGTAAATTTGAAGATCACCGCTGGCAGTGATGTCTTCACAAGGACAGTTTGAGAACAAAATATGGCTCACATCTAGCGGTGACCAAAAATATCCACATGAGAAAAAGTTCTCCAATAAAAGCTGGCTTCAGGGTGCGCCAATTGAATCAAATTCGAAATTTAGCTGGGTGTACTGCTTGTGGCCATGTTTTCCCCGCAAATTTGATAGACTGATGGACAAAACCACTGAATCCGTTGAATCAATATACATGTATACATTGATTAATTTATATGCATTGTTATACACAGTACTGGTATATAAAGGTACTGAAAATAACTATATTACTAGTATACATAAATACACCATATATCATGGCTATGGGTTCATGACAGCTGAGAACTTGGTGTGAATTAAAGAGTGGTGGTTTCTCAAGCATATCTAACCCTCCACGTTAGTAACATGCCATTAAATGTCATAATTATAATCTAGCTTGAGGACAGAAGTGATCCATAAAACCCCCCTTAATTCAACCAGGTCCTCGCGCAATGTATGGTCGATCACATGATGATCTAGGGGGGGATTAGAATTGTTGTATAAAAACAGCACTGCGTGTAAATATAAAATAAAATAGTGCTACATCTTATTACAGATTATTGCCATATATAATCAGTGATTATACAGACAGTCTGACAAAATAAAGTTTCAGTGACACTCAATCCGAAGAGGGGAATAATTTCATCTGTTACAGTCAATGGAGCAATTATGAATCTGGAAAGGTGAAATTTCTAAGTAATACTAGATATCGACATAACGCGATAACATATAACGTAAATGCAATATGGCCGCTGGCGACCATTTTTTCCAATGAAATTAAAAAAATATTTGATAGCTCTCATCTGATAGATCAATATCAAGATAAATATGAAGTTTGGTGATGATCGGATGAGTGAAGTGGACTGTGGTCTGTGCTAAACGGTTTGGTAATGCTTAAAAAGATTCTTACCTTAATATTTTTATGTTCACTTTATAAACTTCACTGAGTCATCTTTGTCATGTATTGAGTTTGATATCTTTTGTTAACAGTTTATAAATTATGTATGTCTCATGTTTGTTATTTTAATTTATGTGTTTATTATCATTAAATAAAGTTGCATTCCTTAAAAAGATTCTTACCTCAATGTTTTTATGTTCACTTTATAAACTCCACTGAGTCATCTTTGTCATGTATTGAATTTGATATCTTTTGTTAACAGTTTATAAATCATGTATGTCTCGTGTTCGTTATTATATTATATACACTTTATAGTGTGTTTTCAGAACGAAAACAAAATGAATAAAATCAACAAATTTGTAAATTTAAAAACAATTCAAACGTTGTTGTATTCCATTTCCCAGCCCGGACATATACACCAAATTTCAATAATATTCATTGAGAAACAACGGACAAAACGCTATATAACACCCGTATACATATTTTATTCCGAGCCGGTATCATCCTCGGATACATGTTATAGTAGGTACCGAATTGACACACGTCGACTGGGGCGAGTTGGCCCTGGGGCGGTTAGGCCGATTCCGGCAACTTCTATAATTTACCGCATGTATCCGTTTACGCGTAGTTTACTTTAGAAAGTTCCGCAATTAATACCGTAAATAGAGCGACCATATTTGACAGAGAAGGCCTCTGTTATTGATTATCAAGTTGCTATACATTAAAAACGACAAATTCACATGCTCGTTCAAGCGCAGTAGTCTATTTTCCCCATGTTAAAGGACATCCACAAATAAATAACGCTAACCTACTGCCGAATGTTTTACACGACAACTGTTAACATATTTGGGCTGAATTCATCTGACGCGGTATTATTCCTCAAAATAAACAACAAAACCATCGTTACTTGGAAATGTAGTTTGGGCTAACATTTACATAAATCCTCCACATCATTTATTCGACACACACGTCAGATGAAAAACAGACATGAAGTAAACGGCCAAATTGGCCGAAATAATGACATTTGTATTATCAATCTGCATGTGTGTTTATCCAATTTTTGGGAATAAAACTTTAGTGGTTACTTTTGGTATTTGTCGGCACTTACTTCTCTGTATTTGATCATCAGAAAACATAATTTGGAACAGTAAACACGTAAATTAAAAAAAAAACTCAATCCGGAAGTGAAACGTCTGCTAAATCCACCAGTGTTGCGCGCGCATCACAATTTCACCGATTCATTTCGCAATAGTTAATTCGTGACATCACAGATTCCCTATAAAAAAGTCATATTGCACACTTGGGAGTCCAATATGACATTCGGGAGTCCAATATGACTTTTTCACGGATTATCACGTGGCGGATTTTGCCCAATCAGAAATAGTGTTAGTTAGAGGATGGATAATAATATAATTTATAAGATTTAGCTCCATGTAGGGGGTCTATATATGGTATGAGGTTCGAATACCGGTTTGATGGTTAAATTGGAAAATGAGCGAAGGTTATATTAAGTAAGTTATATATGTTTTTGTTTGGGACCCAAACATCGTGTTTCAAATTGTATTTTTTTATGACGCCAATGCGTCTTTATGGCAACTATAATGCTCGTAGAAGAAAATGCGTGATGGTGGTATTGTTTTAAATATATGACATATGGCGGCTTTCTGCGAAGCGAAGGACATTTGACTCGTATTTATGTCAATAAAGTTTTAGTTTTTGGGATTTTACATGTTTGACATCATCGTATACTTCATTTATAGGAGATATATTGATTTGCAATGTTGCTCGTCGTGATATCGCTTTGTTGCTAAAACGACGTTAAACCCCAATCAATCAATCAAGCAATGTTGTGTTTAGTTCAATATATAGAAGATATGAAATGAGTGTTTCTCTCATATGATATTTATGAAACGAGTCTAAGAATTTTCAGTTTTCTTGAGCTTCCGGCGAGAAAATTCGTGACGAGTTTCATAAATATCATATGAGAGAAACACGAATTACATACTCTATTTATCATATGACACCTAAAAATTGATTATGATGTCCAAAACGCACACAAATCACTAAATAGCTATATGACATGGGCAGCAAAGGTTAATGTGCACGACGTCACTTCATTGCACCGGAAGCCCAATTACACCTGGTGAACTAGCAGAAATAATATGCAAGCGAAGATATAGTGGGCTATTCTGTTCTCAGTTTGTGACATTATATCGTATGTTTATTAGATAAATACGAATTACATATTCTATTTATCGTATAACAATGTCCAAAACTATACATTTCAAGATTATAATTGCGATAATTTCGGCATCGCGTTGATTCGTGTATTTGACGCGCACGAATTTGACCTGCATTTAGTCAGAGATGCGGCTCGGCCCCGGCTGCCATTCAGCCAATCAGAACACACTTTTTGTCAACAAACCAATCAAATTATCGGAAGGTGATATGAATTAGTAATTGATATGAAATTGATTTATGACACAGCTTCCAACGTAAATAATGATTGAGTCATATGATAAAACTATATATATAACGCCACGCATCCGTGTGAACGGTTTAACACATGCAGACCACGCGGGACACCGTCCTCCACACAAACAACTTATTAACACAAACAACTCTCATTAAAATAATCAATTGCTTCGTGTAACACCATCATCGATTTTAAATTCATCAGCCGCTGAACGCCAGGGTAGATGAGTCTCACTAAGTTTGGTAACTTGTACCCTGATCCCCTGTGCACGCACATCATTCCACACGTATCAACATTCTCTGTCATGTAAAAATTATCTGTATACATGTGGGTCACAATAATTATATTCAAACAAACGGACCAATGCAAAGGGCCAACGTAAAGCAGTCGTCTGAACGCTACTTTATCCACCGTGTTCAAAAGCAAACATATCCTCGTGAAAATAGGTTCATATTGGATCTAACTATTAGGTTCACATAGGTTCACATTGGATCTAACTATTATGTTCACATAGGTTCATATTGGATCAAACAATATGTTCACATATGTTCATATTGGATCTAACTATTATATTCACATAGATTCATATTGGATCTAACTATTAGGTTCACATAGGTTCATATTGGATCTAACTATTAGGTTCACATAGGTTCATATTGGATCTAACTATTACGTTCACATAGGTTCATATTGGATCAAACTATTAGGTTCACATAGGTTCATATTGGATCTAACTAGTAGGTTCACATAGGTTCATATTGGATCTAACTATTAGGTTCACATATGTTCATATTGGATCTAACTATTAGGTTCACATAGGTTCATATTGGATCTAACTATTAGGTTCACATAGGTTCATATTGGATCTAACTATTATGTTCACATAGGTTCATATTGGATCTAACTATTATGTTCACATAGGTTCATATTGGATCTAACTATTATGTTCACATAGGTTCTTATTGGATCTAACTATTACGTTCACATAGGTTCATATTGGATCTAACTATTACGTTCACATAGGTTCATATTGGATCTAACTATTATGTTCACATAGGTTCATATTGGATCTAACTATTACGTTCACATAGGTTCATATTGGATCTAACTATTAGGTTCACATAGGTTCATATTGGATCTAACTATTACGTTCATATTGAATCTAACTATTATGTTCACATAGGTTCATATTGGATCTAACTATTATGTTCGCATAGGTTCATATTGGATCTAACTATTACGTTCACATAGGTTCATATTGGATCTAACTATTACGTTCACATAGGTTCATATTGGATCTAACTATTACGTTCACATAGGTTCATATTGGATCTAACTATTAGGTTCACATAGGTTCATATTGGATCTAACTATTATGTTCACATAGGTTCATATTGGATCTAACTATTATGTTCACATAGGTTCATATTGGATCTAACTATTAGGTTCACATATGTTCATATTGGATCTAACTATTAGGATCACATAGGTTCATATTGGATCTAACTATTACGTTCACATAGGTTCATATTGGATCTAACTATTAGGTTCACATAGGTTCATATTGGATCTAACTATTAGGTTCACATAGGTTCATATTGGATCTAACTATTATGTTCACATAGGTTCATTTTGGATCTAACTATTATGTTCACATAGGTTCATATTGGATCTAACTATTAGGTTCACATAGGTTCACATTGGATCTAACTAGTAGGTTCACATAGGTTCATATTGGATCTAACTAGTAGGTTCACATAGGTTCATATTGGATCTAACTATTAAGTTCACATATAGGTTCATATTGGATCTAACTATTAGGTGCTCACATAGGTTAATATTGGATCTAACTAGTAGGTTCACATAGGTTCATATTGGATCTAACTAGTAGGTTCTGAAATAATCCCACAGTGAGCTTATAGTCGTTATTCAGTTGAATAGCGCGGACCGCTATTATAAAGACAATGAATCTGGTACGTCGTGTCGATGAAAAAAGGTAGATAAAATAATGCCAACATGGGCTTATTTCATATGGAAATAGTCCCATATTGGACTGTTTTAAAAACCGCATTTTAGGTCGGTCCACACAGAGCGTATATTGAGGTTAAATGATGCATGTAATGTGAACTTATTTCACTCGTTAAAAAAGCCCGTTATGTGCTTATTTTCAAGAGAACAGGATGTAGTCCAAGCAGACTCCACCAGAAAGCCAGTTCATTTACCATCATCAATACACAGACGTGAGAGCAATATAATGCTAGTTATGTGCCGAAAAGTATTAATATGGCAATCATTTAGGGAGTAAAGCGATAGCAACTGATGACGCTCCCGGTTGTCATTTCGATCTTTCCTAAATATGGGAACTCTTTTTAACTCTTCAAAATTATCTATTTTGGGTATTTAACTTTACTTTGGTATGTACGTTCCAAATCTCTTTTCCAAATTTCTCTAAACCGCTCCTGGATCAGTCTTCGTAACTTTTATCACGATGGACGAGGAAACCAGTACCTGTACCAATTGGACACCAGAACCTTAAACGTCCACATTTCTTTAATATGTCTTACAGCTACGTTCCTTTTCAATCATGATATGTATGCACCTATTTCATAAACATATCACGTGCAAAATTACATGTATGATGACAGAATGATCAGCCATTTTACTATCCTGTATCCTTGTTTACTTGTAGATACACATAATACTCTATGGCAATGCCACAAGGAATTTCATCAATGGCTATAACATATAAAAACGAATCCGAAGTGGTTATGTGATGGAATTGACATGCACACCCTTTTTTGTGGCATCAAACCCAAGCATACTATTGTCGTTGTTAGCAGAATATCTTGGAAGTGTAGTCGATGGGTCACTCTCTGTTACCAGTCGACCCTTCATACTAGTATTTTCCTGCTAGTCCGGGGCCTGTGTGTTGTCTACGCACCCAGTTTGAAGTTATTAGGTCTAACATCAACTTTGCCGTGCTGGCATATACCATAAAACAGATTCCATCAGCAAGCCAGTTCATTTATCATCATCAATAAACAGATGCGAAAGCAATATCCTTTTAATATAATTGACGTAAGTGAGACGTGACGTAGCATATATATCTACAATCACGCTTATACAAATGACGAGATCAAGGCGAGACAGATTTCCTTTTCTTATTTCTGATCCTACGAATAGGGGTGAGTGATTTAATTCAAACGACATTTGTCATCTAGTACACTATATGATTACATACAGTAAGATCATTAGGATTGGGCACCAATCCATATATATGGCTCAGACATGTAGGCTTCCCTCGCATCACTGACGCATGCGGCCTGTCACTGACTCGCGGCCATATTGGATCCACCAGGCCGGTTCCGTGGTTTTAGCGCTACAGGTCACAGTTCTGGAGTAGCATTTCCATATATGAAACCCATGAATATTCAAAAGCTCCATATATGGAAATGCTACTCCAGACATTTGACTTGTGGCACAAAAACCACGGAACAGGGGCTGGCTGAATCTCTGAAACTACGGAACGGAGCTGGATGAATCCAATATGGCCGCGACTCAGTGATCTCGCTTATTGTCCATAATCAGGGTCCGCGCTTGCCCAAAATTTACTTTTGCCAAATGAAAATATTTTTTGCCAAATGCTGTTATGAGTTGCAAATGCTATCAGTTTCTACAAATTATTTCTTTTATTTTGACTATTTCGACAATCAAACCAAACCAGCAACATAACAATGCAATTGTAGAAGGGTTTCTTCATCATAAAGGCACATCGAAACATTTCCATTGTGTACATATTGTATATAAAATATTGTACATGTGTTATTGCATGTTACTCATTAATTTGTTTCTTCGCAATAAAGCATTCGTTGGACAAAGATGATTATCTATATAAACACCACAACCATACATATTAGCAATCCATCCACCAATCTATACCTATGATATCAGATTGATAGAGGTGTTAACTTTTCATAACCTTATACATGTATAAATCACCACTAATACCATTAATAATGAAAGAGTTTTCTGAAATGAAAGGTATTGATTGACTATTAATATTGAACTTTCTTGATGAATCAAAAGTGCTCTGCCAAAATTTTTGCCAAAATGAAAATATTTTATGCCAAATGTGAATTATTTAGCAGCGCGAACCCTGTCCATAATCTAATTAATTAGTATTTGACTAACTGGGCCTGACTGAATTGTGATAGATGATGAAAACAGTAAAACGTATTTACTTTTATTTTGAAGATCAATAATGTTTTTTACGTCAAACATATTTTATTTTTAAATAAATACAAAGTTGAGAGGGACCTCATTCAAAATGAATGAGGTGCCTCTCCAGTTTGCATTGTACGGTATGAACAATAGTTCACATTTTAGGAAGGTGGCAGAACAAAGTAACTTATTTCTTCTAATACGCACACGTTTGACTATACCAAACGATAACTAATCGGGGTTCACGATTACATAGCGATTGGTATATAATCGCGACCACAGGGAGTATGCGTGGTCTCGATTGAGTATCATATTTAATCTGAATGGTGATAACTCTAGATATAATGTGCTTTGATGAAATAACGGAGATTTATATGATAAATAACAACACCACAATTGATTCACTCTGGTGAAATATAAGTCAAATTCTTCTATTGGGTGGGTGCTGTGAGGTGAATGGGAAGATCACTCGATATTTTCGACCACCCGGGCGCTTTCCGCCCAACCACTCTCCTCGGTGGGTGCTCTTTGAATCACTTCTTCAAATATATCCGCTATTTCGTTAATAATAATAATTTCCTATTTCTATATTTCGCTCTATTTCGCCATTTCGCTGCATTTTGTTATTCCGTTATTTCGGTGTATATCATATTTCGCATTTTCGTTGTATTTCATATTTCGATAATCCGCTATATTTGACCACATGCTTTCTAAACAGTGAGTGATAAATATATTTTTTTTTTTTTATTAATATATACATACAAAAAGACACATGTGTGAATCAAACAGCCACATTCCTCTCTCAGTGATAAATAATTAAAATTATTTTTTTTATTAATATTTACATATAAGAAGACACATGTATGAATCAAACAGCCACATTCCTCTCCCTGCTATTGCAACTGGTCATTTTAGAGTGTTCAAGTCATGTGTCCAGTTCAGCAGTTCCCATGGTTGACAGGAAATAGTGAGTTGACACAATTTACTGGCCAGTTATCCCTTTACCCAACAGAAGGGCCCTGTGCCAATGCATTCTCTTATATATGCGAGTCGACCATAGGTCGCCTCGCATATATAAGAGAATGCATTGGCTTAACACATTAAAAATTATAAAATTGTTAAAGATTGTTAGAAAAAATGGTAAAAAGTGTTAAAAAAAGATTTTTTTTAGGCCAATGCATTCTCTTATATATGCGAGGCGACCTATGGTCGACTCGCATATATAAGAGAATGCATTGGCACAGGGTATAACTGTAACTATCACAATATGGTCAATGAACCGGTTCCAATGATATCCATATTTGTATGGTTCTATTGAGACAGACCGAAGATATTTTAGGCTGTTGAAGCTTTATTTGGCCGGTTTTGGCCGGTTTGTTGGGTAAAGGGTTAAATCAACAAAGAATTTAAAATTGTTGACAGTTGTCATGTGCTCAGTGATTACTTCCTGTGGTCAGTTAGCTATTTCCGTTATGCGTATCAAACACTCAAACATATTTATTGCGACATATTTTTAAAACTCGTTGTAATAGTAAAATCGACTACATGTATAATCAAGATTGCTATTCATGTCGTTTTAGAAACAACAGCGCATAGCATACCTGTGGTCGCGATTATATACCAATCGCTATGTAACCAAAAAGCCACATTCCTCTCCCTGCTATTGCAACTGGTCATTTTAGAGTGTACAAGTCATGTGTCCAGTTCAGCAGTTATTCAAAAATATATATCTTTTTGACTGTTTCAGACACTGTTTTTTCGCATATCGCTCGGATTAGTCAAACACTGCTAAACTTTAAATAACATAACGGTACTTTTTCGTAAACGGCATCAGTTTTCCCAACCCGCATCATAGAAATTCAGCAGTACCACCAGCATCATGGCGTTTTAGCATGACCACTTGACCAGGGTGTACTTCTGCATAAATCGGAGGTGACACCAAAGTTTTCGCATTTTGTTGGCTCAATTTTTGTTCCTATGAAAAGAAGTCCGCATTATGGTTGGCTCAATCGACTGATTTTGGCATGCGTTGTATAGACTGTTATAACATTGGACTTGCATGCGAGGTTGTTCCTATATAGCTACCCCCATACTTTCATATTTTCCACAACATATATATAGTCGGAGAAGGATGACGCTATATGCGAACAGTGCATAGTATCGCGTTGTTCGCTATTCCTCTTGGTAACTTGCTTCAAAATGGCGGCGAACAAAACTTGTACAGGTAGCATGGAACGGGAACTGACCTTTTTCTAAAATATCGGTCATGTCATAAATATCCAGTATCGTAAACATGTCAGTAACGAATCCCGACGATGTCTAATAGGTAGATGGATGAGTTTCTCAATGATTGTTTTCGAATGTGAACCGTTTTCTCGTAGCGAATTGAGAGTGATCCATCTGGACTCGAATCGACGATCGGAATCAGACGAATGACTTCAAGTGCTCGCGACATCCGGGAGCGACATCCGGGAGGAATGCGAAGATTGTCCATTTATCGTCCGCTATTTAATCAAAGATTCTGTCGAATGTGAAAGAGAACACGGAGTATCCATCCATCACTTCTATTTCTCTTTATCTCGAGGCAGTTAATCACGAGCCGCGTCATTCTATCGGAATGTGTTGCTAATTCGGCAAAAGAAAATATATCTGTATTTCAAAGACCATATCCTCACCGTTGTGGAAATATGTGATACAAATCCTTATAAATCACGACTAAGTGTGTAATAAAGCATGTTATTACACGCCTCTTCCTAGAATTACAGTGTTCTTGTTGCGCCATATTTAGAAATCCGCGCGGAACACGCGTTCCATGTGCATCCGATTGACGCCACACGTCGAACATAACGTTCACCTCAAGCATGAAACCTGAGCTATCAAATAACAACATCTTCACACAGACAAAACAAGCACTGCATGTGCCTGAATAGACTTTGTAAGTTCTTTGTTATTAATTTACGGATTCTAGGACGGGTGGCGATGTAATAAACACAGAACGACATGCGTGTTAACGGGTTTGTCAATACGGAACTGGTGCCATAATGGGTGGATGTGCCCCTCGTTCTATCCTTTGCGCAACCCTCGTGCCGTATCGACAAACCCACGTGTCGTTCTGTGTATTTACGCTTCAGATAACGCTTCCGCAAATACATCGTGCTACAAAACGCTGTGGTTTGAGACGTAATTCATCACATTAGTTTGCGAGTGAGGTTATTGATAATTCTTAGACTTATATCAGTCCGAACAAATCGCTTGAGTTTATTGGTATGATGTACATGTATCATGGTTGTCAATGAGATGAACAAAATACTAAAAATCTGTGTATTTTCTACGCGATTGTAACAATGAGGTATACATATAGATGACACACCGACATGTGGTGAGATGTAGAGACGAACGGTGAGATGTAAAGACGAACGGTGAGATGTACGAAGCGTGTGCATTATACTCACGCGTGTATCTAAGCCGTATACTCAAGCTATGCACACGCGAAGTAATCTTTGCGTATTATGCCATTGTACGTGTAGATGCACTTAATACGCACACGCTTGACTACCAAAAGATAACATATCGGGAGGCACGTGTGGTTTCGATTGACTATCATATTTAATCTGAAGGGTAATAACTCTATAAAGAATGTACCTTTACGAAATACCGGCGATTTGTATGAGAAATTGCAACACCACAATAGATCAACTCTGGTGAAATATAAGTCAAATTATTCTATAGGGCTCTTTAAAACCATATTTCTATATTTCGCGCTATTTCGCTGCATTTTTTATTCCGCTATTTCGCTGTATTTTCCTATTTCGATAATTCGCTATATTTGACATATTATGGGATATGGGATTATATGATACCCTATATTCTGATATTCAATCGAACATCACATGCCATCCGTGCTCGCGATTAGATGACACTAGTCATCCAATCGTGAACCCCGATTACATATTGTTAGCTATCAAATCCTTGGCGTATTGGCTGGTAGATAAGGCTCACCTTTATTATTATTGTCTTGTTATGTTGTATTTGTTAGATAAGATGGTAATGTTCTGACATCGGTCGTTTGATTGACAGTTGTATCGCCGAGTCGATGTAGCTATTTGGTCACATTTCACCAGGGAGCAAATTAACTGATATCGCATCGCAATTTGCTACCCAAAGTTGGATAATAGATATGCAATTTGGTATGAATTTGATATGATTTTAGAACAATTCGATCTAATCATGTCAATGGGAGGTTATTTGCTAATAAAAATTTCAAAAGTAATTTGCTCCCTGCATTTCATGAACATTTTTCAATTGCGAAAATAGACGCTATTTTCATAGGATATTGCACATAATTTTCAATTTAGGCATTTGTATTTCTGATATATAGTTACATAGACCTCATATGCAGCCAATGAAACAACCCTGCATTATAATCACACGGTCACTGCGTGCTGGCCTACAGTAATGCCCTATTTAATCGACTCCATAACCACAGCATAATTATGGGTAATTTTTCAGGATTTAGTCGGAAATATGGCTTGTTGCCATTCATCGGAAAGCTCTCGGGGAGAGCTTTCCGATGAATGGCAACAAGCCATATTTCCGACTAAATCCTGAAAAAATTACACATAATTCTGCTGTGGTTATGGAGTCGATTAATTAGGGCATTACTGTATAAGACGATGGTTGTGTTACCAACTAATACGGGAGACAGATCGCCCCAAACCGTGACATGAGAATACAACGCGGCAATGTCTTGTCGTTACAAAAGAAAGAACGAGTATTGCGTGTATACACCCATGGCTACACAGTTTCTAAACCAACGTTGGCAGAATACTGATACAAATGAAATTAGCAGAGTAGGTAGTTTGGCTTGCGGCAGATTATACAGTTGGAAATTTGATGGTGGACATCACCTCCTACATAACCTCTAGCGACGTCCGGTAGTTGTTCTCGGTGGCATACACGGAATTCATACAATGTACATCATTGTTGTAGGAACGAATTACCGGAGGTGTATCAACCAAGTTACGGGAACCGGTTCTGTACTAAATCATCATTGATGAGTAGTTGTCACATTAGATGACAATAAGTTAAACAAACGACGCAGCTTATTATATGAACATTTCCCTCAACAAATAGGGCTCCGTTTGCACTTTTATTTATCTGTCGTCTTCTTGGATCACCTTAACATCCTTCCAAAAGCAATAATAGGCCATTCCGATGAACACTTTGTAACTGACTGGTATAATTATATAATTATAGAATGGGTTAAATCTTCCTGGACCATGATCTAGTTATAAAGTTTCTGTAATTTCATAAGATGGCAGCATAGAGACAACCCGCATACTTGAGCAATCGGGTTAAACAATATTGCTTGCGATCCGGATTGCTCAAGTCTGCTCGGGTGATTTTGCTGAGCAATCGGGCTCGCGCGCAATCGGATTCACAAATCAAACATGTGACCCGCCATATCAAATCCAGTCGTAAATCGGGATTTTTTTTTACCCTGTGCCAATGCATTCTCTTATATATGCGAGTCGACCATAGGTCGCCTCGCATATATAAGAGAATGCATTGGCCTAACAATTTTTTACAATTTAAAAAAAAATTCTTGTATTCTTTAACAATTTTATAATTTCACCCATACAGAGCCCCAGACAAACATGAGCAGACGACACTCTTATATATGCTTCTATATATGTGTGGGGCTCCCTGCAGGGTAATGGGTGTTTTTTATTTTATGTCCTAAATATTGTAAGAAACATTTATTTAAAAAAAAATGATAAAAAATTGTTAGGCCAATGCATTCTCTTATATATGCGAGGCGACCTATGGTCGACTCGCATATATAAGAGAATGCATTGGCACAGGGTAAAACAAATCCCGACTTACGACTGGATTTGATATGGCGGGTCACACATGTGTATAATACACAGGCTTCGTATTCTCGCCGCGAGTGTTTTACTACACTGTTAGAAAAAATACCGTCGCTTTAACGGTCTGAGACCGCGCAACATCGCTGCCAACCTTTGACCGTTAAACATACGGTCAGGCCGTAGCATGCTCCACGGTATAAAACCGTTTAAGTAACTGGCAGACCGTACCCAGTAACTGTCAGATCGTTCAGCACCGTTTAATTAATATCAAGACCGTAACTAATAAAGGTCAGACCAATGACGGTATTTTTCATGGGTCAACACCAATTGTTTGCTCTTAATTTGCTAATTTACCATAGAATTAGTCAGGTTCCCATGGTGACAATGTGATTTCCCGGTAGGCATTACGATTCATATGTTTTTGAATGGTCGAAACTAGTATTATTCGTAACTGAAAAATACATCTTAGTTCTTATGTTACGATCATAGTTTTGATGAAATGTAAATCCTCAATGCATAAAGTGATAGACAATACTTATGAAACATTGGAAAAAGGCTGCACACGTGTAATGTGTTCGCCTTTCACTAACAAGTAGTAACTGCTGTATAAATATGGCTGTAAATAAAAAAAACGATACTAGTAATAGCTGATAAGCCAACCCATCACTATTCAGTTATGAGTAATACTAATTTCGACCATTCTAAAACATGAATCGGCATGCATTTTTAAGCCATAAAAAGAACAAAGCTACATGTTTCACAGTTAAAACTCAAATTTATGTACATGTAAAAGTAAAATATCTTAATGGAATACTTTTTGGTAACATGTAAGGCGTGAAATTGTCCAGTCACTTGTAAACACAGTTTTTGTTTTAACAGGTGAATCCGTACATCATGACAATACAGTACTAGTCAGAAGAAGTGGTATTTTTAGGCGCACCTTTATTGCGTTATTGAGCGTGCTTAATTTAGAAAAAGGCGTGATTATAGCACAATACAAAAAATATGTCGCGCTTATTATTGCAATATTGAAAGCAAAATATTGCGATACTAAGCGCGCTAAATTTCATACAGACCCGATAGTGTTATATTTATATTAGATAAATACTGTGCATATAGTGTGCATATAGTGTACATAGGGCATTTACAACTATAATTATATACGTATCTAAAACATTGTCTCCATTTATACAATAAACAATATAGAAGAAGCAATAATTTGATTTAAATATCACAATTTTGAGCGCAAGATGTCACAATATTAAGCGCAAAATATTGAGATATTAAGCGCAAAATATTGCAATAATATCACAAGCGACATGCTTATAAGCGTTTCCACTTGCAATAATTGCGATATTGGGCGCGAAAATAGCGCGCTTAATATACCACTTCTTTTGACTGGTACTCAATAACAGATAGTTGGGATTGGAACCTTCAAGACAACAGCAGATCACATAATAACTGTGCGCGATGACTTGGCGACAATGTTCTCCTGTAGTCGCACATTTTCCATGAAATGTTTAAAGCATGATGCATCAAACTGTATACTGGTATCACAACACTTAGTATCAATATCAGTGAGTCAGCCAAAGATAGTTTGATAAGAACATCCAACCAATAGTGTACTCCCGGTATATTGTCGTAATAAGTTGACGATAACATGGCGAACGATGACAATATCTCATATCCATACGTTTAAATGAAAATTGATGAACACGGGATGAATTGGTCCGTGTAATTGTAAAGTTGGAATTGTAGATATGTGATTATCCGTCACTGCGCGGCGCCAGTTCATTGTTTACGGTGTTGTTGTTGACATTGAAGCGATTGTGAATTACACTGGTCCGTATAGTGCATGTACATGTATATCCTCTCTTGTAAATGTACATGCATGTGCTTTGAAACAATCAGATTCAGAACACTGTCAACTGGATTGTCCACATTCTAATAGTAATAGCTGCTCGTTGAGTCGTTGTTATTATGGTCACTATTGGTTGACATCGAAGCTTGTGTTAATTGTACCTGTATCCTCTCGTGTCAGTAAATGTGCCAGTGTTTTGATACTAAGTCCCAACACTGTCAATTTCAACATCAGCGCTGAGTCGAATGAAGTCAGACCCCGGATCACGCCATTATTGATTCTCTACTCTCGAATTTAGTGGACATTGTCAATGATTAAGCCGGTTTTTCGCAGAATTGAAACTTGTCCGGTTATCAAAGGAACCGAAATCAGACCGTCTTAGCAACTGTCCACAATCGAGCAGGTAACAGTTTCACAAAAACAGTAGTTTGCGATCAAATACGCAACGATACATGGCGATGAGTGCTAAAGCGGGAACTTAACCCCGGATGAGAACTAACGTACCGTACTCATCAATATACGTACCACCCGCATAACACAGAATGAATGCCGGATTAATAATACATATTAAATATCAGCAGAGTAAGATTCAGTCATACTGTATGGAGTCATCGCCGTATATAATATGGTCGCCGATAAATATACTATTGAATTTGACGGCATGGCTTTGAATCCCGAAATTATTTAATTTTCATGGGCACATAAAATAACGGTAAAAAACCGTCAAACTGATGAAACGGTATGGGACCGTAGATTATGACGGCCGGCAACCGTCGAACCGACAGAAATTTCTAACAGTGTAGCGCATGTACACGAGACAAACCCATACGCTAAACAGGTGTGGTTTTGTTATGCACGGGGTATATAATATAATACCAACAGAGTTCACGATGTCATAGGACAAATTGGTCAATGGCAAAAAAAAAAAATATATATAAAAATAAAATAAAAAATTCATTTGGCCAATGTTTTGGCCAAAGTTTTTTTTTATCCCAAAAATCTGAAATCTATATTTCAAAAGCCCAAATTGATTTTGTAACGGGAGCGACATGATAATCGAATGTATAGTATGAGCATCTGCTAATTGATGTGGTGTTACAGCCTAATGGACGCTAATGGCAGTGCACTATCAAACAATGTAATAATAAATGAGGATGAACTCTTATGAATCCTTATGAATTGCCTGTCATAAGGCTGACTGGTAGATAGTGGTATATTGTCAAGTAACAATGGTGGGATTAAAGAAGTCCAGACAGGGGTATGTGAAAGTATGGACATAATTATATAGAATGTTAGATGTTAAATAAAACTAATATATTCATTATTTGTGAGACCGGGAAATGAGGATTTAATATGACTTGTTAAGCTAACAGTGAGAACTTTCCGATGAATAGCAACAAGCCATATTTCCCACTAAATCCTGAAAAGTTGCCCATAATTATGAGAACTTTCCGATGAATGGCAACAAGCCATATTTCCGACTAAATCCTGAAAAGTTACCCATAATTATGCTGATGTTAAGGAGTCGATTATTTATGGCATTACTGTAGAACATTAGGTGGCATAACATCAAAACAATTTCTGGTATAATGGAAACACTTCAGATAACTTATTTTCCCGACTCCATCGTTTTATACTACATATATGTTGTTTTAAACAGAACAAAGAGAGAGACCACGTTATTAGAGTAAATTAATCAATATATAATCACACACAATAAAATATTTACCCCTGGTGAAAAAGAATTCGGTAGGGGTACAGAAGTGAAGAAGCTTTGTTTGAAGCGAATAGACTCTTTGAACAGATACTGCACATAGGGTACGTTCATACACTGGCAAGATCGGACACCATTGAATAGCAATTGAAATAGCTAGAATAACCACTCGAGGTAGAATGCTTTCCCACCAATAGTAGTTATCAGATTAACTACCCGTAGGTAGTAACAATTCCAACCACCCGCATGTAGTAAAATTAACTACTGGGTAGTTCGTATTCATCCTTCTACCAAAAGTAGTTAAAATACCCCGAAAGGTAGTAAATTTTATATTACCTAAAAGTCGTTAATTTAACTACCCAAGTTATTTGAATTTTTAGCTACCCACCAGGTAGTAAAAATAACCTTCCAAGGTAGTGGGATGAATACGAACTACCTAAAGTAGTAAAAGTTTACTACTTTTCGGGTTAATTTAGCAACTTTGAATTTAGTTTGCGGTATGGTTTGCAGGCATTTTGTCGTAGAAATTTAAACGATATGGTGCTATAATATGAACGGAAACAAACACATACCGTGCATCTGTGCCACAGTTATCTACGTGCGAAGTAAAATCTCTGTAGTTCCACCAGTAACGATGCTACCGGAATTTGCCTGTAAATATCATGCAATTATCTCACGAGAATAAATAATACAGGTATTTGAAGGCAAATTCCAATAGCACTGTTACAAGTGAAATTAGATAAATGTTACTTCTCACGTCTTTCACTTTGGTACATATGCATGTTATGTGCACGGTTCCGTTCATATCCTGGCACCACGTGGTTTTCTATGACGAAATGCCCGCAAAAATATACCGTACAAACTTGCCAGTGTATGAACGTAGCCTTAAATCTTTACCCAACAGAACGGCCCTGTGCCAATGCATTCTCTTATATATGCGAGTCGACCATAGGTCGCCTCACATATATAAGAGAATGCATTGGCTTAACACATTAAAAATTATAAAATTGTTAAAGAATGTAAGAAAAAATGGTAAAAAGTGTTAAAAAAAGATTGTTTTTAGGCCAATGCATTCTCTTATATATGCGAGGCGACCTATGGTCGACTCGCATATATAAGAGAATGCATTGGCACAGGGCATAACTGTAACTATCACAATGTGGTCAAGGAGCCGGTTCCAATGATATCCATATGTGTATGGTTCTATTGAGACAGACCGAAGATATGTTAGGCTGTTGAAGCTTTATTTGGCCGGTTTTGGCCGGTTTGTTGGGTAAAGGGTTAACTAATACGGACACTTTTTTGTAATATATCACGCTGTTATTCACACAAAGGCGTCTGAGTGAGTTGAAGATTAACACGCACGTCGTGCACAATTATGCTGTTTAGAGGTCATTGTAGATTTATGGCGAGATGCTGCTATAATCTGTGTTATTTTGTACATACATGGTTATCTTTGAGATATGCGCAAACAGAACACGCTCAATAGTTTGTAACGACAAGCCACGCGACGTGTATTCTGGTGTCGTGTTGTTTTAGCGATCGGTCGTCCGTAATAGTTCGACAGAACAAGTGTTGCCTTATAGCGCGGAACGACGTTACATTACATTTTTATTTAAAGGTACTCAATCCGATTCGATGGTACCCATATCATCAGATTCCAACAACAACACTTTTTGTTAAAATGCGGCTTCAGTTATCAGAATCGATTAATTGCCTCAAAATAATGCTAACCACAGTCCATGATAGTATAAAATTACCAAAAACCTGTTATTAATCAACATTTTGTACAGTGAAATTTTATCAAATATCTGACACAAAAAGCCACTTGATTTTAGAGTTATCCATCTTCATCCGCTATTTGGTCTTCTCATCGTCTTTTATTGGGCCACTATATATACTCCAGGTGGTGAAAATAATAGATTTAACAAATCGATATCTAATCACTCTGAACTTTGATGGTTAAGTTCCTCGACTCGAATCAAACAGTTTTTACCCCGAAGCCAAATAAATAGTAATTGAGGGGTGCTTAATCGAGTACCATTAATGTAAGGTTCATATAGCTGTTCATATGAAGTGAACAGTATATTATCCGATCCAAATGTTGCCAAATTCTAGTATAAAAAGTGCTGACCCGAACAGAAACATCGACCCGACAAGACATAACACATCTAATCCAAAAACATGATTATGTATACCTTCCAAACAATAACGCCGCACAGTCGGTTACGGCCAACAACCGAACACACAAAAAAGGTGAAATACACGGACAAAAGTACGCCTGTGTTTTGTACGGTTACATATTACACACATGGTTATATATATTATACACGGGTGTATAGAATAAACGGGCTACTACCTTTTTTTTAATCATTTTTTTAGCTTTTTTATCATTTTTTCTTACATTTTTAAAACAAATTATTTTTTTATTTATTTTTTTCTTACATTCTATATTCTATAACATTTTTTTTTTATCATTTTGTCTTATATTCTGTAACAATTTTTATCATTTTGTATCATTATTTCTTACATTCTTTAACAATTTATATGATTGTTTTCATTTTTTCTTACATTGTTTAACAATTATATATTTTTTAGACCACTGCTTTCTCTTATATATGGTCGACTCGCATTTATAAGAGAATGCATTGGGACAGGGTTTTCGCAATCATTCAGTAAGCTCCCGTCATTATCGTGGTAAATTGTTATTTGCGATCAATTGGGAACTCGTGGTGAATGTCTCACCTTTCGGAATGTGCAACAAATTATGCCAGAATAGGAATCATGGAAACACGTATTAACCCTTCCTTGACTGGATCTTCCCGAAATGTTGCGAAAACCCTGTGGCAATCCATGCTCTTATATGTGCGAGTCTCCCTTATTATAGGGAGCCTCTCATATATAAGATAATACATTGGCCTGACATTATTTGCCTTGACCTTGTAAGCCAGTGCATTTTATTACATACACTATTATAATTATTTGCAACCAACTGGTTTTTCATTGGCTCCTCAGCTTGTCCCGTATTTGTAACATTTGCGCGCCCCGAAAGTGACAGAAGCGACAAAATGTGCGACATAATGACTCATATTTTTTCCGTGCGCCTAAACATGCGAGATTTCGCATTTTTTGACGCGCGCCCAAAGCGACAGAAGTGAAAAATGTGCGACATTATGGCGTACATTCTGTCGCTTCCGGCGCGCCAAAGCATGTGACATTATCGCATAATTTTTGAAGCACGCCTATAAGCGACACACGCTTTTGTCGCTTTCGGCGCGCGACTAAAATGTCGCACATTTTGTCGCTTTCGGCGCGCACCAGAAACGCCATTTGGAAGTGGCCCTAATAGTATTACATATTATAATTATGCATGAAGGCTGGAGATAGGCATACCAGTTTAGAGTTATCTGTCTTGGAGTAACACAAAACCAGCATCTACTATATAAACATTATGCATGAGAATATGCAATTTTTGAAATGTCGGGTTTTCGAGTCAACAGACTGAACAACTGGTGAATAGTTATATTCATAATCATAGTTATACATGTAGTGATAAAATATTAAGCGCCTCTAAAACCCCCCAACAACTCTTCATGGACCAGATTCTGCCAGCCGCGCTTGTACTTGTGACACGCCCCATCCTATTGTAAAACAGATAAAAACGATAATTGAGATAAACGTTTACCGCTTCGTTGAAAAAAAATGGTGCTCTGGAACAACGTGTCGTGGTCCGTTGCGCTATCTCACACCGATTTTTTCGTTCTTGGTGGCCTGTAAAATCAAGTCATTGGGTGTTAGAACCAAATACCCCTCATATTGGTTAAAAGTCGGTTACAAATCGGTTGTATACCGGTCATGGAGAACCAGTTGATTCCAAATAGTATTTAGAGTGTATGTGATGCTCCCTATATGGGAAGCACACGGGTGTGAACTATGATCTCAATTAGTTTATTATCCAATAACCACGTGACTTGCACTGACGGCATTTAAGTCCGTAAACATGGCGGTGTTTTATTTATATGTGTACAATATGCTATATATCTATATATTTGTTATGGACATTTTATCCATATTTTAATGGATCGTCTGACGTTAAGTGGGTTTATAGCGACACCTCTGTCATTTCTTCCTTGTGTGCGGGCAGATCGACAACTTTATTGTTACACTTTTATTTACAACCTCATGGCTACTGTCCAAGAATAGTTTCATTGTCAATCCTGAATATTATAACATGCATTAGTCCACAAAGTACCGCTGCGAGATAATACTGTATTGAGATCATGACCCATTGCAATCGAACTGGTGAAACCAAAAACAGCTAAGAGCCAAATCCGTTTTACAGAATGTACAATGGGAATTCCATGACGTTTCTCTTTGAGCCGGCGGAAACATTGTTACTTGGGAGTTGGGACCGCGACTCTTACAATGAGCGACAAAAGCACTGTGCGCCTCTTAAAGAGCACGTATGGGAATTATCGATAATTTCGCGAGGTTCGTCTTCTATCGCCCGGCAATGCTATCCGAGTCTTCGTCGATCAAACCAGTGTTTCACAGTGGAACGCATTTAACTATAGCACTCGTTTTCTATCATAAACCGTTATGCCTAACAAGCGAATGATTAGTATATCGTCTGTTAGGTTACCGCGTTAGTGTTCGCATCTCATTCGATCAGTCAACTTTGGGCGTATCAATGATGGCAGAAAGTTTCAAAAGTTTAATCTTGGATCTCTTATGTTTCTTTATATGTTCCACCACACTTTTTAAAGTTGCGGATTGTAATATAGTTGTTCTTGTTCCTATGGACGAAGACAGGCCGTTTTCTGTCCAGCGTGTTTTGCCCGCCATTGACTATGCCATTGAGAAAAGTGGGGTGTTGTTTCAAACTTCGTGGGGCTTCAACTCCAGCACGAAATTTGGCGACACACGATGTTCCGATGCGCACGGTATGGACGAAGCTATCAAATATTACATACGGAAAGAAGTTAGCGTTTTCTTCGGGCCGGTTTGCGATTACGCCGCGGCACCTGTGGTACGTCAGGCAAGATTCTGGAACTTGCCCGTCGTCACTGTTGGGGCCATGGCAAGAGCGTTCCTCAGAGACCGAGAAACCGTTTACCCACTGCTTACACGTGTTGGCCCGGTTAACTTCAATTCGTTGTCATCAATGTTTTTGTCAATACTGGGAACCTATGGGTGGAATAGGATCAAATATATCTACGATAAAGACGGACAGGCATACGTCATGAATGAATTCTGTAACCTAGCAACACAGGCCGTTTACTATGATATACACACTGCAGCAAAACACGTTCAACAGGATTATTTCAAGGTTGACGATACCTCTGCGATTGACAAAGTTCTGAGATCAGAAGTTGGAGTTCATTCATCAGGTAAGAATGTCATATACAATGGATTAACACGAACGAAAGTTACAGCCATGTTTCGCCACACGTACGTGTAACGTGTGTTACAATGGTATTGCTATGGGTAAGCACTTGGCGGGAAAATACATTTTACGGTGCCAAAACTATATGATTATATATATTGGCACAATGTGTAAGAAAACATGTAAACACTACTCGCCGATATAGATAAACTGCGACCACATATCCGCATAATATGCTGCAATTAAATTAAACTCCTCTCGCTAATTCAAATCACATTATCATACTGCCTGCATATCGTTGTCGGTTATTAGAAGATTGGACTATCACTCTGTGCTATAAGTTTCATTTATATGCTACACGTTGGGCACAATACTTATAAACGGCTCGACCATGTGTACGTGCCATCGGAATGACCACGTGATGCCGATGACTCGTTGGCAGTGGTAACACACGTTATACGTTACACGTACATGTGGCTTAACCTGGCTATTATATATTGTATCTTCGGGCGAGAATAGAACATAGTAAACATGTAGCTCCCCGGGGTTGTCGTCCCATGCAGCGTCCTGGTGTTAACCCCTTACCCAACATAACGGCCCTGTGCCAATGCATTCTCTTATATATGCGAGTCGACCATAGGTCGCCTCGCATATATAAGAGAATGCATTGGCTTAACACATATTAAAAATTATAAAATTGTCAAAGAATGTAGAAAAATATTATAAAAATTGTTAAAAAATGTAAGAATTTTTTTTTTTAGGCCAATGCATTCTCTTATATATGCGAGGCGACCTATGGTCGACTCGCATATATAAGAGAATGCATTGGCACAGGGCATAACTGTAACCATCACAATGTGGTCAATGAACCGGTTCCAATGATATCCATATTTGTATGGTGTTATTGAGACAGACCGAAGATATTTTAGGCTGTTGTAGCTTTATTTTGGCGTTTTTGGCCGTTTTGTTGGGTAAAGGGTTAAGGAATCATGTCTCAATCTCCTTGTCGCACATGTGGACCCAATCGAATGGTGTTACCTACAATACACTCATTATCAGTTCAGATACGGGAATAGTGTTACGAGCGGAAATTCGTACCAAGTTATATAAGTATGGTGGCGTGCTATTGCACAATTAAATGTCCACAGGCGTTAATAGTTTTCCAGAGGGTATTGACAAAATATTGTGTAGCTCCATTACTCGTAATAATGCACACAGACGACAAGATAATGCTAGTGCAGAAGAATTTACATTCATTGTGGGAAATGTTCAGATACTACAGGGGGGGGGGGGTCGGAAAAACATTACAGGATACAAGGGCCGGGTTGGTGAGTGTCCCCGAGCCCGGAATGCCGATTTTTTCTGATGTCATGCAATTTTTTTCAAAAATTATATCTAAGACAAATTACAGCTTCAAAATGAATTGAAACAATCAGATTCATATAGTAGTGCATGCTATAGCCTTATACAAGTGAGTGGGGCTCTTTTTTTTTTTTTTTTGCCACAATTTCTCCCTTTAACAGTTGAAATCATGGGGTGGGTCTGGTTTTGGTCGAGGAAAAAAATTGCAATGAAAAAAAAATCCATTCTCATCTTTTCTCATAGTTTATCATGGTTTTTTAAAACTTATTATACATAGAGAATACCTGCGTGTTTTGAGTGAATACCGTAAGTATCTCATTCGTGGTCACAGTGAGATACTGGAATCATCACGAGTGGCCACGAGTGATGATTCCAGTATCTCACTGTGACCACGAATGAGGTAATTCCGGTATTCACTCAAAACACGAAGGTTTTCGTTTTATTATATGAGCTATTTACTAAAATAGATCAAGGAATTAATTCAAAATCGAACTGATTCTGATTCACATCGGCAATACAATTTCTGCACAACAAACAGAGAGACCACGTGGTTCAATAAAATACTGTCGATAACTCAGAATACACATGCTTCAAATGTGCGTAATATATCAGATAACTTTATTTCAAATATACCAACTTACTTACTTGTGTACTAGTATTAGCAATATGGCATTGCATTTTTGTCACTTATTGACACAAAACCGTTATTTGAACAGTGATTGGAGCATTAAAAGGCTCCAGATTCAATCTCAGAGCATCTAATTTTCAAAATTTTCCGGGGAAGACCCCCGGAACCCCTCCCGTACTTGCACCCTCTCAGGCCTTCGGGAGATGCCTACGGCATCTCCATTCTCCTGCTGGGATACTACTCGCCTCGACATTTTGTAGGAGAGCTACTCGCCAGTCGCCTAGAATGATTATAAAGGGAGCGCCTCATTGTTCACCAGTGATTTCCCACATGGAGAGGACTGGAACTGTGTTTATTTAATCAAATTGATGGTGTTTTTACTTTACACATATTTTAACCTACCTTACTCGTATTTAAATTCGCGCAGTACTATTTTTCGCTCAGTTTTGAATTCGCGCACTTTGAATTCGCGCACCTAGCTGCGCGAATTCAAAACTGACAAACGTATTTTCGTAAAATACTTAGATCTTAATAGTTATGAAGATACGTGTGCATATTACCATCACGGTGGATTTACATCATCTATAATTTAGCATAACTGCATCATCAATGTGTTGTGAAGACCGGTGTTGTGCGTTCCAAATAGCCTTGATGATATTGAAATAGTTATAAACATAATTGAAATGAACTCGAAAGAAGTAAAATCACAACCGCGTATTGAAAACTTACATCAGAAAAACAAAATCAAAACTTGGCTGTTGGATGTGTTGACATAACTAACTCAGACTGTTTGGTCACGGTGTACGTGTAACGCCATTGTTGTAAATAGGGGACGTGCTTTTGTGCATCTTTCGTTTGCAATGTTTAATCATGTAATCATGATATGTTGCTACCGGTATATAAGTATGGCATACATATCAGTTAGGGTTTTGATGTTGGTTGCCTGCATGTAAAATATCGTCCTACAAGCCTAATGCATTTGGTCCAACCTTCCATAATGTGTATATGTAACTCATCAAAACCTTCTTGTTTCCCTGTGGTTTGGTATAAACACAGGAGTCGTACTATTTTTCGCTCAGTTTTAAATTCGCGCACCGACGTGTGCTCGAAAAATAGTACTGCGCGATTTTAAATATGAGTAAGGTATTGCTAATATTAAAGGGACCCAACTATCCTGTTAAAGTGGGTAATTTACCTTTATGACCATAAATATTTGGGTTTTTAAAGGTTTTGCCACTGGTTTTTGTTGGCATATTTTTCAGCTATGTGCTTTGTTTGTTTATTTGTTGTGGGTGTTCTTGATCAGCGTTCTCTCAGTTCCGGTGCAGACAAAAGGAGAGACCCTTACCCTGCCAACAACACATTATTTAGTAGAATTTACAAGATTTTCATCAATTTTGGGGGTGGGTGTCCCAGACCTGGGTGGAAAAAACTTACGGTCCCAGGTGGGTGTCCCAGACCTGGGTGGAAAAAACTTACGCTCCGGGGTGGTGGGTCCCCAAAACTGAAAAACACAATATTTCCACCTTGTATCCGTAATTTTTTTCCTGACCCCCCCCCTGGATACTAAGTTATTTTCTTAACAGCTTCTATAGGAACTACTCGTCAATGAGTATTTAGAATAGAAAGGGTTAAGAAGAAGGACCTCCTTCGAGAAATAGATCCGTGCTCTTCTTGTTATATTCAGCACAACTATTTGTTCCTGCCTGCACGATCATAATTACTATCGAGAATGGTCGGGATTTTTTTACCCTGTGCCAATGCATTCTCTTATATATGCAGAGCCCCAGACAAACATGAGCAGACGACACTCTTCTGTATGTTCTATATATGTGCGGGGCTCCCTGCAGGGTAATGGATGCTTTTTATTTTATGTCCTAAAAATTGTAAGAAACATTTATTTAAAGAAAATGATAAAAAATTGTTAGGCCAATGCATTCTCTTATATATGCGAGGCGACCTATGGTCGACTCGCATATATAAGAGAATGCATTGGCACAGGGTAAACAAATCCCGCCTGTGTACCTCGATCGACATCTCAATGTCAAATTGTACACGGAGACCCACCATCATATCGGAACATCTGGACGCTCCTGTGTGAATACCCACGTTAGAAGAATTAACTGCACAATCTTGCCTTTTTGCTTAATAATGTTGCTCGATATAGCAATCAGTCTGATAAGATACCAAAGTTTAAAGGTACTCAATCCGATTAAGCACCCCTAAATTACTATTTCTTTGGCTTCGGGGGTAAACAATATTTGATTCGAGTCGAGGAACCCACCCTTCAAAGCTCAGAGTGATCAGATATCGATTTTTCAAGTTTGTTAATTTTTGGAGATGTGGTCCACTTCTTCGAGCTCAAACAGACAAATTGCAGGTGTAAGACTCTAAAATCAAGTGGTTATTATTGTTAATAGTAACCACTTGATTTTCGAGTTATCCATCTTACACCCGCAATTTGTCTGTTTGAGCTCGAGGAAGTGGACCACATCTTCAAAAATTAACAAACTTCATAACATAACAATGGGGTTTTCAACACGCGAACGTTCGTTAATATGGAACTGTCAATGTTGAATATAAGTTTATCTATCTCTCCGTTTTCTTCTCAGTGGTGATGTATTTACAAACTTTTATATTTTAGCACATTTATTCGATTCGAGTGCCTTGGTCCCATTAAACCCTGGGTCTAAACTGACGAATCTGGCATCATATTGCTTAACGTTTCATTGTAGGATTTAACGAGGTCTTACAAGTTTGGCAACTTTGGTTTATCTTATCTTAGAAAGAAAGAAAGATCTATATATTTTTACACGGGACGCTTTTCAAATTCCGACAGTTTCAGGATTTGTTGCTACTATATGTGACCCGCCATATTTTGACCCTGTGCCAATGCATTCTCTTTTAATAATTTTTTCTTGTATTCTTTAACAATTTTATAATTTCACCCATACAGAGCCCCATACACACATGAGCGACGACACTCTTCTATATGCTTCTATATATGTGTGGGGCTCCCTGCAGGGTAATGGATGTTTATTTTATGTCCTAAAAATTGTAAGAAACATTTATTTAAAAAAAATGATAACAAATTGTTAGGCCAATGCATTCTCTTATATATGCGAGGCGACCTATGGTGGACTCGCATATTTAAGAGAATACATTGGCACAGGGTAAAAAAATCCCGACTTACGACTGGATTTGATATGGCGGATCACATATATACTATCATTATGGCCCGTAATCCGGAACGCAGTCCAATAAATATAACTGCCCTAGTTTCGCTGAATTGGTCACATTTTTGTGTGTGATAACGTTACCCAGGTTCCCAAAATTGTGACAAAGTTGCTCATGTTGGGGGTACTTCTGATAAAGTTACCCAGGTTAATACAATTTCGCATTTAGCAACCAAATATTCAATGTTGGCCATCAAAGTGCCATCCACAGTACATGTGTACTAGCATGTCTTAATTATACTCAATTCTTGCCAAAACTGAACAGTATTTCCCTCAGTCATTTTTAAATCGCTTTAACATTGTGAGATTTGCTTAACCTGAGTAACTTTATCAAAATTCTCACCAACCTGAGTAACTTTATCAGAATTTCGGGAACCTGGGTAACTTTATCATAAAAAACCCGATGAGAGTTACCAATTCAACCATAGTTTGAATGCCGCTGGTTTGTGACGCGAGTACGGTGTTAATCGTAACCAGGCACAATATAACACGTGACTTTAAGCGATGTCTGGTTCGATATCTTTCAGAATAAGGTACAAATAATTGTCAATAAGCGTAACCCTGAAAATCAGTCTTCTCCTGCCAAATGGTTTACTGGTGATCAGCGTTAGCAAGAAAATGAAATTATCTTCGTTTATTACACCCTGTTGGTTACTCACTGTGTATTACCCCTTCGTTTATTACCCCCTCTTGGTTTACAGTTGGAAACTCTAACTGTCTGCATTCTTTCAGATACAAATCCTTGATCCATTTGTTACCGTCTCCTGCTGTTCTATATAATAATAATTACTTCACTAGTCTTCGACTGGTACTGTACATATTGAATGTTTTACTAAACTCAAGGTATATTGCATCAATATCATGTCCTTCCTCGAGGTACTGTACATACTGAATGCTTTACTAAACTCAAGGAAAATTTCATCAATATTATGTCCTTCCTCGAGGTACTGTACATATTTAATGCTTTACTAAACTCAAGGTATATTGCATCAATATCATGTCCTTCCTCGAGGTACTGTACATATTGAATGCTTTACTAAACTCAAGGAATATTGCATCAATATTATGTCCTTCCTCGAGGTACTGTACATATTGAATGCTTTACTAAACTCAAGGTATATTGCATCAATATTATGTCCTTCATCGAGCGTACTGAACCAGTCGTCTCTAACTTCTATATTAGTTATGTAACAATGTCGACCGTACTGGGACTGCTTCGCACCACTCATGCGTTAAGGAAGTACTGGGTTGGGAGTTGATATATATTGTCAGTATATGAAATCCTGATATGAACACGATTTCGTTATTGTCATTAATTTCCACTAATAACTCACTTCTACTGGAGTTATTATGTACCCCCGACCAAGTTCTCCTCATACATGTTTGCGTTGCGTATCATTTCTATCAATTTCTTCCGTTTATTTTAAATCATACGTTGTGTTCACTGGAATTGTAATAGAAGTAAATTGTTTAAGTAGCCATTAGTGGTGAAATTTAAATCGCTTTAACATTGTGAGGTTTGCTTAACCTGAGTAACTTTATCAAAATGCTCACCAACCTCAGCAACTTTATCAGAATTTCTGGAACCTGGCTAACTTTATCACAAAGAACCGATGAGAGTGACCAATTCAGCCATAGTTTGAATGCCGTTAGTTTATGACACGAGTACGATGATAATAGTAACCAGGCACAATATACCACGTGGCTTTAAATGATGTCTGGTTCGATATTTTCAGGATAAGGTACAAATAATTGTCAATACGCGTAACCCTGAAATGCATGCTTCTCCTGCCAAATGGTTTATTGGTGATCAGCGTTAGCGAGAAAATAAAATTAGCTTCGTTTATTACCCCCTGTTGGTTTTGCAGTTGGATACTCTGTCTGCATTGTTTCAGATAAACAAATCCTTGATCCAGTTATCAACGTCTCCTGTTATTCCATATAATGATAATTTGTTCCATTAGTCTTCGCCTGGTACTGTACATATTGAATGCTTTACTAAACTCAAGGTATATTGCATCAATATTATGTCCTTCCTCGAGGTACTGTACATATTGAATGCTTTACTAAACTCAAGGTATATTGCATCAATATTATGTCCTTCCTCGAGCGTACTGAACCAGTCGTCTTGAACTTCAATATTAGTTATGTAACAATGTCGACCGTACTGGGACTGCTTCGCACCACTCATGCGTTGAGGAAGTACTGGATTGGGAGTTGATATATATTGTCAGTTTATGAAATCCTGATATGAGCACGATTTCGTTATTATCATTAATGTTCGTTATAGTAACACACCTCTACTGGAGTTATTATGTACCGCCGACCAAGTTCTCCTCATATGTTTGCGTTGCGTATAGTTTCTATCAATTTATTCCCATAGTTTGTGTTCACTGGAATTGTAATAGTTAAATTGTTTATGGAGCCATTAGTGGTGAACTTCTGCGATAGTTAGGCGTGTCAGGAAGACAGTTGTCCTTGGCCACGACACTCCACATAATGCATATATTAATTATTAATTAGATATCGTCAGGAATTAGATAAAGTAAGGAAGACGGTTGTCCTGGCCAGGATACTCCACATAATGCATATATTAATTATTAATTATATATCGCATCTTTACATTGAGTGACATATTATCGACATCGGCTGACATCACTCCAAACTTGGCTGATAACCCCAACGATTATATATCGAACAACATATAATATGTAATCGTGGGTCACGATTAGATAGGGATTGGTATTCAATCTGAGTAACACGTGCCATGTTAGAATTATATATACAAAATACGTATCCTGATTAAATCGGAAGGGGGGTAACCTGAGCCAACTAGTCACTACTAAATATACTTCACGCCACTACTAAATATACTTCATGCCACTACTAAATATACTGCATTCCACTACTAAATATACTTCATTCCACTACTAAATATACTTCATGCCACTACTAAATATACTTCATTCCACTACTAAATATACTTCATGCCACTACTAAATATACTTCATTCCACTACTAAATATACTTCATTCCACTACTATATATACTTCATGCCACTACTAAATATACTTCATTCCACTACTAAATATATTTCCTTTCGGAATGATTATATTGACTAAATAACGGAGCTATTCAGAAATAAAAAAAAAACAGTTTTGTTAAATTCATTGCACCTCTCAAGCACAGACGAAGTGAGAAGTGTTTTTAAAAAGTGCACACAACAAGTAACTTAAGATAAACGGTGACCATAAAATGTGCCACTTCTTCCTGTTATGTCACAGAGAAAAGTGACCTTTCTCATTTACCAATATGCATATGTCCCAACAGCATTTTAACGTATATTTACTGATTATAGTGGTGTTAATACTCACTATAATGGTTTTATAAATGGGTTCTTGTATTGCATAATACTTATAGGATTATAGAATGGTGATATTGAGGTGTAAATTTAACTTCAGCCATTGTGGCTACTTCAGCCACTTCTCCCTGATAACAGTCCACTTTTCCCTAATAACCAAACATGGAGAAGTTATCAGATCATAGCAGGGTGATGTTGAGGTGCTAGATCATCTTCATTCTCTTCTAATACATGTATAAACTGTCATATAATTATCAAAATCATATTGTTCAATGTCTTGTTTGATGTATATATGTATTAATTGAGGGTAGAAAAATATTGTTTAAGCCAGAAGTTAATTTTTTTTTATATCAAGTGCATCTCACAAGTACACGAGAAGTGAAAAGTGTTTTTTGAAGAGCAGCCCAAAACTGATATATATACATAACATAATAATTTTGAATTAGACATGCCAGGAAATACTATTTTTCTTCAATTATTTTCTATGATCTGGGACAGGTTGGGTAGTTATATTTTAAAACATTGCAATATTCTTGAACGAAAAGATTATCTTTTAATACACTGTTAAGAGGAGTCTCGGTCGCCCGGTCCGTTAAGGGTACAACCCCAAGCCGTCTCGCCCTCCGGCGCTGGTGATGAGGGTTCAAATCCACATGTTTCCATGATGGACTTTGTAACTCGAAATCGTTATATGGTGGAGTTGTCAGTCACTCGCCGATGGTCGGTGGTTTGCCGCACATGGTCGACGAGTTTATCAGTCATTGAAATCACTGTTGGACGAGCCGTAAGTGTGTGGGTTTTCTCCACCACTAAAACTGGTAATGTCGTGATATGGTCTTAGTTGTTTGTGTTATTTGTGAACGCGCCTTAGACCGAGATTCCTCAAAAATTGTGCCAGAGAGACAGAGGGGGAGAGAGAGAGAGAGAGAGAGAGATTCTTTATTAGCAGGATATTCAATACTGACGATGTTTGCCGAATGCACGAGGGAATTGTGTAGGTGGGGGATGCTATGTCTAGACGCATCGAACAGAAATTGGCAACTGGGGAGTGGATTTGATCCCACACGAGAATTATTGCTGTAATATTTCTACTTCATTGCGTCTCGGGTAATGTGTCTGGTTATCGACGATCATGGGGTTCCTTGTTATAGACATACATTACGTAACGATTTAAAGGCCCACTTAATTTTCGAGTCACCGATTATCTGTTTTATAGCGCCTTGATATACGGTTTTAATAACAATTTATGACATAAAATATTATTATAATACCATAATTCATCATCATTTGGAACGTTTGAGTCTCAGGAGGTGCCCATAGAGTAATAGAAAATAGCTGAAATCATAGAAACATTTTCCCCGTTTCGCTCCCAGAATGCAACATAATCGAAACTAAGATATAGAGTTATTCCCCTTCCATTGAAAATAATATACTTTGGAGAACAGTCCAGATGAAATTTAAGCACGGAACACACGTCGGTACCTCAACAAAAACATCATGTTCACAGTGTATTACACCGAATAAGTTGATAATACAATGTTTTTGCAGCTCTATCTTTCAAATGGTATATAATATATTTTATATATTGTGATCTGGGGTTCGAAAATAAATTAAGTAGCCCTTTAAGTTTTTAGAGACTGTGATCCATGAAGGTATTGCCAAAATGGTGTGAATGGTTCGGAATGATCTCTGTCCCACCAGGCCATACGCATATTGGGTGTCAATGATCTGTTGATTAAAATTGGTGCGTTCAATGGGAGAACTTTACATGTTATTTATTTCCTGTGCAAAAAAATGTGTAAATTTGGAAGTTTGACTAATCAGATGAGGCATCGATCACGACAGTAAGTCTGATTGCCTTCATATTTGTTCTGAAATAAACCTACCTGATACCCTATACGTTCAGCGTATTGATTTTAAAACTTGATCGATTGATTGATTGATTTATTGGTTGAGTTATAGAAACACACATGTGGTTCATTATTGTTAGACAATGCTTCCACATGCATGAATATTTAAATTGCTGCATTTTATTGTGGTCGTTAGCGGACATACAACAGCTGTGCTTCAAATGTTCATGCGTAATAAGACCATTTTGGGAATACTGATTATATTGAAATCGATAAAGTTTGAGAATGTCTTTAAGGAGCCCACGCTAACATTGCCCATTCGTAGGTTATCCTTCCACACGTATGGAAACCCTTTCATGACGGGACTTGCGCTGATGCAGCATTATAGATATCTGAATGAATGCTTTACTGAACTCAATCGTGAGTTGACACGCGTTTGAGTTGACAAACATATTTACACTATTTACATATAATAATGCTGTAGGATCACACAAGCGTATATATCACCATCGTCGTTATCGTCATCATCATCATCATCATCATCATCATTATCATCATCATCATCATCATCATCATCATAATCATAATAATAATCATCATCATCATCATAATCATCGTCGTTATCATCATCTTCGTCGTCATCATCATCACCATCATCGTCCTTGTAGGATCACAAGCGTATATATCATCATCGTCGTTATCGTCATCATCAACATCATCATCATCATTATCATCATCATCATCATCACCATCATCATCATCATCATCATCATCATCATTATCATCATCATTATCACCAACATCATCGTCGTTATCATCATATTCGTCGTCATTATTATCATATTCGTCGTCATTATTATCATTATCGTCTTCCTGTGCCAGTGCATTCTCTTATGCAATGTGTATGCGAGTCTCCGCATTACAAGGGAAGGAACTGCATTTCAAGGTCAAGGAAATTTTGTTAGGCCAATCATTGTATTCTCTTTGTTTTGCAAGGTTCCTTATGGGAGACTTGCATACATGCATTGGCACAGGGTTTTCGCATTATTTCAGGAAACTCCGGAAGGGTTAAAGATAGACCATGCCAAAAATGTTTTGAAGTTTTGACAGGGAAACTTATAAAGTGGAAAAAATAACTCCTTTTACATATTTCTCAATAGGTATCTGTTCCTTAATAATGTACTTCACTGTAGGCGAAGATCCCAACTCGACATTTCACGATTCAATTGATTTTGTGGGCGATTTTGCTTTGCGTCGCTTACAATTATATATATGGAATTTATCCTGGGTAATTAAGTCAATGTTTATTGCGATATCGGCTCACAAAAGTCAAGAAAATCATGCAGGTTCGAGTCGGGACCTTCACCTACAGTGAAGTACATTATTAAAGAACAGATATTAACAAAGAATTATATTCCCCGTGTTATTTTTACGACTAAATCGACTACTGGTCACTTGCAAATGGTTTGGATTTACTTTCTTGTCGTACTGGTTTAAGAGTTTTCCTGTCTTTCAGTTTCCTTGAGAAGTAAGCCATTATTGACATATTTAGTCGGCAGTCCATTCACCACACCAACTACTTAGCGTGATATATAGTTCCTGTTCTATCACATCCGTGTCGGTCAAAGCCGTCGCCGATAACACAAGCAGATGTATCCATGAATTGATGTTGGGGTAACTATGTCAAGATAAAATCGATATGTTTTCATTCATAAATACAAAGTCCACGAGCATTTCTGATAATTCGGTAAAACTCATGGCGTCCTCGGTTAATATTCAGGAGCAATCCGAGTGGATATAGAGGCAACTTCTACATATTAATTTGTCATGGCATACAGTAATGCTCTAATTAATCGACTCCTTAAACACAGCAGAATTATGGGTAACTTTTCAGGATTTAGTCGGAAATATGGCTTGTTGCCATTCATCGGAAAGCTCTCGGCAACAAGCCATATTTCCGACTAAATCCTGAAAAGTTACCCATGATTCTGCTGTGTTAAAGGAGTCGATTAATTAGAGCATTATTGTGACTACTATACATTTGACATTTGCTCTACATAACGTAGGTGACTACTGCACATTTGCTCTACATAACGTAGGTGACTACTATACATTTAACATTTGCTCTAAATAACGTAGGTGACTACTATACATTTAACATTTGCTCTACATAACGTATGTGACTATTGTACTTTACCATTTGCTCTACACAACGTATGTGACTACTGTACATTTAATATTTGCTCTACATAACGTAGGTGACTACTATACATTTAATATTTGCTCTGCATAACGTAGGTGACTACTGTACAGTTAACATTTGCTCTACACAACGTAGGTGACTACTATACATTTAACATTTGCTCTACATAACGTAGGTGACTACTATACATTTAACATTTGTTCTACATAACGTAGGTGACTACTGTACATTTAACATTTGCTCTACATAACGTAGGTGACTACTGTACATTTAGCATTTGCTCTACATAACGTAGGTGACTACTGTACATTTAACATTTGCTCTACATAACGTAGGTGACTACTATACATTTAACATTTGCTCTACATAACGTAGGTGACTACTGTACATTTAACATTTGCTCTACATAACGTAGGTGACTACTATACATTTAACATTCGCTCTACATAACGTAGGTGACTACTGTACATTTAACATTTGCTCTACATAACGTAGGTGACTACTATACATTTAACATTTGCTCTACATAACGTAGGTGACTACTATACGTTTAACATTTGCTCTACATAACGTAGGTGACTACTATACGTTTAACATTTGCTCTACATAACGTAGTTGACTACTATACATTTAACATTTGCTCTACATAACGTAGGTGACTACTGTACATTTATCATTTTCTCTACATAACGTAGGTGACTACTGTACATTTAACATTCTACATAACGTACGTGACTACTGTACATTTAACATTTGCTCTACATAACGTAGGTGACTACTATACATTTAACATTTGCTCTACATAACGTAGGTGACTACTGTACATTTAACATTTGCTCTACATAACGTAGGTGACTACTGCACATTTAACATTCTACATAACGTACGTGACTACTGTACATTTGAACTTTCTGTACGAATTAGCCATTGACAAATATAATATATCACACTAAGACACTATGTTAACCCAATTTGATTATATTACTCATTTCGCAATGTTTCCCTCCACCAAACATTGCTATTTACATTTTATTGCAATATATATCGCTCAGACCGAGATGTCCCGAAGTAACTCACAGATATAATCGAAGATGTCGTTTTTTATTTGACAGCGAAACGACTTATTCGCGTGTTGGCGCCGGGGTTGTCACATTCGACATATCACTGCTGACCGCTAGCTTGATATATGTGTTGATATTGTTAGGCCAATTCATTCTCTTATATATGCGAGGCGACCTATGGTCGACTCGCATATATAAGAGAATGCATTGGCACAGGGTAAAAATATCCCGACTTACGACTGGATTTTATATGGCGGGTCACATATTGTGTGATGTAAATGTGCCCCCAACGACATACAATGTAACACAGACATTAATGTAACACAGACATATTATGTAAATATTAAAACGTACATGTAACCCCAATAACATACACACCAACTACATTCATTTATTATATTTATCTATAGCCTTTTGGTGATTTATTCCCATAAAAAGCTGAATGTATTCTTATTTATTTTCTCAAAATCTGCCAAGAATTTGAAACTAGCCCACGCAGTTCATTAACCCTTTCAGTGCCAGGGGCCGATCTCATCGGCCCTAATTTACGGTCTGTAAAATCGGCCCTAAATTTTTTATTTTTTTTAAACATTTTGTTTTTTTATTTTTTTTGGGGTGAATTTTTGTTGGGTATGCTTAAGCATGCTATATTGAATTTAAAAACAAACTGGATAAAACCTTAGGGGCATGTTTATAACTCAAAACTATCACCAAATATTCATAGTAATAATTTTGATGCCCATGAAAAACGTAAGATTCCCTGGCACTAAACCTACAAAATAAGTCTGTTAAAGAATATAAGAAAAAATTATTAAAATTGTAAAAAATTGTAAAAAATAATAACAAATGATGAAAAATTGTTAGGCCAATGCATTCTCTTATATATGCGAGGCGATCTATCATTGGCACAGGGTATATGGGTTGATACAAAAATCATATTTTTCCAAGCACTTAGCAAAGATCATGTCGTCGATATAAACAACTGCCTTCGGGTGCATTCGGCTGAACTTTTTAAAGCACGCCAGGGTATTCTTCTGACCGTTTTTAGTGTTTAGGCCAACAATTTGTGACTTCCTGTTCGTGTTACGGTCTGTGTTACTGTATTATGAAACGGGCGACCCAATTGTCAGTTGACCAATCACCGAACAGGATTTAATGTAACACAGACATATTATGTAAATATTAAAACTGATGACTGTGCATGGGCGAACATTGCGTATAGTCTCCGATGGAACCACTATCTCATCGGCGAGACAATAAGCAATGCCCCCAAGCACAGTCATTACTTTCATAATAGTTCACTTGGGAAATCATAGACATGTCAAAAATATATAGAGAGTAATCACTTAATTGAACTGGTGACGAAAAATCATTCAGGAGGCAGGGACGTTGTACAAACACGAGGGCGCATTGCAGCGCATTGTTCTCGAGTGTTTTACAAAATAGTCCCTGCCTCGAATGAATCCGTTCATGTCACCAGTTAAATCAAGTTATTATTCTGTTTATTATATTCCATATATAATCTGATTTACCAGAAATCCGAATAGTACCACCATTATACACATGACGCATACATTTCGATAGCGCTATTTAAAGTAACATATTTAAGGCGCTATTTAAAGTAACATAATTCACTAGTGAAATTATCGTTCATACTCAAGCGAGATAGCAATGTAAATCACACATAGGAATGTAATAACATGTTATGACCGAAGACTTCATTAAGCAAAGGATAGGTTTTAAGTGATATGAAAACTCCGATAGATTCGGCCCGAATTGTGATGCAAATATTTACACTTGTGAGTACTTCAGACGATGTTTTATATGGGGTGATATATATATATATAGTCGATGTCTTTGTGAACATTTCGGCGATAATAGTAGAATGCTACATTCCCCATATTGACATAGCGCCTGCGTACTAAGTTATCAAATTCCCGCATCCGAACAAACATTCTCTGTACGCCAAGATATGGATCTTCAGCGGTCATAAAATTACCAAATATATCTCGTTTCCACCCACACGCTCAATACTCAGCACAGATGCATTGAGAACAATATTGCGATATTAAACGGACGTGACTCGTTCGATCCCTAAGATTATGTATGCATACTTTGGGTTACCGTCAGAGGTATTTCAAAACATATCTACGCGGAGGATTTCTGAACAAAGTCGTCGATATATCGCCGAATTTATGTGTTTCGTTTATTACATTTTTCGATAAATTTGAGTTCGTTTCGTTTGTGCCGGTTCAATTTATTTTTAGTCACACTGTAAAAAAAATCCCGTAAAACTTTACAGCATAAAGTACATGTACATGTAGCTATGATATCGTTGGAATTAGCCATAACATTTACGGTAAAATTCCGTAAATTCCTACAGTAAATAACTCCGTAAAACATTACAGCATAAAGTTCCGACTATGACACCATTTGGAATCAGAAGTAACCTTTTACAGTCCCATCCGTTTATATAATTGAACGGTGAATTCATACAGTAAATTGCATTATTTCCCAGTCAATATATTTCGGTAAAATCTCTCCTATGCAATTTTGGTATTTCTGTTAAAATGTTAATTTTCTGTCAATATCACAACCCCCTACCATAATCATGGTTGCGGCTAATTATCTTACAAAATTCATTAAATTGTTTATGTCCGTGAGCTCAATAGATGCCAAATCCCCTATAAGATATAGACAGATTAATAGACATTGACACAAATTCCCAATTGATGGACAACAAAATTACGCATGCTGTTGTAAATTGGTCAATTGAGGTTACCCATCATTAATAAGCTCACTAAAATATGGCAATTGTGCAGGTTGGTAACTCTAGGTATTCGATATGTGTTGAATGCTGCTTGTTTAATTTTAATCTATAAATATGCTATTTCATATGAGACGAACATGCATGCAGTACAGTCATTGCCATACTGGTATATTTACACACTAAGTGTTGTCATCACTAAATCCAGCATTCTGATTGGTCGGCGCCCACGTGGCTAGCTGCAGTTATTTCTCGGTGAATGCGCAACGCCTCATGACACCAAGCTAATAACACCATCGATACGTCATTAGGTTTGGAAAGACGAACGCGTAATGCTTTGGGCGCATTTTGACTCGCGCAGGATTGACTTAATACATCATCGGGTTTCAACATGAAGAGAAATTGTTCCTATTAACTTTTGCCAAGGGTGCTATTGGGTATTTTGGGCTGATCTTGTCACGATACACTTTTCGATTTAAATATATTTACAAACGTGGCTTTTTCGCTAAATGTATATAAATATAAGGATTAACTGTCATGTGGAATATTTTTATGGAGATGTAACGGTGAGGTAAGTGGACATAACTTGTATGTAAAACCCTTTTACACAAGTTATGTCCACTTACCTCACCGTTACATCTCCATAAAACAGTCCACATGACAGTTAATCCTTATATATCCAGTAGTCAGTAGGCCTACACACACATACAGGTATGCTGAATGATGGGGCATACCTTATAGCAGAGCACAGATGGAAATTTCAATCAATATCCCAAAACTCTTAAGACATCAATTTAATGCATGTGTGTACTAGTATAACAATACGAGTTAAAGATACTCAATCCGATTCGATGGTCCCCATATCATCAAATTCCACCAACAACAAATGTTTTTGAAATGCCTCTTCAGTTATCAGAATCGAGTAATTGCCCAAAAATAATGCTAACCACAGTCAACTATAAAACAAAATTGGCCAAAACCTGTTATTTATCAACATATTTTTCAACGAAATTTTGCTGGTTTGTCAAATATCTGACACAAAAAAGCCACTTATTTTAGAGTTATCCATCTTCATCCGCAATTTGGTCCGAGACCGTGTTCTCGTCGACTGTTTATTGGGCTACGTAAAATTATCGGTGGTGAAAAATAATAGATTTCAAACACTGATATCTGATCACTCTGAGCCCTGATGGGTAGGTTCCTCGACTCGAATCAAATATTGTTTTACCCCGAAGCCAAGGAGATAGTAATTTGCGATCGTTAATTCGGATTATGCATCTTAAATGAAAACAAAGATGTAATTGTGATACATGATTGAATCATCAATTGACCATGCACACATCCATTAACTGCATCAATATTCTAACACATTTATTTCATGATGTGAGTTTTTCAATTAGGAGTAATACAATTTTCGACCAATCTAAAACACACAAATCGACCCCCCCTTTAAGACATATAGGAACAAAGGCTGTATCTATCACATTTATAACTCAAAATTTATGTTGAGTGAACTGATTTTATTGTCTGTGTCAGATGATACAAAGTTAACATGTTGAGCAAATGTTATCGGTCCGAGCTTGATTGCTGAGTCACATGCTAAGAGTGAACCACACTTTCCGGAGACAGCGTGAAAAATATCGGTCACCACATGTCAGTTTAGCAACAAATTGTCAGGAATATCTTAGTGCCTGATTTCTTAAGAGTTGGTTGTGGAGACAGGTTTACGATCATCGATCACATGTGTATCAATACCTGAGTCAGCTGTTAGTCTCGTCACAGTTCCATTTACTTCGATATCACACAATAACATCGGTTATTTTGTGGTATTCATAGCGATGTTAATATTTCGCATTTTTTTGCTGTCAGCGTCCTAACTTTCTGTTTGTTAGGTCCCGATTGACTTTCACCTGGTATCATGTGGTCGGTCCTTTGGCACGCACATTTTCTGAAAATGATTGAAACCCGAACATGCCGTACACTATTTACTATATTCAGGACAAGCTGTTCTACCACCGGGTGTGGATAATTGTCACCGTATAAACCACAGCCTTGATGGTGTTGAAACGTCGATGGAGGTTGGTGTTTATTATTTGGATTTGGTTCTAATTTTGTGACACATAGTTGACATCGTGTGAAGATTCAATGTCTTTGGCATGTTTGATAGTAAATTTCTTGGTTCTCGCTTTGTCGATCAACTGTTTTAACATTATACACATTTGTCATCGATATCACACAATAACATCGGTTGTTTTGTGGTGTTCATAACTTCATGGCGATATTTAAAAAAATGTGCATTTTTTTTGCTGTCAGCGACTTATCTTTCTGTTTGTGATTACGATTGCGATCACAGTATCGGTTAGGTCCCGATTGACTTTCTGTTTGTAATTACGATTGCGATCACAGTGTCGTTAGTTCCCGATTGACTTTCACCTGGTATCGGTCATGTGGTCAGTCCTTTGACATGCACAATTTCTGAAAATTATTGAAACCTGAATATATAGTTGACATCTTGTGAAGATTCGATGTCTTTGGCATGTTTGATAGCAAATTTCTCGGTTCTGGCTTTGTCGAGCAACTGTTCTATTGTTATATGCCTTTGTCGCGAATTGTATCTTGTTGAAATCTGGTAATTTTGATGAAATGCATCCATGGAAAACATTTCCCCATCGAATACCAACAGCACCTATATCAGGATTGGGATCAAATCCTGGAACGTCTGGTATCATGCTTGTCAATTCGATATATTTTAATCTTTGTCGCCAATGTGATGTATTGGAGATAATTTAGAGATGATTTATAATTGAACAAGTTTACAGGCACGGGCGGCGTTCGTTGCAGAAATATTCATATTTGTTCAAATCGCCATCAACAGATCAGAAGGAATATTAAAATATATATAGTTTTGTGCATATGCCAAACATAATCAGCGCGTAAATAGTATATTGTCGTCAGGACGTACGATGGTGTACGTAAACAAGAGCCTGCTCGTGTTACAAAAGTTTCGCTTCTGTTTACATAACACAGCTCAATTCTATTTGTTAATCACACACAAATGATATACACGCTCTTTATTATTTCCATATCAGGAAAACTGTAACAAATAACGCTCTTTATGTTTACCATATCCGGATCTAAACAAAAGCCAGGTTCTGTAACGTTTTTTGCTTTTGTTTACATAACAAAGGAAAAACATTTCACAATAACATACTGTTTATGCCATATTTCTGGTTGGTATAAGAACAAAATCTTTCTATATTTTACTATTCTTTGTTTGTGGCGGTTTTTGACGGAGGTGAATATTTTAACAGCATACCCACCGTCAACACCGCCCGTATATTTAAGATTTCGTAAGATACGGGCGCAGACATGTTGGTTGATATAAAAGTTAGATATTTACCGGATCGAAATAATGGGTAACACTAAAATGTGAATTTTTAGTTAAACATAGTTGTATTGCCAATATAGGACATATAAGAGAATATGGATTAGAGGTATAAGTGCTGGCCACTTTGGCTTGCCCCGCTCCGACATATAACATAAATTCAATACGCGGCAGTAAATGACAATGGTTAACAATATAATATACATATGAGCCTTATGAGGAAATAAAGTGGTTGCAATTGCACATGCAGAAAGAACTAAACGATGATTTATCGTTTCCCGGATGTATATTGCTTTTGGCAGCATCGGTATTTCTATAAAACCTTTGACTACTTTTGTGCAAATGAAACAGTAAAATGTGAATTGCATCGAATAGTTTAACTGTACTCATAACTTTACGGTATAATGCTGTATCAGCGCCAAAAAAAACAAAAGAATATCAAATATAAAACTAACCACAACTTCATAGCACGAGCTATCGGCTGTGTAATCGAGTCCGTGGTGCTTAGATCGTGGCGCTTTCTTCTCGGATCACGGTAAATTCCACCGAAATGGCCGCGTCAGAGAATTTAGACCAATTTCACGGGCGCTTTCCTCGTGAATTTACGGGATTTTATGACGGTATAGTTGTACATGTAATTAAAGACCCCGTGCCAATGCATGCTCTTGTATACGCGAGTCGACCATAGGTCGCCTCACATATATAAGGGTGCATTTACACTGCGTATAGATCTGTATACAGATATGTATGAAGTCACGTGTCGTGCATCACTGTCATCACAACATGATGACTAATAGTGAACGCGCGCTGACCAGTACTCTGGTAATTGACAACTCACTAGGAGTCGTTTCAGTTTAGGCCAGACTGAAAAATGGATCAACTACCAGCAGACAACAGCGATTTGGTATGTGTCGCGTCAGCATATATATATATATAGGTCTCCTGTTTGACACCATCTGGGAGGTGGTCATTTTGGATTGGTATGGAGTGGGTATCCATGCTACAACACCCTGTATTTGACCAAATGTAGCAAAATTTCCAACTGATGACTATTCTAATGACAATGTTGACCAAATGTAGGACAATATCGTTTTTATTAAATTAACTAGCAGTTTTTACTGGCCACGGGGAGGGACCAGGGCACAATCTTTCCATATAAGGTAGGAAATTATGCAAATATTGGTCAGAAAACAATACTGCAAAATCATTTTTAACATATTGTTGGTTTGGAAATTACAACTAATGTTTTGTCCGGTATGAAATTTCCAACTGTTGAAAATTTTGACTAAAGTTGGGTGAGACACCCCTCACCCCGGTTGACACGTCCCTGTCCATCTTGAATATACGAAATACATGGGTTGAAATGACAACGAAAACTGTAATACATTATTCGCCAAGCCCGAGTAACAATTAATCAAAACAGATGTGCCTTTCGCAATGTTTCGGCGTTGACCCTGACGTATAGCGGACACGATTTTTGCTCACAGGGACGAATACCGTTTTCTTTCTGTGTGCATTTCTATATCAACCCGTTCGCACTAGTCTGCGTGTAGATCTGTGTACAGTTCTGTAGCAGTGTAAATGCACCCTAAGAGAATGCATTGGCCTAATAATATTTTTAAACATTTTTTTATCAATTTTCTTACATTGATTAACATTTTTGATCAATTATTCTCAATTTTCTTACATTCATTAATTTTTTTTATTCATTTTTATCAATTTTTATCAAATTTCTTACATTCATTAACATTTTGTATTCATTTTGTATCAATTTTTATAATTAATAATCCATCTTTAAAGATCCTCTGTCCGATTTGACACCATATTGATTGAACTGTATGTTTTTGTGTCTTTATCTTGCCTTATAACATATAACATATATACACGTATAGCATCTAAACTGTTTAAACCAATTTCACGGGCGCTTTTACCGTACGTGATATTCTGACAGTGCATGAAGAGATCGGGTAAATAATTGCAACTGTAGACCCCGGGAAGAAAATCTAGTGTTTTGTTTAAACATACTTTATTCCAACACAAAAACAATACATACAGATACATAAAAATAACAAATTGAGAGAGAGAGTATAGTTGACATAAAATTGTTGGTGTATGTTATCGGAGATTTGCAGGCATGACATTATATCGGTTGGAAACGGAGACGACAGTAATGTATAAGCTTTCTTTGGTCGTTCCGCCCACTTAGAAAGATGAGACCCAATATTCTTAAAAGGGTAATATGTATACAAGATCTTGGTACCATGCCGTCTAATGAACACCTCACTCAGGCGGCATGGGACCAATATCTTGTATCTGGTCGTTGCTGTTTGATTGGGTATTTCGTGGCTGATTGATTGTCTGTTCTTGATAATGTACTGGAATTGTATGATAGGTAGATGTCGAGAGGTGTGGAGAGTATATATGATGGGTTATAAAGAACTCAGGCAGAGGGGATATATATATATATATATATATATATATATATATATATATATATATATACGGATAGAGAGAGAGCGAGAGAGAGAGAGAGAGAGAGAGAGAGAGAGAGAGAGAGTGAGAGAGAGAGAGAGAGAGAGAGAGAGAGAGAGTAGGAAGACGAAGAGTAGGAAGAGGAATAATGCATATTACAGATTTTAAGGATACGTCACCCATGTAAACAACGCATAATGAAATGTACCGGAGTCGAGATCACAGGAAAAACGTGCGGAAAAGTTAGGGGAAACATCTTGTTCCGAGAATGTACTTCTGGAACTCTTCATAAGTTTGCAGATTTATGTGTTTATTTAAAGTGACATCTCCATTTAGGAATAGGTTTGTTGTAATGTTAACAGAATCAGGTATATTCTCTAAAATAGTTTGACGAGCTAATATATAGTGTTGTCTTCACTATGTAACCTTTATGATACTACATAATATTGATGATACAACGAAGAGAAAGCAGTACAGTAATGCTCTAATTAATCGACTCCTTAAACACAGCAGAATTATGGGTAACTTTTCAGGATTTAGTCGGAAATATGGCTTGTTGCCATTCATCGGAAAGCTCTCCCCGGCTTGTTGCCATTCATCGGAAAGCTATCCCCGAGAGCTTTCCGATGAATGACAACAAGCCACATTTCCGACTAAATCCTGAAAAGTTACCCATAATTCTGCTGTGTTTAAGGAGTCGATTAATTAGAGCATTACTGTACGTGAAGTTAAAACAAATTCATGTTAAGATAACCCAATATACCTTTTCCGGACAATCCGTTTCCGATTCCAAAATTCCGATGAATATAAAATAATGGCAGAGTTTTTGTTCGGGGTCCGAAAATTGTGTTCGAAGTTGTATTTTATGGATATATAATGCTAATGCAAAGGTATATTTCAGGGATTTATCTACATATTACGATACCGCGGGGGAATTTAAAAAGCGAATATTATTTGGTGTATATTGGAGCACAAAACGCCATGTATCATAAGAAACACGTAACTTTAGCCCTTTCTTACTAAATGCTGTTTGACGAACTCTTCCTTTATGCAATGATCATATAATAATTTCAAAAACAAACGGCCATAGGCTGAACTTAATATCTGAACATTTCCCATCATCGGATAGAAATACGTCTGCACTTTTATTATCTGTTCGTCATTCTGTCATCTGCATACATTTCATGAACACCCCATATGCATAATAGACTATTCCGTTACATATATCTTATATACAGTCAATGAAAATGACCCTGCATTCTAATCACACGGCCTATAACACAGGCCCCTGGTGAAAAACATCAAATATACACATAGATACTATAGGAGTGACAAGGTTCACAAATCCCATTTTGATTTATTGGGCATGAAAAAAAATTCATTTCCTTTGATGTATATTTCGATACTATGAAACTAAGGGAAGTCCAGATATCATATTGAAAATTAGCGAAACCTACGGGCGTCAGTTTCCCTGTCCGGTAAATAGTGAGTATATATACGGATACCAATTAAATTATTACTATCACAATTGCCGAACTTGCGAAATTCCGTACGATATGTAGACTTCGCTTCCATTTACTCCGTCAAGTTATGTAACAAACGAAGGGAAATTTATTCCCTATAACACACACCGGGGTATATTTTAGCTGACATTTTTTAGAATTATTGATCATATTAGGCGGACAGGGAAACTGAAACTGAAATTTTACTCACAAATTTCCAGTAGATTTTGCAGGTTTTCGGTACGATATCTCGACTTCCCTTCGTTTGAAACAACCGAATCATGCATACAAAGAAAAGAAATTCATGGCCAATAAGACACATTGAGATATATTGTTATTGACAGACAATGGGAGATTGGAGAGAGTGTCATACGAGAAGAGAAGGAATGTATCCATCTCGGTCTTCTCCAGATTAAGTTCTCAAACTACTCGTCTCGTGCCTCCACCGTGTCCTCAAAAATGAGGAAAACTTTCTTCTCTGTTATCAGCAATGCACTACTCAAATGTGCAACACCCTTGGCAATGTGTGATCTTCTGAAGACTGTAGTGTTGCCTAGAGCACTCTACGGATGTGATGTAACTTCTTTTGACGGCAGAACATCCATCGCCACCATGGAGCGGTCACTGAGAACATGCGCCAATTTTGCACAGTCACTACCCAAGAGAGCAAGTACCAAGCTCACTCTTGGCTTAGTCGGACTTCTTCCAATTCAGAGGGAAATTCACATGCGGAAGTTATATTTCCTCGGAAGTCTGATCCATCTTCCTCCAGAAAAACAGATACCACTGAAACTGTTCATATTTAAGGCAGATCTGTTTAGACTCTTCCGTCGGTCAGTAAGCGGTTTTGTTTCGGAGATTTTCCCCATACTTAATGAGTATGGCCTTGAGTCCCATCTTGAAAACTTCATGCTGAACGGATCCTTCCAGATCTAAAATCTTGGAAAACTATTGCTAAGAACGTTGTAATAATTAAATACGCCGAACACTGGAGGAATTCAGTTTCATTGGATGACAACTTATTGATCCTTGGAAAAGTTATTCAAGACCCACTATCCGGAAGATGCTCCAGTCTTATCCACGAGCATCCGCTAAACTGAAAAACTTTGCCCTTCTGTTGAACAGAACAACATATTGCAACAACCTAACGTGCCAACAATGTTTATATGTGTATGACAATGAAATTGACCACGCCTTATATTCTTGCACTTCCATGTGTATTCTTGCTTTGAGAAATCACTTATGGGACACAATAATCAACCACCATGGAATTTCCGTCAGCATTTATCTCGACAGCCTCCCCAAGATGTGATTTATATGCTCTGCTCCTTGGTTCCGATGATCCACGCATCACATGGCAGATTGACCACTGCCGCGAGCAGATTATAGATACATCTGCTTCATTTCTCCTGGCAATGACTAGGTCGATAAGAGGATCTGCTAGAAGATGACCTACAAAACTTACTTCCGACCATACGGATGTGAGATACCAAAAACATAGCATTCTTTACTTATATTGTATCTTCCTATAAGCTCAGAATGTCTCGCATTTGTATCACACTGCAAACAATGTAAAACTTGAAATCTTGCTTACGGTATATATTGAAGCCATATCAACATTGATTCAACTTACGCCTCCAACAACATTTTTGTTTTGTCTTTTTTTGTCTGTCACGCGCGACATTTTATTACTTACCGAAGTATATAACTCACTTCGTCCTACTAATTCCAGTGGGTCGCATCCATCGTGAGTATTTCCTTTTACACTCTGACGCATAGGCAAGCATTCTGATCTTAAATACCTTAAATACCTTCAATATTAATGTTCTTCTCTAAGAAACCATATCAATATATATACTGTCTTCTGTACATATTAGTGAAATATATTCAATATCTCCATAGAAGGAGGCAATAAGGATATATCCGTTTGAAACAACCGAATTATGCATACAAAGAAAAGAAATTCATGGCTAATAAGACACATTGAGATATATTGTTATTGAGATGAACGATTTTAAGAATGTATGAGAATATGCCAGATGCTGTGTATTTCCGAAAATTGGACTTGTGAACCTTGTCACTGGTATAGATTATATTTTTCTCCAGGGGCCTGTGATTGTGTTATAAACTGATACGGATACTGGTACTGCTTTGCGTGTGTGTATACTATGTATAATACACAAGCTTCGCCGCAGGTGGTTATATTCCTAGTGGCTCGGTACACATGGTAGCTACGATCCGCTATGTTCTAACCCGCCTGTAGTTTGCCGAACATAAATTATTTATGGCAAAACTGCAAAGAATGCAAGATGTTTTATGCAAACTTTAATGGAAACTGGAAATATAGAGATTGATATCGAAGACGATGATGTATATTTTACGATTAACAGCAAGATAAAGTGCATTATGTCACAGATAAAGAGATGATTAAGCCATGTTAAATTTCTCACCATCATTGGATTTTGACCGGCGGAGTGATTAAACAAAGTTAAAGTGTGTGGATCCCGGTATTCACACTAACTTTGTTTAATCACTCTGCCGGTCAAAACCAATTCTTATTCAATTCAATTCTTATATTATATCAGTGCATTTTATAGAACATTAATAACATTAACAACTTTTCAAAATTACCAAAAACAATACTAAGTAACATATTGTTCAAATTCAAAGACAATCGTCCAATAATAACACGCAGCGAGCGGGTGATCATGATTGGCTTGAAGTGACGTATGTGGTTCTTATCTTCTTATAACGTGGTGGCTGCAATTATTGGTTGATGAACATCGGTAACGTTCGTGTAAGCTGTATGGTGATTTATACCGATTTATGGCGATACAGGTACAGTAATGCTCTAAGTAATCGACTTCTTAACCGCAGCAGAATTATGGGTAACTTTTCAGGATTTAGTCGGAAATATGGCTTGTTGCCATTCATGGGTGAGAGCTTTCCGATGAATGGCAACAAGCCATATTTCCGACTAAATCCTGAAAAGTTACCCATAATTCTGCTGTGGTTAAGAAGTCGATTACTTAGAGCATTACTGTAGATACACCATAGAAGTTACATTCAAAACTAGATTGCTAAAACTCTGGTTTTCACTTGTCACAAATATACACATGGCAAAATGTCAAAATCTCTCTACACATTGCTGTATAATCATTACACCAACGGTATATTCTTTTCACCGTGGATTTTCCGCAATCAAATGAATAATTGATTGTTGCGGCGTGTCTCATATTTGGGCGAACCAATATTTCACTTATCAACACGATGTGCATTCTCGTAGATGTCCCAAGAATTTTAAGAAACCAGTTTATACAAGGGTGGCAAATCGATCTATCACTTCCCAGAAAGGGCATGTTTTATTCCTTGATTAAGACATAATTCACTTTCGAAAACTATCAAAATTCTTATAATCAAAATATCGTATTCACTTTGGCTAGATTCGGAACAAGAAATCATAAACTGCCAGTAGAATCGGGAAGTTGGAATACCGTTCCAAGAGAGCAGCGTGTATCTACCTTGTGCAATCTGAATGCAATCAGCGATGAAATACACTACCTGATTGATTACCCAATCCCGATTTGAGGGAACCAATGTTTCCTGTCTTTTCGAAAAGTACACACAGTCTTGGTAAATTGATAATGCTTTTAATGAGTACACGACCATCTGTTTTAAAGAAAACGTTCAAAATTATCAAAGATATTATAACATCCATAGCTACCTGTTCTCCAGGTTAAATCAGACAGCTTTCACATCACAGGGCGGCAGCCTGTAAACTGCCATAACACATATTGTCTATTCTTATTTTTCAAACGCCGTGTCACGTCCTGATGGCAACATTAACTTGAATATGATTAATTAACTAATTACGTTAACCATCGTCCATCCACACTCGACATGGGGTATGTATTGTTTAATGTATTCCGTTGTCTCCGTACCATGTACATTGGCTGGGAGAATTCTAATATATATTTTGGGACTTATGTTTGTTAGTCTGTCTGTCTGTCTGTCTGTTTGTTAGCAATGGTCGGGGAAAACTGCCGGACGGATTTCGACGAAATTTGATACCTAGGGTACTTTTGTCCGGGGGGTGTTTTGGACGGGACAAGTCGTGACCGCGACCTGATCTTGACCTTCAAAATGGTCAATTCAAGGTCAAATCGCGCCTTTCGACGGATTTCGATGTTAGATCCTGATGAAAGGAGAGGGGAAACAGCCCGGACGAAGTCGGGCCCACCAGCTAGTAAAGTATATATTACGAAAAATGCAACTAGTGTGGACGCGCCCTTATTACAGGACTGTGCTATCAATATCACAAACACATGGTATTAATCGTGCACCCTAACTAAACTAGCACACGTAAGTCTACCTACAGGAGCATCGGAATCATAATCGCATGTCATGTGTTAAGCCAAGAATCCTTGACAAAAGATCTCAATCTGCCACCCTGCTGTGATGTTGAGCTTAACATGCCTCGATGGAATTTATGAGTATATGCGTACTTCAAACTCGGTCTGCGTACAACCTGTTCTAGATGCCAACCTCATGCATAGCTAGTTTTACGGTATTTTGTTCCCGAGTTTTCTTATCCAAGAACGCGTAAAGGTATCATACTTATGAGAAACATTTTTTACAGCCGATGATGATTGATATATCTTTGTGTGGTGTTAGGGTTCATCTGTGTATCATCAATGATCGCGGATAGTCTGAGCTACCAATGCAGGAACTCACACTGTTGGTACAGGAGTTAGTGGACGCTTATCTATTGCAACATATTCCGCTTAGGGTGGATACACACATGCATGTAATTTCTGTGTGTAAAATACATGTATTTTACATGGCCACACCAATAATTAACAACATTAATCACCTGCGTGCGAGCGGTTCATTGTTAACAGGCCAGACAAGTGAGTAGTGATAAGCGACGTCAAACTGTCTGCTATCGGGACATTTAAGGCCAGTCCAAAACATGTCTTCTATTACGGATGCGGAAATTAGTCAAATCTGTGTTATATCTGGCATTTTATTAATGCACGAACACCAGAAGCGACACGTCTGGCATATATATCGGCTTGATATAGAACATTTTCGACCATGATGGTTGTTTGGCGCGGGGTCTCGAAAGCTTCAAATCGCTAAGGGACTTAGTTGAATGTATCGGCCGGAATAATCTGGGCAAGAAGGTACAATATAATATGTTTTACTTAAATAGCTCAGAGTTAGCCACCCACGCCTGGTAGCTTTCGGGATCATATATAGCCACAAGTCGGGGATCATATATGGCCCCTGCGTCGGGGAAATCCTGATCCACCACTGCTATAAATATCAAGAGAGGTAATTATTTAAATAGAACGTCCACCATATGGGTTATCCCAGGAACAATTATTTTAAGTGGCCTGGCGACTCGGTACAAGATAGGGACTTCTCTACATTCCGACTTAATTGAAACTAGAACTCAGTGCGGTCGACAATGATTGGGTTGTCAGTGGACACATATTACATTGTCTGTATGATCCATGTAAAACGTCAAATACACGATAATTACAGAGATTACATGCATGTGTGTATCCACCCCTAACCTTTCTTTTCCGAGTGGATTCTCCCATTCAGTTGTAACAGTAATGCTGGGAATGGTATATTATTCATTTAGAGGGATGTTAAGGAAATATCAGCAGACGGAAGACCGACGAACAGATCATTCACGTGCAGAACGATTCATATTATCGGTGATAAATGTACAGTTAATAAGTTCAATAAAAGGATAAGGCCGTTTCTTGAATTTATTGCCTGGCCATTTGCATATTTGACAGCCCCCGTGCCATTGTGAAAATCCACATGAACATGGGAAATTTCGTATTAACATTACATGTGTTGCTTAAAACGACACATCATACGTTGACAAGACACCAAAGGAGAAATATATTTATATTCATGGATTCGGATTCGAGTCTGACACCGATTTGGGCTGGAACTAATGTTACATCATAGTGAATGAGTGATATGTAACAATATGTCTGAAGACATTTGTGAATTGTTGATGACATAGTAGTTTAAAACTTAACAGTTAAATTGAAGAAAAACAAAATAAATTTGTGATTAAAATGTGTCATGAACTCATGATTCATTCAAATTGTGGTGATGAAAAGGGTTAATTGAGCTGAAGCGACTTACCTTATCTTACTGAAGCTGAAGTGACTTACCTTATCTTACTTGGAATTATATTTAGTATCATCACATATTTATAAACACATGATTGGCATTGTCGTGATTCGACTGTGTAACTGTGTAACGATTTCTGAAGTTCTTGAAGTTAAGCATTAGTTACGGGAGCTGCACTTGTGTAGCATTATATATCCTTTGCCAATACAATCTCTTAATTATACGAGTCTCCCACATGAAGCCTTGTAAATACAAGAGAATGCACCGGCTTACCATGCCAATGTAAATATCGTTAGGCCCATATATTTTCCATTATATGGTAGGCTCTATATGGAAGACTCCGCATATATAAGAGCATGCATTGACAAAGGTTTTTCGCAAAATTTTAGAAAGCTCCAGTCATGGAAGGGTTAAAATTCACCAAGCGGAAATGGCAAATTACGATGGACACTTTTAATACTACACTATACAGAAGTATTAATTATTGATGTCGATTGTATATTGTTCGTTATTTCGTAATTAATACCAATCAGAATGTTTCGATTTTATTTCGAAGCGATTTGTGTCAAGGTACTTCCTGTACTCGACTGTAGACTGGTTCATTGGTTCCTGTACTCGGCTGTAGACTGGTTCCAACTGTTAGTAATGGAAACGGAAAGTTCACACACCCTTTCAGACACCCTTTCGCCGATTAAAGATACGGGCGGCGTTGGCGGTGTATGCTGTTAAAATATCCACCTCCGTCAAAAACCGCCATAAACAGAAAGAATAGTAAAATATAGACAGACTTTGTTCTTATACCAACCAGAAATATGGCATAAACAGTATGTTATTGTGAAATGTTTTTCCTTTGTTATGTAAACAAAAGCAAAAAACGTTACAGAACCTGGCTTTTGTTTAGATCCGGATATGGTAAACATAAAGAGCGTTAATTTTTACTGTTTTCTTGATATGGAAATAATAAAGAGCGTTTATTTCATTTGTGTGTGATTAACCAATATAATTGAGCTGTGTTATGTAAACAGAAGCAAAACTTCTGTAACACGAACAGGCTCTTGTTTACGCACACCATCGTACGTCTTGACGACAGTATACTATTTACGCGCTGATTATGTTTGGCATATGAACAAAACTATATATATTTTAATATTCCTTCTGTTGGTGGCGATTTGAACAAATATGAATATTTCTGCAACGAACGCCGCCCGTGCGTTTTATATAGTAAACAGACCGATGTGTAATACGTATAGAGCCGTACAGTTTTTGGGACTGGTATAAGTTATTGTCATACTCGAGCTTTCGGCTCACTTTCCGTCAGAAAAAGGTGCGACTCTACATATAAATATGTGACCCGCCATATCAAATCCAGTCGTAAGTCGGGATTTTTTTTACCCTGTGCCAATGCATTCTCTTATATATGCGAGTCGACCATATGTCGCCTCGCATATATAAGAGAATGCATTGGCCAAACAATTTTTTATCATTTTTTTTAAATAAATGTTTCTTACAATTTTTAGGACATAAAATAAAAAACACCCATTACCCTGCAGGGAGCCCCACACATATATAGAAGCAAATAGAAGAGTGTCGTCTGCTCGTGTTTGTCTGGGCTCTGTATGGGTGAAATTATAAAATTGCTAAAGAATACAAGAAAAAATTATTAAAATTGTAAAATATTTGCAGACACAGGGCCGAAACAAATAATTTCCGCTCTCTGACCAGCAACTCCCACCCTCTGTTGTACCCTCACACCCTCTGTGCAATTTTGTTGTTTTACAGGCCAACCTTTTGGAACCCACCCCCACAAATTAATGAATAAGTATAAATCAGAATAATAGGAAAGAAAGTTATATCAGCCTGGTTCTTTCTACCATGCTCCATACATAAGGGAATTTACAAAGGTACTTAAAATGGGCCATATAACTCACAGAAGGTGGAATTGCTTTGAAAATGGGCCATGGGTATTGTGTACTGCGTTCCAACGAAGCTATTTATAATCGTACCATGATTTGATACGGCCTCTAGAGAGTGTTCCTAATCAAATGTCTTGGGGGGGGGGGGGGGGGGGGGGGTTCCAGCAGTTCTTCTCTTATAATAGTTTCTTTGCGCGCATGCAATTTGTTTTTAAAATATATTGATTGGAAAAAAATTTGCATCACACATTTTTTTTCGACCTTAAAGGCACGTGCGGCCTTAATTGTCGAAAATATTCATATTTGTTCCAAACACCGTAAACAGAAAAACATTAAAACGCATACAGTTCCGTTCATATATACCATGACCATCGCGTAAACAGCATGTTATCATAAAGATTTACTATATTTTACCTAAGCAAGAGCCTGATTTTGTTACAGAAGACAACACAATGCTACTGGCTAATCACACACAAATGGCATAAACGCTCTTTATTAGTTCCATATCAGGTATTCAACAACAAAGAACGCTCTTTATGTTTACCATCATAATATAAACAAACACCAGAAAAGTTACTTTTTATGCCTTTGTTTACATAACAATGGTCAAACAAATGACCATAACATACTGTTTATGCGATATTTCTTATTTGTATACGGACAAAGTCTATCTACATTTTGATGTTCTTTCTGTTTGTGGCGGTTTTTGACGGGTGGAGATATTTTCACAGGATACCCACCGCCAAGGCCAACCGTGTCTTTAATCCTCTCTGTGTCCGGACTTTTTCTGCAGACCCTCGATCCAGAAGATAATTTGAAAAGATACTGAAACTGGGTTATAAATGGCTAGAAGTGGAATTGCGTCGAACGTGGAGTATGGTTATTGTGAACTGCGTTCCAATGAAGCTATTTCTAATCGCAACATGGAACGATACGGCCTCTAGAGAGTGTTCCTAATCAAATGTCTTGGGGGAAGATTCCAACAGTGAGAACGTTCGGCTCTTATAATAGTTTCTTTGCGCGCATGTAATTTTTTCACCCGTGTAATTCAGTTACGATTGGATTTCCAATCGCATTAAGTGCTGTTGCCCTTCTGAATTATAATAGAACTGCCTGCTTTATTGTATTTTCACAAGTTTATTCATACGGTTGGTGGGATGAAATAACTGTATTAATTAGCCGACCCGTATATAAATGGATCAACTCTGGTGTAATACGGATATGCGGGATCTCAGACAGAACTAACCTCGGATTGGAGGCAGTACAAAGATACAGTAATGCCTTAAATAATCAACTCCTTAACCACAGCAGAATTATTGGCAATTTTTCAGGATTTTGTCGGAAATATGGCTTGTTGCCATTTATCGGAAAGCTCTCAGTGAGAGCTTTCCGATGAATGGCAACAAGCCATATTTCCGGCAAAATCCTGAAAAAATTACCAATAATTCTGCTGTGGTTAAGGAGTCGATTATATAGGGCATTACTGTAGCTAAGTTCTAGAAGGTTGTTTCGTTCATTTTATATTATCCCGAGCAGAAATCTGTTGGTAATTATATCTGATCAACATGCACATCATACGTGTTTTGAAGTAATTATTTACGTGATTGTTTTGATCGATATTTCATTGTGAACTTTGATTCCATCGCAGCGTATCTTATATATTTGCGTATAGCGGAGTTCAATGGGCTGTTCTGTCAGCTTTATTCCTGGTAGTGTAGTTACTCAGTATGTAGGATTTGTGCCTGGGTGGGTCGCTTTGTGTCCATCTCGATTGCATTCAGGGCGTGAGTCGGTATGCCTGTGAGAGTGGTGTGTGGTGCATGTGTTCTGTTCTATATGTTAATCCTTTCATGACGGGAGCTGCTCTGATGCAGCATTACATATCATGTGCCAGTGCATGCTCTTACGTGTTTATATGCGAGTTTCCCATAGGGAGCAATGTCAAGGTAAATAGTGTTAGGCTTATCATGTGTCCTCTTATATGTGGGAGACTCGCATATATAAGATAATGCATTGTCACAGGGTTTTAGCAAAATTTCAGGAAGCTCCAGTCATGGAAGTGAGAACCAATTCTACACTAAATGGATTCTCACATTCAATTATAAACATATCTATTGGAATAGTCCATCATTAATTCGGAGGGATTTTCTGGTAACATGAGCAGACGACAGTATGACAGACGAACATATAATACAAGTACCAACTAATTCACATTCGTTTGTGGGAAATGTTCTTATTATCTGAACACTTTCTATGGAAACTACTCTTCAATGATTTAGTATAGACAGGGTTAAATGTACACAAGGAGTTCACATGGTTAAATACGCAAACAGCATATATGTCTGTAAAAACATAAACACTAAGAAGAACATGGAGAAACAGATACACGTAATTCTTATATTCATTATAATAGGTGTACAGTTGAACACAGTTCAAAAGCCAGATTTTAATAAAGATGAGGGTCTGATTAGGAATCCAGACCCATATTTCTGATTTATGTTGTATTCATGTGGGAATACTGTGATCTTATTGAAATCATGCAGAATTTCACAAAAATTAAGTGTTTTAGCTAATTTGGCTAATAATTGGTGCCAGTATGTCCCCACTACATCAGTAAGAAAAACATAGAGCAATAGATAAACTGTGTTCTTATGTCTCTTATTGATAGTTATCCGATAATGAAATTCCGCGTATTGAAACCATTGTTATGTAAACAAAACTGTTACAGCAATTTGCCAATAAGCATCCATAATTGCGTAGTAAGATCAAATATATTAGTCTGAATATGATGTTTTGAATATTTTTAAATGCTTGGACCTTTTCGAATGTTTTCCGTCAAGTTTCGATTTTACTTTGGTATTTTATTGGACTAATTATGCTCGTATCGGCGATGCCACTATCGCAGTAATGTTGTCGTAACAATGATGGGATATGTGCGATATTTCGTTGTTATTAACCCTTCCATGACTGGAGCTTCCTGAACTTTTGCGAAAACCCTGTGCCAATGTATTCTCTTATATAAGCAAGTCCCATAGGGAGCCTCGCATATATAAGATAATACATTGGCCTAACACTATTTACCTCGACCTTGTAAACCAGTTGAATTCTCTTATATATGCGAGGTTCCCGAGTCCCTATACTCGCGTGTATACGAGAAAGCAATTGCGCATGATTTTTAATGCTGCACCAGCGCAGCCCCCTGCCAAGAAAGGGTTAATAAGTAGCATTAAAACATCTATTTTTAAATGCACTTGTTGGTGGTCGTTGTTTTACATACTTTTTGTTAAAAGATTTATCTTTCACAATAACTGGGATATCCGGCTTGGCTCGGGTAAAGAAGATTGGAAACAACATTATTTTGACATTCATTTGCACAATTTCAAATTAACTTCTCTGCATGTACACCACATTGGTGGCCTTCCCTTCTGCTGCGTGGATGAATAGGTTTTGTGATGATCCAACCCTCGAGCACCCATCGTATAGCTGGCCATGGGAGAAACACGTCGGTATTAAATTTTGAGGGATTGCCCCTGATCCTTATTTGTAGTCATTGCAAAGCTTAGTCTAAGCGGAAATTGAAGAGGCGTTGATTGCGGGCTCTGTGTAGACAAACGATAAAGAGCGTTCACTATGTTCCTGATATGGTATGAGTAAAGAGCGTTATGCTATCTTGTGCGCACAACATGTTAACTACATTCCGTGCGGATTCTCATCTGGACTTTTAAAGACATCTGAGGTAAACAGGACCTATATAATAATGCTCACCGAGTCAAATTACCCTATATATACACATCTTCAGCTATGATGGTCGAGTCGCTAATTTGATCGCTTATAAGCGGACGACTAAACACAAGAAAACCATAGTCAGAAATGGTAATGCGCTCAAGATCATATATTATATACCAATGATTGTAATTATAGAATATAAAACATATTGGTTTCGCGAATCACCAACTCACAATTCCGTTAAAATAACAATAACAACCAGAGAACAGGCGGCCGACTCGGTCGTCTCTGACCACAACCACTGGCCAGTGGGCTGCAGAACGAAAACTATCTATAAAAGTTGAAATATAAGACTTACAAATTATAGGTTTCATTTCTTTTATTTGTAATTGACATAACTTATCACAAACCAAAAATCAACAATAAACGCATTTAAAATTCCCAACTACACCTTTTACCGGACTCGGCCACCGACTCGCAGTTTGACTTTTAATCATCCCAAAATTTCCCATTCTATAAATAAAACACCCATGTTAATGTCAGCGCCCACAGCTATCAATAATCTCTAGGACAGTATACACGCGGAGCGCGCGTAATAATTGAGTTTTATTAGTATATATAGACCACTTCATTGAGTCCTATTAAAGCCCCGTGGTGATTTGAAGCCTGAAGATATGCGACATTCCGGCCCGGTTCCCGTTATCCGTATTTTGGGCACGTATGTGCTGTTTAGAATATTTTTGACACGAGCAATGCATTCATATCGTTGTGTTTAGAAGAACAGTAACTATTTTACTGGCGTGTAATGTGACATATACCCCATTATATTCAAATGAGCAGCACGCCTCTACCGACAAGGAAATAAATTAAGTGGGGTTCATAAGCTCTATACATATATTTGTTTTTGTGGGCGGGTTTCTATGCGAATTAAATGACGTTCTCTTTTAGAGGTCCCACGGGAGCTCGTTGTGCATACACTAGATTACAAATGTTGACATCCTTTATACAGCTTGGTATAAAGTTCCCATTCGGAAACTAGAAGGCAGCTGGTTCTTAACCCTTTACCCAACAGAACGGCCCTGTGCCAATGCATTCTCTTATATATGCGAGTCGACCATATGTCGCCTCGCATATATAAGAGAATGCATTGGCTTAACACATATTAAAAATGATAAAATTGTCAAAGAATATAGAAAAATATTATAAAAATTGTCTTTTTAGGCCAATGCATTCTCTTATATATGGAGGCGACCTATGGTCGACTCGCATATATAAGAGAATGCATTGGCACAGGGCATAACTGTAACTATCACAATGTGGTCAATGAGCCGGTTCCAATGATATCCATAATAGTATGGTGTTATTGAGACAGACCAAATATATTTTAGGCCGTTGAAGCTTTATTTGGGCGTTTTTGGCCGGTTTGTTGGGTAAAGGGTTAAATAGGGAACAGGCCCGATATTTAATTACAATCAAGCCATAACGTATCATGTAATATTGAAAAATACATTAATGCAGTTAAACCATAATACACTAACATATATATAGTAGACAAACGGGTGGCCGTATGTATTTTAGCCCTTCTGGTCAAGAAATATTCTTGCCCCAGTTGTTGCGAAAAATAGAGCACCGCCCTTTCGAAAATTTATTCCAGATACTATGTTTGCTATCTGTGGAAGCGATTAAAAAGTACTCGTTTTTGGAACCAGGTATTTCATCGTGGTATATAAGCAGTATACTGCAAGTTGATTAATCAATATAACTAGATTAATTAATCAAGATAACTAGGTTGATTAATCAAGATAATAAGTTATTAATCAAGATAATAAGTTATTAATCAAGATATACATGTAGTAACTAAAATGTGTTTTGCGGTTATACGCGATAGAAAGGACGAATGTTGTGGAGAAAACAATGCCTTCATATTTTCCGAACTGATATAATTTATATTAGCTATAATAATGTGTGTTTTATCTGCACGTAGCTGACAGTTCCTGATGTACGCGCACAAACTTTAAACCGATTCAGTTATGAGTTTATACGTTCACCATTTCAGCAGTGTGAATGGAGTGACACGGTGACAGATTTATGAGAAGAGTTTCGTATTAATTCTTGTGTTTGCCATAAAGCTCGATGCTTCACAAAGTCAGTATCGACTCGTCTACAACTATGAAGTGATGACCCTTGTTTTCTTATTGCCACTTCCTTTGAGTATGTAATATAACTCACAGTTTTTTCGTATGAGCTACCAATTTATTTGACGTCTGCTTAAAATATAGTCGACATTCCACATCCATTGTATCGTCTTTGAATAAGGAGATGAACATGAAAGTAAGCACGTGTTTGTCGGCTGGGTAGTCAAGGAGACCAAACGAAAGCAAAGAAACACAAACAAATGGCTCACTGATATAGCATATACGGATAGTGTGTCTGAAAAACAATTTACACCACGAATGAGTTTGCCGGTTAGCCCCACGAGCCTTGGCGAGCGCGACAGACCAGCAGTATCACGACTCGTCACGAGCGGTGTAATTTGTTTTCATTTATATTTTCTTTATACATATATATATGCAATCAACATAATTTCCCATGCATCTCTGGACGTACATATTACAGTGAAGTAATTATTTCCCATTGACCTCCATACTAACGTTTAACAGCCTATTGGTGTCAATATATAACATAAGTGTGGAAGGCATATATAATATGAAAGAATATCATCTGTGCAAACTTTTGAATTTTTTGTTTATATCGTCGGGCATGACTTTTATATTTAAAGATACGGGCGGCGTTGGTGGTGGGTATGCTGTTATTATATTCACCTCAGTCAAAAGCCGCCATAAACAGAAGGAATAGTAAGATATAGACAGACTTTGTTCTTATGCCAATCAGAAATATGGCATAAACAGTATGTTATTGTAAATTTTTCCCCCTTTGTTATGTAAACAAAAGCAAAAAAAGTTACGTTTCCTGGATTTTGTTTAGATCCGGATATGGTAAACAAAAAGAGCGTTATTTGTTACTGTTTTCCTGATATGGAAATAATAAAGAGCGTTATTATCATGTTTGTGTGATTAACCAATAGAATTGCGCTGTGTTGTGTAAATAGAAGCACAACTGCTGTAAAACGAGCAGGTTCTTGTTTACGTACACCATCGTACGTCTTGACGAGAATATACTATTTACGCGCTGATTATGTTTGGCATATGAGCAGAACTGTATATATTTTGGTATTCCTTCTTTTGATGGCGTTGTGAACAAATATAAATATTTCTGCAACGAACGCCGCCCGTGCCTTTAAATATCGTATTTTTTATAGTAGCGTCAGGATCGCAGTAAAAAAATATTGATATTTTACACCTCACATTGATAATTTCAAACTTGAAAGCACATAAGCCAATGTTTTTTTCTGGTTGTTGAAATTCAAGCAGGAATCATTTCCTTTATTTGTATCTATACAAACATAAAATATCCAATTAACCAATCAGGCTCCAGTGTGTATTTAGTACCCTCTTCCATCTTTTGAACATTTGTACATACGTCCAGAGGTACATCGAACACGACCTCGATTGCTTATAATTTCGCCAACCCCAACCAAAAGTTCATTTCAAAGACTTCAATATATATAGCTACGATGTGCGGACATTTATGGTCATAAATTAATATATGTCTCAGGTACATATTTGATCTCCATTGCACTCAGTTGAGTATACTATTTAAAAAAAATAAACTCCCCCTCTCTCTCCCCCTCTGTCTATTTTGCAACTTTCTCTTTTCTTCTACAGTTATGTCTACAGTTGATACCAGAGAATGTTTAAATTTTCATGTTATGATTCGCAGGCATTTTGTCGTAGAACACGATATGGTGCCATAATATGAACGGAAACAAGCACATAATGTACGTGCATCTGTGTCACAGCGAACTACGTGCGAAGTAAAATATATGTAGTTAATCTAGTAACGATGCTACCGGAATTTGCCCGTCAATATCATGCAATTATCTCGCAAGAATAAATCACACAGGTATTTGAAGGCAAATTCCAATAGCACTGTTACAAGTGGAATTAGATAAATGTTACTTCTCATGTCTTTCGCTTTAGTACAGATGCATGTTAATGCCACGGTTCCGTTCATATTCTGACACCATGTGGTTTTCTATGACGAAATGCCCGCAAAAACACGCAGTGCAAACTTGCCAGCGTATGAACGTAGCATAGCTAACTATTTGTCATTCTCCATTTTAGATCAAACAGTTTTATGATTTTAAAACAAAATCTTTTAAAAAAGAATTACGCTAGTGAAACTTTATTTTCGGCTATCTAGTTTGTATTTCCATGGAAACAAATCTTTGCAAAACATTATTTCCGTGGTGAGATTGATAAATTATGATGAAGAATCAAAACTTACTGTCGAATTGACAACGACCGACCGAATGTTCATAAAATACACACACATCGATATCTGTTTCCAACGACAAGCTACACAAAATAAGACACTACAACAGTAAATTATTAAAACTATTTTTGCTGGTGTAAAATTCACATATAAATGATACCAGAATAGCTATTGTCATAAACACACTCAAAGAGTCGATAGAAATTCCGAGGCCGATGATAAACTCGAATTGTAAACAAAGGCTACAATTGACGAATCTCGTTCCAGATTTAACAACGTCTACGTAATTACTTCCTAGTTACTGTCGCTAACTCTTACAAGAGTTGACGGATGGGGTGGCTCTCGGGCAGGAGTTATTACGCGCGCGCCGCGTGTATACTGTCCTAGATATTCTAGATAGCTGTGGGCGCTGACATTAACATGGGTGTTTTATTTATATAATGGGAAATGTTGGGATGATTAAAAGTCGAACTGCGATTCGGAGGCCGAGTCAGGTAAAAGGTGTAGTTGGGAATTTCAATTTCGTTTATTGTCGTTAAATAACGTTATGTCAATAATGTTGATTTTTGGTTTGTGATACGTTATGTCAATTACAAATAAAACAAATGAAAACTATAATTTGTAAGTCTTATATTTCAACTTTTATAGATATTTTTCGTTCTGCAGCCCACTGATGGTTGTGGTCGGAGACGCCGAGTCGGCCGCCGGTTCGTTAATTAGGTGCTGGTTGTTATTGTTATTTTAACGGAATTGTGAGTTGGTGATTCGCGAAACCAATATGTTTTATATTCTATAATTACAATCATGGGTATATAATATATGATCTTGAGCGCGTTACCATTTCTGACTATTGTTTTCTTGTATTATCCCGTTAAACAACGTTTTAAAACGAGCGTAAATGTATCATATGGAGACTCTTTTGTTTAGGAATGGATTGGCCTTGAACTTCGTTTGCCGTAACGCGATTGGTCAGTTACCCCTGTCTGTAAATAATCTGAAATTCATAAAATATGACGACAAACGTCTAACAAATTCAGGAGCTAATTATTTTACGTCGACGGATTGTAACGGAGTAATGCGGGAGGCTCATCTTTTCTATACCACCATCATAACATCGATTTTCACCTGTGTCGCGGAAAAAGAGCTGGTTTCATAATTGTTTTTATCTCTGTGACGATTTATTTCATTTCGGATGACGTCGGGAATCTTAATCAGGTTTATAAGTCGAGATATATCTATAGGCGGAGAAGACAGAATTCACATGTTGTTAACAAGCACACGTTGCAGAATCTATAGTCGATGTCAAGTGTATCATGTAGTGTCACTTAACCTCGTTATTCGTGGTACTCACAGTAAATGAAACGCCCACACAATTTACACAAGTACCCGGTTCATTCACTGAATAATTTAGCTGAGGATCCATATGTCTGATTCGTATTATGAGATAATAGAGTGCCATAGTATTTACTATTACATACATTATATTGATAAACTCTTGCCACTAATACATTTACACAAACCTATACATTGTCACAAATCACATCACGATGTGCATATAATGTAATGAAAAACACACTGCACTTCGCAATGCCTCTCGATTTTATTAATGTAAACACTCATTGTATACTCCACCATGTCCATGTCATGTTTTATAAAACGAGGTAATCGAATACATGTCATGGAACCTTATTTATTACAAACGTTACATGCGTGCATTACATTACAATGCTACACACATATAATCATTGAATTTATGTGGCACTCCTAGGTGAACTGAGTATAACTAATTTATATGGAGTTCCCCCTCGGGTTTAGTCATGTAACTTTAGCAATGCCATGAAGTGGCATGTTTATAATTGTTTTGTCCCTTGCGAGTGTCGTAGGGGCTAAATAACTGATCGAGCCAGGACACTGATGCCGATAGAAAGAACGAGATGACTCTTGCAAGAAGAAAACATTAACACTATATAAAGGTGCCATGTCCTCTTTGACATCATACTACCATAATTATGTACATCCTATATTAAGAACAATTAGATCGGACCACGAGCAAGTTAATATATAAGGCTGTGATGGCTGATATCGACTTTCAAAACACGAAGTTTTAACCCTTTACCCAAACAGAAGGGCCCTGTGCCAATGCATTCTCGTATATATGCGAGTCGACCATATGTTACAGAAGGAACAGGAGAATGTTGAAGATCCAGTTTAGGAAAAGAGGATATAGTGGAAAGTTTATAGAGAAGCAGTTAGTGAAGGTGGACAGAATGGAGCGAGATGATCTTCTGAAGCAGAAGAGGGTTGGCAGAGTTGCGAGGAGTGACAGAGTTCCGATTGTCACCACATATTCTGCGTTGCTGCCTGATATAGGAGGAATCACAAGGAAATACATGAATGTCCTACATGACTCAGAGAAGATGAAGTCGGTATTTGTGGATCCACCACTGGTTTCTCACAGGGGAGATAGCAATCTAGGTGACATGCTTGTCCACAGGAAAACCGCGAGGGTCGTGAATTCTCCGACTGTGTTGTGCACTGAAGAATGTGAATCGTGTGATATCACAACACTCGACAACATTAAAAGTACATCGGGATCTAAGGAATTCAGTGTAAAACGGAATGTCAATTGCCAGAGTAGGAACTTAATATATGCATTGGCATGTGAAGCGTGTGATACGGCCGTATATGTCGGTGAAACTGGACGATCTCTGAGTGAACGCGTCGCAGAACATTTGAGAGATATTAGATTACACTCGAACATGCCAATATACCACCACTTTCGCGCTCATGGACACAGAGATGTGAGGGACTTGAAGGTTTCTGTGGTTGAGTTCGTCAATCGGAACGGCGGGAAGCGAGAGAGACTAGTTAGGGAAGATATGTGGATACGGAAGTTGGGAACGCGGGAAGGCAATGGCAATGGGTTCAACACAAAAACAAGTCATTCAACACCGATATTCTGAGTTCTGAATTATAAATTTCCAGATGCTACGCGACAACGTTACCATGGACCCACAACGTCACGGTGCGGTTTAACGGAAGTTGGTTGATCCACTGACTCATTTTGTGAAAGTATGCCAAACATACAACATGTGATTGTGTTTTAACATTTGATATTGTCCTGAGGAAGGTCCAGATAGGGCCGAAAGCTTGATAAAAATAGAGCATTACAAATGATTCGGTTGTATATGAGAATGCATTGGCTTAACACATTAAAAATTATAAAATTGTTAAAGAATGTAAGAAAAAATGGTCAAAAGTGTTAAAAAAAGATTTTTTTTAGGCCAATGCATTCTCTTATATATGCGAGGCGACCTATATAAGAGAATGCATTGGCACAGGGCATAACTGTAACTATCACAATGTGGTCAAGGAGCCGGTTCCAATGATATCCATATTTGTATGGTTCTATTGAGACAGACCGAAGATATTTTAGGCTGTTGAAGCTTTATTTGGCCGGTTTTGGCCGTTTTGTCGGGTAAAAGGTTAACACGTTCTTAAAGACATATGATCGACATGTTCGGGTACTTGTTCGGGTACCTGAAACTGATAAGTTAGTATTCAGGCGCTATGCCAACTGGACGAATGTAGAATTCTACTAACATCGCCGAAAATCTCAGGCGAATCGACCATACCACTTCAAAGAAACAAACGTCTGAACTATGCTCAATTGTAAATATTTACTTCTCGATTCGGGACGCAACTATCGGAGATAAATTAAGGAAGCGATTTCGCCATCGAGAGTCACTGCATGTAATTACTATTTAAGACTTATTATAAACGTTACATTCGTGTATTACACTACACTGATGCACACATATAATCATTAAATTTATGTGGCACTCCATGGTGAAGTCTTGTCAAGTTGGGTATAACATGTTTTTTAATAACTACTTAGACCAAGAGTGTTATTCTCCATTTATATTTGATAACCCTGCCGGAGTGTTTCACATCAATTTAATTTTTCAGCATTGCAAAAATTCCCAAATAACAGTCTCTCATAAAGAGCGTCCACGATTCCGTCGCACACACGCGGTAGATAATAAAGAGCGTCCATGATTCCGTCGCACACAGGCGGTAGATAATAAAGAGCGTCCACGATTCCGTCGCACACACGCGGTAGATAATAAAGAGCGTCCACGATTCCGTCGCACACAGGCGGTAGATAATAAAGAGCGTCCATGATTCCGTCGCACACACGCGGTAGATAATACAGAGCGTCCACGATTCCGTCGCTCACACGCGGTAGATAATAAAGAGCTTCCATGATTCCGTCGCACACACGCGGTAGATAATAAAGAGCGTCCACGATTCCGTCGCACACAGGCGGTAGATAATAAAGAGCGTCCATGATTCCGTCGCACACAGGCGGTAGCTAATAAAGAGCGTCCACGATTCCGTCGCACACACGCGGTAGATAATAAAGAGCGTCCACTATTCCGTCGCACACAGGCGGTAGATGATAAAGAGCGTCCACGATTCCGTCGCACACAGGCGGTAGATAATAAAGAGCGTCCACGATTCCGTCGCACACAGGCGGTAGATAATAAAGAGCGTCCACGATTCCGTCGCACACACGCGGTAGATAATAAAGAGCGTCCACGATTCCGTCGCACACAGGCGGCAGATAATAAAGAGCGTTTTCAGTTATGATCTTTTGTACTCATTTTCAAGTTAAAGCCTCATGGCGGTTTGCGCTACAAAATATACCGAATATTATTGGCTTTTGAACTTTTCGCGGTATCGAAATAGACCGATAAATACTTGAACAATCTTTTTACTAACATTATATGTCATCAACGCATTGAAGTAATACAAAATACAAATTTGAACAGGATGTTTGGATCGCAAACAAATAACAGCAATTTGAACGGCATGCGCAGAAAGGAGCTTATCGTGTTAGTTTATTACCGATATGGTATAAATAAAGAGCATTTTTTCACTTCTGTGCGAAAAATTGTAAAAGGATGGAAAATGGCCGTGCCTTTGGCAAGTGTTTTTCAAAGCAACTGTTTGTATCGACCTATCTTATACGTCCCTCCAAATTACGATCGAATGAGCCATGTCCGTATAACTATCGTGTTTTTATTCATACTCTATTTTGACATGTTATGCTCTGCGATAAAGAGCGTTTTTGCTTTCGCTATGAGAAGGCAGTAGCATTAGATATCGTTAAAATCATTTTGTGAGTCTTTAAATTAATTTCGAACTATAGTTGCATGCAATGCATGGTGATCCGAGTATTGACTTAGGACATTGTGTTCAATGTTGTGTCAACATCATTCTAATTATACATTATATAACGATGAGATTATTAGCTATTGTAGACATGTTTTCCATTGTTTGCTATTAGCAAGATCATCTCATCAAAAAGAGTGTTTCTGGTGTATTAATCGATAGAGATAACTATTGAAGAGCATTATTACCTACGAAGAAAAACAATGTTATTGTTGTTTTCATTCCATAAGCGTCAGCGATAAGCTATAGTAATGGTCTAAATAATCGACTCCTTAACCACAGCATAATTATGGGTATTTTTTTCAGGATTTAGTCGGAAATATGGCTTGTTGCCATTCATCGGAAAGCTCTTACTGAGAGATTTCCAGTGAGAGCTTTCCGGTGAGTGGCAACAAGCCATATTTCCGTCTAAATCATGAAAAATTACCCATAATTCTGCTGTGGTTAAGGAGTCGATTTATTTAGGGCATTACTATACTCATGCAATACTCGTCTTCGACCCGTCTTAATGGTTAACTTTGTACTAAAACTATACGTGATCGACAAGTGCACTCTTACGGCTTGGTGGAGGGGATTTCACCGTCGGGTAGAGCTATGTTGCCATGGTAGTTTTAATAATGTGATCAGTGATGTACATGGATTATGTGGTGGAGATCTTTAGACCATTAAATACATGTTAGAGATACTCAATCCGATTCGATGGTCCCCCATATTATCAGATTCCAACAACAGCAACATCAACAATAACAACAACAACAACAACAACAGCAACATTTTGTTCAACGCAATATGGCCAGATTGTCAAATATGAACACACAAAGCCACTTTTTTTAAATTTGAAAACCTCCAAGTTGGAGAGCGTATGTACATGCATGGTTATAAACGTGATACAATATGTATATACAAAGTTACTATTGTCTGTCACATGAGTTCATAGCTCACGGAAAGGGAATCCATATATATATATATATATATGAGGTATATGTATATTGCTGAGGATGGTTGGTCACAAACATCAAATCAGCGTCCAGCTGGTAGGCTTGTGGAGGATGCTTGTGCTTGTGCGTATGGGTTCTCCTCTGATGATACCACATATGCGGTACAGGAATCTTGATGTAGCAAGGATGATGTGATCTGTCGCTTGGGATATACAGTTTGGTAGACACAATGAGTTGCTTCCAAATAAGTATATTTGGAGATGTTGACACGTGAGGCTATTCAGAAAAACATACGTTTGTATTCCAAATCGATCGACGATGAAGTCCCAATAATCATTCCTCATAGCCAATGCGAAGGTCGAGCTGCACAGAAACAGGGCGTGTGACATCTCACTATCATATGATACAGCACAGAGATTACATATCATATTATTGGGATAAGTCGTTTTGTTTAAAAGTGAGTCAAGGTGTTTCAGTTCGTATGCATATATTGGACCAGCAATTTGTTGGTACTGAGTGAACACATCGGAATATTTCGAGTTCACAATTGTTGCTAACCTCTGATGACCATTCCTGACTGTATACTGAGGTAACGCTCTCGTTGACTAGTTTTTCCTACCCTATCTGGGAAATAACCCGATAAGAGGAAAGTTTCTAGGTGGCCTGTCAGGTGATATTTCTTCAGAAGGAGCGTGATATCGGAACTAAATCCGGACGTAGGACGATTGAATAGTCTTGAACAGAAACAGTTTGAGTGGCACTCGATGACCTTTTGGCACAGTCTTCGTATGTTTATCTCGGATGCAAGTGGTTTGGTTCCCATTAGTCCCAGCGCTACATTCGTGTTCGTGCGAGTGGGTATAGAGACTGTGCGTTTTTTTATGCACGCACGGAATGAGCGTTTCATGCGTTGGTGGTCCGTTGCACTCATATCTGGTCAGGCTATGGTCTTACAATCTCGTCCAAATACGGATACGATAGGCGAGAATCGCATGCGTTTTGATATGTCGATGCCGTCTGGAGAGTTTGGCGGGACCAGCATCCCGTCTCGATTTGCTCAGTCTACCCTTGATGCTATAAAGTGGTAGCCGCGGGCGCTTATATATAGAGTTGTTTTTATGAGCCATCAGGCCCCCGCGGCAGCGGTTGCTGGCGCGACCTGACTGCCTCGATATCAATTTGAAAAAGGGGTGACGTTGCTTAACGCGCCTTCAATAACAGTTTGAATTTTGTGTTTCCCAACAGGTCTTAGACAGTGCCGTCCGCCTCCCCCAAGCCCAGCCACCCTAAAAGTGATTTTTCCTATAGTGTTTTTGAAACGTGTCTCTTTGTGGTGTCATTCTTTTGGTATGATTTTTTACTAAATAACGGGTATGTTACAGTTACATTTCTTTGAATTTTACAATCGAAACATATTCGCATGCGATGCTGAGTCACGCGGGACACGGCAAACTAAATCGCGCGCAAATTGGCTTGCGATTTTTCAGCATCCCACCCCATTTGGCATGCGATAGCGTTTGTACTAGGTGATCTGGTAGAAGTTCACAACCATAAAGGGCTTTTGGGAGAACAACGCATTTTAGTAATTTTTGGAGAGTCTGTGGAGTAGCCTTACTTAGAAGACTACGCCCATTCAGGCCGAAATATGTCCTCCTCAACCGTTATGCAACAAGAGAAGCACGCGTTTTTCCGTTATCGAATTTCGCCTGTTGAAGTCCTATAGATGAACACATTCTGAGCTTTCCGGTAGTAGTTTGTCACCCAATTTCCAGGTCCTATTTTGAAGTTCTTGTTGGTTTCGTTAAAAACCACCACTGTACTTTTAGTTTCAGAAAAGTTAAAGCGCCATCGTTTGCTGTAGATATAACACATATCAATGAGACTATCGAGGCCAGATTTCGTCAGCGATATCAGTGCGATGTCGTCGGCGGTCGCGGGCGAATAGCAGGTAGTCCCACCAACTATCAATTCGTGACCGGAGTTTTGCAGCGATTCCAGAAGGTCGTTGATGTAGATAAAATATAGAAACGGTGATGTTACGGTCCCCTGCCTTGTTCCTTGACGTATCCGTAGTGGTTTAGATAGCGAGCCATTATATAAAACCTGGCTGGCACAATCCTCGTGAATGTTAGAGATGATGCGTAACATTTTACCATTCAATCCGCATTCATGGAGTTTTAGTAAAAGACCGTCATACCAGACCCGACCGAAAGCCTTTTGAGAGTCAAGGAAGCAGAATGTAGATCATTGGCATAGCTTATGCATTCCTGTATAATGAACGACGTCATTAAACAACTGACTCCTTTTTGAAAGCCATGCTGTACAGGGTCCGGGAATCTGCTGAATAATGTGCTTGAAAGGAAACGGTTCAGTATGACACGTTCGAATACGTTATATATGATGGGCATGAGTGTTATTGCACGATAACTGTCGGGCAGATGTTTCGGCTTTGGATCTCCCTTATAGAGTGGTATGATGATGCCCGAATTTTTGCCATTCAGGCGGAAATAATTACATATTTCGAGAAATACAAAATTCAAAGATCACTCTGAGCTTTGATGGGTGGGTTCCTCGACTCGAATCAAATATCATTTTTACCCCCCCCCCCCCTCCCCAAGCCAAAGAAATAGTAATTAAGATTATGCATCTTTAAATGTCGATTGATATTTTAAGTAAATAAGAATTTATTCACGCCCACACTTGAAGCAATGGACACTCACACCGAGTCCGTGCGTCCATCAATCTGATAATATAATTATTGGTGCCTCAGTACTATGTATAACTGCCAATGTAACACAGTATAGTTGTGTGGAGTCGGACCACATTGATGCTATCAACGGAGATCCAGCGCACTCTATTACCCGCCTATCCCATACTTTCGTATTCAGCTCGTCTGTCAGGCGGAAAAGAAATCTGACAAGTGCTATACCCTTCCATTATCATTGTTCATATCTGTATACTCATATATCGCATGGACTTGCATAACTAAAACAAACTCTGGTAACATCATAGTATTTCAATTAAGCTACATTGTCCGGCCTGAATTTTTTAGCGAGCTAAGAGGGACTATAGACACTGTTTTGTACAGCCACGTCGTACGCGATGCCCAAGTGGTGGAAAATAGAATGAAATGTGTCATAGAGCTGATGAATCATCGCCAGAATGTTTTAGTTAGAGAATTGTTATAACCCATACAATTTGTATTTCAGAATATTTCAGAGAAACATGTAATGCGTCCATATAATGTTCATTTCAATGGGCTACTTGCATTTGTTAAATATATGTTGGGAGGCTTCAAAAAGAACACACCCGTGTACATGTATTAGTAGAGTGAAGAGGAGTGTGGTGGCAACATGACAATTTTAATGGAACGTCAAACCGGCCGAATTAAACACAATATGAGACTCTCATCGATGGCTCTGTTAGCGTCCTATATTACCGGGGCCACCGCACGTATTTGCTCATGGATATAGTGTCAATTCCCTTCGATTAAAACCAGCTTGTGATATTCTTTTATCTTTTATTGGTCTGGTTTTAGCAAAAGATCCATTGAGTACCATAATTTGTCATAACTGTTCGTCCCCAGCATGTGAGGGCATTGGTAGGTCCAAACTGATTTGACTGAAATTACTGGTCCGGGGTGCGGGTTGGGTTCGAGTTTGGAGTCCGCCCGAGGGTTTTCACATGTGTTATGACACATTGATTATTAATTTTTGGTCAATATATCATGCCCATAATAAAGAGCGTTTAATTTATTAGTGCCTTTTTACACGGGAATATGATAAAGATCGGTTAATCCAAGGAAGTCTAGACGTATATTCTATGCCTTTGTTACTCTTATCCTGACATTTTGTAAACTGCAGCAAGGTAGACTGCTCTGGACATCATTAGTGAAGTTTCCACTACCGAAGTCCTAGACAGGGTACCTCTATACTGTGGGGCCGGGATGCGAGCATCCACCTGCTCATATATTATGGTTATCACAAAACTTCTGTGGTCTATTGTTGGTCTGGTTTGAGCCAAAGATGCATTTCTCCGAACTTTTGTTAACCTCCCACCAATTAACAACGTATTTAGATATTCATCGAGTACAAAACCTCTACCCATTTGCCGGTAAAGTGTTCCCCTGACTATATGATATATACCCATATTACACCCACCCTTCTTGAAAATTCCACACGTACCAAAGGCAATAGCCAGTTCCTTAAAATAAGCTCATATTTAACTTATTTAAAAAACACAGATAAGCCTATATCGGCATTATTTGAATTGAGCTCTATATGAACCTAAATTGACTTACCAGATGTACTGTCTGTATAACGTGTTTTCAATGTGGCCCGTGCAATAAAACGGAATAACTGTTAGAAGTCCACTGTGATCCAATCTGAATATCTAGGTCGAATATGAACCTATTTGTAAGATGATATGTTGGAATAGCATACTTGCATGCTTTGCTCCTGAGTTATATTATATTCATCCACCCGGCATACCGAATTGTTAGTCAGTAATTAGTATAGTGTAATACATATGTTGCTTGTGGGAAGCCGACTTGTCCTCCAATCCCCAATATCTGTATTTCATGATACAAAATACAAATGTTTAAATAAAAAAACACAGAACCAGCACGATAGGAATTTGTGAGCCGGACTATTGAACCCTCGGACTAACCCACTGTTAATGGGATTTCTTACATAATTACACCCCTGTGTATTCAGAGATACGAAATCACTCTATGGTATATATGTCTCTGATAGGTTTGGACAGATTCGTCCACTCAAGTCATTACCATATGTCTCATCACGGCGTCGACTGTCCATCAATTCGGTACTTACTCCCTGTTGATCATGGGAAAGCCGATGAGTACATGTATGTAGAGTCCAGAATAATCACTCTTTCAAACCCTCGATGGTAATTAAAGATACGGGCGGCGTTGGCGGTCGGTTAAAACATTCACCTCCGTCCAAAACCGCCATAAACAGAAATAATAGTAAAAAATAGACAGACATTGTTCTTATACCAATGAGAAATATGGCATAAACAGTATGTTATTGTCAAATGTTTTTCCTTTGTTATGTAAACAAAAGCAAAAAAAACGTAACAGAACCTGGCTTTTGTTTAGATCCTGATATGGTAAACATAAAGAGCGTTATTTTTTACTGTTTTCCTGATATGGAAATAATAAAGAGCGTTTATATCATTTTTGTGTGATTAACCAATAAATTACGCTGTGTTATGTAAACAGAAGCAAAACTTCTGTAACACGAGCAGGCTCTTATTTACGTACACATCGTACGTCTTGACAATATACCATTTACGCGCTGATTATGTTTGGTATATATGAACAAAACTATATATATTTTAATATTCCTTCTGTTGATGGCGTTTGAACAAATATGAATATTTCTGCAACGAACGCCGCCCGTGCCTTTAAGTGTATGTGACTCCCATGTCTGCCCAACAAAGTACTATCTTCCGCAATTTTAGACAACAGGGATCTCTCTCGGGGGCAATATACACCTCTCACGTAATGAACTGCCACCGATAAGAATTACGAATACATGTATATTACTATTATATCATTAAACAAGCCATTACATATTCTCTTATATCTCACTAGTGATGAATATGTGCCTGCTCCCCGGGATACTTGGCATCGCGCTAGCAAAATGACCGCGCGGATTAATACTATTTCGAAAAGCCGCGCATTACACCAACACCAGCTATTGCAAAAATGATTGCTTTGTTCAGCCAGAGGGCGTAATACTTTCGTATACAGTTGTGAAGCGTCTCAACCAACGATGTAAATGTATGCATTTTGCATGCATTTTTCAGCTTCTCTTAAGGATTTTGTATTTGTTAAAAAGGCATAAAGCTCTATTTTTTTCATCTTCAACTCGTTATGTTCGGATATCAAATTGTATTAAATGCGCTTGACAAATTTGATTCACGACTCGTCTACGACTCGTTGTGAATAAAATGTATCAAACATGTTTCTTCAAATCTTATATATAAAATAATATCTATTATATATTTTGGAAGATCTGTCTGTGTGTGGTGTGTGGTGTGTGTGTTGGCGATGAACTCGAAAACGGCCGACCCGATTTCGATGAAACTTCGTATGTGGGGGTATTTTCGGCCGGGGACGGGCATGGGCCTATTGATTTTCAGATCCGAGGTAAACTTTTCACGTGCCGAGGTCAAATATGTTTTTACGCTGTGTTACGGGACTTTCATTTGAGTTCGGTGCTTACAAATCGATTCGAAACAGCGCGAATAATAAAATGCCAGTCATAATAATGACACTGTGAGAATCTTTCGTGTTTCCTCTTTCCAACGATATATAATGCGTATGTATCCGTTTTAGTTATCTGCCTCAAGTATCAAGAAGAAGTGGTACTATCTTCCATCAGGATAAAAACAATGCGTAACTTCTATGACGTCGTTAGAGGTCATAACGTTAGATCACGTTAACGCTTAACCGGCCGATGCATTTGACTGTTTCAGACGTCTTGGTGATATCTCGGGCACCGATGGTAATTTATCTTTACGTTGAAACTTGATAATTGATGAGCGTGTGTATATGAGGCGCGTTTATATTCTTGAGTGGAAATCAAATCGGGTTAAACTGGCGGATTTTGGGGTGTTGGTGTTTGACCCCACCTGACCTTGACCTTCAAAATGGTCAATTCAAGGTCAAAGCGCGGACGAAGTCGGGTCACCTTCTATGAGCGTGTGTATATGAGGCGCGTTTATATACTTGAGTGGAAATCAAATCGGGTTAAACTAGCGGATTTTTACGGATGAAATTTGATGCATATGTATCTCGGTATCCGCTGGGCCGATTTCCCGGTATCCGCTGGGCCGATTTCCACCATTTTTGGTGTGTTGGTGTTTGACCCCACCTGACCATGACTTTCAAAATGGTCAATTCAAGGTCAAAGCCCGGACGAAGTCGGGTCACCTTCTAGTATATATATATATATAGAGTACTTACTATATATATATATATAGAGAGATGGAGTTTTTCGTTTTTCGGGATATATATAATGCACTGGCACAAGGTTTTCGCCCTTTAAAAACACCGGAGGATATACGAAACATGTACCAATAAACTGCAAATGGATATCCTCCATGTGAGGTTGGTTAAGTGCCGAAAAGGTTAATATGGCGACCGCTTAGGGAGTAACAAATCAAGCGATAGCAAATGATGACGCTCTGGTGTCATTTCGACCTTTTGAAATATGGGTAGCTTTTTGAACTGTTCTAAACTATCGGTTTTGGCTATTGAACTTCACTTTGGTATGTACGTTCCAAATCTCTTCGAGAATCGAACTGTACAAATTGGACACCAGAACCATAAAACACCCCATTTGTTTTTAATATGTCTTGCAGCTACTTCCCTCTTCCATCACGATATGCAGGCACCTATTTTATACTAATATCATGTGGAGCGTTATTTGTATGACGACAGAATAATCAGCCGTTTTACAATTCTGTATTCATTTGCTAACGTGTAGATAGCCGAGAATTCACCTCTCGGTTACCAGTCGACTTACTGGTCACAGTGTTTACCTGCTAGTCCCGAGGGCCGGTGTCGTGGTGTATGTGCATCCTGTTTTAAGTTATTAGATCCGACATCCACGTTGCCACGTTGCATAAAACAGAAATAGTCAACCCTTCCATCGGAATGAGATCCTACGGGAGGTTTCTATAAACAGGTCGGGGTGATATTGTGGTGCCAATAAACCGCACATGGATACCCTCAACGTGAGGCATTGCATATATTCCTTGTTTTATATGTTAATCATTATAGGGAAGTGGGTGTCTGACCAGGTGACACATCTGACAGTGTCAGCTAAAATCACACCTATCCCTCTGGATTGACATTGACAAGTCAGAATGGAAGACTGGCTTTCCATTTGTCAACTTTGGTATAGTGAAAGTAAAATGGCTTACAACCTATATACGTCATATAATTCCCCCCACATAATGAAGGTGGTACATAAATGGATGGATGCCACGATAAAGGGGAGGATGTTTGCTAGGGATATTAAAGAATAGGCATACTATGAGGTCCCAATTTATCAAAGATAAATTACTCCTCGTTCTCATTTCAATTAATTTTGAAGTGGAAACTAGAATTTTTTAGAGCATACCACCAAAACAAGCCGATTTTATTTTCTGCTAAATGTAGCATCTAGAAATTTTTGGCAATAAAATCCTAATGAGTTGAAAGATGCAGGTGTCAATAGACCGCAAATTGATCTCCTCAAAGTGAGACATTACGTCGTTTCTTTTGTGCCGTGTCTATTGAAAAGATGGCAAAATGTTTCGATATGATCATCATCAGTTGCAGATTGCTGACTACGTACAATACTAAGCGTATGGCACGTTACGTCACGGTGCGTCACGAAACGCTTGCTTATAATCAATTCTTCCATCGGAATGAGATCCTGATCGAGGTTGCTCTAAACACGTCGGGATGATATACTCAGCAGGTGCCAATAAACCGCAAATGGGTCTCCTCAAAGTGAGGCATTACATCGCTCCTTTTGTGGTCGTGTCTATTTGATGAATAATTCGTATTCGTTAGGGATCTCTTCTCACGACCCACCAGCGCTGCAGTGTATCTCTGTTGATGTATGGGTCAGACGGATACAATCGATGCAGATTTTCTGGACATGATGTAAAACGCATTAGTGGTAGTATATCGCCAGCAAATCCCGTCTAACACGAAGCAGGACCGATTACGTATTGGATGTGATACAGCCCAGGAGACAATTGATCGCATCGTCGCAAGAATGTCTGACAGTTTAATTGTTCTGAACCAAGCTCCATGCAGTGCCCTCTACGTTAGCACTGCAATATTACACTGCCACAAGGATGGTACTTTGCGGACTGATACTTCTATTTTTACATATCGTCGGAACTATATTTAGTCACCTATTATCTTATTTTGACCACCAAAGGTTTGCAATAATGGCAATTCTTTCGGTATTGAGAAGAACAATATAGACTGAGCCAGACATAGACAATTTAAATCCTAAAACTGAGAACACGTAAGAAATCCTTACCAAATGTCCTTGGCAGTGATATCTCAGCGGAGCGATGGGAGATAACTCTGCCTGGAGTTTGGTTCTGAACGCATACCGACCCTGATTACTGTATAATCCGGTTGCTTGTACAGTAATGCTCTAAGTAATCGACTTCTTAACCACAGCAGAATTATGGCTAACTTTTCAGGATTTAGTCGGAAAAATGGCTTGTTGCCATTCATCGGAAAGCTCTCGGGACACAGCAGAATTATGGGTAACTTTTCAGGATTTAGTCGGAAATATGACTTGTTGCCATTCACCGGAAAGCTCTCCCCGAGAGCTTTCCGATGAATGGCAACAAGCCATTTTTCCGACTAAATCCTGACAAGTTTCCCATAATTCTGCTGTGGTTAAGAAGTCGATTACTTAGAGCATTACTGTACGTATCGGAGTGTCCTACCATGAGTAATTTAAAAACCAACACATTGCTGGATTCAATTCAATTTAAAATCAATTCAATTAGAAGTATAACTCATCGTCGTGGTGTGACATACATAGTGAGACCATTAATACAACTCAAATAATCTGAATAGCATGGCACATTTGTCGTATACATTTAGAAATATAGCTATAGAGTATATATATATATAGTACATGCATGTGTATATAATTTGGATAGGAGTATGAACACAGTTAGTAATTCAATGTGGTGTTAGTTTGAAATTGGGGGTTAACCCTTTACCCAACAAACCGGCCAAAACCGGCCAAATAAAGCTTCAACAGCCTAAAATATCTTCGGTCTGTCTCAATAGAACCATACAAATATGGATATCATTGGAACCGGCTCCTTGACCACATTGTGATAGTTACAGTTATGCCCTGTGCCAATGCATTCTCTTATATATGCGAGTCGACCATAGGTCGCCTCGCATATATAAGAGAATGCATTGGCCTAAAAAAAATCTTTTTTTAACACTTTTTACCATTTTTTCTTACATTCTTTAACAATTTTATAATTTTTAATGTGTTAAGCCAATGCATTCTCTTATATATGCGAGGCGACCTATGGTCGACTCGCATATATAAGAGAATGCATTGGCACAGGGCCCTTCTGTTGGGTAAAGGGTTAAAAGATAAAAACATAATGGTGGGTGTAATGAATCATGAGGTTCATGAGACATGGTCATGAGACCATATTCGTTTGTTCACTCCGGTTACATGGTATTTGATTCTCATGTCTGCTCATGTTACGTTGCATTTGATTCGATAGAATAACTGCGATTCGCCATTCACCTCTCCACTCTAGTTACTACGCGTTCTATTTGCCAGATTCACATGTCCACAACTGTTACATTTTGTGAATGAATGAATGAATGATGCTTTAATCTCAGCCGTTTTTACATGGAACATGAGCAATGAGTTAACTATTAATACTACTATCACATATAGGCACACCTGTTACATTATATATGTGATTCGTCAGACCAACATGTCCATTTATGTAACAACCCCTGTTGCATCTCGTTTGATTCATCGGTCCGTTTCAGAACCACATGTAAATTCACGTTACATTATATTTGATATGCGAATCAATTGCCACAGTCTGGCCACGTGACGTCATGAATGTGCTTCCTCATTTTGAGTCACAATTATGATCCATGCCCTCCCCGTGTGGTTGTATTGGTCTGTCGACACGTGGACTCTAGTGTGCTGCTATGTCGAGCTATTGAACTGGGTACTTTCGACAATTGCACCCACGTGACATCATTAGACGATGATCAGCCAGTAATTTTTGTCTCGCGGGACAAGTAACCTCCAATCCAGTTGTAATGAAAGGTCTTAGCACTGAGTAACTCCAAGTACAATGTCACAATAGCTAGATTGCTGCTCGATTCAATAGGATAATCATGTTCTACACGTTACAATCATATGCTATTATAGCCAATGCAATTTGGCTAATTGGTCATGAATTGATTCTATTATCAGGCATAAATACCGGCTGTACACGAATATCATGTGCATTGCATTGTCTGGTGACAATTCCAATAAGCAGACGTAATTCGTTGGAAAGATATGCTGCTAAAAGATCGCGTACCTCGATAATTAAATTTTGACTAATTTTGCCGACACATTTATCGAAATAAGGTATGTGCTCGGTAATATACGTACAGTGGTGCCCTAAATAATCGACTCCTTAACCACAGCAGAATTATGGGTCATTTTTCAGGATTTAGTCGAAGATATGGCTTGCTTCCATTCACCGGAAAGCTCTCACTGATAACGATATTATGGTGCCAGATCCACTGAAAACAATATGCAGAGAATATCGCAAATTCTCCTGACGTGCATTTTCCGTTCATGTCAGGTAAATTACAAGAGGACTAGTATATAGTATATTTATACCATAATTGGGTATTCTATTGTGTGTATAACACCTATTCTGTAAATTTAATTTTTACACCCTACTGTGGGTATAAAGATTCCGACTGTTGGTATAAATGTCTACTGTTGTGTAAATGTTTCAACAGCACTTTATGGGTTAAGCATATATACCCAAAGTAGAACGATGCCGCAGTTGACCTCTGGTGGCCTCGCTGTCGAAATGTTTCGTCACGCCCGCTTCGCGAGGTAAATACACAATTTTTCCGACTCAAAACACTCTGAAATTCGATAAGTGATCTAAACACAGAGATATATACTCATCCAATTCCATATACTGTGTTTACTTGTCGAAAAATGACAGATTAAAGTTTAACGATGTTTTATGCTAGCTGCACCGACAAAGTACACGTTTTATCTAGGTCGTCGACAGCTGTTGAAAATGTAAACAAAAACAGACGCACATGTTCGTCTGCCTTCCGTGTGTTTAAAGCGAACGACGGATCACACTTTTACAATAACGTAGATTGTTAATGTTATCTGCAATGAGGTAAATCTGAATGCGTATTCATATCAGCTGACTGATGCCCTAGAAAGTGGCAGATCGCCGAATTGCCAAGAAGTATGTATTACTACGCGTGACCCACATTCCTGATAACTTAAATATTTGGGTCACTCGGTGCGCATCCATTTTAACAGTCACCAACAGAGTATCAATTCATTTACGGAGCGACCATAGAATAATAATTATGGTATAAACAAACTACACCCATAGTAGCCGAGAATAAAAATGTTTTACCACTCGTGGAATTGTGGTTTGTGGTGAATTTTGTTTATACTCGGCTACAATGGGTGTATTCTATGTATAAAAAAGAGTGGCTTAATTTTTGGGAAAACAAACGTTGAAGGGAGTAATTCAAACTAGTAAACTGTTAAAATATTTCAGTTCTCAAACAGTACAAAGTTCCGGAAAATTGCTGCCGACACATATATAATAATCCCGTAAACGTATTCTAGGAGAACACACAACCCTATGTATAGTGCATGCTTAGTGAACTAGTCCATTAGGAACAGTTCCTTCCTTGTTGGTTACAAGCATCATGCATGTATGCCGTCGCTTCCCAGCGATATCCATCTGATTCTTAAGTGCCACCGATTGGCGAGGGCCGATATGCGCATAGCTGGATACCCCCTTTTGAGCGACAACGAACTCAAAACGGCACCAATTAGATAGGCCTGAAAATTGGGGTATTTATCTGCATCATTTCTCAGAGATGGATCGCAGCGGGCAATTTCATTCCATATCAATTGTTCCTTCAATTTCCGTGTCCCCGTGGCGGTCACAACCCGCACATATTACTAACTACAGATCATCCTCGTCATATAAAGTTATTACAATGCATTACCCTAATTGTCCCGATCGCACACGAATCAGATGCGAGGTTAAACGGATGCAATAATCGAACGACCCTATGACCCATATGTTAGCTCTCGTAACGAAGATATTAGCTACAAATCTCTTATGACTTCTGACGATAGCATAGACTGCTAACTTGCAAATTATTAGAGACGTGGTGAGAGATCTCAATTGAGAAAAATACGAAAAGTGCGTCGACATAGCTTGCTATACTTTCACAACAACCTCAATTCTATAATAATTGTTCCTTCAGTTTCTGTGCCCCGTGGTGGTCAGATCCAGCCGATATTATAAACTACAGACATCCTACAGTAGTGATACACTCATTACAATGCATTACCATGATTGTCTATATCGCCAATGAATCGGAAGTGAGGTTAAACGGATGCAATAATAGAACTATCACAATTAGTCACAAATCTCTGTCTGGTTGCTGCGAAGGTAATACGGACTTTGGACTCGCAAACTATTGGTAGGTGGTGCCAATAAATTCCCAAGCAAATATGTTCACATTTAACCCTTTACCCAACAGAAGGGCCCTGTGCCAATGCATTCTCTTATATATGCGAGTCGACCATAGGTCGCCTCGCATATATAAGAGAATGCATTGGCTTATCACATTAAACAATTATAAAATTGTTAAAGATTGTAAGAAAAAATGGTAAAAAAAGATTTTTTTTAGGCCAATGCCAATGCATTCTCTTATATATGCAAGGCGACCTGTGGTCGACTCGCATATATAAGAGAATGCATTGGCACAAGGCATAACTGTAACTATCACAATGTGGTAAAGGAGCCGGTTCCAATGATATCCATATTTGTATGGTTCTATTGAGACAGACCGAAGATATTTTAGGCTGTTGAAGCTTTATTTGGCCGGTTTTGGCCGGTTTGTTGGGTAAAGGGTTAACCTAAATATTCACATATGTTCATATTGGACTTATTTGATTGTGAGTTGTTGGGCGCCCGGGATGGTCGAATCGATTGAGTGATCCTTCACCAATTAACCCTTGGATATCATTAGAACCGGCTCCTTGACCACATTGTGATAGTTACAGTTATGCCCTGTGCCAATGCATTCTCTTATATATGCGAGTCGACCATAGGTCGCCTCGCATATATAAGAGAATGCATTGGCCTAAACAAAAATTTTTTTTAACACTTTTTACCATTTTTTCTTACATTCTTTAACAATTTTATAATTTTTAATGTGTTAAGCCAATGCATTCTCTTATATATGCGAGGCGACCTATGTCGACTCGCATATATAAGAGAATGCATTGGCACAGGGCCGTTCTGTTGGGTAAAGGGTTAAATATACGGGCGGCGTTGGCGGTGGGTATGCTGTTAAAATATTCACCTCCGTCAAAAACCGCCATTAACAGAAAGAATAGTTAAATATAGACAGACTTTGTTCTTATACAATACGAAATATGGCACAAACAGTATGGTATTGTCAAATGTTTTTCCTTTGTTATGTAAACAAAGGCAAAAAACGTTACAGAATCTGGGTTTTGTTTAGATCCGGATATGGTAACATAAAGAGCGTTATTTATCACTGTTTTCCTGATATGGAAATAATAAAGAGCGTTTATATCATTTATGTGTGATTAACCAATATATTTGCGCTGTGTTGTGTAAACAGAAGCAAAACTTCTGTAACACGAGCAGGTTCTTGTTTACGTAAACCATCGCACGTTTTGACGACATATACTATATAGGCGCTGATTATGTTTGGCATATAAGCAAAACTGTATATATTTTAATATTTCTTCTTTTGATGGCGATTTGAACAAATATGAATATTTCTGCAACGAACGCCGCCCATGCCTTTAAGCCCACAGTAGAAACAGCGGGCCACAGTGAAAACATTGCCATCGTATATAGCCTGGTATAGAACATACTGCCCAAATAGTGCCATATTGGGCTTACAATCTCTACCAGAGCGCACCAGTCATACTTCCTTTCTGACTCTGTGACCGGATGGGTACTAGTCTGCCGTTTCTATATTTAGGCGGGGTTTTCCAAACAAAATGGCAAAAACCGATCGCCCCAAAGTCAAATTTCCTATGTGCTTTGAGAACAATTCCCGCACTAAAAACTTAATGACAGAATGGAGAATCAGAGTGCTAGTTTTGTTGGCGATTTTCGCAAGCAACTCGTCAAAGTTGGAGCAAATTAGAACTCTTGTGTCTGACTTGCCACGCGCGTTGTCGGGACATTTCGTCCATATGCGTTTAGAATTTTGTGTTGATAAAGTAATCGGAGATTCAAATCACACCGTTTCGAAATATAGTTCTTTGGTTCTGGTGGGACTTTCCAAACTTTTGTTCGATATTTTGTGTGCTTAACAAGGGCAGCATTTTGCTCTGCTCGCTTAGTATATATTTTAATATGTGGGTAAAATGTCGCCGATAGCAGCGCCCTTACCGAGTCAACAAGGAAGGCAAACCCTGCATGGAGTTTGTTAGGCTTACTGCATTTGAAATACGTTCATGATGAACCTATATCGGTCACCACATATTGAGCTTATGGTCAGGGGGAACAGGCTGGTGGTGCGCTATCTCAATTGAGAAATATACGAGAATATCATTGGATGTGTAATGTAACCATGCATATATAGAACATAAAACGAAACATAGATACAAGTATATCGAATATAGAAACACACACTTCCCTTTCCCCAATCGACAATTATTCAATGATTATGGACACATAATCCCATAGATTAACCTATTAGCCTAGCTGTTCAATAAATGTTCTTGATATTGAGACAGTTCCTGTGACATATAGTACTGAAAGTGCAATCGCTGGCGAGCTACTACAGCGTTCACAGGCATATTCAAATATTTAATAGTATAATTATGACAAAATTTTACAAACAGAGAGTAAGATTATGTGAACAAAATTGACCTATATAAAAAATAATTAAAGAAATGTGTTTGTGCTGAGAAAGTTAATACATGTACTATGCCTTTGATGACGAAACATGGAAAGGTACATTTTGTTTTTGGTTAATTATCTGATGATGATAATAATGTATTTTATGCTAAATAATGATTATTAAAGAAACCACTGATGTCAAGATCTTAATTTTGTGAAATGCAGGATGTCCCTGTATTTCCAATTATATATGATATAAAGTGGAGTAAAAGTTAGTCAAAGAAATGTTCTTAGAGCCTAATATCATTACTGGTCCTTCATTTAAAATTTAAGTTCTGCAATTGAACTGGAACTTTTATTATAAAAAACTTATCAAACTAATGAAAACGACCAGTAACTAGGATAAAAAGAGATTGGTATGAATTAAATTGACATAGGTCTGGCAATTGAAATTTTTACCTCTTAAATAAGTCTAAGCTACTAATATCAAGATAATATTAAGCTGAAGCAGTCCACGGTAAATGCACCACAATCATGTCTCCCCGCCAAAGTCTTCAAATAAAATATATATCGGTACCGGAGTAGCATAGTGGGAGTCTGATGTTCCGAGTTGGCGGATCCATTATTGATATACATCTGTGGTAAGCGATTGCTGACGTGAAGAACAGGTATCCGTTCATTGTTTATTTTGTGTATATACACACAATTATGTACAGTTCTATACCGGTTTCGGCCCATCCTGGCATTTTCATTAGAATTGCACGAATTTGCTAAGCCAATGAACATAAACAACGACCAGATACCTCTCGATGTTGATAGATACACTATCTCTAAGTGCGTGTTTGAATCATCGATGAATGGCCAATTCAAAAATGTTCACACATAATTACAAAATATAAGGTCATGCAGTGTTGTAGATTCATAGTAAATTTACCCACCTACATGTACATGGTCTCCTCGACAATAAAGCTGACAAAGCCGTGCCACTGCTTAACGGATGAAATGAAACAGAACTTAATAAAAAAGGGCCATGCAGTGGTGTAGTTTCATAGTAAGACCATGCTGTACTATATTGTTATAGTAAATTTAACCACGGGCATCGTCATCCTCCGCCAATACAGCTGACTTGGACAACGCTGTGACATTGTATGACGGCTGAAATGAAGCAAATCAACAAACCTGCTACCCGATTTACCAATTAATTAGCCAATGCATCAATAAATCAACCAGTCAACCGACCAACCCACTAACAAAATCAACAAGCCAATGAGCCAACCAACAATCAAATAAACCAACAAATAATAAACCAACCAACCAACAAATCAACCAGCAATAAAATAAACCAACCAGATAGTAAACTAATCAACAAACGAACGAAACAAGCAAGCAACGAATTAACATATCAGCTAGCCAATTAACAACACACCAACCACATTCAATCAACTAAGCAACCAATTATCTATTTCCACCAACATCACCGAATAGCATTTGAAACTATGTGACAAAAAACACGTCGCATTTTTGAAACGACTTCCAAATGTAACTTTGTAACCCTTTTTAAACAAGGATGGGTGAAACATTTTCATTTCCCTAGTTGGAGTAATTCTCTGATAAGCATTTGTAACTATGTGACAAAAAACACATAGCATTTTTGAAAAGACTTGCAATTGTAACTTTGTAACCCTTTTTAAACAAGGATGGGTGAAATATTTTCATTTTTGGTAACTGTGTGACAAAAAACACGTCGCGTTTTTGAAACGACTTCCTAATGTAACTCCAAATGACAAAAAAAAATAGGGCGCATTTGTAACCGGGTTACTGGTCGGAGCTAACATACGAGCAAACGTTGAGTCGACTCGTAAAAACAAAACACGACGTATTTGCAACCCAGTAACTGGTTACAAATGCGTCGTATTTTTGTTTCTGCACCAAAATCTGCCATATATGTCACCGAAAGCAGCAATTGGGCAGCTCTATTGCCGCGATATAACCAGATGCCAAAATGTGATGCCAATTCCAACATAAATGGAATGGGTTGTAGAATTGAGTCAGCCCACACTGACCGCGTATGGTACGGATCAATCTGTTCATCCGCTTGAGATATTTATCTGCTGCGGAAGACAATTATGATCTCATGGGACCATCTCGCGTGAAATAGTCTCAACATCAGAATGACTGTGTACATAATTATTACTGGGGAGATTCATGGCTTGTTTAATCTATTCCCCAGACGCAGCGACATGAATCCAACACATAGCACACCATCTATTGGATCCGAGCTGACAATCATATAGACACTAACTGCTCTCTATCGATAGTTACAATCTGGAGGACAGCACGTCGAACCACAAAGTGCGCGCTGGCTAAATCACACTGCACGCTCAACTGATACTGTTGGCAATTTGTTGCAATTATTTATTGTGTTGCTATATTGCAGTTTGGACTCTTTCTGCTTTGGTTCGTTCGACTGATTTTTAACGGGAGTGGTGTAGATATAATGGCTGGCTCGGTCTGATATGCAACGGGTCATTGGTGTGGATGTGTGTTTGCTGGGGTGGTGTAGATGTAAGGACTGACAAAGTCTGACAACGCAACGGGTCTTTGGTGTGGGATGTGTGTTTGCTGGGGTGGTATAGATGTAAGGACTGACTAAGTCTGACAACGCAACGGGTCTTTGGTGTGGGATGTGTGTTTGCTGGGGTGGTGTAGATGTAAGGACTGACTAAGCCTGACAACGCAACGGGTCTTTGGTGTGGGATGTGTGTTTTATGGGGTGGTTTATATGTAAGGACTTACTAAGTCTGACAACGCAACGGGTCTTTGGTATGGGATGTGTGTTTGCTGGGGTGGTATAGATGTAAGGACTGACTAAGTCTGACAACGCAACGGGTCTTTGGTGTGGGATGTGTGTTTGCTGGGGTGGTGTAGATGTAAGGACTGACTAAGCCTGACAACGCAACGGGTCTTTGGTGTGGGATGTGTGTTTTTTGGGGTGGTTTATATGTAAGGACTTACTAAGTCTGACAACGCAACGGGTCATTGGTGTGGAATGTGTGTTTGCTGGGGTGGTGTAGATGTAAGGACTAAGTCTGACAACGCAACGGGTCTTTGGTGTGGGATATGTCTTTGCTGGGGTTGTGTAGATGTAAGGACTGACCAAGTCTGACAACGCAACGGGTCTTTGGTGTGGGATTCGTGTTTGATGGGGTGGTGTAGATGTAAGGACTGACTAAGTCTGACAACGCAACGGGTCATTGGTGTGGGATGTGTGTTCGTTGTCTGTCGTATCAAATAACAATTGATGTGACAGGAAAAGTGGTAAAAAAATCATTCCGTAATCATCATTTTATTTAATATGTTAAGAAAATAAAGGTTACAACATAAAAAGCTCCAAGTTTTAAGGCCAAACTAGTTGAAAAGTAGGGAGGAATGTTGTTTTGAGCTGCGGAAAAATTGCTTTGGGTCCTCTTGATCATATACGTGGGCGTAAAAAATGCTTGACCCATTCCTAGTAATTGCAGGAGATATAGAGGATGATCGTTTGCATGAATCTAATAGTTTACTATTTTCAAAGTCAAGAATGCTCATAATTATTGAACAACCCAAGGATCGAAATAGCTTTTTGTGGGTATCCTTCACCTCTACAGGTCAGTAAATACACAACATGTATTAAAATCCACACAGGTCTGTAAATACACCAACGACATGTATCCAAATTCATACGTGTCTGTAAATACACGAACATGTATGAAAGTCCATATAGGTCTGTAAATACACCAACGGCATGTATTCAAATACATACATTTCTGTCAATACACCAACATGTATCCAAACCATTACAGGTTTATAAATACACAACATGTAAGAAAATCCACACAGGTATCTAAATACACCAATTGTTGGTACTGGATTAATGACATTAAATATTAGATATGGTTATTTTCTATATCACACCATGGCAATAATAATTCTGACAAGTTTACACACGATGTATGTCGTTGCCCCAAATGTTCTTGTAAACACTGTATTACCATTCCAAATGATAATTAACTGCGTCATTTGCTACCGGAGTTATAAAACCAAATGTGTGTGCAGACTGAGCACTGTCCGCACAGATATACGGACGGATTGGGTCGCGGCTATACGCCCCGAACATCATCAGGATGGCAGGATCATACTATAATTTGCGTAACGTCTTGAAGCACAAACAATGTATTTATTGATTATTAAAACATGACGACAACGACACCATCAGCGAGAGTGAACCTTTATGCTTTGGTGCTATAGCCTATAGTATGGTGTGTACAACAACAACAGTATGTAATGATAGGTACTACAGATTTATCTACGTCATCACCTTTTCACATAGGTAATTTTGCGGGCTGCTTTCTGGCAGACAGTTATCATAATGTTCATCAGTTTGAACAAAGAAATAGTTGTAGAATTTCCACAGAAAGTAGCTCGAGTTTGTGTCCCTTTACGCGAAATTAGGAGAGATGTAAGGACTGACCAAGTCTGACAACGCAACGGGTCATTGGTGTGGGATGTGTGTTTGCTGAGGTGGTGTAGATGTAAGGACTGACTATGTCTGACAACGCAACGGGTCATTGGTGTGGGATGTGTGTTTGCTGGGGTGGTGTAGATGTAAGGACTGACTAAGTCTGACAACGCAACGGGTCTTTGGTGTGGGATGTGTGTTTGCTGGGGTGGTGTAGATGTAAGGACTGACTAAGTCTGACAACGCAACGGGTCTTTGGTGTGGGATGTGTGTTCGTTGTCTGTCGTATCAAATAACAATTGATGTGACAGGAAAAGTGGTAAAAAAATCATTCCGTAATCATCATTTTATTTAATATGTTAAGAAAATAAAGGTTACAACATAAAAGCTCCAAGTTTTAATGCCAAACTAGTTGAAAAGTAGGGAGGAATGTTGTTTCGAGCTGCGGAAAATTGCTTTGGGTCCTCTTGATCATATACGTGGGCGTAAAAAATGCTTGACCCATTCCTAGTAATTGCAGGAGATATAGAGGACGATCGTATGCATGAATCTAATAGTTTACTATTTTCAAAGTCAAGAATGCTCATAATTATTGAACAACTCTAGGATGGAACTAGCTTTTTGTGGGTATCCTTCACCTCTATAGGTCAGTAAATACACAACATGTATGAAAGTCCATACAGGTCTGAGAATACACCAACGATATGTATCCAAATCCATACGTGTCTGTAAATACACCAGCATGTATGAAAGTCCATACAGGTCTGTAAATACACCATCAACATGTATCCAATCCATTACAGGTTTGTAAATACACAACATGTAACACAATCCATACAGGTCTCTAAATACACAAATTGTTGGTACTGAATTAATGACATTAAATATTAGATATGTTCTATATCACACCATGGCAATAATAATTCTTGACCCATTCCAAATAATTGCAGGAGATATAGAGGACGATCCAGGGAGAGCAGATGACAGTGTTCTCATAGCACACTCGGAGAATATCAGTTGTACAGTAAATGTGGTCTGTTCATTATGCCATGCGTTGCATGGTTTGTAAGAATACAGTAATGTATTGGTCACCACAGCACGTCCAGACATAATTACATGTGTGATATATAACCTATGACAGAGGGTCATTTAATACTAGAATACGCACACAATTATGCAGCTGTTCTTATATACATGGGTAACAGTGCATGGAAATAATGAGTTCATGTTCGTGTACGTATGTATTGTGGACTGTTTATAACCGATATTTACCAATAGCATGGCCACATAATTGTATGATCTACTCTCATGTGCCTGGGTACAAGCCTTTAGTATTATGGGACCGGAACTTAGGCCTACTCGGCCACCTCCGACATCTAAGTTTGTGAACGATAACCGATAGAAACCGATCTCCATACAATAGAGATGTTTCCCTACTCACGATTATAACTAACGATTGGAAATATGTGACCCGCCATATCAAATCCAGTCGGAAGTCGAGATTTTTTTTACCCTGTGCCAATGCATCTTCTATCTATCTATATCTATATTTGCGAATGTCTGTCTGTCTGTCTGTCTGTCTGTGTTCTATAGAAATTCACAGGGGACTATCTAGATGATGCCAAATGGGTCTACTAGGAGTAGCTTTGTACGAGAAAGATAATGGTCGGGGTTAGAATTTTCTAAAGTGACGCCGTTGTTGTCAGGGGCAGAAAAGGGGGAGGGGCAGAATTTTATTTTTTCGCCGATTACCACCAAACTTATATATAATCATCCCCATAATACGAGGAATATAATTTCCACCAAATTGATACACGTTCTTATCCATGATACGAGGAATCTAAAGACATAGTGGCGCTGTTTGTGTGAGAGATGGAGAGGGGAGGGATTGGCACCAAATTTGATAAAAAAATTGTTTTGTCGCCGATTATCACCAAACTTATAAACAATCATCTCCATGATATCAGGAGTGTAATCTTGTGGTTTAAGGATGTCACAAGTGGGGCCATTCGAGTCAGTGGTGTATAGAGATGAGAGGGACACAAAAATTATATCTATATGTTTAGTGCCGATTTCCACCAGATTGATACATATTCTTCTCCGTGATACGAGGAATCTTATCGTTTGGTTTAGATACACCAAATTGGTGCCCTATGGATGAGAGATATGGGGACCTTAAATTTGATACGAATTTGTATACTCGCCAATTTTCACCAATTTTCACCAATTTCATATATATGCATCTCTAATATCTAATGAGTCTTAGTGTGTGCAGCTTGAGTCCGAAATAGGGACGGGAGGGTCACCAAAACTGATACAAAATATTTTCAGTACCAATTACCATCAAATTCAGACACGTTCTTCTCAAATGATACAAGAAATAAAATCGTGCTGTCTGTCTGTCTTTTTGTCTGTCTGTGTGCGTTCTATATATAACTTCACGCGGTACAATCGAGATGGCACCAAGGCGTTCTAAGAGGAGTATCTTTTTACAAGGAAGATAATGGTGCGGGTTAAAATTTTCTAAAATGACGCTGTTGGTTGGAGGGGAAATTTAAAAAATATGGTGAAATAGTTTTGTCGCTGATTTCCACCAAACGAATACATAATCACCTTCGCAATATGGCGTTGTTCGAGTCAGCGTTGCATCAACAATTGATTTAATAAACCAAATTCCACCAAATTCATACACGTTTTTCTCTAATTGTATACCATGAATTAAATCACACTTGGTGTCGTTTGCGTCACGGGTGGCGAGCGGATATGAACTATCATTGATAAGATTGCTATTCGCCGATATCAACATATAAGTTATATACAGTCACCAGGCCATCTCCATATCATTTTAAGTAGTTGGGCGTTCACATTTCACAATCCCGACATATGGTGACCCACAAAGGTCACTTGAACAATTATATCTTCTTAACAGTCATATTTATATGGGAATGGCAATCAAGGCATTCACACAATGAGCTAGCAAAAAGAGATAACTAGAAGAAGCATTAAACGTATATTTATCATGCTATTGAAGAGATACATATATTCGTGCAAAATGAGAGACCTCGAACCGTCAGAGGATTGCATATATATAATAACAAAATTTATTCTGTTCCATTCAATACAGTTTCCACAAAAAGTTACAATTTGTCAAGAGATATGGAAGGCCTGTTCAAAAATAGTGGTTATAGTGTGCAGTCAAATACAGTTTCTTCTGATATACAAGAAAATGCAGTTAGTAGCACAAGACTTTTCAGGATCCTACCAATACTGACATCTGACAAGGGGTTTAGAACAGACTCATCGACTGACATAAACAACTCAAAATCTCGCTCTGTGCCTGGCACATGTAGCTGATATATATGCGCAGTGACATTTCGTTTAAACTAAGAATATTTAGCCAATATATAGCACCATGAACAGAGGAGCACCTGGAAATTTCTTTGAAACATATGTATCGTCATGAAGATATGATAGCCAGGTGTCCTCGAGATCGTAGTCCAACCCTCTAGATTGATTGATACATCTCAATATGTAAAACCCAATTATCATCTTTTATCGAACTAATGTGTTTATGATGTTCATGTATCATATTATAACGTCTAATGTATACGCAGTTGTAAATAAATAAATACTTCATTATTTGTGGAGCGGATTAATCGCGATAAACAGAATGACAATTGACAAGGTGAGCCACTACTTATATTCCATGACTGTAATAATCATGTTTTGTGATGATATTTGAATATACAATTTATGAGAAAACGTATAACACTTTAAGCAAGAGCATTCTATATTCCCAACAAATATCCACAGCATACATTAACCTGGGCAACGCCGGGTAACCCTGCTAGTTCTCTTATATATGCGAGTTGACCATATGCCGCCTCGCATATATAAGAGAATGCATTGGCCTCACAATTTTTTACAATTTTAATAATTTGTTCTTGTATTCTTTAACAATTTTATAATTTCACCCATACAGAGCCCCAGACAAACATGAGCAGACGACACTCTTCTATGTGCTTCTATATATGTGTGGGGCTCCCTGCAGGGTAATGGATGTTTTTTTATTTTATGTCCTAAAAATTGTAAGAAACATTTATTTAAAATACATGATAAAAAATTGTTAAGCCAATGCATTCTCTTATATATGCGAGGCGACCTATGGTGGACTCGCATATATAAGAGAATGCATTGGCACAGGGTAAACAAAAATCCCGACTTCCGACTGGATTTGATATGGCGGGTCACATATGTTGTGCTCCCTGAACGCATATTTCCCGAGAATTAAACAGTTTCATCAATCATGAGGAAGGCATGCTAATGAGTCAGCATTATTGATGAGTTCAGTTAATTAGTTCAACAAACGAGCATAGGTCGTAATGTTGAACGTATTCTCTAATCATTTCCCTCAATAAATAGGGCTTCTTCTGCACTTTTATTTATCTGTCGTTTGCGTTTATCACATGAACATCCCTCCAAATCAATAACAAATCATTCCGATGTACACTTTTTAATTGATTGGGAGAATCAATTTAGTATAGAAAGGGTTAATACTGCCATACAATATGAAAAATAGGCAGCCAACAGTAATTTCTTTAACTGTAATTGATACAGCTTGCCTCTGGGATGGTCAATATCGTTATAACTTCACTTTTGAAAAAAATACACTAAGAAAATTCGAACGCCAGCATGAGAATCCGAGAGGCATGCAGACTTTAAACAAACATTTAACCGTTTCTACACTGAATGGATTCTCCTATTCAATTATACAGAAATACATTGCTCTATTAATAATGTGTAGGGATGTTAAGGTGATAAAAGCATACGACAGATAAATAAAACTACGGAACGGGCCCTATTTATTGAGGGAAATCTTTAGATAATAAGTTTATGAAACATATCTAATCTAACAACACACGCAATATGTCACACGTACATATTTCTAAACATGCCTATTATCTCAAAACAGTTGTGAGGAGAAATCGAGACTTGAGTAAACTGAACAATAACCATATAATGTCTGGAGGGACCATTTATCGTTCCCATGGCTAATTCGCGTGATCGGATCTACTATAAAACATATACGTTATGTTCATCGATCTGTGGGCTTTGTTGAGGACATGCTCCGGGACTTATCTGATTCTTTGACGCAATATACTCGTAGATATCGCAAGGATTCAACAAACGGAATGGCGCAATTGATGGTGCTTATTACTTACCACTCTCATGCACTTGAATCTGGAAATACTTTAATTAACCCTTAATGACGGGAGCTGCACTGGTGCAGCATTAAATACCATGTGCCAGTGTATTCTCTTATATATTCGAGTCTCTCATTGGGAGCCGGGCACGTATTGCCGGGGTGGGTGGTCGATGGGACCAACTTTTTTTTCCCGCAACTCAATTTTGTTTTTCTGCAAGTCTTTTTGACTGTTTTTGCAATGAGTTTGGCTTAAAACACCTCAGAATGTCAATATTAACATAAATGAAAAATTTCATGATGATCAGACAAACAGTGGATTGAATTTTGAAATCCAAGATGGCCGCTGGCAGCCATGTTTTTGGGCCGAATGACCCCAAAATGACTCGTTCCTATTTACATGTCAATGATAAGATCCATGACAAATAGTATGCACAGAAAGTCATATACAGCTGTTTACAGTTAATCCCCCCCGCAAATCTCTGTTTTAGTGTTAAAAGGGGTTAGGTGTCCAAAAATGGTCGGGAAAAAACTGGCGAAAACGGAAAAAAAATTTGGACGCTGGGGTGGGTGGGTCCCAATAAGGGTCAAAAGGATAAAATCAGATACGTGCCTGAATTTTGTTTCCGACCCCCCCCCCTGTCTGCGATCTTTCCAGTGTAACCGACCACGTCTTGGTAATCAGAGGATATTACTTACAATGACAGCCCGCGGTAACATCATTACTCATAATATTGAGGGCATATAGAAAAATAATAAGTGATTACCGATTGGAGCCATATTTGGACATAGTAAACAAATATTGAAATAAGACAGATATTCAGTAAATTGCGGATTAGCAATCATACTCTAGAAATTGAAAAAGGGCGTCATATACCACCGAAGATTCCTGTAGACAAGAGAATATGAAGAAAGTGTGGATTGGAAACGGAAACCGAGGAACATTAAATTTTAAGGTGTCCTATTTACAAAAGCATTCGTCTCCGTTTCTTTGACGAAACAAATAAAGTAAATCATAAGTTTACTAATATGACTGATACACACAAATTCATGTTCGTACTGCGAAATGATAAAACATAAACGTGCGATATCATTGGTATCAAGGTCCGTCTCTTCTCCCCAAAAAGTGTGAAACACCAGATTTACAAGATTTATTCTGATTAAAATAGTGTATAGTTATTGTTTCATATATATATTTATTGTTATTTGTGTTGTGACATCGGCTCCGTGTGGGTGTAATTTTCAATAAACTTATATTATCTTACCAGGTTGCATGCTTGGGCCGAAATAACCAAGTGCCGAACACCTAGGTGCCGAAACGTCCTGAAAGGCAGGTGCCGAAACGTCCTGCACCATGCATATATGAAAGAGTTAATTAACGCCACCGGTGTATACTGTTGGCCAAATTATAGAAATCCATAGTCCTATGTAGGTTTTATAAATAGATAATTTGTTTTTCCGGTTATTTTGGGACGCGTTAAAGTTGTACTGCGACCCCGAGTCCGGTAAAAGCTGTAGTTGGAATGTCCAAGTTCGTGAAAGTTCTATTGACTATGCCGATGATTTGAGAAGCTTTATTGTTTTAGAATATAGAAAAGCTAATCTGGCCGTGTCAAATTGAGCTATAGCGATGGGATATCTCGCAGGACAACACATTTCGGGTTTTCGTGGGGTGTGTATTCGCTGGATGTCTTATATAGTTGCAGTATATACAGTAACTACATGTATTATTTAACGGAATTCTGAGGCGGTGCATTCATGTAACCAATATATTTTATATTATAATTTATATTTATGGCTAATAATATGATCTTGGTGGCGTTACCATTTCTGACTATGGTTTTCTTGTAGAGTGGTGTACGGTTTTTATCCTCGAGTGGGATGCGGAGGATTATTTTTACGAGTGAAATAGACCTCCCATCTCACGAGAGAACAACTGTACGCTGCTCAGAACAGTTAACTGTTTTGTTTATATGTCCGATAGCAGTTTGTTACGACCCTAACCACACTGGAACACATATTTAACCCTTTACCCAACAAACCGGCCAAAACCGGCCAAATAAAGCTTCAACAGCCTAAAATATCTTCGGTCTGTCTCAATAGAACCATACAAATATGGGTATCATTGGAACCGGCTCATTGACCACATTGTGATGGTTACAGTTATGCCCTGTGCCAATGCATTCTCTTATATATGCGAGTCGACCATAGGTCGCCTCGCATATAAAAGAGAATGCATTGGCCTAAAAAAAATCTTTTTTTAACACTTTTTACCATTTTTTCTTACAATCTTTAACAATTTTATAATTTTTAATATGTTAAGCCAATGCATTCTCTTATATATGCGAGGCGACCTATGGTCGACTCGCATATATAAGAGAATGCATTGGCACAGGGCCCTTCTGTTGGGTAAAGGGTTAAAGCTAACACGTTCTTAAAGCTTCAACATCACCAGCCATTTATGTTAAATTAGCGCACGAGAATAACGGAAACAATATCACGTAATGATGATGACGCAATGCACGCTGAGAGCAGGAAAACACATTGACATTGGAATAAAACGTTCGGTCTTCTGACAGCGGGGATACGATTGATATTTTTGACGTAAACAGTTGGTGAAAATATAATAAACGATGGTGTTGTAGTGAAAATTGCAAGGCGTCAGTATTCAGTTAGCGAACGAATGAATGTTCGGATATTATAAATTGTGCAATACCTACACTATAGCGCCACATCTGTTCTATGGATATCTGTTGTAAATTGCTGAATATGAATAAACTAAGGACACAACAGCATCAATTTGTGAACAATTAACAATGTCAAATGCACAATTAAATCTCTTTTATTAAATCTACCGACTGAGTTCCCGGTGCCATTCGGGGTGATTTCTTTTGTAGTCTTCCGTTTAGCGATTACGCCACCCCGACGCCGGAAGCCATCATTGCGCGCAGAGTGCCGTTAATCGGAAATCAATGCGCAGCTTTCCTATACACCCGCGGGAAATAGAGGAGCATACTTTTTAAATGTCGTTTCTCCAATTGTAGCTTTTTTTTTCATTTTGAGGATTAGCATACGAATGGGTATTCCGAGAATATATAGCTTCATTCATTTTGAGCATTAGCATACAAATACGTATTCAGAGAACATATAGCTTTTTATATATAGCGAGTTCATTTTCAAAGCTGTCCCAGACGTTTTAAGAGACGCCATCTTCCACAGACACAACAAACATTCAACATACCTGAGATTGGAAAGAGATATGTCTGAAGGAATTCGAACCTTCCAAAACCCTGCTTGAAGATTAGGTAACTCGGAACGTGCTCGCGACTCGCGAGGTTGGGATAAATAGTCCGTCATCGCTGGGAGTAGGAACACCTCTGGGAGTAGGATAACATCGTGGCGCTTCCGGGAGTGGGGATACGATTATTATTTTGGCAGAAAAAGTTACTGAAAATATAATAAATATTAGTGTATATCTCTAGTGGAATACAAGCCGGAACTATTCTTGTTGACGTTGTCGCCAAGAAAGATGACGTACATTACGTCGATCATCCGCTTCCGGTGAACCCCCCATAATTACTGGTTATTTGTCAGACTTAAATCACAATAAAGGTAGTTATAGTTACAACGAAGGTGACATTCATGGATTGAACTTATCTGACTGAACGGTGTAGAATAAATACAGAACACAACTTGCATCATAATCTCGAATCTGTTATCGAACTCGTTGCGGACGGCGCAAAGTTATATTTCGCTCGAACTACGCTCTCGCGAAATATATCCTTGCGCCATCCGCAATTCATTCGATAAAAGAGTCTCGATTATGATGCGCGTTGTGTTCTGTCTATGCTGCTATTGTAATGTTGTATTTAGTCGAATTCCACGTAATAGTTCAATGCCCGTGTTTACAAGACATGCGAGTCAAAAAACAAATATATACTATTATTATTGACCAAATACCATCAAATTAAGCGAACTTTACAGGACGTAAAACCTTGAAAATAATTATATTTGTTAGATAGGTCCTGATTTTATTCAGGCATATATACTTAACACATTAAAATCCGACATTTGCACAACCATGAGCCGTTCTCAATGAACTGTTTTATTAATATATGTGTAGTTTTTTTTGCACAGACATGAAATGCACTGTTCATTATATTCCACCACGCTCTATTGTATCATACTTGACGATTTGAGTGCATAAATAATTGAACTGAATTTTGCAGTTGTAAGCCTTCTTTGCAGTTGTAAGCCTTCACGAAGTTGCTGTAGACAAGTTGACAATAGCGTCGGGACAGGGACGTGGCTGTACCACCCCCACCAACTTTGGAAAAAAAATTCAATCGTTGGAAATGCTATGCCTGACTATACATTAGTTGCACATTTTACACCTAATGGTCTCAAATTGATCGCGGTGTCTGAATTTCAAACCAGTTATATTAGTGGGGGAATATGACCAACAACAACATAGTTTTCTACTTCTTGTCAAATGTTTGTTCTAAAATGGCCACCAGTTCTGATCAGTAACGAATTTATCAAGCTTAAAGGGGTACTGTACGCCATTTTCATTAAATTTCCGGTGATAACAACGATCTAATATCGATAATATATAGAAACATAAGTAATTTGAGTCGTAGATGTATTCTGTAAACGCTCAGGTTAATAGGCTATCTTAAAATTTAATAATTTAAAAGTTAATAATTTGATATAAATTGAATTTATGACTGGAGCCATAAAATGGCGTCGACTAAATTACGAATTTCCGTGTACACGAAGTAATCAAATAAAGTAATTGAGGGATACTGGACTGTTAAACCGATCGCACACACGATCGTTTAAACATTATGATGATATGGGGAGAAAACTCAAGCTACTCACTGACTAGTGACGATACAATAACTTAAATGAGAATATGGGACTAGTATGCATATAATATAACTTTAATTTGATTCATTTAGTTGAAAACTGTACAAAAATTACTCGACAACGACAATTTGTATTTTTGCATTCCGGTAAATTTGCCATCCGTAACACTACTTCGTACTCAACAGACTTTCAAATAATGGAAAAAGTGTTACCTTATTCTCCGACTCGGAGACTATAGAAACCAACAACAACATGTTGGGTACAGTATCCCTTTAAGGGGGTTTCATGTTGGGAATTTCCAACATTTGGACATGTTTAGGTACCAGTTGAAAAGCTGGGGGGAGTGCAAATGGATTTTCACCACCACTGGAGTTTGTCCTGATTCAAGGAGCCGGGGTGGAGAAGTTGTGCGTTTCAAGGTGGACTCTCCTCCCCAAAAGGATGCCATCTAGCTACGTCCCTGCGTCTAACTGAATTATAACCATGTATCTACTAGGTAGCGATCTGTATATATCACAAAGCGTATGGCTGCACACGAATCAATAGCCTATCTATTTTGCTCTTCAATGTGTTGTCTTGCGTGCACCAATTAATTGTCTACACCAGCGGTCAATATAATACAACGTATTTAAAATAGTAATCCGTTGTTCTTTTTTTGTGAAACTTCAGCAGCGCTTGTGTACCCGAGTACTATCAAACCCGTTAGGTAACAAGAATCCGCAAAATCGGCCGATTATTTATTGTAACTACAAATTTTGTTAAATATAAAAAAAAACTGTGGATTTGCGAGTAACAATTGACACATATAGTTCCAAAACAAGACGTGAGGGTTTCCAGGAGCACATCAACACATTCCAATTGTATGTTGCGGGGATGAACAATTCGACATTACAAATGCTGATTAACAATATTTAGACATTCTTGGTATCGGATTTTTTCAATAGTTTATAATTACAGCAAACGTTTATATCCCGGTGTCGGAATATCGATTTTTCATAATTGACGTGCTGACAATGCAGGCGAATAGGTGAACGTCTTACAGTGAGACATTTCATTAAAGCGCTATGATTCTAGACACCATTATATTATATATTCGCACATTCCATATCATTCACTTTACGTTTTGTTTAGTAGTTTTACGTTTAAAAAAAACTTTCGGTGTTGACAATTATTCCGGACCATCAGTACTAAGAAGATTTGTTGTAATATGCATATACATGTAGTAATAACAGATTAGTATAATTTAACAATTTGTAAAAGTTTCATAGTATTGACCCCTGCAGTTCGGACTTCTCCCCACCTTGGAATTTACAACTTGACCACCCTCGCCCCTTGAATGAGAGCAAATCCCTTGCTGGTGAAATTTCATTAGTACCCCCTCACCTGGGGTTGAAACTTTTCATCTTGTCAAAATATCCAACATATTCTCATGAAAATAGGTTCATATTGGACGTAAATATTCATATTGGACAATTTGATTCAGAAATAAGCCCATAATGAGCGTATATACTCGTATTCCGTTGAGCGTACGCTAGTCGTTTCGATGAAAATGGAGATTAATAATGCCAATATGGGCGTATTTCGTATGGAATTGTCCCATATCGGACTGTTTTAAAAAACGCGTCCATAAAGAGCGTATATTGAGGTTAAATGATGTCAATTTCGCTAATTAAAATACGCCCGCTATGTGTTTATTTTAAAGAGAACAGGCCGCCGTCACCGACTGTCTGTCTTGTGTCTACAACTCCATTAAAAGTTGATATTTTTACAAGCCAACTCAATCAAGACTAGACTCCTTCGATCCGGTACCGTGTGCTAATGATCCAATCATTTGACGGCAATTTCCAATCGAAATCGAATGGTGTTCCTAAATACCAGTGTATGTATTGTCTTCCATTGGGAGCAATGCCCACAATGATGTTGTGTGCCTTTTCAACCTGCTTATCGTTGATGATATACTAATACAAAATAATATTTATATACACTCTTATAACTAATGTGTAGAAACATCAAATGTGTAAACCCGGTTATTACACATAGAAATGTGTAGTTTTACATACACATACATTGACCAAGTGCCGTTCTACACATAATGTGTATATTTTGTTACACACAATTGTGTAAGAACGTAGAGCATGCGCATTGCGGTGCCTTCAGTTTCATAGTCTGCTTCGTGACGGCCATATTGTTTGAGTATATTTTTTGGAATACAATCTACAGCGATCGTAGACAAGGATGTAAGTTCAGAATTCCAATTTGTGGGTTAAGTATTAATAGTATATGAGGATTTATTTGTTAAAACTTTCATGGCGATTACTGCCCTTAGACTCTTGTTATGATTGTTGTAATAATACTAATATTATGCAATCATGCCTCGACCCTGGTTTGTTCATTCAAAGCAAAAACTCACAGTACAGAACAAAATACTACATACCACTATGCACCGTGAAAGTTTTAACATATAAATCTGCATATATCTTTAATACTATACCCACAGGTCGGACTACTGAACTTGCATTTCTTGTCTACGAACTGTATGTGTAAGAACCTACACAAAATGTGTACGGGATATGTGTTGATTTTATACACACAGTTGTGTATAAATGTGTAAAAATTTACCCATTTATGTGTAAAAATTGTTACACAATTTGTGTACGAATATGAAACTACACATATACTACACAAATATGTTTAAGATCAAAATTGAATAATGATTGTGTAGCAGGGCTACACATTTTGTGTAGAAAACCTACACATTAGTCATAAGAGTGTAGCGCTTTATTGGTGAGAGCTGATACCCACTCCCGCCCGCATTGTTCTTAGCCTCCCGTCGCATATCCAGCAGTTTTCTGGCTTCGTTGCGTCTGTCAGAAATCTATAACGTGGGACATCTGGACCGTCTGGTCTAAAGTAGTGTATTTATGCGTGTGAGTGTGAGTTTCACACGGGGACCAAGTAAGTACAAGAAAATCAATGTCAGAAATGGTAACGCGCTCAAGATCATATATTATATACCCATGATTGTAATTATAGAATATAAAATATATTGGTTTCGCGAATGACCAACTCAGAATTCCGTTAAAATAACAATAACAACCAGCACCCAATTAACGAACAGGCGACCGACTCGGCCGTCTCCGACCACAACCTCCAGTGGGCTGCAGAAAGAAAAATGTCTATCAAAGTTGAAATATAAGACTTACAAATTATCATTTTCATTTCTTTTATTTGTAATTGACATAGCTTGTCACAAACCAAAAATCAACATTATTGACATAAACGAAATTGAAATTCCTAACTGCACCTTTTACCGGACTCGGCCTCTAGGTCGCAGTTCGACTTTTAAATCCGTCCCAAAAATTCCCATTTCTATAAATAAAACCCCCAGCGCCCAGGAAAAACAAGAATATCTACATTAGTATACACATACTGCAACTATCAAATTATCAATCCAGCTAATACACACCCCGCGAAAACCCGAAATGTGTTGTCCTGTGAGATATCCGATCGCTATAGCTCAATTTGACACGGCAAGATTAGCCTTCCTTACAATATCCTAAAACAACAAGACAGCAAGACGTAAGGAAAAAATAGTTTATTGTTGAATATAAAAATATAATTTGTATGAAAAAACGTTCATAGCAAATCAGTATAAATCACAGTTCATAGCAAAACAGTATGAATCACAGTTCATTGATAGAACAAACCACTATTATGATGATCGTGTCGTTATTTGTTTAAAATACGTATCAATTGACATATACGCACACGTTCCCTCATTAAAATCAATATATTTCGAACATTTTAGGCGACCTCGGCGAATTCGGGGATCTCCGCAAATATAACTCCGCAAACAGGGACCTGCTGCGAATTATCACAACCGGAAAAAGGAAAAACCAATTATCTATTTATAAAACCTCCACAGACACACAGCTATGTAAAATTTGTCCACCAGTATACACCCGATGGGCGTTAACAAACCGCAATACCGTTACACGAATATTTCCGATGTTCATCAGGCAATAACTGAAGTCGACACTTCATAAAACAAAATACGTAACATCAAGCCGATCGTGCGCGCCTATACGTCACTTCATGCCCATAGTTTTGCACGCTCTATAGCTGAGTGTTGCTATTTTGGAATTTGAACAATATTATTATGTTACTTTTAAAGGCACGGGCGGCGTTCGTTGCAGAAATATTCATATTTGTTCAAATCGTCATCAACAGAAGGAATATTAAAATATATATAGTTTTGTTACTCTTTATTATTTCCATATCAGGAAAACAGTAACAAATAACGCTCTTTATGTTTACCATATCCGGATCTAAACAAAAGCCAGGTTCTGTAACGTTTTTTTGTTTTTGTTTACATAACAAAGGAAACACATTTGACAATAACATATACTGTTTATGCCATATATCTGATTGGTATAAGATCAAAGTCTGTCTATAGTTTACTATTATTTCTGTTTATGGTGGTTCCGACGGAGATGAATATTTTAACAGCATACCCACCGCCAACGCCGCCCGTATCTTTAATTGTTGTGGCAGTTTTGAAAAGTTGTTAATGTTCTATTAAAATGTACTGTTATACGATTATAAAAAATGACTTGCAGATCGATTGGGGTCATTGGTTTTGACCGGCGGGAGTAATTAAACAAAGTTCCCGTGATTCGGGATTAACTCACTTTGCTTAATTACTCTGCCGGTCAAAATCCAATGAACCCAATCGATTTGCAAGTCATTTCTTAAGTACACGTACTATATGTGAACATCGGTCGAGTTCATTACTATTTGGAACCTAAAATGGAACGAAACTTCATATAGATAGTTATGACAGAGAAGGATGAATAGCAAACAAGACACTGTAAGCGCAAATTAACCATCATCAATTTGTAACCAGGTGTGACACCGGGGGAGGTATCAGGGGGATCCACAGCCCCTATCGGAGGGTTACCCCCCCCCCCAGTCCGGGAGATCTGAAGTCGTCAGCGCTCTATATATAGCTCCCTTGTGTCGGGGATCGTAGCAACTGCGTCGGGAAATCCTTGCGCAGCCCTGTTTTAAACCAATAAATGGACATGGCTCATTCGAACCTCCAAATTTTTTCTGCATAATTTGGATGGACGGATAGAATAGGTCGATAAATTGATATACCGGCTTCATATGCTCAGAAAATCACTTGCCAAAGTCACTGCCATTTTTCAGCCATTTTCATCTGTTCCATGTCGTTCAAACGGCTGGTGTGTGTTTGGGACACAAACACCGTCTTCACAGTTGTATTTTTCATTACTTCAGTCCGTCTTTTTGGGCTACATAATTCTCGTAGAAAGGTGGTTCAAATATTTATCGACTTATTTCGATACTGTGAAAAATTCAAAAGCTAATAAAATTATCTGTATTTTGGAGCGCAAACCGCAATGTGCCTATAAATACATGTATATATTATCAAGAGGTTAATATTCATATTTACCAGGATATATCGGACAAAACACACATCAAAGGATCGCATTGTCAGACGGGGTGATGTCGTGGGCCTTGTTAATAGGGCTTCAGATGAAAGGTGATATATCGATCTTTTGAAATTTCAAAATTTCATAAGTGTGAATCTGAGCATGTTTTACTGAAGGCAGTTTGTGGTAGACATCAAATATGGTCAATCTCTTCCTAAATATGTTTTATATTGTTTCCGGGGTATATAATAATAAATATGAGTCGAAGATACCAACATGTCCGGAAAATAATTGATATTGTATGAACCCATCAACAACAATAATGTTTACTTTATTTCTAAGTGTGTCTCTAGAATTACTGTAAATTAAAAACTGTTCTGCCAGAAAGGGTTTCTTGATTGATAACAAACCATGTCGTGTCATATCGTATCGCACCGTTTGTGAGATCAAAGACATGAGCATGTGGCACATATACATGTATATATCAATCGAAGTATGTGGAGAGCTTCGTGTTCTTCTATAAAGTCGAACCCTTGATCGTACACACGTATATCCATCATGTAACAATTCCACGGAAAGCAAACAAACTACGCAGTTTAGAAAACTACTGACTACTGACTACCCACTTATGGACCTACCCCCCCCCCACTCAACCACCAGTTCTCTACTATTGGTCTTAACACTTGCCTAACATATATGATGAAAATACCACTTTGCACAAAACCCTGCTGCGACATTAGTTGAAACGAACAAACAATTACAGAAAATCCATCAAATGTTATATTGTGGAGTTTATGTTGGAGCTCCGTGGTCCAGTGGTTAGCGCGTTGGACTTGTCTTCGCTGTCAACACAGCGAGGCGAGTTCGCGGCTGGCTGGTGGTCTGTTATGAGTTTCCACACAGCAGTGGCTTGGCCGACTTGAGCGATGTGCAATTGTTGGATTGTACACTGTTTGAATCTCGCGCCAAGTTGTGACCCTTGAGCAAGGTCGCTCGTACTGTGCCTGCTTTGCACCACCCATGCATTACAAGGGTACCTGATAATGAGCAGTGAAAGATCTTGTCAGTATGGTATCCTCGCATACTCCCGGCTGTACCTCCCCATGTCCCCGGGGAGCAGTAGATGGTTACCGAATGTTCAGGCTCATCAGGGTAATAATTGTAAAACTTTGAGCGCTTTGGGCCTCATGGGAAAGGCGCTTTACAAATGCTATACAGTATTATTATTATAACGCTTTACCAAATCAGCCATAACCCATATAGCAATATAAGCTCTGGAAGGCACTACACCAAGCACCATACAGTCACACAATCATGCATGCAAATATGTTCAGCTGTCATTTTGTCAACAGTTTGTATGCATAATTTGGTATTGGGAGAGCGGCTTTATAAGTCAACAAGCAAATCAAATATGTTTCAAGTCAAAACTCAACAATAATATCGTATCGTATAAGATTAAATACATGGGCATGTGGCGCATACAGTAATGCCCTAAATAATCGACTCCTTAACCACAGCAGAATTATGGGTAACTTTTCAGGATTTAGTCGCAAATATGGCTTGTAGCCATTCATCGGAAAGCTCTCAGTGAGAGCTTTCCGATTAATGGCAACAAGCCATATTTCCGTGAGAGCTTTCCGATGAATGGGAACAAGCCATATTTCCGACAAAATCCTAAAAAGTTAACCATAATAATTATTCTGCTGTGGTTAAGGATTATACAGGGCATTGCTGTACATGTATATATCAACACAGCATGTGTATAGTGCCTCGCGTTCTTCTATATTGTTAAACCCTTGATCCTACACGCATATAAGCATCGTGTAGCAATTCTGTGGACAGCAAACAAAGCACCATGAGTGTTTAAGAGTGGTTTGTAGGAGTGAAGCGATGAATTATTTTATGGTAGAGAACTTTATTGGACCACGTCAAGGAGGCCCCAATCACACAAGCAACCGTTGTTCATCACAGTCAATGGTGCAATATCTCTTTGATGGGCAAACAACTTTCTAAAGTAATAACCTTGCAGCACACTCCATTATGTATTCATCGACCATTCAGCTATATGGGGCCTGCAAAAAACGTCAGCTGTTGCAGTTATAAAAACGGCCATCGAATCTATATTGGCATCATCGAGATAAAAATGAAGCCATGTCCTATCATTTAATAGCTTATCAACTTAAAGCAACATGACGGTTTGCGCTCCAAAATACACTTAAAGACACGGTTGGCCTTGGCGGTGGGTATCCTGTGAAAATATCTCCACCCGTCAAAAACCGCCACAAACAGAAAGAACATCAAAATGTAGATAGACTTTGTCCGTATACAAATAAGAAATATCGCATAAACAGTATGTTATGGTCATTTGTTTGACCATTGTTATGTAAACAAAGGCATAAAAAGTAACTTTTCTGGTGTTTGTTTATATTATGATGGTAAACATAAAGAGCGTTCTTTGTTGTTGAATACCTGATATGGAACTAATAAAGAGCGTTTATGCCATTTGTGTGTGATTAGCCAGTAGCATTGTGTTGTCTTCTGTAACAAAATCAGGCTCTTGCTTAGGTAAAATATAGTAAATCTTTATGATAACATGCTGTTTACGCGATGGTCATGGTATATATGAACGGAACTGTATGCGTTTTAATGTTTTTCTGTTTACGGTGTTTGGAACAAATATGAATATTTTCGACAATTAAGGCCGCACGTGCCTTTAATAATATGCTTTCCAAATTTGTCCCGGTATCGAAATAGGTCGATACAAAGTTGAACTACCTTTCTAGCAGCTTTATATGTCATAGAAAGACACATTGACGTAATACAAATGCAATTTAGAACACAATGTTCGGGTCGCGAACAAAATATGTTCCATTTGTATTAATCCGAATTCAGGAATTGAAAACGGAATGTCCGGAAAAGGTATTTTGCGTTACCTTAACCCTTTACCCAACAGAAGGGCCCTGTGCCAATGCATTCTCTTATATATGCGAGTCGACCATAGGTCGCCTCGCATATATAAGAGAATGCATTGGCTTAACACATTAAAAATTATAAAATTGTTAAAGAATGTAAGAAAAAATGGTAAAAAGTGTTTAAAAAAGATTTTTTTTAGGCCAATGCATTCTCTTATATATGCGAGGCGACCTATGGTCGACTCGCATATATAAGAGAATGCATTGGCACAGGGCATAACTGTAACTATCACAATGTGGTCAAGGAGCCGGTTCCAATGATATCCATATTTGTATGGTTCTATTGAGACAGACCGAAGATATTTTAGGCTGTTGAAGCTTTATTTGGCCGGTTTTGGCCGGTTTGTTGGGTAAAGGGTTAATATGAAACTATTTAAAAACTTCGTTTTAATCAGTACAATTATGTAGTCACATAAACGTTTAAGAGTGACGACGGCTTTTGATTTTCTTCCCATGGTCTACAGCAAATGTTGAGTTTTTTACTCCACCGCCCACTAAAACAATTGACACACCTTAAACGAAACGATATCAAATTTTCGAAAAATATAAGAAACAAACCATGTATTTTCAGCGCTATATCGAGGAATTTGTTCTGAAATTATTTCGCCTAAATATGATTTTAGAAACCTTTTACCAAGTTATGTATACGTCATTTTGGGATTCGAACCAGACATGTCTGTTTAAGGCCCCGCTGCACTTATTTGAGTCTGAAATAAGCTCATCATAGTGGACGTACAGTAATGCTCTAATTAATCGACCTCTTAACCACAGCAGAATTATGGGTAACTTTTCAGGATTTAGACGGTAATATGGCTTGTTGCCATTCATCGGAAAGCTCTCGGTGAGAGCTTTCCGATGAATGGCAACAAGCCATATTTCCGACTAAATCCTGAAAAGTTACCCATAATTCTGATGTGGTTAAGAGGTCGATTAATTAGAGCATTACTGTATATCCGTTATTCTGATTTATGGCGCGGGCCACAGTGAAACACACTAGAGAGAGAGAGAGAGATAGAGAGAGAGAGAGAGAGACAGAGAGAGTACATCTGGCTAGTCGATTTAGGTTCCTATAGAGAGCAATTCAGATTCAAATTATGCCGATGTGGGTTTTTTTTTTTTTTTTTAATAAGTTCAATATGCGCTTATTTTCAAGAGAACAAGCTGAATAATCGATGTGGTTGTAAGAAAGGATACCTCTGTGGACGTTTAAGGCAATCGATTGAGTTATGTCTGGTTATAAATTCGAAGGGTCAGCGATCATAGTTAATTATATTATAATTAATTATTACATACATGTATATACATATCCCTATCCGAATTTACCATGTAAATGATTGAATGTATACATTCCGAAAATAGCAGTTTATCCCCACAGGCTACAAGTTACAAGCTACACGCTGGACCTCTCTATTTACTCTATTTATGTATAAGTAGCATTGTGGATGTGGCTAGTGGGTATCAGTTGGGGGTATACACATTCATATTACCAACTGCACCCCCTTTAACAAGACCAATCCATTTGCATGCAAACCCTTGGGTTGGAACTTTGAAACTGGTACATTGTATATACCTAAAGCGTTTCAACTGTTGGAAATTCCCAAACTGACCCCCGCCCCCCATTTTCTAACTGATGTTCATTTTAGACCAAAAGTTAGGCAAAAACAGTAGAAAATATGTTGCTAAAAACAACATATCCCCCCTCATTACTAGTTAGAAATTCAAACAATTGTAATTGCAACCAGCTGTTGAAAGGTTTGACCAAAGTTAGAGGGCGGGTGGGGTGGTGTGGGGTGGATGGTGGATGGGGCTTGGTGGTGGGCTAAACACAACTCAACCCCATGTCGGCACGTCCCTGAACGGTTTCTCACATACGAGCAAGACCACACATAACTATTCTATGTTTACGATCGTTAGTGCATTGCGTGCACCAATACCATTCCATAGCCGGTCGCTAATCAATTAGCCCAGACTGTGCGTAATTTACATAACATAATCGTTTCCCATTCCGTATTCCATAACTCGAGTATTGTTGCCCATCTGCTTGTTAATGTGTTTTACATAATCTCTAAACGAAGGGTATCAATAATTACCAGTCAATATCGCACAGGAGTGTTAAGAAACAACACCTCTTCGTGATACTTGAATTGAATTGTCCGATTAAATTTTTCATTTGTTGAATCTTTTTGGGCGCGGAGATAAAATGGAACTTCTGATTCTGGTCAAAAAACTTCGTTCCATCAAACAAATGGTACTTTGATTCGAAGCAAGAATCCATAAAACGAATGATGTTTTAATTCTGAGAAGGAATAACTCCATTACTCCGCGTTTGTTCCGTTCGACAAAGAATCACTGCCTCTATAGTGCATATGTTCTAGTCCACTGTTGGTTCACACAGCCATACGGGCACTACTTTATTCTGTCGCTTTTAACACTTTCTATACTAAATACTCGTTGATGAGTAGTTCCCTTATAATCTGGTCGTTGAAGCATTAAACATAGAATAAATTGTTTTTTTCTAGTGTCATATATTTTGTCCGGCGGAATGTGGGGAACAATATAATGAATGTATCAAAGTATCAAAAATCCGCTAAAATCCGCCTTGGGGGAAACTTTTCTATACAATACGCCGTTGGTATCTGAAATTGTTGAATTTCTGCGGTAGGTGCACAAATTAATGCCAAATTCGTAATAAATTAAATATTGAAAAACAATGCTTAGTCGTAAACCATAATTAGAATGTAGAATGTATGGCCCAAAATGGCCGCCAAAATGGACATAACTGAATGAAATTTACATTTCGTGCAAAATTAAATAGCTAGCCACATAAGAGTGAACAAATGCTCGAGTGGGCAATCGAAAACAGGGTATCATGCACCGGTTAAATCTTGATTTGTTTAGCGCCCAAAAATGGAAAATTAACGCAGTTTTGTATGTATTTTTATCTTGAATCGTGTGACAATATGTGTAATTAAACAGTTACATGCGATTTAATAGGGATGTGTTGATTCTGTGACCCTTTCTAGAAGCAAATATATATGTAGTCAGAGCAGTCTCACGAATGCGACCGATCATCATTTATTTTGATATCTACAACATCAACACTTTCAAATTGCACTGCTACGGAACAATATGAGATATATGCTGCATATGCATGTAGTGCTGGGTAAAATGTGAAGATCATAGTGTCCCCGTCTCAAAATAGTTGTCAGATTTGCCTCCGATCAGTTGATGAAACACGAATATTTCGCTTTTAACACGAGAATGTATGGTGGCATATTATGAATGCAATTGATTAAAACATAAAGGAGTACCACAGACTATCTTCAATAAATTATAAACTTGACCAACATTGTTTACATGCTCTGTGGCGGATGCTGTGTTTATAGCTTGAAATAATATTTTGTTATATCACTAAAGCCACATCTACGCCTCTATACCATAATATTGTTTTTCGCATACTTAGGATAATACACGATTGCATGTTTCATATACTCTGATACCGAAGTGACAAAATTATACCAACTTTTTTTCAAATCTCCACACAAGAGTGTTTATGTCATGTGTATCGATCTCTCCTATACTTGGAGGTAATAAAGATATCTCATACCTGAATAGAAGACAGAGAAACATGTATTATTGGGATTGTTTTGTTGAAGAATACAGCGCTGCGGTGTTGGACACTCGATTTACACTAATTGTGCCCCAACGGCCTCGGTGCCTTATCCCCCAATTAAACACATCCAAACGAAATTAAATTCTTATATTTATATAGTTTTTTCCTCATTTATCTTCATAAAGTTGGTTTGAATTATTCAAATTTGTCGTGAAATCTGACTAATGTATGGAGATGATATATCACGCGACACTTAATATTGGCCTAAATAATCTACATGTGACGTATCGATCGATTAGGTTCCAACGGCATGCGCGTTTAAACGAATGGATGAATTAATGAATAATGTATTAGAGTGACACGAATATCTATCATACAAGAAAACTGTCACATACTACATGCATGTGACCCTAAAATAACTTGACAATATACATCGATACTACGGCCATCAAGGCGTATCAGTTACTTTAAACGGAAAACATATATAATATATATTATAGTGCAAACTGTGGTAAATTTTGATTAACAATCCTACAAAGACGAGTTTGCCTATATGTTGGTAAGAACTTCGTGTATACAGGTAGTTTGCTGTCTGGATCGGAAACTTTGCATCTATGATAACTATAGTCATAGCAGCGTAGCACAATGATTTTCATCTTCGACCTTGCGGGCATCACACACGCATCACAAAACCGTTAACCAGAGTCGTCGACTCCACCCCTGGTCAAGTGGTCATGTTAATGTGCTATGATGCGGTTGGGTCCTGCTGAATTGCTATGATGATGTTAGGGCAAACTGATGCTGTTAACAAAAAGTATCGTTATATTTTTTTAATGTGTATTTTTATATAATCTGAAAATATCCAGGAAAAACCCATTATGCGTATCAAACTTTCAAAAACATAACACTTACTGCATGCTAGGTATATATAAAACAACCGAGTACGAGTTTGAAGAGATTGCGTTGTTTTTGTAGCGATATATTGCTATTGCAAGTAATTCCACAGGATATACATTATGGGTATAAGTATATAGAGGATCTCACACGAGTTTCTATTTTATACGGAATTTATCAACCGAGTTCACTAAATTCGATTTGAGCCGAGGTTTACCGAGGCTCAAATAGAATTTAGAGGACGAGGTTGATAAATTACGTATAAAATAGGACGAGTGTGAGATACCTTTTATCACATGATCAAATAAACCCGAAGCAACGCGAAATATTCATCGAAAACAACAATCATGAACTACAGCGATAGCAAGTTATTTGAAGAACGCCGTGACGTCATCGCACGCGCTGATATTAAACGTGTCTATTACCGATAATTATGAAACTGCTTTTATGGCCAAATTATGTGATAAAATAGTTTACTGTTATAATCAGCCCATCTGTGAGTGTGTAATAACAGTCAATAATGATATGATTAAAGTTCACGTTGAACATTATATTTCTTTCGAGTATATGAACATTGAGTATGAACATTGAGTATGAACATTGAGTATGAACATTGGCCGCATGTTAAATAGTTTCATAGACACTCTCTATAGCACTTATGGAGTAACGACATATGTGACCCGCCATATCAAATCCAGTCGTAAGTCGGGATTTGTTTTACCCTGTGCCAATGCATTCTCTTATATATGCGAGTCGACCATAGATCGCCTCGCATATATAAGAGAATGCATTGGCCTAACAATTTTTTATCATTCTTTTTAAATAAATGTTTCTTAAAAATTTTAGGACATAAAATAAAAAAAACCATCCATTACCCTGCAGGGAGCCCCACACATATATAGAAGCATATAGAAGAGTGTCGTCTGCTCATGTTTGCCTGGGGCTCTGTATGGGTGAAATTATAAAATTGTTAAAGAATACAAGAAACAATTATTAAAATTGTAAAAAATTGTTAGGCCAATGCATTCTCTTATATATGCGAGGCGACCTATGGTCGACTCGCATATATAAGAGAATGCATTGGCACAGGGTAAAACAAATCCCGACTTACGACTGGATTTGATATGGCGGGTCACATATACGCATTGTATTACTTCGTGTGTGAAGGCGATTATTCGTTTCATGTAGAACATGAATTCCAAAACTGGATTTCATTTTACTACTTATTGCTTGAGACAGCGTTAAGCGGAAAATATTAGAAGATTAGAGGAGATGAATACACGTCAAATTAATAGAAATATATGGAAGCATCACACATAAACCATGGATAATGCCACATGTAACCAATTATTCATGTTACCGTGAGTGCCGTATAGTGAACACGTACACTGAGAACTTTACAGTTTTGAAAGGTAGCTTGTATATATTCGGTGGCCTGGGGAATTGCCAATTAACACGAAGCTACGTTCACACAGCTGGCACACTTACCTGGAAACATTTCATGAATTTCGCTATATATGATTACCTATTGAACACTTTTGAGTAATAAGTTTGGGAATTACATAATATCTGTCTTAGAGTGTATATCACTTAAGCCGACACCATGCACACGGTGCAACAATTTTGGGCAATAAAATGTCGCATCGTGTGTGGTGGCACGTTTCTTGTTGCACGCAACAAAATTTTGTTGTGGAACATTCTTGCAGCAGATCAAATTAATAAGATTTTGTAACGTGTTGCAGCCAATCACATACAGTCATCCAATCACATGATTGTCGCATGGTAATTTCACCTCCGGGTTTACCCCAAACTTGATCGAGGCGGCCATTTCGAATATACGCCTCGTCTGAGAATAAAAACACCTTTTAATTCATAATAGAAAAACCGTGTGTTACTCAATAGTCTACAGATTGAAGGACATATATACTAGACGTAAGCTGCTTTCACAGACCTGCGACTGACGCAAGTGGCCAACACAGGCGGATATCGTGTTACAGGCGCAACGTTTCAAACCAGACATATATCATTATCATTGGGATTGCGGCTGACCCATTTAAACGCAACCGATTTCAAAACTTTTTGAAATCGGATGCGTTTAACTGCGTCAGCCGCACCCCCAATGGTATATGTACAATATGGTTTGAAAAGTCGCGCCTTATCCGATAGCACAATGCATTGGCCGCATGTGTCAGTCGCAGGTCTGTGAAATCAGCTTTAGATTACCCCGAGCGGGTTGGAGATAATAAACTACACTGTTTTCATTGTGAAATCTATCTGACAATAATTAGTTTTTTTTGTTTAACAATTTGAGTCCCATGCACGATAAACAAGCCACACATGTACATCCTATTTCGAGATCGATAAATTCATTCGACCACTGGGTAATAATTGCAATCTATAGTCCCGTGCAATGTATATCATTAACCCTTTACCCAACAAACGGCCAAAACCGGCCAAATAAAGCTTCAACAGCCTAAAATATCTTCGGTCTGTCTCAATAGAACCATACAAATATGGGTATCATTGGAACCGGCTCATTGACCACATTGTGATAGTTACAGTTATGCCCTGTGCCAATGCATTCTCTTATATATGCGAGTCGACCATAGGTCGCCTCGCATATATAAGAGAATGCATTGGCCTAAAACAAATCTTTTTTTAACACTTTTTACCATTTTTTCTTACATTCTTTAACAATTTTATAATTTTTAATGTGTTAAGCCAATGCATTCTCTTATATATGCGACCATAGGTACATTGGCACAGGGCCCTTCTGTTGGGTAAAGGGTTAATCTACCTTTTTCATCGACACGACTTACCAGATTCACACCCTTTATAATGTGTTTTCGCTGCGGCCAGCACCATTCAACGGAATAACGGGCATACGCTAGCACACCAGGGGCTTATTTCATAATTAAATCAGTCCAATTTGAACCTGTATGAATATTTAGGTCCAATATGAACCTATTGCACGAGGATATGTTGTATAAGCAATATACATAATACATACTAAATACTGTTATATGTTATAACCATTCGTTTATTTATTTTTAATGTACAATGTGTTCATTTTATTCTATTATCTCGATATTATAAGTGTGTATCGTTGTATGTATCACGTGTCTTTTTTTAAACACTTTTTACCATTTTTTCTTACATTCTTTAACAATTTTATATTTTTTAATGTGTTAAGCCAATGCATTCTCTTATATATGCGAGGCGACCTATGGTCGACTCGCATATATAAGAGAATGCATTGGCACAGGGTCGTTCTGTTGGGTTAAAGCACCTAATAATATTAGATTATGAATTTGTCCCGGTATCGAAATAATAAATATCGATAAATACTCGAACTACCTTTCTACGAATATCAAATGTTACAGAAAGACGCATTTAAGTAATACGAAATACAACTTTGAACACAATGTTTTGCCCCAGCACATTTGCACGGCATGCAGTGGAACACAAAAGAGCGTTCCGTGTTAGTTTCTTCCTGATATGGTAGAAATAAAGAGCGTTTGGTTCACTTCGAAAAATTCAAAACAGCTGTAAAATGTATGTTCTTCAAAACGGTGTATCAATAGTTCGTGTATTTTAAACCTATTTTATAACGCTTTCAAATTACGTAGAACAAAATTGGAAGCTTGAATGAGCCATGTCCGTTTAAATATATCACATTTAATGATATACATTGCATATGACAATAGGTTGCAATTATTAATTTCCCAAGTGAGTTATGAGATAATTCTGTCAGCGTCGACATTTTGTTGTATGTTGCCTGTTGATCGAGTCGTGTGCGGTGGCTTACAACAATGTTGTGCAAACTATGATGTTGCAGGCAATGTTGTGAATGTTGCAACGTGTGCGGCAAGACTGTTCTCCCGAAAATACACTCATTTTTGAGTCGATAATGTGCTAAAATAAGAGCATTCTAGGCACATTATCGACTCATAATGCTGAGTCGATTCTAAGCAGATTATATGCTCATGACTTTTCAGGTGTACGCTCTTTAACATGTGTTTTCAATGTGGTCTGCGCCATAAAACGAATAACGGCGATGAGTCCATTATCTGCTTATTTCAGAATAAAATAATCACACATCATGTTCCTATTTCACATTATAGATCGATTATGTTCTTATCTGCGCGACGATATGTTGGCTTGATTGGCTTTATTATAGCGATGAAATCATTGTGCGCGACGGACTTTATTGTAGCGATGAAATCATTGTGCGCGACCGGCTTTATTGTAGCGATGAAATCATTGTGCGCGACCGGCTTTATTGTAGCGATGAAATCATTGTGCGCGACGGACTTTATTGTAGCGATGAAATCATGTGCGCGACGGACTTTATTGTAGCGATGAAATCATTGTGCGCGACCGGCTTTATTATAGCGATGAAATCATTGTGCGCGACGGGCTTTATTTTAGCGATGAAATCATTGTGCGCGACCGGCTTTGTTATAGCGATGAACTCATTGTGCGCGACGGGCTTTATTTTAGCGATGAAATCATCGTGTGCGGCGGGCTTTATTATAGCGATGAAATCATCGTGTGCGGCGAACTTTATTATAGCGATGAAATCACACGAGTTGTTGCATGATTAATTCTTGCCATTTATTTCAATTGTATAATAACGTTAGGAACTACAAAGATCTCATTGCGTATGTAATAAACGACCGTGGAATAAATAGAGTATATACAACGAGTCCCCAGTTTATAGCGGAATTTACAAAACGTGTCCAGTACATCAGGTCTGTGCCGAGGCTTTGGTGAGGTCCAGACCTAATTTACTGGACGAGTTTTGTAATTTCCGCTATAAATTGGGGACGAGTTGTAGATTTTATTTATTACATGATCCAAAACCTCGACAAAACATACTTAAATCAATAAATTAGACGCGAAATTAACATCGGCTTCTATAAGGCATGCCATGACGTTTCACGTAACTATGCGTTTGTCCGCGTAAAGAAATAATCCCAGACGAATAAAGACTCTTTGATGTAGTTAATGGCGTATATTTATTGACATATTTGATCAAACTCTTCATTATAGTTTGTTGGAAAAATATTGGAAGCCATAGTATTTTGAGACGTAGCTTACGGAATGTGAACAGACGACAAACCACAAGTCACAGGTCACTGGGCAATAATTCATGTTATTAAATGAACGTTTAATATCACAATTTATAGAATGGGTTTATTGAATGGAATAAGGGTAGGCTCATGTAATAAATGCATTGTCATTTACATGATGACGGTATGGCAAACTGATGCTGTTAAGAACAAGTACGATTATTTTTTCTAAAGTTGTCATTTTCGTGGTGTTCGGATAATCTGAACATATCCAGGAATAGACATTGGCTGCGGACACACGTATCACAGTAGCGATGGCATAATATGTGTGACAATTTATTATGGTGAAGTTTGGTGACAACTGGTTATCATAATTAATATGCCATAGCTAGCTATGTCGCCCGCTGCATATTCGCACAATGAGCCCTCCAAAGTTCGTTATTATCAGCATTTTTCTTGTTTTTGGTCCTTGTATATAGTTCGCTTTGTTTATTCCAGATATGAGCTTGCAGCTGCATTTCCTCCAACACAGCTTCATCGGCCCACATGATAATATTAGTGGAATTATGCGTAGAACTAAACGTCGCAAAATGAAAAACGCAATAGGGGTACTGTCTTAATACGCATGAAATTAATATAAGTGGATAAACATGAATTGAGATCATATCAACAAAACGTACTGTGGGCATGATATGTGAGTGAATGAGGGTTTGCCACTGCCAAACACAATTCTCGACGATCGAACGTGCAATTATATATATCGTAGAGAACACAATGTAGCAAAACGTAATGATTATAGAGCTCAACCTTGGTGAAACGCAATGGGTTAATTGGTCAAGTCGACTCGTTGTGCGGAAACTCAGCGGGCAACATGGCTATAGCTATGGCACAGAAATACATGTATGACGGCCAATTGTCACCAATCTCCACCATAATAAATTGTCACACCTACTATGCCATCGCTACTGTGGTACGTGTGCCCGCATCCATTATGTGTACCAAACACTCTAAAACATATACATTGCAAACATATGTTAATACTGGTTGTATTAGTTATTGAAAATCGACGATAATCACGATGGCTATTCACATCTAGTTGGAAACACCAGCGCAGCCATTTATTCAATTTTCAAAAATATATATGTTCTTGAACGTTTCAGACACTTAACTGGCTTTTTCTCAAATCGCCCGGATTAGCCAAACACCGCGAAAATGACAACTTTAGTAACAAATAACGGTACTAGCCTTTTCGTAACGGCATCCGTTTGCCATATCAGCATCATAGCAATTCAGCATCACCCCAACATCACAGCAGACTAGCAGGACCACTTGACCAGGGGTGATTTTGTAAGGAGCTTGTCGTTCGTATATCTAATGTGAAGCGCTTAGGGCCCATCTGACATTTGGGACACGCGTTATATAAGCACCAGTATTATAGTATATCACATGAGACCCCTATTATATAATTTAAAAAGCCATTACATATTTCCGTATGTCTCACAAGTGATGAATAGGCGCGTGCTTCCCGGGATCACTTGGCATCGCGCCAAACATTGATTTCGGCGGATTAATACTTATTCTAAAAGCCGCACATGACACCAACACCAGAAAATAAATGCAAAATGATTGCTTTCTTTATTAAAGTTACATTATTGTCCATCTTCGTTGCAATAACGAAAATGGACACACAAACAAAGAGGCACATTGGGGGACTATATTTTCCGTCGCCAGCCAGAGCGCGCAATACTGTCGTACACGGTTGTGACGCGTCTAGTTTTTTCAAGTGATATTCGAGATCTTCAATTCGTTATTTTTGGTATATACTCGTTTGATGAATTTGAATCACAATTCGTCTACAACTCGGTGTGAATCACAATTTTCAAACTCGTTTCATAAAATCTCATATCCTTATAACTCTTTGGAGATCCTCTTGATATCATAGCAAACGACTCTACGACGAATTACCCAGACAGATATAGCAGCGTGTGCACGCACCCTTACCACAAGCAATCGCGAACTGTTATCACGTGGTAATGGTTTGATACCAATCACATGAGCAATGTCCAACCTGTTCTCCTGATAATTCACACATTATCTACTTATTAAGAATTTGTTTTAGGTAGATAATCTGCTTAGAATCGTCTTAGAATTTTGTGTCGATAATGTTCTGACAATGAGAGCATTTTAGTCACATTACCGACTCACAATGAGGAGATTATAAGCAGATTATGTGCGGACAATGAAACAATTAAGCTGTTCAGATGTACGCTCTTTAACAGCCCGCGTCATAAAACGAAATAACGGGTATAACTCCATTATCTGCTTATTTCAGAATCAAATAATCACATTATGTACCTATTTCAAATTATAGGGCGGTTATGTGCGTATCTGCGGGAGGATGTTGCAGCCCAATACTCATTGGGCCCATGTTCAGTCCTTTACTTTCCATGTGTTAATGATGAAAACCGTATTCTTGCCATGCTTGTAAACCGTTTATCTTTGCATAGTTTTTGGCCTTTTTGTAAGATGTTACACCATTGCCGTCAGTTGGGCATATACGTAATCTAAAATGTGAAAATATTATTCCGCCACTATGCCAATTATGCTATACTGACATTTGGTTGACATTATAATTGTCCCCATGACACACTCCTCCACAATGAGCACCCAAGTCAGAATAGACATCGCTTGCGTGCGGGTTAGTAGTTTGGGGCGGACCCTCACTTCTCGTGGCATTTCCAGTAACCCTTGATTACTATTACAACAAACAATACAGCCTGTTCGCCCGAAAATTTGCACAGTATCTGCCTATAATATAACTTGTTTTAGATAGTTCTGCTTAGCGCACATTTTGAGTCGATAATGTGCTGAAATGAGAGCATTTTAGTCACATTACCAACTCATTATGAGGCGATTCTAAGCAGATTATGTGCGGACAATGACACAAATAAGCCAACTCGCGACATAATATTTAAAAAAAAAACTATTTTGAAATATCAGGAAATGTTGGAAAAACGTGCGTCTGGCCATTAACACAGCGAACCTGGTTCAGAAGGACAAGCGGTTAGCCGCGAACCGTTTAAGATTCATCTTGGACCTGGCTATCGCTCCTACACGACCAAACGGATTGTTCTGATCCGTCGATGTAATTAGTTAGAAAGGGTGACGTGGTTAGAGCACTCTAATTTGATGGAGACCGACTCGTGTCAGAACATTATCCCTTGGCAAAAAATATCGGGATGAAGAATCCATCAGTGGAGATTGAAGTTAAGACGTATTTAGCACTGTTAGCACAGCCGTAGCGGTGACCCGGAATTACTACCTGGGGCAGTGTAATTATTCCAACACCAATTCTAGAAATCAAGACGGATTTCACCCCCACTGTTAGGTAATTAGTAAACCGGGAATTGTAACAGTATTCCTCATCTACTACATATCGTCAGATCGATGTCCGATGGTTTTTTCGAACGATTTCATGTCGGCTCGCTGTGCATTAGTTTAATTGTATGTAACGTATTTAGTCCGATGCAATGTCCAAAGGATAGTTGTCATCAACAGCAAGAGTCTTAAGGCGAAGGCTGTACAATCAGACTGTTTATGCCAATCACAAAGTGCACGACAAGACAACATATCCTCGTCCAAATAGGTTCATATTTAACCTAAATAGTCACATATTTTCATATTGGACTGATTTTATTTGAGCCCATAGTGAGCTTGTACCCGTTGTATTCCGTTGAATGGCGCGGGTCGCAATGAAAACGCATTGTAAAGAGCAAGCATATGGTAAGTCGTGTCGATGAAAAAGGTAGATTAAATAATACCAATATGGGCTTACTTCGTATGTAAATAATAGTCCCGTATTAAACTATTTTAAAAACCGCGTTTTATTTTTTTCATATATAGCGTATATGAAAGTTATATAATACCAATATGAGCTTATGTCGCTCATTAAAATAAACCCGTTATGTTGTTATCTTCACGAGAACAGGCTTCTGAAGCAAGATTCTTAAGGCGAACACTCTTGCTGTAAAATCTGTTTACGCCAGTCATAAAATGTATGAAAAGAACCATTCTATAATTAAGGAAATGGGATGTGTGGTACAGTACCGGTCAAAAGAAGTGGTATATTAAGCGCGATATTTTCCCGCCCAATATCGCAATAATATTGCAAGTGGAAACGCTTATAAGCGCGCCGCTTGCGATATTATTGCAATATTTAGCGCATAATATCGCAATATTTCGCTCTTAATATTACGATATCGCGTGCTTTAAATTGTGACATTTAAAGAAAATTATTGCTTCTTCTATACTGTTTATTGCATAATCGAAACAAGTTTTAGATTTGTATATAATTATATTTGTAAATGCTATATGTACACTATATGCACAGTATTTATATAATAGAAATATAACACTATCGGGTCTGGTGAAATTTTGCGCCGTAATATCGCAATATTTTGCGCTCAATATCGCAATAATAAGCGCGACAATGTTTTGGTATTGTGCTATAATCGCACCTTTTTCTAAATTAAGCGCGCTCAATATCGCAATAAAGGCGCACCTCAATATACCACTTTTTCTGACTGGTACTGTATGTGCAGTAGTCGGGTAGTCCGAATTGTTTCTTTCCTACAGTGAGCTTGTAACATTAGACTTGAGGTAATAACCAAAAATGTATGCTGGTTGTTGAGTACACATTAAAACGTATGGTGGCTGTTGGGTAGAAACTAAAATATATCCTGGTTGTTGGGTACAAACTAATACATATGCCGGTTGTTGGGTACAAACTAAAACGTATCCTGGTTGTTGGGCACAAACTAAAACATATCCTGGTTGTTGGGCACAAATTATAATTTTTCAGCAGTCGCAATCAGAAATTGGTCCTGTTGTCAAATGGCACGCGAACCATGCACTGCAGAGTGTGCACCGAGACAGGTTGGTCACGTTGTTTCTTAGCAATGTTTGAGTTCATGACCTGGAGCACACACCAATTTATTTGGTCTTGCCATTTTCTTGAACGGCCGTACATTAATGGCGATGTTACTTATGTAGTCAGTGGTAGTGACATGCACCCAATCGTCAAACCGCTTGAAGATCAGAACATAGCTGTTCAATAAAACATTTTATAATCAATTTCTTTGACATTCTGTGCACATATGTCAACAACTGTGGAGCCAATATCTCCGTCTTAGATAAATGAGCTATATCGCGGGTTCAGAACACAGCCCTGCTACTATTATTGTTTGAGAGTAGTAACGAACACAGCCCTGCTACTATTATTGTTTGAGAGTAGTAACGAACACAGCCCTGCTACTATTATTGTTTGAGAGTATAGTAACCAACACAGCCCTGCTAATATTATTGTTTGAGAGTAGTAACCAACATAGGTGTCTGTGCAAGAGATGATAACAGAATATTTTGGTTCCACCAGGAGAGCCATTATCTGTCCCAGTCCGGATTGCATTGACCTAGTTTAATTGTTCAGCAATACTGTGAAGGGTCTGATCAATAACAAATACGGATGGTCTTTAGACTGTTATTCATCGCAATTGGGATGGACATGTTCTACCCAGACACACACGTGATAGGTCGCCTGAATTCACACATACTTCGAAAGCATCTCCGCACGTTCAGTGCGTGAAAAATTAGGATTTGATTCTGAAATAATCTCCTGGTTAGCTTATACTCGTTATCTCGTTGAATGGCGCGTGGCCGCAGTGAAAACCTTTTGTAATGAGCGTGACTCGGGTATGTCAAGATCCGTGAAAAAAGGTAGATTAAATGATGCCGATATGGGGATATTCCTTATGGAAATTGTCCCATATCGGTCTGTTTAAAAAAAGACGTTTTACGTCCATATAGTGCGTAGCTTGAGGTTAAATATCTCCAATATGACCGTATTTCGCTCATTAAAATACGCCCGTTATGTGCTTAATTAAGACAGCACAATGAACTCCCGAGCTCGCGCTGGTGAGAAAATCAATCTAGACATATCTGGAAAAGACTCGGCCTATGTTCATCCAAGAGGAATGGGTTCAAATATCAACGGGAGCCGATTGAAAATTTCGATTGCTTTTCTTTTCGCTGAAAGCCTCGTTTAAATTGACTCGGTGAGCTGTGAATATTTGCACATATCGCCCTAGCAGACTTCAATGTCAGTTCATGTTGATTCATCTCACACTGCCGACACCATCCTCACGGTCGAATGTACAGAAGAATTAAATATCTATTCCAAGTTCGCATCTGCTGATAGAAAAGAACGTTTTAATTGAAAAGAGCATTTCAGTGGAAACACACCCATACCATTATTCTGGCATGCACCATTAGTATAGATAGCGCGCGTTTACTTCCAATTTGATTTTACACAAAGTTAACTCAATTTTCGACTAACCACGCATTTCTCTGTCATATCGTCAACTCTGCGTAATGCCTAATACACGATCGTCAAGGAAATTTCAAATCATCCTAAATTGCCACATATCCTCGCGGAAATACGCACATAATCGACATGTAATGTGAAATAGGTACATATTTTGATTATTTGATTCTAAAATAAGCAGATATTGGATCATATTCGTTATTTAGTTTTATGGCGCGGACCACAGTGAAAATACATTTTAAAAAGTGTACACTTGAACAGTGGTGAGTTGGCTTATATGTGTCATTGTCCGCATGATATGCTTAGAATCGCCTCATTATGACTCGATAATGTGACTAAATCATTTTCATTTACAGCACATTATCGACTTAAAATGAGGCCATTCTCAGCAGATTATAAACCTAAAATAAGTTATATTGTAAGCAGATATTGCGCGGGTTTTCGGGAGACCAGGATGGAAATTGATGCAACGTTGCAAAGTTTGGTTTGGTTTATTGGTGGCCAGCATCATCTCAGACATATCACGACCTGGTCAGTTTTATTGAAGAACAGAAAACAGAGGAGGTTAAATTTATTTCAGCATAATTTATTGATAACCAAAATATTGTACATGCGTTGTTTAGAGTATGAAGGTGGAATAAATAATAAAAATAAATACTATTTACATAGTGCTTTATCACAAATGACCCAAAGGGCATACATTTCTACTAGTACCCTGCCCTCTATAACACGTGATACATACAACGATACACACATATAGGCCTACAAGAGATAATAGAATAAAATGAACACATTGTACATTAAAAATAAATAAACGAATGGTTATAACATATAACAGTAATTAGTATGTATTAAGTATATTGCTTATACAACACATCGTCGTGCAAATAGGTTCATATTGGACCTAAATATTCATACAGGTTCAAATTGGACTGATTTAATTATGAAATAAGCCCCTGGTGTGCTAGCGTATGCTCGTTATTCCGTTGAATGGTGCGGGCCGCAGCGAAAACACATTATAAATGGTGTGAATCTGGTCAGTCGTGTCGATGAAAAAGGTAGTTTAACCCTTTACCCAACAGAACGGCCCTGTGCCAATGCATTCTCTTATATATGCGAGTCGACCATAGGTCGCCTCGCATATATAAGAGAATGCATTGGCTTAACACATTAAAAATTATAAAATTGTTAAAGAATTGCCAATGCATTCTCTTATATATGCGAGGCGACCTATGGTCGACTCGCATATATAAGAGAATGCATTGGCACAGGGCATAACTGTAACTATCACAATGTGGTCAAGGAGCCGGTTCCAATGATATCCATATTTGTATGGTTCTATTGAGACAGACCGAAGATATTTTAGGCTGTTGAAGCTTTATTTGGCCAGTTTTGGCCGGTTTGTTGGGTAAAGGGTTAATAATGCAAATATGGGCTTATTTTGTTTAGAAATAATCCCACATTTGACTGTTTTAAAAACCGCGTTTAGGTCCACATAGAGCGTATATTGAGGTTAAATAATGCCAGTATGAGCATATTTCGTTCATTAAAATAAGCCCTTTATGTGCTTATTTTAAAGAAAAAGACTGGCATATCATAACTCATCTCTCAAACTTTTACTAAACAATTGCTCAACGCCGATGTCAGTACAGCCTCAAGCAACGTTGAATACATTGATGAGTAAAGTAGTTCTACTCAACTTTGAAAATGAAATCGATCAACAACCGACTGTTAATCTTGACTAACGCTGACTGAACATGTATGTAGCTAATGTTGAAAAATAATGAGTAACTGACACATGTAGCCAACGCATGCGGCTATCGGATTAAATGCGCACTGTTTCCAACCATACACATATCACCGGAGGTGCGGCTGACGCATTTAAACACAACCGATTTCAAAATGTTCTGAAATCATACGTGTTTAACTGCCTCAACCGCATCCCGGTGATATTTATATGAGTTGAAACGTTGCGCCTAACCCGATAGCCCCATACATTGACCGTATGCGTATGCGTCAGCCGCAGGTATGAGAAAGCAGCTTTATTCATACAAAAGGTGCATGAGTCGAGTTGGCTGGGGATATACCTTGGGATAATTCTCGAAACTGAACCGGATGGTATTCAAGAATCAGCGACCGAATTGGAATATCGAGAAATTAATGAATTTCCAGAATTAGTATATCTGGTTTTGGTCTGATTAAAAAATCGGAATTATTCTGTGATATAAACTTATTAGTTTGTTTCGTTTCTGTATTGTCTGTGGTGTCCATGGTATAACGTTAATTTCACAAGTTATTTTGATGCCGACACAACACGACATAATATATATTAGAGAATGCATTGGCCTAATAATGTGTTTTTATTATTTTTTTTATAATTGTTAAAGAATATAAGAAAAAAAAATAAATTATAAACATTGTTATAGAATGTAAGAACAGATAAGAATGTAAGAAAAAAAATGATAACAATTGTTAAAGAATGTAAGAAAATAAAAAAAATGTATAAAAAATTGTTAGGCCAATGCATTCTCTTATATATGCGAGGTGACCTATGGTCGACTGGCATATACAAGATAGTGCATTGGCACAGTCTCTTTATTGTTGGGCCGGCGCAGCTCCCGCCATGAAAGGGATACACAAGAAGGACAATTAACATGGATCTGCTGTTAGAGATACAATACTGGACAAGCGTGCTCATATTTAACCAGTTACAGAATAAACAAACCGACTACACGAGATGACGAATGAAGGCAGTGTTCAGCCTATTCTTGCGAAAACACACACATTATCTGCATTAATACAACTTGTTTTAGGTAGATATCTGCTTATCGCCTTATTTTGAGTGTATTATGTACTGAAAATTAGATCGTTTTAGTCACATTATCGACTAATGAGGCGATTCTAAGCAGATTATGTGCGGACAATGACACAAATAAGCCAACTCACGACTTTTCAGGTGTACGCTCATTAACATGTGTTTTCATTGTGGCCCGCGCTGTAAAACATAACGGATATGAGTCCATTATCTGCTTATTTCAGAATAAAATAATCACAGTATGTACATATTTCACATTATATGTCGATTATGTGTGTATTTGCGCGAGGATATGTTAGAGTGCTACATGGACAGTCTATACAATTCTTAACCATGTATTTACCACATGATCACGAACGAGTAGGTCCTTAGGAAATGTTCATATACAGGTAGTACTTTCAACAGACGATGTTTGTTGAACTGATTTTCTGTGCATCCCCTAATGAATATAAGTCTTTATGTCCTTGTATTATCTTTTCGTCTGTATGTCGTCTGATTTTATCCATGTACATCCCTCGAAATAAAAAATAAACCATTCCAATGCAAACTGTTTTAAGTTGGTGGGAGATTTTGTATAGCAAGTGCTCAATTTAGGTGCCTGGATTCATATGGGCGCCATAGTGACATGATCACAAACATTGAAGTAACTCAAACAAAATTATTTGATTGAAACATAATCTGCTTAGGGTCGATAATAAACTGAAAATGAGAGCATTTAATGTAAATCACATTATCGACTCACAATGACTCAATTATAGGTTTATCATGTACTGATAATGACACATATAATGCGACTGATCAGGTGTACAATCTTTAAAATGTGTTTTCACTGTGGGCCGCGCCATAAAACTGATGGTATGGGTCCATTATCTGATTATTTCAGAATCAAATAATCCAATATGAACCTGTTTGCACATTATAAGTCGACTATGTGCGTATTTGCGCGTGGAAATGTTGAATAGATAGGAATTGTTATCGAAGATGCTATGCTCTTGGTCAAGTAATTATGAGGCAACACCGATTTGTAAACTCCTTCGCTGATGTGTCAGGGATATATTCGTTAAGATATTGTCACATGAGGCGTGTAGCACACAAGAGTGGTAATACTAATTTGTTTTCAAACAGAAGTGACTCTGATCGAAAGTAAGATTCCACATTGGAATACTCGAAGAGTCGATTTTTATTTTGGATTTTTAACTTATGAACAGTTGTTTATTAAACGCAATCAGTAATTAAGCATACCTCTGCAACATGTCATGATATCGTATATAACATACGTGTATATACACATTATATCTAGTACGAATTGTGTATGTGTGTTGCTGACGCAAACAGCTCATATTACCACAAATCTAGCGGCTGGATCAACTTGGGCAAGATAGCAGCGCCCAATTGCGAGGGCTGTAATTATTTTACAAAACTGGGAAAGTTCATAAAACGTGAACAATTGCGATAGGTAACATGATTATCGTATTCAGTGAAGGCCAACTCCGTGTGTTTGGTTATAGGAAAATGAATTATGTCATCTGCGCTTGCAAGACAATATTTTGGAAATTGCTATAACAACTGTTTTTCCAATTTAAATATGCCTTAGCTCAAACATAGCTCTATCAGATCGAAGAAGCTTATTTACTAGCTCAATGAATTTAGTTCTCAGTTCCCAGTTCGTTATTCAGCCTCCGATTCAAATCTTTTTAGTGTCCAGTCTTATTTACTGGCATTCTCTCTGTCTTGGTCTGCGTTGGGTTTGAATTATGTCATGTTTAGTCAAAAAATGGGTACAAACCAAGGGCTCAGTATAATTTGAAGTACAGATTCCCCCTTCCAGGTTGGCCAAAATTGCTGGAAATAGTGTATTGCTACCCAATGGCAAGTTTAATTCGTTAACTGTCTAAGTTTCTACTTCGCAGAGGTACTAGTATGTTTTAATATACAATAGATGTTCATCTCGAAATAGATACAACTGGTAAGCGAATGAGCATTGCTATCTGGCATTGTTGTTTTTTTTATTTATATTTTATTATTAATTTTTTTTTTAACAATGTTAAATTGAAACAAAAACGATAGAACAAGATATTGTTTATTCTATTCCTGACATAAGACATATAAGATTTACCAGATTTACCAGTATAGAACACATTCGTCGACTCATTAGATATGTACATGCCATTTTCGTGACTCATCTTTTTGTATACTGGTGAGCAGTGTTCGCGCTGTCGGTAGCCAAATTAGCCAATGGCTAATCTTTTTCGAATTTGGCTAATAAAAATTTCATTTGGCTAAACTTTTGGCTAAACTTTTTTTGACCCAAAATGGAGACGGAAAGCATGGAGTCAGAAAGCTAATTAATAAAAGCGCTCAATAGATCGACATTCAAGACGAAGTTAGGAGACGAAAGTACCGGTATTTCGTTATTTTCGTACTTATGAAATATCGTTCCGTGTGGCGGCTGTACAAAGGAACATTATTCTAAACAATTTCCCTGTGCTACTCACCGTGCTTCATGAGGATTCGTCGGCTAAATCCACTGGATTGTATAAGTCTATAGCTTCCTACAAATTTCTGTATGTTTCACATTTCCTGAAGGATGTGCTTAAGGAGACGGCCATTCTCTGTAAGTTGTTCCAATGCTCTGTGATCGATTATACGGACATCAATCCACTCATATCAGTAACAATTTCCAAAGTTGAGAAATTCACAAAAACGCCAGGACCGTCATTGAAGAAATTCCTGTCTGAAATTCCTAAAGTGCCACATCAAGATGACGGTTCCGAGTTTGAGTTTAGCTTTTCCATTTCTGGCCACGACATAAAGGATGGTGCCAAACTTCGAAAGGACAGTTCGTCAAATGCAGTTAAGTTTGCCACAAACATAGTTAAAAACCTGAGAAGTCGATTCGCAGATGACAAAGATTCTTCTGTTCTTGTTAGTTTGACTAAGATGTTTGACATTCGGACAACCGATAAGCAATTGACCAAGGAGCTGACGACCCTGATAAAGTATGCACTGCAGACAGACGATACATTGTCTGCAGATGTGGTCACTGATGAAATAATTTCCTTCCGTGCATTTTGTAAAACAAAGAAAGACATTAATGATGTAGACGATGGCTGCCAGTGTGCATTGAAATACAGAGAACTGTTTCCAATCGTAGGGCAGTTAGCGGAACGCTTTGTTTGTGTACCGGTTTCTACCGTGGACTGTGAGAGAGCCTTCTCCACTCAGAACATTATCAAAACCAAGTTAAGAAATAGACTATCTGTTGAATACTTGAATCAGTTGATGAAAATTTGCCTTGTTGGCCCAGCTATTTCGGAATTCGATTTTCACCGGGCTTTCTGCGCATGGTCCGACGTGAAATCCCGTCGTATTTTATATTAATGTTTTGTGATATGTGATATGTTCGTATAATATTGATTTTAAAGTTGTTTTTGTGTTGTTTTAATTATGTTTTCATTCTGAGTATAACAAATAAAGTTTAAAACAAATATTTTAGTCATTAATTGTGAACCGACCAGAAAACGATGATTTAATTTGGCCAAAAAACATTTGGCTAAAGTTTTTTTCATTTGGCTAATAAAATTTTCATTTGGCTAAACTTTTGGCTAAAGTTTTTTTCGGTCCAGCGCGAACACTGCTGGTGAGCATTCATTACCACTTGTCGAATAAACTGGTTCCTGCTCTAACACGTCGACAAGCTCAACATATAGTAACTTGACCGTGATTGCAATGTACCAGTCTGCTGTCAAGTAAACATGCAGGTTATCGGCACAGGTTAACCTCATTCTTAACGACTCGGTGTTACGCCGAGTTATGTAGTAACTGACGAGTTTTGTGGTAGCGAGTTATGTAGTAACAATCGACGAGTTTTGTGGTAGCTCACGAGTTTTGTAGTAAAATCGACGAGTTATGTAGTAATTTCAGGTTACGAGTTTTGTGGTAAAATATCGACGAGTTTTGTAGTAAAAAACAAGCAACAATTTTTATTCAGTTTCAAAGGCGCGTTTAATAAAATCTTATATAGTAAATGCAATGATTTTTGTGTAATTGTTTGTGTGGTTGACGTTAATGACACTGTAGCTCAACTTGATGTTGGTCCCTCGTCACTGCTGCGCCGTTTCTCATCAGATCTGAGCCAAACTTCGTACCTAGAAGTACTATGGCCATGTTATTAACTTGGACCTGGTCCCCATTACAACAGACGTCGCATTATGACGTTAATACCCAAAAAACATTGCATTTACTATATACGATTTTATTAAGTCCAAACCCGCCTTTGAAACTGACTAAAAATTGTTGCTACAAAACTCGACGACTCGTTAGCTTGTTTTTTACTACAAAACTCGTCGATATTTTACTACAAAACTCGTAACCCAAATTACTACATAACTCGTCGATTTTACTACAAAACTCGTGAGCTACCACAAATCTCGTCAGTTACTACATAACTCGGCGTAACACTCGGCCATTTCCGCTTCGTTAGTAAATATTGTTTTTTTTAGCGAAGCGGAAGTGGCAGCCCGTTCTCCCGAAAATCAGCACATTATCTGCTTATTATAGAGCTTATTTTAGTTAAACAAATCTGCGTAGAATCGCCTCATTTTGAGTCGATAATATTGAAAATGAGAACATTTTAGTCACATTATCGACTCATAATGAGGCTATTCTAAGCGGACAATGACACAACTATGCCAACTAACGACTTTTCAGGTGTATGCTCTATAACTGGTGTTTCCACTGTGGCCCGCTCCAAAAAAACAAATAACGGATAAGAGTCCAATATCTGCTTATTTCAGAATCAATAATCACTATGTACCTATTTCACATTATAGGTCGATTGTGTGCGTATTTTCGCGAGGCTATGTTGGAAATGGCCGAGTAGTTGAGAATGAGGTTAACCGATGACAAGACTACAGTTGTGTAAATATGATTTGGAGCGGCATCGAGTGGATGCGGGATGAATCTATGGGAGAGAATAAAATGGACACCGGGCCCTGATTGGTTAACAATGCAACACACATCAACCCTATAAATTCCAATATGCAAAATATATATTGGCAGAGTAATTAACCCTTTGTAGAGAAGTTTGAATGTTGCGGTGAGGTCTAAAAAAAATGTTTAGTGCGGTTCTGACACTAGTTACGAAAACACAATATTTAAAGGCGAATTCCTTGCCTGTCGGATATGATCTTTTTGCCAATAAAGTTACCGCAAATGCCAGTCTTTCAAATTTAAAGAACATTCTGTCACCCTGTGCAAATGAATTATCTTATATATATATGCGAGTCGACCACATGTCGCCCCACATATATAATCGAATGCATTGGCCTAACAAATGTTTTATTATTTTTATAATTGTTAAAGAATATAAGAACAAATTAAAAATAATGTTAAAAAATTGTTAAAGAATGCAGGAATAAAATGACAAAATTGTTAAAGAATATAAGAAAACATTATAAAAATTGTTATAGAATGTAACAAATTATAGGATTGTAAGAAAAAAAAATGATTAAAAATGATACAAATTGTTAAAGTTAAAAACATCCATTACCCTGCAGGGAGCCCCACACATATATAGAAGCACATAGAAGAGTGTCGTCTGCTCATGTTTGTCTGGGGCTCTGTATGGGTGAAATTATAAAATTGTTAAAGAATACAAGAACAAATTATTAAAAAAGTAAAAAATTGTTAGGCCAATGCATTCTCTTATATATGGTCGACTCTCATATATAAGAGAATGCATTGGCACATGGTAAAACATATCCCGACTTCCGACTGGCTTTTGATATGGCGGGTCACATATATGAAAAACAATTACAACACTGTAACCACTAGTAGATCAGTGTATATCGCCTGTGTATTACATTACCATATGCATATCTCATTTATAGTTTCGCTTAACACCAAACGGTACCAAGTCTGACACGACTGATCGTCGGTGATACTAATTCAAAAGCACCCCGGCATATGGTGTAGCAAACATGTCGAGGAAGATGACCGTAAAGACACAGCGTACTAAGTCATCTTTATATTGAAGAAAGTGTCTTAAAAGCGCCTTTTATTGTAATGAAACGCAAGTGTCCTTTATAATGTTGTCGACTTTTAGATTAGCGCGCGTTATAAGTTCTCAGAGGAAACCGTATAGATCAATAATCACATTAGCTGTACGTTAATCACAATAGGGATGAAACTGCTTGGCAAATGAGGCTTTGACATTCAGCATTTTTCACAGGCACCTAAATGATAGGGACTGAATGTCACAGGGTGACACTCTTTGTAGAGGACACACATTTAGCCATTGTTTTAATGACTAAATTTATCAGAAGTCACGTTTGAAAGTGGGGGAATGGTCCAGTCTTAACAACGAATACTTTATTGTTTGTACGTATATGGTTATAACAACATATCCTCGCACATAATCGACATATAATGGGCACTTAGGTGTATATTGGATTATGTGATTCTGAAATAAGCTAATGGATTCATATCCGCTATTCCGTTTTATGGCGCGGGCCACATTGATAACACTTTTTAAAGAGCGTACACCGGATAAGTCATGAGTTTATTTGTGTCACTGTCCGCACATAATGAACCAATAATGAGGTCACATAATGAACCTATAATGAGTCGATAATATGACTACAACGCAATAATTTTCAGTTCATTATCGACTCAAAACAAATTATATTATAAACAGATTATGTGCGGGTTTCGGGAGCACAGTCTGAATTGAATGCTTTACATTCGAAAACGATGTTTGGAGATGTTTGGACAAATCGGTTACTTGTAGATAATCGGTTTATGTGGCCTTCTACCGATTCGCATGCTCCAGTGTCATGTTTATACAGTATATTTCAGAATATAACGGCAACTAACTCATTAACTCTTCCAAGATTACAGGAGCTTTCTGAAATTTGCGCAGCCCTATGCCAATGCATTCTCTTACATATGCGTGTATCCCATAGGGAGCCTCGCATATATAAGAGAGTACATTGGCCTAACAATATTTACATTGACCTTGTAAGCCGGTGCATTCTCTTATATTATATATGCGAGGCTCCCTATCAACTCACTTAATTGGTTAATTAACAAATTACCTTGATTGGTCAACATATCTATCTTGATTACTTACCTTATATATATACCCTTATAAATCAATTTTATAACTTTTCTATTCTCTATATAACTACGCTATCATGATTAATCAACATTGGTATCTTGATACGTCAATGCACCTTTTTTCGCACATAACAAATAAACACTCCGTCCTAAATTCTTCCAAATATATTTGGTAATATGTTATGATTCTTCCAAATATATGTGGTAATATGTTATGGGATATCTAATGAGTTTGGATTGTGAGTTATACAAATGATCAGAGGTGATATCAGTTATAATTAAAATTAGACTCTCGAACAGGCTACGCGTAAACAGAGTCTAAATAATTGTACTATCATCCATATTGCCGCCGCTATAAATAGCTTATGCATGCAATCCCTGCAATATGACGTCACAAACAGTTTTAGGATTCACATTCTTGGAAATAGTTAATAATATTCTCCCTTGCTATGTATTATTGGTCAATTCTGGACACAGAGTTAACAGAGTTTTCTTCAAGAGTCTAATTTTAATTAGAACTTTGATGATATTGACACAGCCCATTATACATACATACTGTCCAGTGCGATCTGTCATAACTGATTTCCAGGACATTAACATATGGATCACCTACATATTTAGCTATGATTTGGATACAAACATAAACCCCGTCAGCTAGTAGCTGTTTATGGACAGTCTAGTTCGTAAATATCAGAGTATCCAGCCTGTTATCGTGAAAATAAGCGCATACCGGGCTTATTTTAATGAGCGACGTAAGCTCATACAGGCATGATTTATTCTCAATATACGCTCTATATGGACATAAAACGAGGTTTGTAACACATTCCAATATGGGACTATTTCCATACGAAATAAGACCATATTGGCATGAATGAACCTACATTTGTTCATTAATACGATTTACCAGATTCATGCTGCTTATAATGTGTTTTCACTGCGGCCCGCGCCATTCAACGAAATAACCGATATATAACAAATAAAGAATAAAATCAGTCCAGTTAGAACCTACATGTACGTGAATTTTTAGGTCCAACATGAACCTATTTCCACGCGGGCAGCGAATCAATCCAGCTGCACCAGCGACATAATCTCGAGTATAATTCATGTGACACCACACACCACCCAGGAGTGTGGTAAACAGTACGCAAGTTTGAGTTGTGTGCAACAGTGGATAGTCGAGTGTTTTTCTGGGGCGGTCAGTCGATTGGAATGTACAATGTACTAGTATTGACTATCGTTTACTCTAGTCGACCTTATCAAATTATCTACTCAAGATCGTTTTATTGTGAGAATTCACTACTTTGACGAAGTTCTCAACGCTAGGATAGTTTCTGAAAAATCTAGGACTAAATCGTTTTCTTGTATCATCAAGTGATTGGCGGTGCATAATGCAATGATATTCATCACCAATTGGGCCAGAATTGTATCTTGTGCATAGTCTGTCTTCTGTGTCTATTCCATACCAACTCCCAGTTTCACATGGCAGCCTATATATATGGTTCGAGAGTCTGAACTTAGTTAGCATTCATGCATATCTTCTGCGTAAAATCGTACGATATTTTTTCGGCCAAATTCTGCTATAAATTTTCTCTACGTTGTACAATTTTGTGAATTAACCATCTGATGACTGAGGTCTCCTGACTTTTTTGCAAAAACCCTGTGGCAATGCATTCACTTATATATATGCGAGTCGCCTATATGGCGCCTAGCATATATGAGAGAACGCATTGGCCTAACAATATTTACCTTGATCTTGTCAGTGCATTCTCTTATATATGCGAGGCTCCCTATGGCAAATTCGCATATATCAGATAATGCACTGACTGGCGCAGGATCTTTAATGCTGCCCCGTCATCAAAAGGGTTAAAAATGTTAACTTCCTATTGTTGCAGATATTGGCCATGTAGAGATGTCTGAACAATAATATTGATGTATGTAACATTAATACGAAAATCCGTTTGAATATTCCACATGTTTATGAGGGAATCCAGTTTCATTCAGTATATCGTGGATTTTTGATAGCCACGGCTGTTTAGATACGTCTTGTGTTATACCAGTTAAATAATACGGTATACGTAAGTTATCCTATTATCGCTGGAGTTTACTTAAGTAGCCCAGTCGGATGTCACTCGACATTTGATATCAATTTCTAAATGAAATATTCCGGTCTCACCGTACACCACCAAGGATGATGTTGCAGATTTCACATTCGGGAAGTATTATAAAAAATCAATTGTGATTTCTCCAATGGCTCCAAACATTCTTACCCACCCCCATATTTTAGCAGTATATTTTTTACTGTGTTATTGAATAAGTCAAATTGACACCTGAATTGTATACATATATATGGCTTATTTTGTATGAGAGACTGTGCATATTATTGTATAAGAGACAACACCGAAAGTTGAGTGGCGATGATTAGAGAGCGCTATGGTGTAATCAACAAGCTATAGCGTAACCAACAAGCTATAATGCTGTAACTAACAAGCTGATGACCGTTACGTTCATTCGTATTATTCGCTCCCCGAATGTTCACCGTAGATCGCCGCGTAAAAATGACTGAATCCTGGAGATTCACAATGGGGCCTAGTGTGGTTCCGACGGTGTTGAATGTTTTGTTTATCGCACACTCTTTACGTACTGTTGTGGACATGAGTATGAACAAGTGTACTGTAAGATACTCGTTCAAAAAGTGCAATGTGTTGAGTGCAAATTATTACATAATACAACATACAGAGTCATCCGTACTGTTGTTCCCTGCTATGGTCATAAGCATGCATAATCGCATATGGTTACATTTATGGTATTGCCGTTGTGACGTTATTTCCTTGCCTCAATAATTATCCTTCCCTATTGCTATACCCAACATATTAAACATATATTTGAACACCAAAACTGTCGATCAGACCCAATACAGTTGGTGCCCCAACATTGTAGGGCACAATTGGACATACTCGTTTGTGCACCGATATAGACCCCCTGGTAACTAAATTCAAGTCATATATATGAGTCATTGGCACGAATTGTCGATCGATGAGGCGAATAAGCATATGCTCATATTGTCTTTGGCTGTCCATCTGTAATTGAATCACTTCACGATTCTTGTGTTGACATTACTTGACAAGAATGTCAGGCGATAGGCCAACTAGCCAACAAGAATCGAACATTCCGGTAGCCGAATTCCGTTTATGTTGTGTCTCGTGAATGCTATTTAAACTCTTCGAAACAGACGGCTCTGTAATGAAAAGGGATTTCGTCTGTCTACTATTTCTCAAAATATACGTATTGTTAACTGCAGTAGTGGAATTATACTACTGCATTTATTGTTATCCAATTAATTCGTATTTAGATCATTGGTAGACTGTTTGTAAGATGGCATACCATTACATGTTGCTCAAATTATACAAGATCAAGGCATCGACCACCACCCGTTATTTACAAAATAAGATCCATCTGAAGAATGTAGACCTAACCCTGGGGTCACTCAGTTCAATATATCCCGAAGGACAGAAATGTGTTGATTGGCCCATTTGAGGACCTTACATTTTTTGGGAATAAGAATGAAACAACTTTGAATATGGAGATGCATGCGATATGGTCGTTTAATGTATCAATATTCAACTACGATTAAAACTTGAAATACATGTTCTATGGGTGGTTGTGGTGTGTCCATGTTATTGCTTGGACAGAAAGCTATCGTTATGAATAAGTTCAAGTTTGAAAGATTTCCATGTGCAGGCATGCGTTTTAGTAAATGTCTTTGGAATAATACTACCAGAAATGTACTCTTTTATCCACCTAAATGTTGATCTTATTTGTTTGTTAAATGCACCAGCATCAAGACCTTTTCCGGATCCACTTTGACAAAACAGATAAATTGGTGCATGTTCATCTAGACCGTGATTCTAAACGAAAATGAGTTAGTAACGTGTTCGCGTGAAATCCTTTTTACCACATTTGACCAATGAAATAAATCTTAACACCTACATTATCCTTGATGAGTAGTTTTCCATATGAGAGGTTCAGATAATAATTTCAACAAACGTGTTCAACTTATTACCTAAACATTTCCCTTATTAAATAGGGCTAATTCTGAACTTTCATTCATATGCCGTCTGCTTTTATCACCTGAACATCCCACCAAATCAATAATAGACCATTCCGATGTACACTTTTTAACTGACTGAGAGAATCCATTTAGTATAGAAAGGGTTAAACACATGCTTTGTCTTAGTTTTTATGACTACATTATTTGTTAGTTGCAGAACATAACAACTAGCATTATATAATCGAGGCTTGCTTCGTCTCTTTTCTAAATAGCTGTGTACTCTACCTCAATCTATCCAGATACGCAAATACCCTCACCCAATTACGCACATAATCGACATATAATGTGAATAGGTACATAATGTGATTATTTGATTCTGATATAAGCAGATAATGGACTCATGGCCGTCATTTAGTTTTATGGCACGGGCCACAGTGAAAAGACATGTTAACGAGCATACACTTAAAAAGTCGTGAGTTGGCTTATTTGTGCCATTGTCCGCACATAATCAGCTTAGAATCGCTCAATATGAGTCGATAATGTGACTAAAATGGTCTCATTTTCAGCACATTATCTACTCATGAGGCGATTCTAAGCAGAATATCTACCTAAAACAAGATTTATCATAAGCATATAATTTGCGGGTTTTCGGGAGAACAGGATGAGGTACTGACTGAACGCCACATAACCGGAGTAACGGCTGGTACTCGCTGTCGTTTTATTGGAGGAAAATTCATTGGGAATATCGTCGGTATCTATATTTGTTTTATATAAATTGTTTGATCTAGCAAAGAAGGTAACCGGATTTAGCATAGAAACCCGCATTGATTGATTTCCACTTCGGTCCGATTCCCAATTCAAATAAAGTAATCGACTAGATTAGGTTGATTCGTGACGTAACAGTTGACTCCAGTGACCAATTTGACTTCGCGCAATCTATTTCCTGCTCAGAATAAAGAACTCTCGTTCCGACCGATCGAACGGCGTCTACCAATATGAACTGCACTGCACTGCAAACTATCAAATTCTTAGAATAACGGCTCTACGTTGTGATCGTTTGTGTTTAAATGCGCACGTGTGGGACGAACAGGAAACACACTCGTGATGAAAACTATGCGCAATGATATATAATTCCGTCTACAACTGTGTAATCGATATGAACCATGCTATCAGAGTCTACAATAAAACGTCCGATATCAACAAAGGCCACGCTTTTGGAACTCAGTCAAGATTCTTGGCTAGAAAACGGTTCCTCATTTGCATTGATGACCGCGAAGACATTAGATCCGGGGACTGTGATTTATCGCCAATATATGCACTAACTGCGTCGATTTGAGATTCATCAGCCTGTTTCAGAAAAATACACTCGGTGATTAGAATAACAAATCAGGTAATAAATATACGCGAGTACTGTAAAATGTACCGCTGTTTTGCCGCGAGTAAATATATTGCATGTTCACCTCCTGTGCCTCTTCAGGGCCATCATACGCCTGGGGAATAAGAAGTATGTTTATCCCTAACTTAAATTTGCCGCGAGTAAATATATTGCATGGTCACCTCCTGTGCTCTTGTGGGTCATCAGACGCTCAGGGAATGAGAACAGTTTTTATCCCTAACTTACACCAATATCGTCGTACCGACAATCCAATTTAATTGTACCAATTTCGTCTTCATAGTGTAGTTTAAGTGTATAAACATAGACAACTTCAACTAGATATTTGTTGGGTGCTTTATGGCGATAAAATAGGTTTATTCAAGGCTTAATTTTCTAATGCACATATGACATTATATACAACATATTCCATATGATATACCGCTTTGAAGAGGAACGATATATATATATATAATTCTACCAGATTACGGAACAGCTGTGTATAGCTCCAGATTCACATCAAGACGTATCCCGTTAGTTATTGTACCCAGAATGCATCATAATTAAAACTACGAGATAGTTATTCCATTTCCATTGATAATAATAGACTGACAGCACTGACCAGATCGAAATGAAGCACAAAACACAAATCGGTACCTTAAAAAACAACATGTTCACAGTTTATTCGACCGGATAAGTTGATAATACAATGTTTTGGAGCTTCCTCTTTAAAATGGTGTATAATATGGAATATTTTGTATATAAAGTGATATGGGGATTCGGAAATTAAGTATGCCTTTAAGGGGTTATTTTCTGTTAGTCAAATATGTGTGCACCGTTGTCTAGTGGTTAGCGTGTCCGACTTGTTTTCGCTGCCAACACATCCAGATGAGTTCGCAACCAGGCGTTGGACTATTGGCTTTGTATGATTAACCATTTCACGACGTAAGCTGCGATGGTGCAGCGTTAATTATGTGCCAGCTCTTCTCTTATATATATGAGTATCCCATAGGGAGCCTCACGCATATAAGAGAATGCACTGACTTACAAGGGCAAGGTAAATATTGTAAGGTCAATGCATTAACTTAATGTGCGAGGTTCGCTATGTGAGAGTCGCATACATTTATATACGAGACTATATTGCCACAGGTTTTTCGAAACATTTGAGGAAGCTCCAGTCATGGAAGGGTTAATTAACATACAGTAATGCTCTAAGTAATCGACTTCTTAACCACAGGAGAATTATGGGTAACTTTTCAGGATTTAGTCGGAAATATGGCTTGTTTCCATTCATCGGAAAGCTCTCGCCTGAAAAGTTACCCATAATTATCCTGTGGTTAAGAAGTCGATTACTTAGAGCATTACTGTATGTCGTGTCGTACGCTGATCAATGTCGGCCCAAGGTGTTGATCAGCGTACGACACGACATACAGTAACGCTCTAAGTAATCGACTTAGAGCATTACTGTATGTCGTGTCGTACGCTGATCAATGTCGGCCCAAGGTGTGACCATTTTGACTTTTACTGTGCTCGCTTCGTCATATGTGCAAGAAAAATAGGGACCTGGTTTGTTTAGTAAGCATAAGCCGCTCTTGTGAAGCACCTGTACAATGGCAGCATTCATAAGAATCGACATTACTTAACAAATGGAATAATACTGAGAAACTCACTTATGTTAGAGAGATAAGCGCCGGTGGATTATTGAGTCTCCCGTATACCACTGGCTTGATCGGATTAAGTAATGTTTGGATGTGAATCTCACACAGTTCAAATATCGCGCCAAATTGTGACCCTTGAGAAAGATCAGTCATATTGTGACGGCTTCGTCGTACCTAGACGCGAAATAGCCACCTATAGCGTGTTGGGGAAAACGTGAGTGTATGGAGGTACGGCGGTATTATCCAGTCATCTATGCGACCTATGACAACATGAACACGATAATCTCTATAATCTTCAATTAATTTGTGTCTCCCGTGGACAAATTGCTGCATCGTGATATTTTGTCATCGTTAATTATGGTTAATTATACACTACCTGGATAATGGTTGCCGTTATTGAGCGTATATGGACTGTAATCGCGTCAACGGTGCGTATTTCGTTGATGTCATCAGCTATTGCTTCTCGGGCTAAATAGTTCAACAGAATGTACTTATACGATATATCTTACGTTGGAATATTGGTGATGACCGCAGGGCTTTTTCTGTGTGACCATTGTTAGTGAATAGGATAAATATTGCATCAACATGTGTTTTATGATTTCAAACTATGTACGGAGGCTATCGCTGCGATGTATAGAGACGTCAACGCATATAACACATTTTAGTGGTTATCATGTATATGATCGCATTCGTGTGGATCAGTAAATATTATTTTTCACTCGCGACAAGCCGCTGATGAGAAAATATATATTTACAGGTAATAATTCACGATATATATACTCACTAACATAGTAGAAATCCTTCATATATTTTTTGTTTATATATAATTATATATAATAATCACCCCATACAGATTAAGTTATTGCCTGTATGTCTCTGATCTACTAGAAGCCACACAAAAAATAACACTTCGATATCAATAACGACGCTTATATCTTGAACATGTATCGGTTTGATTTGTAACGTCAGGGTTTAATTAACAGGATCCAACAACACCATGTTTCATACCAATTTTGAGGGACCAATCTATACCAATAAAACTAAATTGCATTGATTGACAGACGCGATGCGATGCCAACGTGTGGATATAGTAACGTTGCAAGTGTATACTGGGCGTTATTATAGATGTCATGACGTGCATTGTACAATGTGCATACCGGGAAGTAGAGAACTACAGTATGATAATTCGCCATGTACTTATTTGTTTGCTTGCTTTGGTGTTTAACTTATTTTCATAACCGAAGTATCATCACGAAAACGAACAAAACCACGTTGTCAGAAAAATAAATAAAGCAACTGTATGCACGTAGGCATTGCATGGTGATACAATAACATAATATGTGTTCAATTACATTAGATTCAATTACCAAATTCGTATATTTTCTCTGACATATTATGGACTTGTTCGAGTGCGATAAACATATAAGTTAGTTCTCAGGCTCCATGCCAACCTGGGAAATGTAGCATTCTACCAACATCACCGAAACTTTCGAAGAAATCGACCATTCCACTCCATATAGAAAACATTTTCTGAACTACGCTCAATTGTAAATATTTACATCTCAATTCGGGACGCAACAATCGGCGATAAACTAACGATTTCGCCATCCAGCGTCATTGCATTTAATTAATATATAAGAATTGTCAATTTGGATTAATTTTCGTAGAAACAAATACTGTGAGCAAGATTACTCTCCATTTCTATTTGCTCACCCTGCCGGAGTGTTTGACATCACTTTAACGTAAAGCTATAGGAATATAAATACAAAAGCTGTGAACTATATGAAGTTACATTATCTACAATACATACATTCAGCCTAAAACTACAAATGTAATTAATATCACTCAATTGATAGCGAGCAATATATATAAATCGTGATAGCTTCACATTAAATTATACCCAGTAGTTTTTGTTTACATTCGACTTATCATTGGTATAGGATACTCATAATAGATTATACATCTGATGTGGGCTTTGATAATAACATGAAGTTGAAATTCGCCGGAATGAACCCCAATGTCATATCTAATCAACATGCACTCTTTAAAGTATTCCAATCGTTTTCGTTGCTCTCCGACCATAAATTTTAGCTTCTCAGGCTCATACATGTATCGACATCGGTCTCTGAGAGTCATAGTTTCTAAGAGAATAATTGGGTGCTTGTATGGGAACAGGTGGCTCAATTCCACTTGCTCATATATTTCTGACTGGATATACACCACAGCAGCAATAGTGCTCAGCAAACAGTCATTCTTACTTTTTTTTTAGTTTCAATTACCATATGACGAAACACATATTCGAAAATTAGCCCAGAAATAACCTTGGAATACCCTTAACCCTTTCAGTGCCAAGTCAGATTTTTGTATCAACCCATATACATTGTGCCAATGCATTCTCTTATATATGCGATTCGACCATAGGTCGCCTCGCATATATAAGAGAATGCATTGGCCTAACAAATTTTCATCATTTGTTATTATTTTTACAATTTTAATAATTTGTTCTTATATTCTACTCTCTTTCAGTGTCAGACTTATTTTGTAGGTTTAGTGCCAGGGAATCTTACGTTTTTCATGAGCATCAAAATTATTACTATGAATACTTGGTGATAGTTTTGAGTTATAACATGCCCCTAAGGTTTTAACCAGTTTGTTTTTAAATTCGCTATAGCATGCTTAAGCATACCCAAAAATAATTCAACCAAAAAAAATAAAATAATAATAATAATATTTTTTAAATTTTGTAGGGCCGATTTTACAGACCGTAAATTAGGGCCGATGAGATCGGCCCCTGGCACTGAAATGGTTAAACTAACTTAAATGATATACGAAATACTGGTAGCAGCGGTGACGAGTAGAGCAACTGCATATATAAATATGTTACCTCCCGGCAGTGAGAGCGTTGAAGGTACTAGATTCGTATATTTGGCAATCATCAATACCAATTTCAAACAAACAACATACAAATCAAACGGCTTGCGTAAATAAACAATACAACACTGTAAACATCACGAAAGCATACACCATATAGCAGGATTTTAATCAGAAATATTGTGAAGAGGAGTGAGGAGGCTCGAATCAACCGCGCGTCTTGAGGCAATGTAGACCAAAAATGGACCATGAGCCATGCTTGCAGGTGAACTTGCCCAGCGCCGTCTCGGACTATACTCTTGCAATCACGGTCCGTAAAAAGGCTGGTATATATCTGACGCGGTAAGCTGTTTCGACAGTAAATATAGAAGTCATTCGGCATCTCCTCGCAATGTAACCGTCGTGAACACAACTAGACTTGAACATTGATCACCAGTACGTAATTAAAAAACATACCGCATAACACGGCAGAAAAGACACTGCACAAAATTCAAGACTGCAAACTACTGAGACAAAGATAACAGAATTTGCACCGACATCCGGTTGTAAAAAACAATATGATTGGCCACAATGCCACGTTCAAGTCAGGAAGCGGGGTTTCCTCCAATCGTAACGTTTCTCTAGCATATCGAGTTTGGTGTCACGTGACACCTGATCCATATGTCGGCGACACTCAATCATTTCTTAACAAAATACTCATTGACTAGTACAGTAATGCTCTAAGTAATCGACTTCTTAACCACAACATAATTATGGGTAACTTTTCAGGATTTAGTCGGAAATATCCCCGAGAGCTTTCCGATGAATGGCAACAAGCCATATTTCCGACTAAATTCTGAAAAGTTACCCATAATTATGCTGTGGTTAAGAAGTCGATTACTTAGAGCATTACTGTAGTTGCATTATAACATATTCAGATAGGTTCAGGAAACGGTGCCAAATTTTAGTTGAACATGTCCCACCAATGAATATGCATATCCTTCTGCACTTGTATTATCTGTCTGTGTTCAGCTTATATTTGTCGAACATCCCTCCAGATGAAGAATACATCGCTCCAATGCATATTTTTGTAATTGGGTAGGAAAATCCATTCAGGAAAGAAGTGTGTGCATACGGACACAAGAGGCGTTTCTGCACTTCCGACGCTCCTCGAGGTAATCATCTACAGTATCAAATCACCGACCGTCATATCCTCGGGGGTTCTGCTCACACTACGCGGGCGTCTCGCGCTATAACCATGCCTGGATATAGAGTGCCTGACACTTGCATAATGAGGCCCACAGAGGGGGAATTTAGTTATGATATCCTGCACAGCGGGCTAGCGTAACAAAATTCACCCTCTGTGTACCTCACTTTGCTTAGGCCTCATCTTTGGGAAGTGTCGATGTTCTCAAATTAACATTGTTACTTTGTCTCTTATGTTCAGTTACTATAACAGCCATTTGCAGAATATAAATTGCATAATCGAGGTGACTAATTGGTGAACATCACCAACTTCAACTGGGGAAATCAATCTGATACTAGGTATTCCTTTGTAGTTGATGCATAAACAGACTGAGGTTCCCAGAGGGAATTTGGTTATGCTAGCCCGGTGTGCGGATAACGTCACTAAAATCGCCCCTATGGGCACCTTATCCTGGAAATGTCAGCCACACTATATCCAGACTTGTTAACCCTTTACCCAACAGAAGGGCCCTGTGCCAATGCATTCTCTTATATATGCGAGTCGACCATAGGTCGCCTCGCATATATAAGAGAATGCATTGGCTTAACGCATTAAAAATTATAAAATTGTTAAAGAATGTAAGAAAAAATGGTAAAAAGTGTTAAAAAAAGATTTTTTTTAGGCCAATGCATTCTCTTATATATGCGAGGCGACCTATGGTCGACTCGCATATATAAGAGAATGCATTGGCACAGGGCATAACTGTAACTATCACAATGTGGTCAAGGAGCCGGTTCCAATGATATCCATATTTGTATGGTTCTATTGAGACAGACCGAAGATATTTTAGGCTGTTGAAGCTTTAATTGGCCGGTTTTGGCCGGTTTGTTGGGTAAAGGGTTAATAACCATGCAATCATCGTTAAGCTTCGAATCAAGATGGTAGAAAATTACCGGTTGAGTGTCAGAAATAATGCACGTCTCGAGGAATATAATCGCCACTGGCAATAGTTGTCTGGCACTTGACGAAGCCTTCTCATCTCTTGGTGCGAAACATGGAAGCTGCAGTGTTTCCGGAGTGTTCCACGCACACAATTGATTCAGAAGTGGCTCATGTGATTTCATTTCCGGTGCATGTAACTATACTTACCACATGATTTGACACGCGTATCAAAGTGTCCAACCAGTGAATTGAATACAAGAAACCCATAGTCAGGAATGGTAACGCCCTCAAGATCATACGATTAGATATATATGTAATTTATAATAAAAAAGTATAAATGTACCACCTCAGAATTCAGTTAAAACAGCTAATCCTTCAAATTATCACAAAAACTACGGCTTATTACTGCAGGTTTCTCATTCACCACACTAGAAAGCCTCTAAATGCGGACCAAAAATATACTAATCGGATTAAATACAAACCCGATACTTCGCAATACGACCTTTATTCTACATTCTAACTGAGAACTGCGTCATCAGCAAAGTTAGCTGTTATATTATGCATTGTGTTCCCGCAATAAAATCTTCCAAGAGTGGCTCAGCCATTGTTCATACCTAAAAGCAATTAACGCGATCATAAAAGATACAAGCTGCAACAACGAGTCATCCGCGAAGTTACTTGCGAAAACCCGAAATGTTTTGTCCTGCGAGATATCCCCATCGCTATAGCTCCATTGACACGGCCATATCAACCTTTCTATAATTTCCTAAAATAACTCGCATCGCGTTAAATCCGAAATGTGATGTCCTGCCAGATACCCCATATATCCTCATTGGCACCAGATACCCCATATAACCTCATACCAGTAAACACCCATAGTATTGGGCGTAATAATACTTTCACGTTTTTGTCATGTTCCATGGATGAAAATGAGCTTACATATAGATGAAACACTTATATGCGGACACTATTTACTCGAAATAGTTTTTTACATTTGATAAACTTCTCAACATTTTAGCAATGACGATCAAATATATTGGACGAAAGAACGGGATCAAGCCAATACAGTCAGCATATTTAAATATCACATGTTGTTTAGCAACGAAACGGCCGGGATGTTGGATTGCAATACGCGATAATCAGGTCATCATGGACCATTTATATAAAAATCATTACCATTCAAGATGGAATGTTTGCATTCAGTAAAGACAAAAATAGTTTCGGTGATTACGTGACATACATCAACTACAGCTCACTGGCTCTGCTCACTCTGTTTAAGTATAGGTCCGGTTACTTCGTGACTTATATCACGTAATCATCGACATAAATTGATTACTCCACTGTAACTGATATTCACTTAGGCACGCATAGCGGAAGAAGAACAATGTTTCATCCTGTCATCAAACTGACTAATGCTTATCTGTGGGTTATATATGAATGTTCCACTTAAAGACACGGTTGGCCTTGGCGGTGGGTATCCTGTGAACATATCTCCACCCGTCAAAAACCGCCACAAACAGAAAGAACATCAAAATGTAGATATACTTTGTCCGTATACAAATAAGAAATATCGCATAAACAGTATGTTATGGTCATTTGTTTGACCATTGTTATGTAAACAAAGGCATAAAAAGTTACTTTTCTGGTGTTTGTTTATATTATGATGGTAAACATAAAGAGCGTTCTTTGTTGTTGAATACCTGATATGGAACTAATAAAGAGCGTTTATGCCATTTGTGTGTGATTAGCCAGTAACATTGTGTTGTCTTCTGTAACACAATCAGGCTCTTGCTTGGGTAAAATATAGTAAATCTTTATGATAACATGCTGTTTACGCGATGGTCATGGTATATATGAACGGAACTGTATGCGTTTTAATGTTTTTCTGTTTACGGTGTTTGGAACAAATATGAATATTTTCGACAATTAAGGCCGCACGTGCCTTTAATGTCTTGAGAAATACAACGTCCATTCAATTCAGCTTCCACTCTTAAAAGGAGCCGTACTCATTCTATCCGCATTTCTATGAGAACGGGAACTTTATATGGAAACAAGTCTCACAATGCTGGTGCGTGGCTGCACATTTACGAGACGATACGCTCACCAGAGATCAGAATGAGTGTTCAATTGAGGTGGGTGACCTGTGTAATGTCAGTCTTAATCATTAGCATTACATATAACGTGCCAGTGCATTCTCTTATAGAGGGCCTTGCACATATAAAATAACTCGCTGGCTTTCAAGGTCAATGTCAACAATCTTAGGTCAATGTATTCTCTTATATATGGGAGACACCCCCTGGGAGACTCGCATATACATGTATACGATAATGCATTCGCAAATAGTCTTCGTCAAAATGCAATGAGACCCAGTCATGTAAGGGTTAATGGGAGGGCATAGCGGTTGCTAGGAGACAATCGTCTGTTCAAATACATTAATTTGATTTACATCCTGCGCTTATGTCGGTTTACACACAGACACACAAACTTACAATGTTCTGTTTAAATGTACACATATTAATATAATGAAAGACATGCACTCAGTCTGTGAAAGTTATTGATCAATTTCCAACATCAGTTAATAAATCGTAAGTTCAGCACTTTATGATTTGTCAACAAAAACATTGCTTCAAACTAGCAGATATAACACAGAGTATACAATATCCAAAGTAGGATGAGTAAAGGTGGAATAGGAATATTTCGATGCGGATTGATTGAGTGGGGTTTAATGGCACTTTCTGCAACTAAGGCCATATCACGACATTACCAGTTTTAGTGGTGGAGAAAATCCGCACACTTACGTCTAATCTAGCAGTGATTTCAATGGCTGATAAACTCGTCGACAATGTGCGGCAAAACACCGGCCATCGGCGAGTAACTGGCAACTCCACCAGTGGATTCTAACCTCCATCGCCCTCGCTGGAGGTCGAGACGGTTTGTAGTTGTACTCCTAACCGACTGAGCCACAGAGGACCCCTTTCAAATGCAGAAAACAACCGCACCAGTCGCTGACTGGTAGACTATGTCGGCTAATAATTACTTGATTCACAGTGGATGTGGAAAGTTCAATTAACGAGGATCTGAATTATGGTGAAGCTGTTTGAACTACCTGGGATTCTACAAACAATCCTCCCAGAAAATATATTTATCAGAAAATTTAAATGTTGTGGCCCAGGATATCCAGCGTTTCGATCATAAAACATCATCGACTTTATTGAGACACTAACCTTCCGAAGATTTAGGTACGCCACCACCAGCTTCGTAAAGCCCTAGCGATGACAATGAACACCCATATGTGACCCGCCATATCAAATCCAGTCGGAAGTCGGGATTTGTTTACCCTGTGCCAATGCATTATCTTATATATGCGAGTCGACCATAGGTCGCCTCGCATATATAAGAGAATGCATTGGCTTAACAATTTTTTATCATGTTTTTTAAATAAATGTTTCTTACAATTTTTAGGACATAAAATAAAAAAACATATCCATTACCCTGCAGGGAGCCCTACACATATATAGAAGCACATAGAAGAGTGTCGTCTGCTCATGTTTGTTTGGGGCTCTGTATGGGTGAAATTATAAAATTGTTAAAGAATACAAGAACAAATTATTAAAATTGTAAAAAATTGTTAGGCCAATGCATTCTCTTATATATGCGAGGCGACCTATGGTCGACTCGCATATATAAGAGAATGCATTGGCACAGGGTAAACAAATCCCGACTTCCGACTGGATTTGATATGGCGGGTCACATATCATTATCATTTAGATCTGTCATCCAGAACCGAGATAGTTGTGCGAACGGAATCAAATTCCAGATAAACTAAGGAGAGTACAATTCTATAACGGAAATACGGATAAGATCATTTGACAGCCCGCCCTCTCGCTTGTTGCTGAACATATATAAACCACCGCATTGCGATGATATAAGCTAAGGTGCATGCTCATTAAAACGATCCTTTCCAAAACAAAGAACAATAATTCTAGAAGGTAATTTCGAAAAAATAAGAGTTAATGTGGAAGAATGAAGTCAGTTCATTTATTCACATCTAATATCAATGTATAGTCAACAGCAATGTCATGAATCAAATCTTGGATGGATGGAAAGACAGGAACGCCGCTTATTAATTTAGCGGGTGGATGTTGACATCTGCCAATTAGTCTGAAGAGCCGAAACTGATTGAAGAGTAGATTAATGTCTGGTTTATATATCGCTAATGACTGGTAGCAGTCATTAGTGCATCTCTTTGTCTGTACTGACCCATGGGTGAACTGGAATTATTACCTAATACTTCCTTCCTTTGTGGTTAGACTTGCATAACTCATAGGTCGCGGCCTCTCAGAGTATGACCTTGGCAATTTGGTCGGGGTCACTATAGTTCGATTATATTCTGTCTCCCCCATAGGTAAGATGGATATGTTTAGTATGTACTATCACGTCCCTTGAATAAGAAGGGGTAGGGGTGATTACTCTACATTAATACTCGTCTGGATGTGCGTAGTATAGCAGCCTGTTCTCGTGAAAATAAGCATATACTATTTCAATGAGCGAAATACGCTAAGATTGGCGTTATTTAACCTCAATATACGTTTAATATGGACGTAAAACGCGTTTTTTATAACAGTCCGATATGACTATACCCATACCAAATACGCCCATATTGGCATTATATAATCTACCTTTTTTCATCAACACGACATACAAGTTTCGCGCTCTGTATACTATGTCTGTTGTCTACGCCATTCAACGGAGTAACGCGTATACGCTCACTATGGGCTTATTTCAGAATCAAATCTGTCCAATATGAACCTATGTTAATATTTTATGTCCAATATGAACCTATGTTAATATTTTATGTCCAAGAATGTGTTGAGTACACGCACAGCTTAAAATAAGTTGTTGGCCCGGCATATTTGTACGTAATGGGTTTTTGATATCGCAAGTATTTGGAGGCAATGTGTAAATGTCTATAATACACGCATGCCAATATATCAAACCATCCACTCATTCGATACGAATGACAGATCTGAATGCGCTCGTGACAAAACTAAGTCACTCCATGCGAAAGCGTTATATATTGATGCACACATATATATTATACACGCTTCTTGCAACCGATCCTCAACAGAGCCGCGACATATTTGTCGCCTCTCAAGCTATCGTAATGTCGATTTCGTGGGACACTCGGTTGAATTAATGACATATTTTGGATCGTGACTGCAGTTTGTCTTCACGGATGGGAAACGGCCGGTGAATGTACCAGGAACCTTCTACAATCGATAAATCGGAACGTTGTGTTGTCGTTGGGAATAATCATGGTTTATTTTCCAAATATCTCATACAGAGAAAACAAACAGAGTTCCCAAGAAACAAATAGTGAGCCGAGTTTTAAATGAGGATTGTCAATGAAAGGTAGCGATTTGTATGCCCGGTGGCGGCCGCTAGTGGTGATTTGTATGCCCGGGGGCGGGCGCTGTATTTATCTAAGATATGATTATTTGGCCTTTCTCTTCACTATCGAACAGACATACTCGGCAATTAGGGACACAACCCACAATAGTGGGGGGCACGAACACCTGTTGAATCCCATGCCGTCGAATGGGAGAATAGTTAAACTGGACAACCATAGTCGAGCCTACGTTATGTTATATATTATGCGCACATAACTACGTACATGTAATTTGGAACTGGGTAGTCGATATATTTACGCTGACAAACATTACTTCTCCATCTGATTTGAAGTCTTTCACACAGATGTGAGACAAAATGCTCCTTATTTGTACCATACCAGGAATATACCATCAAGGAAACACTTTATCGTACCTGTATTTTTCCTTTATTGTTCGTTTATTGTTTTTTCTAATTCCTTTGACTCAAATAAGTTTTACTGCGGCACATTAAGGTTGTATAAAAATATTTAACGTATTCATCGAAATAGTTGGGTCGAAACGGAACCGACTCGGGATATACTAAAGACGATAATTTTTTGGGTCAATAATCCACAAAATAATGTCGATTTGTTCATAGCAGCCAATCCAGAATAAAGATCTCACACCCATATCGTATGTGCCAAAGGTTTCTTTACAACATATAAGACATAGTTTTCTCGAGGGCTCGAGCCTCGAGGGTATCTCAAACTAGAGGCTAATCTCGTATTGGCCTACACGTGCATACTTTGAGGCATCAGAATCCAACAACAAAATGCCAAACTGATTCGCGTTGAGACTTCAGAAGAGGAAGCGCCGAAACATATATTCGCGTCCTTTGGATGCGTTCCAATGCACGAAATATGCCTTGCAGTGCAATAGGGCTTTTAAACGAAATATCAACACTAGCCAGGTTCAGCCCCACGTACGTGTAACTTGTAACGTGTGTTACTATGGTATTGCTATGGATATACACTTGGGGAAAAAGTCATGGGCTTTCATGTACCAAAGATCCACATTTTGAAATATCGGCTCAGCTTGTAGCTGAGAGGGTTAATAATAACCCGATGGTAGAGACAAGCTGTCCACAATACGAGCGGCGATATGCTTAATTTTGTTTCAATCAAAACATAATCTTTCCGCGCAGACATTTTCATTGCTCATGATAAAAGTTTCTTACATTCGTACATAACCGACGAAAATATTCAGGTAAACAAAATTGTGCGAGAAATAAAAGAAGCAATTTAGGTTCCATGAGGCAGACGACCTACACCATTTAAAGGGAGTCATTGTCAACAACCATTTTAGAAACAGTAACGGATGGGGTTGACCGTTGCTGAAGAATTAAATACAAGTTCACGAAGCAAATATTCGCCGATTGACCTGAAGATTGAATTACTCATCTTTGCTACACATTTCGTGATGCTACATGATTAACACAAAACTTATAAACGGTTTGACCATGTACAAAATAGACAGAGTGGTCACTCGAGTCATTTGACTTTCACTGGCAATGGCACCACATTTACAAGATACACGTATGTCTGAACCTGGCTATTACATATGATTTTCAGTAAAATTATTATGGAAGAAATAAATCAACACATTTATCATGTGCAGGGGTAATCTGGAAATGTTCAGTTCGTCTGGGGACAATGCAACTTGTGGTTAACCATTTCTATGCTAAATGGATTATCCGGCCTAATTATAAAATTATACATTTGAATGGTCTATTATTCATTTGGAGGTTTTTTTTGGGAAAACTAAGTATTATAAATAAATATAATAATGTTCAGATAATACGTTCAACAAACGACAATTTATTATCGGAACATTTTTTTATGGGTAACCAATAAGAGGTAAGTGTGTGTCTGACCAGGTAACACATCATGTAGGGTTAGTGAAAATCACACCTAGCATCCGGGGATGACAGTAAAAAGTCAAAATGAAATGCTGGCTGACGGCCCGAAGGCTTTTTGATAAGTCAAATTAGGATAAGCTGAAAGAAAAACGGCCAGAAACCAATTAGTCATATACATTTAATCACAAAGTGAAGTTGGTACCAAATGTATGGATAACAAGTGAAAGAAGAGGGAATCTGCAAAGCATATGAAAATAGGGGGGTAAAAAAATAATAAGGGAACAGTGACCCAATGTTGTGCAGATACCTGATTCCTCGTTCGCTTGTCATACTTTTAGGATGGAGAGCAGTGGCCCGGAGCGGTTTTACAAAATTTGGAAAATAATTTTGAACGTACGCACCAAAATATCTCAATGAATGAAATCCAAAAGTCAAAATTTATATTTTATAAATGAGATCATCAAAGAAGAAAAAGAGAAAAATGTCAATAAGATCTTCATCAGTTGCAAGTTGCTAACCCGTGTCATACTAAACGTAAGATAAGATAACTGTATTGCAATATAGACATCCAAATGTGGACAGGTTGCAGAAATACATGTACATAAAGACATTGAAACATGAAATAAGAGAACACAAAAATACACATATATACAAGATAGATACAACAATATGTTACAATATGACACCCTTGGTAGCAGATCGAGTGATATTTTCGCGGGTTTGAAGCGTTATGTGTTCATGGCTGATAACATTGATCTTTGTTTAAAACATAAGTTAATCTTACGGCATATTAACGAACAGACATTCGGGTCATTGTTACTCATAATAAATATAAATTTGTCAGTATCTTTCCATTGTAAAAATCCCGGCTTATATAATTCTAACTGTGAGTAGAGATCATTTCTTATCAACTTATATGCGTTACATTCGGTGATAAAGTGAATCTCATTTTCTATAGACTTTCCTTCTTTGCAATATAAGCATAGTCTATCTGCTTCGGATTTAACAGGATAGATATGTCTTAGTTTTTCAATAGCAAGGTTATGATTACTGATTCGCAAACGTGTAAACATGGTTCTTGCCTCATTGTTGATTGTATATTTGAGATAGGGTTCTATATAATATCCATGATTGACAAGCGCATAGGTCCTCAATTTATTACCACCATCTGCTCTGATTGCGGTGGGTGCCGTAAGCACTTTGGTGAATTCCGATCGGTATGCCTCTTTCAGTTGGCTACATAAGTTTATCGCCGCGGGCCGAATCTTCGCATCTTTTGGACATTTCTTTCGTATTATGTCATCTAATTGTACGTTCCCTTTGATAAGTTTATTATCGGTGTACGCATCATTAAGTAACGTGTGATGCACGTGCCGTTGTAATTTGACATTGAAAGCGAAGAATTTGGTAGTGGCATCTACTGTAATAGGATGAACACCAACTTTTCGACCTTTACTTGCAATAAATAACCAGATAATATACAAGTACATAAGGAGTCATATACATGTTTAAGTTTTAGGGAAATATTCAGATAATACGTTCAACAAACGACAATTTATTATCGGAACATTTCCTACGGGATAACTACTCGTCAGTGAGTATTTAGTGTGGGAAGGGTTAAATGGAAAAAATCGCGAGCACCAACTCAAACGGGCCGGCATATGTTCCACACTTGGGAGTTATTTCCGGACCTAAGTTATATAATTACCGCTGAGATTCAGCAGCGGAATGTATTGGCAACGGGCGCAGATCGAAAGCACTACACACAGCCCCTGGGGCGTGGAAGTTGATAATGCGGATATACAGTAATGCCCTAAATAATCGACTTCTTAACCACAGCATAATTATGGGTAACTTTTCAGGATTTATTCGGAAATATGGCTTGTTAGAGCTTTCCGGTGAATGGCAACAAGCCATATTTCCGACTAAATCCTGAAAAGTTACCCATAATTATGCTGTGGTTAAGGAGTCTATTATTTACGGCATTACTGTATAACAGAGATACATTTCAAACAAGCATATACATAACATGATCGATTATTATAGGAACTCTCATTATATACAACACTAACACCATCTCCATTATGTCGCATCGGTTCTCTTAGAAGTTGGACCAACACAAACGTCTTGTGGTTTATTCTAGGCTCGGTGTTTATTGACAAATTCACCCAAAGAACCCACTCCAAATGTGCTACAACAGATGGTTTATTGTTGTACGCGCCGAGGAGAATGTGTAAAGTAGTTATGATTGGGTCGCTTTCAAACAGGCTATTCATAGTGGCATTTTGTTGTAGCTGTGTAGTGTACTTGTTTACATGTGGACATCGATGCACACCTATATTACCCCACTTAGTTCAAATAGACTCCTGATTGAGTTTCAAGGCCGATGTTAATCCATAAAATGGTCAGCCTGTTCTCGTGAAAATAAGCACATAATGGGTTCATTGTAATGTGCGAAATAGGCTCAATATACGCTCTACATTGTATATGGACCTCAAACGCGGTTATTTAAAACAGTGCAATGTAGGACTATTTATATGCAAAATAAGCCCATATGTGTGACCCGCCATATCAAATCCAAGTCGGGATTTTTTTTACCCTGTGCCAATGCATTCTCTTATATATGCGAGTCGACCATAGGTCTCCTCGCATATATAAGAGAATGCATTGGCCTAACAATTTTTTACAATCTTAATAATTTTTTCTTGTATTCTTTAACAATTTTATAATTTCACCCATACAGAGCCCCAGACAAACATGAGCAGACGACACTCTTCTATGTGCTTCTATATATGTGTGGGGCTCCATGCAGGGTAATGAATGTTTTTTATTTTATGTCCTAAAAATTGTAAGAAACATTTATTTAAAAAAAATGAAAAAAAAATTGTTAGGCCAATGCATTCTCTTATTTATGCGAGGCGACCTATGGTCGACTCGTATATATAAGAGAATGCATTGGCACAGGGTAAAAAAAATCCCGACTTACGAGTGGATTTGATATGGCGGGTCACATATTAGCATTATTTAATATACATCATCGACACGACTTACCAGATCCACCCTCTTTATAATTGAGACATTCGCATTGCGTGATCCACACGACTAAGAACAACTCGTTCAATAATCTTCTATTTAATCGGCCAATTGAGGATAGCACACGTGACTTGATAAGTGATGGTTTGATGACATAGTGTCACGAACGTCGTCGAAATTATATCCGTTGTTTTTTGCGAAACCTCTTTAAAGACATATTATGGACTTGTTCGGGTGTGTGAAACTTATAAATTAGTACTCAGGCTCTATGTCAACTGCATGACTGTAGCATTCTACTAACATCTCCGAAAATCTTAAGCAAATCGACCGTAACACTCCATCGAAAACACTCCATCGACTGAACTACGCGCAATTGTAAGTATGTACCTGTCGATTCGGGACGCATCTATCGGCGATAAACTAACGAAAATGCCTTCGCCATAGAAAGTCACTGCATTTAATTAATATATACGAATGACGATGTGTGTTGTCAATTTGGATATAATATTTGCAAAAACCAACTACTTTGAGCAAGATTATTATCCATTTATATTTTTGACGACCCTACCGGTGTGTTTAACATCACTTTAATATCAGTATACGGAAACGTACGACGACGACGAGAATTAGCGGACATGTCGTTCGTGGGGGATAACGGTTTGAATGCTGGAACTAAACCTCGCTAATGTATCTAATCTAGTTCTAAGTCACAGGTATATAGTTAAACACCAAAACTACGTACATGTACATACTTTAATAATTACATGTTGTGTATCGACCCAATGAGTATACGCTCGTATTTGGTTGGACGTCTAAACGAGTTAATCTTTAAGTGGATTGGTGATCAAATGAACAACAGTTGGGGAGGGTATTTGACAAAACAATTGCTAAATTTAAATAATTCGTAACGAGCATAAATAGAATAGTGTAGTGAAAACAAACACCCAACCAAGTCAACCAGACATCAAGTCATCCGTGCGATATATATTTGTTTCTTGAACTCTGATGTGGCCATGAAAGGTCAGAACGATCGCACGTGACTACGTTTGTAATTGACGTATGCATGACGGTGTCATTTCTTAGGTAGCTATGTCGACTTTAGCACTCTGTCCCTACGAATATACTCAAGTTCTTTAATGTACCATGTGCAATTACGATCAACGACCATACCAAATATTCATTATGTGAGCTCTGATTTTATAGCAATCCCAGGTCACTTGGGACTGGGGTATGCAATGAATGGCTTATCAATTGGGACTCGACATCGCGTTTTGTCGGTAATGAGGATTATAGAGTGTCGAATTGCAGTGAATAATACTGGGAACCCAAAATGTTTGACCCAGATTACATCAAGTGCAATTATCAGATCGTATTAGCCAGATATAGACCTATATTGACCACTTCCGATTCGATTCAATCCAATACAAAGTTAAGTTAATCGGTCTTGGATCTACGTGCACTGGAACGCAAAATCTATAATTATTGATGATTATATAGTTATATCCAATAGCCACACCATATGCATTATCTACGTATATCACGCATGAATACGTGTTGAAGTGATTTCAACTCATAATCCTTACAATTCCCGCTACATCTCCATTTGATATTGTGAAATTGGACTATTTATAACGTAAATCGGTATCTTTTTTATTTAAGATATTTCAATATCTCATTGTGCTGTAAAGTGCTCAGAAAATCACGAGTGATATGCACTAAGTTTTCCGATATATATGTGTTAATACACAATGTGTTTGTATCGATTCCTGTATCGCGACGAGGCTACTTTTCATGGCCATGCGACGAGGCGACCTTGGTCGCCGTGTCATTTGTGTGACAGAATCCACCACAAAATTTACAATTTAAGAGTTTTTTGGATTTGTGTCGGACGATTAGCGTTATTTATCCTCTAATACTATGCACCATATGGTTTTCTATGCCGAAATGCCACACGAAGGGAACCTCACATATATAAGAGAATGCACTGGCAGAAGACCAAGTTCAATATTGTTAGACCAATGCCTTCTCTTATATATGCGAAGCGCCTAAGAGAGACTCGCATACATGATAATGCATTGGCCAGGAAGCTCCAGTCATCGAAGGGTTACCTCATATTAATGGACTCATTGGTGCAATGTAGTTATTTTATGGTATAAAACACGTACATATGATGGTGTTATCACATAATTAGCCCCTAAATCATGCGTCACATTGTTAGTAAGACACAGGTGTATTATCGGCACGAACATTGACGGAAGAGCTTAGCGCAATAATATCGATGTCCAGACTGTATTATTATGTTAATTAAAATATAAGTATGATATTCGATTTGTGTTGGGTTATTTAGTGTTGACTGTGATATGTACATGGGCGATAAGGGTGGTTAAACAATTTTGTCAGCACGAAAAGACACATTTAAAATGAAACTATTTTTTGTTTCTTGAAGGTGTCTTTACTTCCTCTTTGGCTGTGATAAGAAAATCAATATTAATTTTGTTTAACCCCAGCCGTTTCAAGATAGTTTTTCCTTGCTAAAATGTGATTATTTGATAAAAATGGATCTCAAATCCGTCGCAATTATATATGGAATTTAGCCCAGTACTGATTGGTTTAACATATTTCAATTGTCCAGCTATGCTTTGTAGCGTTTTATCAATGACAAATATAGAAGGTCGTTTCACATTTGAGTCAAAGCCAAGAACCAAGTACTGAGGAAATACCGCAGCATCATTGGAACTTGGCTAGTCATCAATCTTACGTTTTGTGTTTGTTTTTTGGTTTGAGTTGCCATACAAAAAGCTAAATATCGACAACTAGCCCAGCAGCCGCCGTGGACTACCCTTCAAATTCTGGTCGGGCCAAAGACTGGTACATAGCTGAAGCCGTGACCCGTTTAGCCACTGCATATAGCAGCCTCCCGGTACCTCTCCACAGTCAGACAGGCGTGAACAATACAACACTCAACAATCATCAGGTCGAACACAACGGAGACAAGAGAGAACAGAAACATCATACATGAAAAAACTGAAAACAATACTTCAAACATCAGACGATCAATACAACATATAATAAAAATTGAATCTGAAACAGTGGAGAGGCGTGTCTAGCCGATTGATTGAGTCGGGTCAACTCAACCACCCGTCTTGAAGAGATGTAGAACCAAAGAGGACCACGAGCTAAGTTGTATCCACAGGTCGATGCCTCGTGTGATACAACCGCCCTAGTACCTCCAGGGGTCCTACACCACACCTCACTCCACGGTAAACATGGTACCACATTAGGGGATTTTTACCCCTCGCAGTGGGGCGGTAGGACTATTCTACCCGGGCCCACTCGGTGTGTGACAAATAAAACATGGCATTATATGTTCAGTCCTAAATTATACTTCCACTATCTATATCTATATTTGCGAATGTCTGTCTGTCTGTGTTCTATATCAATTCACAGGGGAACACCTAGATGGCACAAAAGGGTATGGCAGGGGTAACTTTGTATACGAGAAAGATAATGGTGCGTGTTAGAATTTTCTAAAGTGACGCCGTTGTTGTCAGGGGTAGAAAAGGGGGAGGGGCAGAACAAACTTTGTCGCCGATTGCCACCAAACTTGTATATAATCAGCCCCATGATATGAGGATCTAATGGTGTGGTTTAAATATGATAAAGTCGCGCCTTTCGAGTCAGGGATGCCCGGAAGGGAAGAGGGGCACCAAAATTGATCAAACTAATTTTAGCGCCGACTTCCACCAAATTGATGCACATTCTTCTGAAACCTTCTCCATGATAGAAGGAATCTTATCGTGTGATTTAAAGACGCCAAATTGGTGTCGTATGGGTGAGATATTTGGGGTGGATGGGTACTAACTGTGATAATAATTCGTTTAAGTCGCCGATTGCCACCAAACTGATACATGGCATGATGTGTCTAATGGTGTGTTAAAGCTGTCAAACGTGGCGTCATTCGAGTCAGGGGTGCACTGAAAGGGAGAGGGACACCAACATTGATACACAATATTTTTAGCGCCAATTTCCACCATAGTTATACACATTTTTATCCATGATCTGAGGAATCTAATCGTGTGATTTTAAAGACGTCATATTAGTGCTGTTTGGGTGAGAGATGGGTGGGTCCCGGATTGTTTAGTCCCGGATTAGCACAAAACTTATAAATAATCATCTCCATGATATCAGGAAACTAATTGTGTGGTTTAAAGATGTCAAATGTGGAGCCATTCAAGTCAGGGGTGCTTAGAGGGTGAGAGGGACACAATATGTTTAGCGCCGATTTCCACCTGATTGATACATATTCTTCTCCGGGATACGATGAATCTAATCGTGTGGTTTAAATACGCCAAATGGGTGACGTTTTGGTGAGAGATATGCAATGAGACTCATAAATTTGACACGAATTTGTATACTCGCCAATTTTCACCAATTTTATATATATTCATCTCCATGATGAGTCTAGGTGTGTGATTTAATGATGTCAAAAGTGGCGCCTCTTGAGTCCGAAATAGGGACGGGAGGGGCACCAAAACTGATAAAAATATGTTTAGTGCCAATTACCATCAAACTCATTCACGTTCTTCTCAAGTGATACAGTGAATCAAATATTTGCGAATATCTGTCTGTGTTCTATATATAACTTTACGGGGTACAATCGAGATGGCACCAAAGCGGTCAAATAGGGGTCACTTTTTACGAGGAAGATAATGGTACGGATTAAAATTTTCTAAAGTGACGTTGTTGGTGTCAGGGGCAGAAAGGGGGGAGAGGCATCAAATAAATGATGAAATAGTTTTGTCGCCGATTTTCACCAAACTTATACACAGCTACCTCCATGATATGCCGCCGTTCGATTCAGGGGTTCACGGTGGGTGGGGGGGGGGGGGCACCAACAATTGATTAAAACAACTATTTTTAGCGCATATTTCCACCAAATGGATACGTTATTCTTCTCCATGATACTAGGAATATAATCGTGTGAATAAAGACGCCAAAGTGGTGCCATTTGATAATCATCTCCATTATATCATGCATGCATGAGTCTAATAGACATGGTTTAACTATGACAAAAGTGGCGCGGTTCAAGTCATGCATGAGTTGCACCAAAACTGATACAAATATATTTAGCACTAATTCCACCAAATTCATGCACGTTCTTCTCTGATACGATTAATTAAATCATTTGGTGTCGTTTGGGTCACGGATGACGAGAGGAGATTCACTAGCCTTGTTCAATTCGCTGATATCCACCAAAGGTATATATAGTCATCTCACAGGCAATCTCCATATCGTTCTCAGGAGTTTTTCGTGTTCAAAGTTCACAATCTCGACAAATGGTGACCGAATTAAGTCACTTGAACAATTATATCTTCTCAACTGTCATATTTATATGGGGATGGAAATCAGGACATTCCTATAATGATCTAGCAAAACAGATACATAGAAGAAAGCATTAAAACTATATTTATCATTCTATTTAAGAGATACATATCTTCTTGCAAACTGAGGAACCTTGAATCGTCAGTGGATTGCATATTAGAATGGCTCATGTATACATTATAACACAATTGAGTCTGTCCCATTCATTATAGATTCCACAAAAAAGTTTCGATTGTCAAGAGAAATGGAAATGTACAGCAGACCTGTTCAAAAATAGTGGTCACGGTGTGCGTCAATATAGTTACTTCTTAGATAAAAGAACACGCAGTCAGTAGCACATGACTTTTCAGGATCCTCCAATAGTATATTTGCCCGATACAGAGGATTTATTTCATATTTTAGAACAGACTCATCGCCTAACATAAACAACACAAAATGTCGCTCTGTGTCGGGCACCTGTAGCCGTTATACGTGCATAGCAACATTTCTTTTAAACTGAAAATAATTAGCAAGAACAGAGGAGCATCTGGTCATTTCTTTAAAACATCTGTATCTTCATGAAGATATGATAACCAGGTGTCCTCAAAATCTTTGTCTAACCCACTAGATTGAATGATACATCTCTATGTAAAACACAATTGTCGTCTTTTATTTTTGCGAACTAATGTGTTCATAGTTCATGCTCTAGTATACGCAGTTGTAAATACATAAATACTTCTTTATTGGTGGGACCGATTAAACGCGATAAACAAAATGACAATTGCTCCGACCCGACAAGGTGAGCCACTACTTATATTCCATGTGTAAGATTGTGATGCCATTTGGATATACAATTTATGAAAATACATTTATTCTCTATTCCCACCAAATATCCACAGCATGCAGATGGTTTCACATCACTTTAAACTGGGCAACGCGGGGTAACCCTGCTAGTAATATATATAATCCACAACCATGAACGTTTTCTGATGCACTCTCTATGTTGAAGATACCACAGGCACCCTCAGTGGGTTAATGTGCAAAAATATAAAAAGTCTGTAATAGCAGCACCAGTAAGAAGAGCCCGGAAACAGATATACTGTTTTCTTATATTCAGTATCGGTGGTGTTTTAATTTAAACATAATTATTTGTCTAATGTTATAAATCATGGTACATGTAAATAACACACACGATTTGTACAGACAATAGTATTGGGAGGCAAGTGTTGGTCTCGCTTATGGGGAACCCCTTCTCCCAGTTTTGATAATACTCCAATAACGAAATTTCGCGTGTTGAAACCATTTTATGTAAACAAAACTGTGATAGCGATTTGCCAACAGGCATCCCAAATCGGGTTGTAAATTCAAATATTTTAATCTGAAAATGATTTACAAAATAGATTTTTCAATTCTGTGACCTTTCCGGTGTTTACTGTCCAATGTTTATTAAACTTTGGCACCTTGTTGGACTAATCTGACTGTATAGGAAATTTCCCTTTTTTCACAATTGTTTTGACGTGCGAAATCTTATTAGTAATGAAACTAAGAACAAAGTTAAAATTTTGTTTTCATGTACTTGTGATAGGATAGGATGGGATAATTTTATTTACAATATACACACATGGAAAGTACAATTACAAATAAATATAATATTAATATACTATACATGTATATTGTTAGGGGTGATATAATCATGGCTGTATGTCTTCCTATCACCCCTGAATGTGATGACATATTTTATGATGAAGATGGCCGAAATAGTTTGATTGCTTTTATGTTACGATCAGCGTGTGCAGACTGGCTTTTTAATAGTCTTTGTTAGGGCGATGTTACGAAAAGTGGTTCATAATAATGTCAAAATAGATTTTTCAATTCTTTGACCTTTCCGGTGTTTACACTCCAATATTTATTAAACTTTGGCACCTTGTTGGAATAATTGGACTTTTATAGGCCATTCCCTGTTTGCACAACAATTGTTTTGACGTGCGAAATCTTATTAGTAATGAAAATAAGAACAATTTTATCTTTTATTTTCATGTTCTTGTTGGTGATGGTTGTTTTACGGACGTTTATGCTATTTCGCACGAACCCACTTCAATGCTATTCAAAAGACGAAGCCTTTATTGAAAGTCGGAAAACAGTTCTTTTTTTTAATGTTGAGCGATAGTTTTCCAATGCCTCGTATTCCCACTTCATATGATATCTCCAAAAGCTGGTGAAACTATCGACCTCTTATAATATGATATCACTACTTTTCTATTCGGGCGGACATTAAATCGAAGGACTTTGATGTGCACCAGAACATTTTTCCCGATATGCACATTGGTGCTGATGGAAAAACAGATTAGCATGAGAATGCAATAACTGAGAACGCAATACAATCAATACATGCAAACAAGGCAATGGATCTAACTTCATTAGATAGCCTAAGTTTGTATACTTAGATAGGCGTAGCATTAATATACCTTAACATAACATAACATCAAAATACACAGACGAGTCGAATGACTCTTAGTTCCGGATTATATCTAACGTTATTTTACTGCAGGCCAATCCATCCCTTCCGTGTCATATTCGTACCGCATTAAGTGGAAATGACTGTCCAATAGAGTTTTCGATTGCACAATATATATTCCAGTTGGAAACAACTTGCAGAAGAAGAACATACCGATATCCTTCGACGATCTCGTATATGCCAATTCCATACTGTTACCTCTTGTTCTGACGTACTCCGCCCACTTGAACAGTTTACTCTCGTCCACGTAGTATAATTCAGTATTGTTCTCACCATGGACATGTACAAAAGTAGCTAAATGTGTATAGTTATAAACTGAAGAAAGTTTATCTTGATTACACCCAGAGTTATATTTTTGCAATTTCGTGAACGCTATTTTGATGAATATACAAACATTTGTTTTAGAACGCTCATGATTGAAGAGTTACCAGACCGTGAAATTTTTCTCTGGTGGAATTTTCCCAGAAATATTTTGGGATATACCTCTGACCGTTGTGGGCAAAAACTTGCGTGATGAAAACTGATTTCGGACACACACTGCTCTATGTCCTGAGGCATAAACATCAACCACGTAATTGGGAGGGTTGCGCTCTCATTTCCGTTTAAAGGCTGTAAAGATAACTATGATATACTAGTATACCATACAGCCCACAGATACGTGAACTTAATCAACCAATTGCATTGCATGTCAGAACTACCGTTACCCTGTTTCCGGACAATAGAAGCGAAGTTTACTATATTTCGTCGATTCTCTAAATTAATCATTAACTACGCATCATTAGTACAACATGGAGCCAAGAAACTTCTGAGGTGCGGAATACCATTCAGTTCATTTGAGGACGTTTTACATTTGCGGCATAAACCTGTATGCCAATCTTTACTTCCTCGCATGCATACTGTTCATCGAGGAGGAGATTGATCTTTACAGAAACGGCTTTCATTCCATCGAAACGAAGCATTACCTATAGTGTGTACAAGGAAGTCTAACGACCAAAAAGCACCGTTATGTTGAGAAGAATTAAATCATTCATACATGTAGCGAGAACAAAGCACTTTGAACACACCAAAAAGTACGTTACTCTCGCGCTAATTATCTACCACACTTAATATTCATCTTGTTCGACTAGTTCTAAAATATCGAGTTCGGAATACAGATGAAACACCAACAACTCACACGCTCTGTGCCATATTCTCTTGTTAACCCTTTACCCAACAAAACGGCCAAAACCGGCCAAATAAAGCTTCAACAGCCTAAAATATCTTGGGGCTGTCTCAATAGAACCATACAAATATGGATATCATTGGAACCGGCTCCTTGACCACATTGTGATAGTTACAGTTATGCCCTGTGCTAATGCATTCTCTTATATATGCGAGTCGACCATAGGTCGCCTCGCATATATAAGAGAATGCATTGGCCTATGGTCGACTCGCATATATAAGAGAATGCATTGGCATAGGGCCCTTCTGTTGGGTAAATGGTTAACTTAGGTCGTCCTGTACTTTTAACGCATTTGGATTGACTATAGCAGGAGCGTGTAAATTCTTAAAACGTGTGCCTCAATTCTCTTTGTGTCATTTGTATTCCTATACTTCAAATACATTAAACAATTATGTATGTTAAGTGATTCAGCGAGGAATCACTTGTATATAGTTATTAATAGACATAGCCATACTCTTTTGAACTTAGCTCACATTGTATTATATTTATCAGCTAATAGATCCATACATTCGCTTTTCATGATCATCATTACACAATTGAGTTCTCTCCCTTGCACCATTTTAACCCATTCACTATATTTAACATTCTTCTTTGTGACTTATCGTTATGCTATTTATTACACTCCTATGCGCGATTTCCATTGAAAACGCTGTTAATTAAAAATGGTAATGTCACTAGTGAATTAGGTCATTTCCCGTGACGTCATTGACTTTACGTCACTTACTGAGCTAGACTGAATTTTCTATGGTTGATCTTTCTCCACATTGGGACTTTCACGCTTTAATTCTGGTGTTCTAATCATATTTGGCGAGCCAAATTGGTGCAGAAGTGTAATAAATAGAGTAATCAATTAGTTCCGAGAATTACGTTCAATAATTCTCTCTCGCCTCTCGTGAATTATTTAACGTAATTCTCGAAACCAATTGATTACTCTCTATATATATTACATGCAGTACGGCATGGCTTCATCTCAGTTACCAATTTGTTTCTTTGGAGATAATACAACAAAGAGCAACAAAGATGGGCCATCAACTGAGAAAACTTGAATGTAGAATGCGGTTAATAAAGTCGAACCTGATGTCTGTAAATATATAGACGCTTAAGAGGATACATTATTGATACCTTATTTTTTGTACTTGGTCCAAAACAGACGTGCTTTACATCATATACCAAACTACCGTATCGCAATAACCATTATCGATTAAATTCAAACAAAAGTGAGTCTAGTGTGAAGTTTTAGTTCAAACATATGTGCACACGTATTTTACCAAAAAATTGTTGCATAGATGTTCGGGTAGTGAACGGATCTTATCAATGGTGAACTGGGACCCATCACTAGTGAACTGGAACATTTCTTAAAATGGATAAATTCTACTATTCCACATTTACTTAACAATTTCCAACTAGTATGTATTGATAGTTGAGGTAGCTGGCAAAGGTATATACAACAAATGAACTGCATATATATCTCTGTTGCGCAAAACTTGCGTTATTTACCATGGGAAACTGCCCAGTGACCTTGACCAGATCGGATAAGAACTGGACCGAAGATCGAAAGAGGTATCAGCCTCGCGGAGCAGTTCCTACCCCGTGAATTGGAACATCCTACCAGGCCGAAATACTTTAAAATAATGATTGACACATACTGCTATAACCTGAAGTATGGGTATGCTGGTAGCTGATTCGTGCTTATTTGTGTTAAATGTTTCACATACCTCCATTTGTAGACAATATGTATCCGAATCAAAAGTCGATTGACTTCATTCGATTAAATGATGATATATCACTTAAGAAGCATCGTATGTATAGCCCTACTGAAAGCAATTAATTAAACGACTAGATTAATTATATTGTTCTCACAGCAAGATAACTGAACTGCATTACCAACCTTTTAATTGGTCTAACAAATGGCTCGTTTAATTTAACCCATCCAAAACTGAACCCTTTATAGTTAGCAGGAATTATATTAAATCTAGCCATCCAGCTCAAAATGGAAAATCAACCAATATGCGAAGTAGGCACATAGGTCCAACCTTCAGTTCCGATGGTAAGTGGAAAGACTCTATAGTAGAAATTTAAAAACGAGCCTATAGTGGGCCATCTCTGCTGATGAGACATAATTTTAGCCTTGACATGATGTCATTAGAAATAATATGTGACCCGCCATATCAAATCCAGTCGTAAGTCGGGATTTGTTTTACCCTGTGCCAATGCATTCTCTTTTATATGCGAGTCGACCATAGGTCGCCTCGCATATATAAGAGAATGCACTGGCTTAACATTTTTTTTACAATTTTAATAATTTTTTCTTGTATTCTTTAACAATTTTATAATTTTACCCATACAGAGCCCCAGACAATCATGAGCAGACGACACTCTTCTATATGCTTCTATATATGTGTGGGGCTCCCTGCAGGGTAATGGATGTATTTTGTTTTATGTCCTAAACATTGTAAGAAACATTTATTTAAAAAAAATGATAAACATTGTTAGGCCAATGCATTCTCTTATATATGCGAGGCGACCTATGGTCGACTCGCATATATAAGAGAATGCATTGGCACAGGGTAAAAAAATCCCGACTTACGACTGGATTTGATATGGCGGGTCATATATATTTATAATTTATTCGATATATCCTGGAGTGAGTATGCTTCCTCACTTTGGAACAACTTTAGTAACGAAGAAGGTAACGAATTAGAAGAAATCCAATACGAAGCCGCAAAATTCGTAACTGGCGCGACAAGAAGTGGTAGTAAGGAGGCTTGCTCTATGAACCTGGGTTGGAGACACTTACGGCTTATGTCGCAATCACTTACAATAAAATCAATAGTGTATATGTGGCAAAGTTGAAACAGTATCACACGTCTTGCACTATTGCCTAGTCTTTGAAGCCGAAAGAGACATATGTCTCAGCAACCTTAATAATTTGGAACAAAATCACCCCCAGAAGGTTCGGAATCACTTCCCTTTTTAAAAAAACATTGGGATGTTCGCTCGCATTAAAAAACATAGAACTAACTGGAACATTCAAGTCATATTATGCACACAAAATGTAATCAAACTTTGGTTATTCATGGAACAACATGAAAAACACATTAAAATCAAAATTAAGTCCTGTGTAATATCGATTCCAAAGTACCCTGCCAAAAATTGCTTTGATTGGAAGGGGGCTGTCGGGCACATTAAATTGACAATGCAAAATATCCTCGCGCAAATACTTATATAATCGACATATAATGTGAAATATGGACATAATGTTATTATTTGATTCTAAAAAGGCAGATCATGGATCATATCCGTTATTTCGTTTTGAGGCGCGGGCCACACTGAAAATACATGTTAAAGAGCGTTGTGTCATTGTCCGCACGTAATATACTTAGAATCGCCCCATTATGAGTCGATAACGTGGCTAAAATGCTATCATTTTCAGCACATAATCGACTTAAAATACGGCGATTCTAAGCAGATTATCTGCTTAAAACAGTTATACATCGAATTGTATGGGGGGGGTCTGCAAAAAATGCCGTATATAGGGCCGGGGTGGGTGGGTGGTCCAGAGGCGGAAAAAATGGTGCTTGTAAATTTGTTCCAAAATGGGTTTTTTTCAAACAATTTACAAGTACTGACCATGTAATGTTGTTTGTAAGCATGTTAGTACCATGCTTGTTGGCATATGGCTATATAGGCAGCTAAAGTGACTCTTTAGCCTCAGATTTAGCAACATTCTGGATTTCACAGTATCCCGGACCAGTTCACAGTGGACCACCGTATTAACGTTCAGGAAAACTCTATCAATAATTGGATACTACATGGTGAATACTCAATGATGACTACTAGTAGATATCATTAACCTGATTGTTGCATAACATGAAATTGAAAAGGCTATCTCTTAAATTTCTAATGTCTGAAATACTGTCTTGTTCTGGCATGTAATCAAATTCATTCCTTCTGGTTATTTCTCATCTTGAATGATTGCAAGTAATGTTAATTTGCAACAATTATCCAAATAAAACTGAATTGGTTATGATGAATGGCATTACTGTTTACTGCTCAGACAATCCCAAATGAAGGTGACGCTATTCTCATTGAATTTCCGAACTTCATCTGGGAGCTTTACTGCTCAACAAGACGAAACTAAAATACTAATTGTATACTGTTATCACTTACAAATAGATGAACTGAAATAATGTGATGCATTCAGATGCATTGAGAAATGACAACCGACACTTAACTTATATTGCAAAAACTTTGTATGGACTGAATTTCATAAAGTCGAACAGGGCCCATAAATCTGGTAGGCAATGGTGGTCACAACCCACGATATTATGCATATTCGTCCCCCATTTCTGGTCCGTCAACATGCCATAGGTCATCAAATATGACAACTGATTCTTGAGTTAAAATTCAAAATGTTTGTACGGACAGACGGCTCGAGACGTCAACTATATATCCGCCGACTAATATCGGGCAGTATAATAACCATATATCTATGTGTATACATAACCAAAAAACAATTCCCCTCCCACCCCATCCCGTTGGATAAGACTAAAGAGTTCTTTGATCATGCATTTATAATTGTGGAACCCCTGACCTGTTTACCACTATTTACACTGCCCAGTGTTCTCTGTCAGACACAGCACACTCGATATATTAAGGCTATAATGGGGTCTAGGGCAATTTGTGACATATAGTGTACCTGCAACAGCCTGCAATGCTTAATTAATATTGTTGTTAGATACTGAAAACACCATGCAGGAAACACATGGAAATACAGTATATTTTTCGTTTTTCTGATCTGTGTTTACCAATTAGGAAGGCAGTTAACACAGTTATTGAAGAACGGCTAAAAAAAAACCTCTGAAATTTTGATAAAAACATGAGAAACGGGGGGTGGGTCCCCAAAATATTGTAGGAAAAAAATATTTTTTTTGCAAAAATGGGGTGGTGGGTCCCTCGAGGTCGGAAAAACCTTTTTAGACCCTATATGTGCAATTGTTTACAAAGACCTCCCCCCCTGGAATTGTACATTATATTTTTGTCTGTATGAAACGGTTCAATATTTTATGTGTAGGAAATGGCTTAAGATAAACACTATGCTTACTGCCAAATCCTGTTATAACCATCAATATTTTCCATCATCATGCCGTGAACTTTGTATATTACTGTGGTTAAATTAATATGTTTAAACTAACCAACATTTTAATTATAATCTGTAGAATCCAAAATAGCTTACGTGTGTGGAATGGAGCACATGATATCATTGTTTATTTAACATAAATCATAACAGAATAAATCACAATATTTTGTTATGTTTTTGCTTATTATGCTATTATCACTCTGCCCGTCATGGCGTCTTGTTTGATAATTAAAATCTATTACATTCTACTTACTCCCTCATTTATATCTCTGCATACAAGGTTCACGAAAAGGCTGGCAGTTGAAATTTATAAGCGGGCAAATCACAATGAGAGGCACAGTGACACATTTGGATAGATTATTCCTAAAATAAAACTACCCTAGATTGCACATGACGAGGAGGAAGAGGCATGCCAAATATTACGTCATAAATTGGAATTTCTTGATTATTCCGATACGAAAAGCGAATCCGAATGACGCATACGTGTACTAACAAAATGTACCAAATAACCGTTGTCGCAGGTATGTGTCCTGGTCAGTTGAAAATCATATGTTGGTAGTCGACGAAAACGGATGCGACATACGGATACATAAATCGGATGCTTTTTACGCAGGTATGTGTGCCTAGCTTTTTCCGATTTTACCAGTACGTAAATTTACGTCCGTTCTACTCAACCGGTCATTCTTTGTTTTGTGTTCTAGTAGTTCTGGTTTACATTTCGATAAGTACACGTTGGACGATATTCATTGTTGCACAAAAGTTGGGCTGCAGTTATATGTAGAGTAATGCAGCCATACCCCTTCTTATTCAAGGGACGTGATAGTACATACTAAACATATCCATCTTACCTATGGGGGAGACAGAATATAATCGAACTATAGTGACCCCAACCAAATTGCCAAGGTCATACTCGGAGAGGCCGCGACCTATGAGTTATGCAATACTAGCTACAAAGGAAGGAAGGTCTTAGGTAATAATTCCAGTCACCCATGGGTCAGTACAGACAAAGAGATACATTAATGACTGCTATGTAATTAGCGTCTATATAAACCAAACATTAATCTACTCTTTAATTAGTTTCGGCTCTTCAGACTAATTGGCAGGCATCAACATCAGGTCGCTAATTAATAAGCGACGCCTTCATTTCATGGCATCCGAGATGATTCACCATATTATGTATTGCTACCTACACTTGCTGATTAGCACATGATGTTAGAGATGAATAAAATTTATACAGAGAACAGTCTTATTCCTCCACATATATTATAACAGTGTAAACGCTAAATCAACCGAATCAAAGCCAGAGTTGGTTGACCGCATTGTAAATTCGTATTAAAAAGCATGATTCTTTGCCGACAACGAACGAACTTAGACACAATGCGGACATAAGCAAAGCAAATTGTTGCAATTCGGTTTCTAGACGTGACAATATTCCTGAATTTTAAAGCCGATAACTCTGCAATTCACAAAGGACTAATCAATGAGTTGGCGCATCTGGTATACGCCGAGCGCCGCGAGTGAGATCCAGGCGTACGCTAATCAACACGGGTAACCAAATTTCATTGTAACGAACGTGAAATTGGGTCGCCAATATTTCTAATATGTACATAGGGAGTAAAAGATGAACTATGAATTGGCGCGTACATTGGATAAAAAATCTCGGTCACCACAGGGAACATCGGTAGTTTGTCTATATGACGGTGGGTCCAATTGTTTGTTAGCGGAGATGTATTAGTTATTGTTTGTTAGCGGAGATGTATTAGTTATTTCTGGACTAAATGGTTTCTCCCATTCAGTGATAAAGGTATAACTTGAAATGGTCTATTATTCATTTGGATGGGTGTTCATGATAAGTTAGCAGACGACAATCAGCCGGCAATATAATCATAACCAGAATTTTGAACTGCTGAACTGGGTCTTGCTGTACCGTACTTAGCTATACCCCATCAATTACAAGTAATTAATCCAACATATGGCATAATATATGGCTTAACTGTGTCGGAATGAACCAATAGTTTAAAAGATATGTTGCAGTTCAATGTAGCGTGACTAGCGTCGGATTCCTAATAATTGCCATGGTAGCAGATTTCACTCTAAAATTAGGGGTCACAATATGTTCTTCGTCATATTTACATATTTATACAAATTCCGATTTGATGTCTATATTTGTTGGACTGAACCATTAGTTTGACGAATACACAGTTCTGGCCATAGTTTTACCATATATCATTACTGTTGAGTTTTGTCCGGAACTAAATTAAAACTAAGATTTAAAGCGATTTCATTCTGATAGCTTTCTTTGAATAAATCATCACAAATTCGGACGAATTAACACAATGAGATCCTAAAACATATCATTATACTTTATGTTTCTTTCCCAATATATAGACACATTATAAGGATGGCAATGCCCCAGATCACCGGAATCCACTGAGAAAAACACTTTGTATGCAAAAACACGCAACAATAAAAAAAAACGCGGTTTGGCTACCGGACTATATAAGTGCTGAGTGATACATATTTATTGGAGAGAACTGTTCAGATAATAAGTTCAACAAACGGCTGAAAGTCTTATTGGACTTATTTTCCGAACAGTTCCCAGTGGAAGTAATCGTCATTGCGTATTTAGTATAGAAATGGTTAAAGGGGCACTGTACACTAAATCCGGCCATTTATGGGACCATCTCCTTTTATACCCAACATAATATATGCAACAAATAAATGAATTTGAGCAATGTGTGAGTGCAAAATACACTCATTTACCGTATGAACGATACAAACAATTTTAATGATAATGAATATAGAAATGGCTGGAGTCATAAATTCATTTTCATTATAATTACCATGTTGTTTGCGTCGTTCATTGAGCAGGTGAGTGCATTTTGCGCACTAAACAATGACTCAAATTCATGTGTTTGCATATATTATGTTGAGTATAGAAGAAGATAGTTGCATACATGACCGGATTTAGTATACAGTACCCATTTAAACGTGTTTTTCATCATCGTCAATGAGTATTTAGTATAGAAAAGGGTTAATGTGAGATTTGAAAGTCATCCGGATGTGATATCTCTATAAATTGAATCGCAGGTACCATACATACATATATAGAGGATCTCCAACGAGTTACATGTATGTTGGGATATAAAATTTTATTAAACGAGTTTGATAAATTTGATTCACAACGAGTCGTAGACGAGTGGTGAATCACATTTATCGAACGAATTTCATAAAATCTTATATCCCAACATAACGAGTTGAAGATCTTGCATATCACATGACAAAACTAGACCTTTATGCCTTTTTAACAAAACAAAATCGTTAACAGAGGCTTACAATGCATACATTTACATCGTTGGCTGAGACGCTTCACAACCGTATACGACAGTATTGTACGCTCAGTATTGCAACAAACCATATTGTCTCCCAATGTCCCTCTTTATTTTTGTGTCTATTTTCGTTAGTGCAACGAAGTTGGACAAGAATTTAACTTTTATGAACAAATCAATCATTTGGTATTGTCTGATTTTAGTTGTCATGCGTGGCTTTTCAAAATAGTATTAACCCGACTGATCAATGTAAAGTAATTTATTGCTGCGCTGCCAAATTGGAGGGAAGCATTCGCTTATTAGTCACTAGTTACTAATACACTATGTGATATAAGGAGATATGTAATGGCTTTTTAAAGGATATAAATAGGGGTTTCTTGTGATATAGTCATGTTTGTCATATCACTCATGTGTGAGTTGTTGTGCTTTACTCCCCGTGCCTATACACATGATATGCAGTATGTGTGACCGATAGATGAAGAGATAGTTTCGTCTTCCAAGTATGGAATCTCGGACAATTAACAGCTATTATAAACGATTATAATATCCACAACCACGAGGCGGAGAAGCAGAATCGAGATTCTAAAAGATTAATTTGCATGTATATAGATGGGTATTACACTATTGTAGATGTATGCCGAATCAACACAATAAGAACTGCAATAGAAACATGTGGTGGCATACTTGGAATATACGTTGCACTGCGGAATACATAAGTACAGGTTCTGCTTATATGTATTGTGCAATCATACATCGCAGTTCAAAACGAATATGCGAGAAGGAACCGATACTACGAATACCACATCGGTTGAAGGGTGAGTTCTCTTCGCTAGATTGTGCATAAGTCACCACAAACTAGATATTGAGAAGGGCAGACCCAAACATCCCCTGTCAGAAATAAGATGAAAACATATGTCCGGTCTGTTTGATGAACTCCAATGAGACAAATCACACTTTTTGCAGTGTCCACCATACGAAAACGGTCCTAATAGTTTTCTCACAGCAATAGACGAGTGCAAAACCGATTTCCATAGGATGAAGAAGACATTAATTTTTATGTATATATGAGGTTCGGCACAGCAGCAATGTTATTTTATGCCTCCGAAACATGGCGAGCATTGCTCTTAGAACATGCTTGGGACTATACAACACACCGGGTGCCTATTTTTAGAAGCAAATTTGATTTTTGAGACAATGATTTTATGCCTCCGAAACATATTGTCTCAAAAATCAAATTTGCTTCATTAATTTTTATTTTATAATAGAACATATGCATATTGTCATCATTAATATCACATGAGACATGATCAGGTCCAAACATATGTTAACATGGTCGGTTTATGGTTTAATTCATATTATTCTGTATATATATGTGTATGTAATATGTTTATAACTGGCCATTGAACTGTTAATGCAATAGAGCCTGTTCTCACAAAAGACAAGCACATTATCTGCTTATAATACAAACTTATTTTAGGTTGATAATCTGCTTAGAATCGCTAATTTTGAGTCGGTGATTTGCTGAAAATTAGTAAATTTTAGTCACATTATCGACTCACAGTAAGACGATTCCAAGCAAATGATGTCCGCACAATGACACAAGTAAGCCAATTCACGACTGTTCAGGTGCATGCTCTTTAACAGGTGTTTCACTGACCCGCGCTATAAAACGAATTAACGGGTAAGAGTCCATTATATGCTTATTTCAGAATCCAATAATCACATTATGTACCTACTTCATATTATAGGTCGATTATGTGCGTATTTCTTCGAGTATAAGTTGTGCAATAACATATTGTGTCTTGTACTATCTATCGGTGACTTTATTACAAATACATACACGTGTTTGTCAAAACACACGGTTTCTGGTCTAGTAGCTCCAGTCATGGATGGGTTAACCCTTTACCCAACAGAAGGGCCCTGTGCCAATGCATTCTCTTATATATGCGAGTCGACCATAGGTCGCCTCGCATATATAAGAGAATGCATTGGCTTAACACATTAAAAATTATAAAATTGTTAAAGAATGTAAGAAAAAATGGTAAAAAGTGTTAAAAAAAGTTTTTTTTTAGGCCAATGCATTCTCTTATATATGCGAGGCGACCTATGGTCGACTCGCATATATAAGAGAATGCATTGGCACAGGGCATAACTGTAACTATCACAATGTGGTCAAGGAGCCGGTTCCGATGATATCCATATTTGTATGGTTCTATTGAGACAGACCGAAGATAAGTTAGGCTGTTGAAGCTTTATTTGGCCGGTTTTGGCCGTTTTGTTGGGTAAATATTTAAGTGCCACGACATTGATAATATACGTGATCATATAATCCACAATTCCACTTCGCCATTGACAACACACACGCCCGATAATATAGTCGTATATTAAAGTCCTGCTATGGTTTCTTGCCTTTAACAACCTGAGTACTCATCAAACTGTCCTAGACCATCTCGTGTTGAACCCAGGTGGTTTGGGAAACCTTTCTGAGTCGTGATAGAGTGTAGTGTCAGCTCGAAACAAGCTGACATGAATAACTTGTATATGTGGAGTTTATTATTTCTTGACGCCACCAAACTCAATCGTGAGGGGAATATAGAAACGCATTGACGGTCTGGAGGACACATGCACTTGTGCTTAGTAATGCTCGATTGTGTCACATTTCGGTCCCGGGTATAAAAATTGCTCGATAAATTAGAAAACTATGCCTATGTAGACATGTTATGCCACACAAAAACTTATTCAAGTCATAAATTAAAAAAAAAATCGGAAAAAAAAGAATAAATGATCGATTATTGTTAGTCTATTCCTGATAATTCACGAGTGAAGAGCGGTGTCCCAATGCTGTTCGAATATATTGAAAACAATTGGAAATTGCTTGGATTTTTGGAAGTCTATTCCTAATGTCATATGGTACAGAGTACCGGAATTTCATGCACTTATTTACATATATTGTCCCTACTACTAAATTACGTATCGATTAATTACGAGGTTAACATAAGCCAAATATGTATACCAGTACATCATGCAGCATTCGTGTTCAGCAATTGACTATTTTACCAATACAAGACAATATATATATATATATATAATACTTTATTTCAGACTAAGAAGTCCATATTTGTAAATGCTAAAATTTCAAATAAATCTGAATTTTCTACACACACTTTACATATACAATAAATTTCGCCAATGATTATATAAATTAGATGTGTATATAATATCTGAATTAGCAATTGCAGAGAGTATATAATTGTTGGATTCATTCACACGTTCCCAGAAACCAAACACAAACTTTCTCCTAGCATATCAAGTGTCATCACAATGTCAGAAACAAACATTCCACTCGCACTACATCTTCTATCATAACCCATACACAGTCTATACGCGTTATTGTAGCATACTTTCAGTTTAGTTAAAGTTTTTCTTTTGAATAACACCCACAGATGAGAGCAATATAGTGGGGTGATGTATTGTTGAAAGAGGAACGATTTCACCTGTTTAGAAAACCTCCTCATTAAAGTGTTCGCTCTCAAACAAACAAACAATGACACGGCAAAGGGTTGCACTTTCTGGGTAATGTCATTCAATTCCATGCATTTACTTAATTGGATACAGACATAACTGAGTGTTTTCACTGGTATGCATCTTTCTAGCCGTTTTTGACGCATGCTTATTTTGACAATGGTAGCGTCGAACAGATATACAGCGCGTGAATAAATCACGCTTTTTCTCGGAAAATTGAAACAACCTCCGAGAGAAAGTTAGAAGTAGATATGGTGCTTATCGAATGTTCTAAGTGCGAACAATTCGGTCACAGTATAACTGCATGCAGTACATGACTACCGTTAAACGCGAACTCTCAACAGCAGCCAACGTGGTGATTTTTACAATAAGTCGTTGCATACACATGTTTTCTGGAACTTTGGTGAAACACAATTATTAGAAGGGTACATATACTCTCCAATCATCGAAGAGATAAATACCAATGCAAAGCCTCGCATATAGTTAAAGCTTGAAATTATACCGTAAATGGTTCAACGCCAGTTCGGTTCCGGAATTGAAATAAAGATGTTAGATTTTGTTCAGCGTGAAAAACTAATGAGGGCTTTTCTTTGTTAGTCTAGTCCTGAGATGATACAATCGTGAGCGTGATTTAATAAAAATGATCTAAAAAAAATATATAAAAAAAATAATCTAACCAATTATCTAAAGTAAAAACTGCTACGATTTAGGAAATGTTTCTCTATTATATCCTTCCACTTTTTGTTTGAAAGGTTGAATTTTGTCATGCCCGTCTAATTCAACGCCTGAATAATAATCACATTGTGTGGACGATAGCAGATCTGATCTCGTCACACGCCACCAGTTCAATCAAGTGATTATTCCGTTTATTATATTCCACCATAAACATCTGATTTACCAGAAATCCGAACGAACCACCATAATACCCATGATGCATAAATCTCGATAGCGCGTATGACTATTTAACACGCTTATTAAAATGGCATAATTCACTAGTGGAATTATCGTTTATAATCAATCGAATATCAATATAAATAACATTAGGAATGTAATAAATGGCTTCTTGGTAGAGTTGCATCCCCTGGGTCGTATATCGTCGAGTCTGCCAGGACGAGTCGATTGCTGGGCCCAAGCAGAGACGGTACCGAGACTTGAAACCAGTCTTGGGAATCTGTGGGGTGGTGATAACCAATTTAACGTACAACTCATTCAACAGCATATCGAATCAAATGTAAAATAGCGTGGGAACTTAGTCTTTTCGCGTACGAAATAGCACACGGCGCAGTTGACGTCGTCGTTATTACGTCATCAACGATTCACTGTCAAAATAGGTCCGTTTGTGCATACGCTTTGAATAACAACATTGATATTTTCGTAGAATACAACCAATTTTTAAAGTGTTTTTCGCCATTAAGGCCGGAAATATATTAGTTAATGTGAAATGATATATATATGTCGGATTTTATAAAAATAATAGTAATAATGTAGGCCAGTTGACCGTATAAATAATTTGTTTTATAAAAACGAAGCGAATTTCTCCACAACTCACCTGCATTCAGTGTTGCGCCCAAGATGCGATTTCTTTTCATCTGCGATACGGAATCGGAAACCGATCCGTCGTTTCCGCATGTATGTGAGAAAGATAATTAAAGATAATTCTAAGATAATATTGGTTACATATATGTTCTTTTCTCTCGTTGTAGGTAAGCATCATTATAATATGTTTAGTAATGGCTGGTTGTGAGGCTGCTCCGGTGGTGATAAGAGGTAAGTGTTGTTTTGATACTAATTTCGTTAAACTGGTACTGTATGGACTAGTTGGACAATCCGCCTAGATACACATACCAGTACTTTAATAATAATAGTTATAAATACGGTGATTTGTCGAAAACAATCACTGTTATATAAATTTCGATATCCAACTGAATGGGATATTGAAGTTTTTACTTTCATATATTGGCTCGCGCGTGTGACAGATTCACTCGACTGTGCCAATGTGCTACTTGAATATTTCAAATTCATCGCAAATTATCCTTTACTTTATCATTATAATAGTTATAAAATCATGCTTTATGTTCGAATTCGACACAATTATTGGCCAATTAAAGGGAAGAATATATTTATCTAGTCTAGATGGTGAAGTGTACAGGCAGCGACCAGCTGTTGATTTGATACATCGATTGTGAGACAACTGATCGTCGTAAATGGCGAATTTATTTGGACATGCGTATAATAAAAAGAATATCTAGTGTTTTGAGTGGATATAAAAAATAATGTCATTCGTGAGCGAGACAAATTACTATTTTCGCTCGTGGCAAGCCGCTCGGGAAAATAAAAATTTGTTCTTCCAAAAAACCAGCACATTATCTGCTTATAACATAACTTGTTGTAGGTAGATTATCTGTTTAGAATTGCCTCATTTTGAGTCGTTAATGTGCTGAAAATGAAAGAATCTTAGTCATGTTACCGACTTATAACTTGGCGATTCTAAGCAGATTATGTGCGGGCAATGACATAAATAAGCCACCTCATGACTTGTCAGGTGTACGCTCTTTAACATGTGTTAACGGGTAGGATTCAATTATCTGCTTATTTCAGAACCAAATAATCACATTGTGTACCTACTTCACATTATAGGTCGATAATGTGCGTATTTCCGCGATTATATGTTTTCGGTATCACTCAAAATACTACATATCCTCTATATTCAAGTTTGAAAAACTGGTAAATTCCGAGTCAACCGGATTCCCGCTACAACCAATCGTGTCAAGCCCTATTTTAGCATCACAATTGTAGCAGTTGTAATATATTTCTGCCTATCAATCAATTAGATATATCCATTGAACGTAATAATCAACATCGTAATGGTTTTCTGGTTGTTACGATGTTAATCGCATGGAATTACAAACAACACCAGACTAAAACATATGGCGAGTCGCCACCCGAGGTTCAGGCTATAATTAGAAGCAATGGTTGGTTATGAAGTTAACATCATAAATGGGCTTTCCATAGTTGTGTATATTATTATTAAAGTGATGGTATGTGTATTTATCGATGTATTTTATAATAATTTCCAACTGTGGACCCAACGCCAAATGACGATATCAATCAACGCATATGAAATCATGATGCCAATCTACGCTTCGGATCATTCCAACTTCTTCATGGTATTCACAAAATTCCCTTCTTATGTTCGCGCTCCCGTGATTTAACCTAAATAAAACTATATGAATTGACTCCCTAGCCATTTGTGTGTATTTTGATCACTGACGAACTCGTCTGTGGCAATAGGGTTTCGATGTGTTAGCATAATTCCCCATATATATATTTTATGGTTTATGCCATTATGGCAAAGGAGATGTCAAGGCCTAGTAACTACTTACTGGGTGGACAGCACCACACCGACCCGCCGGACTAGCAGGAAAATACTAGTATGAGGGATCGACTGGTAACCGAGAGTGACCCCTCGGCTATCTACAGGTCAACAAAGGATACAGGATAGTATAACGGCCGATTATTCTGTCGTCATATATGAAAATTTTCACGTGATATGTGTATAAAACAAATGTATGCATACCATGACGGAAAAGGAACATAGCACCAAGATTTATTAGGGATATGGGAATATCTTATTGTTATGCTGCCCAAATTGTAGTACAGGTACATGTTACCCCGTACATCGTGATATGAAATTTACGAGGCATGATTCGGGAAGTGATTTAGTTGACGCTCTTCATTTTGCATCAAGTTATGGTATTGTGTTATTAGTAGCTGTGTAGCTTAAAAATTATCATTTTTTATCTCATCCACTAAGCTATAATATTTTATAGTGTATATAGTAGTCCCTGAGTTCCCGCTAATGAGGGGAGCTGGCTATACTAACATAGGGTGATAACAGTCAATGATATATAGTAGTCAACAATAGGTACAGATATATATATGGTTTATTGTTTAAATAAAAGTAAAATTACAGTGATTCTGATCTGTGAATGTCGCTAAGCATTTTGAGAGCGCACAGTGAAATGTTTCAGAGAAAGATTTACTACGACCAGGCCGAAATATGTCACAATTACAAAGTTTGGTATGCCAGAAAATAACAGTAGGCTACGGTGGTCATCGGAAGCGCCCATGAGTTGTATAATGAACGAAATGAGTCCATTATTATATGATATGGTTTCGACGAGTAAGCGCCTGACCCTAGGTCCTCATGACTCGTCACGAAAAGGTGATTACGACCAGTCACCTTCCCGTCCACCAAGCCCAAAAACAGGCCAAAATCAACTCTATGCTGAGGACAACCAGATCAGAATATTAAGAAAAACGCGCGCGATATCAGTGCACTGCACGCGATGTAGACCGATGCGCGATACAAAAACAGACGTAATACACATACATAAATATAATTAAATAAAGTGAAGTCAGTGAAGTGGAGATATTTTTACATGTAGTCATTGTGCCATCATGGGCGAAGATATGGGTGGGCAATATGTCTATGACAAGACCATTATTAGAGTGGTGGTAATCAAGTAACAACATATGTCGTAACACGTGGTTATGTCATGAAAATCAGAACGGGGGGGGGGGGGGCAAAGGGCAGTCAATCAAATCATTTGTTATATTTAGAAGCCAGTGGTGTACATGTAAACAATTAACTGTAACAGTAATGCCGATGGTATGACCATTATTGGAGTGGTGGTAACGAAGTAAGGATATATGTCGTAAACGTGGCTATACACGCTATACACTGTCGCAGTAATGTTGTAAAATCCTGAATGGGGTGGGGGGGGGGGGGGGGTTGTAGCCAACCAGATATCTAAGTTGGCAATTTGGTACCAGTTTATATGGTATGGAATTACAATTATTGATAAGATATGGATATGCAACAATAATATATACATGTTATTAAACGCAACTATACTGCCACGAAAAGCTTAGGTAAATATACATAACTATACAGTGGGGATAAGGGTGGGATGGGTTATGGAAGGGCCGTGGATTAGTATTGATTTCCATGTAATTTGCGTTGAATGCGGTGCACATTCAATCAAATGGTCTCTCAAATGTTAATAATAACTATATATAGTTACTTAGGTTTTCTCGTTTAATAGAACCGATGTAGACGAGGGTAGCTCATATATGAATGAAATTTAAGTGTAAATTGCGATATTGAATAAATCTAATTCTAAGTTACCTTATGTGAATGCATGCCATAGTATTATATAGACAATGTAGATTCCGTCATCCCTGTCATTCGAATTATTTCTGTGTATCTATCTTATATACATGTGCACAATATTCAGAAATCAACGAGCACACGCAGCCCAACTCCGCGGATCCATGGCAGCAAATGATTTCAAACGATACTTGTTGACGCACGTAATGACGTAGTTAAACGTAAAGCAAGTCGCGCGATTGAATGACGTCATAGTCAACAGGTGCTTGGCGTGGCAGGGCTGTATACATATGCCTGTGGGGAGGGGGATCATAGGGGGCTTCAGCAAGGATAGATATCCATGATTGATATAATTTGTCTGGTCAACAGTACTATTATGCATGCATGGCATTAAATGCATGGTACCATGACTGTATTGTCGTGGTAATAGTTATGAAACGGGAGGGGTAGCTAAAATTTCTTTATAATCTGATAGGTATCATGACGTTTAGATCATGATTGATATAAAATATTATCGTTTCAACAGTAATATTATGCATGCATGGCATAGCATGGTACCATGACTGAACTGTCGTGGTACGAGTTATGAAACAGGAGGGGGTAGCTAAAATTTCCACACCAGTTCTGACTCAAACACCAAACCAAGGAATAGTAATTGATGTCATGATGAGTGTAGACACGAAAGTAAGCAAAGAAATGTTTAAAATTTGAACATGTCATGTGCCGTGAATATATCATAGAAAGCTTGTTAAAGGTATATAAAACGCGGACAGTGTGTAATATCCGGGTGGGGTGGGGGTGGCTGTGGATATAGTATCGTTAATTAGATAATAATAGTCAACAGTTTATTATTGGAACAGGGTAATATATATATATTTGAAATAGGCAATATATAGAGTAATGATACAATTTTTTAAATGTACAGTATATATAAAATAGGTTTTCGTTTGTTGGAACCCCCCCCCCCGTGGTCCAGTCGGTATATTGCTGAGCAAGTTTGTGAGTTGCTTTCCGGGGATCGGCGGCCCCCATACGCAGCGGGACTATATATCTAGGCGAAATCAAGACCCGCGCGGTCTTTCCTCCACCTTTAAAATTGACAATGTCGCGCGTGGCCCAGTGACTAGAACGACTATGAATCCTAATAAAGCAAATACAATGTTGTTTGTGAATAGGTATTAATAGGTTATCGTTAACAAAACAACTTTTTCAATGTATATATAGAATAGGTTGTCGTTTGTAAATAGGCATTAATATATTGTTAATATAACGTGTTACAAACACAATTAATTTCTTTATAATCTGATAGGTATCATGACGCTTAGATCATGATTGATATAAAATATTATCGTTTCAACAGTAATATTATGCATAGCATGCATGGTACCATGACTGTACTGTCATGGTACGAGTTATGAAACAGGAGGGGGTAGCTAAAATTTCCACACCAGTCCTGACTCAAACACCAAACCAAGGAATAGTAATTGATGTCACGATGAGTATAGACACGAAAGTCAGCAAAGAAATGTTTATAATTTGAACATGTCATGTGCCGTGAAAATATCATAGAAAGCTTTTTTAAAGTATATGAAACGCGGACAGTGGGGTAATACCCGGGTGGGTGGGGGTGGTTGTGGATATAGTATCGTAAATTAGATAATCATAGTCAACAGTTTCTTATTGGAACAGGGTAATATATAGATATTTGAAATAGGCAATATATAGAGTAATGAAACAATTTTTTAAATGTATATATAAAATAGGTTGTCGTTTGTTGGAGTTCCTCCCCCCCCCCCGTGGTCCAGTCGGTAGATTGCTTGGCAAGTTTGTGAATTGCTTTCCGGGGATCGGCGGCCCCTCATATGCAGCGGGACTATATATCTCGGCGAAATCAAGACCCGCGCGGTCTTTCCTCCACCCTTAAAATTGACAATGTCGCGCGTGGCCCAGTGGCCGGAACGACTATGGACCCTAATAAAGCAAACACAATGTTGTTTGTGAATAGGTATTAATAGGTTATCGTTAACAAAATAATTCTTTCAATGTATATATAGAATAGGTTGTCGTTTGTAAATAGGCATTAATATATTGTTAATATAACGTGCTGCAAACACAATTATTTCTTTATAATCTGATAGGCATCATGGCGTTTAGGTATATAGATCTGGACTCCATAGTTTTGACCTTATGATCTTAGACCTGTCAGTAAAGTTAGTTTGTGTTCAGAATCGTTTCTAATCCTGCTATATGTGATGCCACAGGTGTTGTTAGTAAAAAGAGCGTGTCTTTCTGTATAATAAATCATCTCGTTCCCACATGCAGTACGCGCATTATATGATTGTAATATAAAAGAATAGTATATTGGTCGCATCATAAACCATGATGTATATGATATTGTAAGTTTGTTCTGGTAAAGTTAAAGTTGCACATATATATATATGTATCTATATATTTTATGTCACAATCATACAGCCATTCTATATTGTACACACATCACGTGGAAATGCCAAAAACCGGCTGCCCAAAAGATATGTTGGTGTATTAGCTGCGCTGGTGCAGCATTAAAAAATATGTGCCAATGCATTCTCTTATATATGCGAGTCTCGGGAGCCTCGCATATATATAAAAAATGCACCGACTTACAATGTCAAGGTAAATATTGTTGGGCCAATGCATTCTCTTATATATATACGAGTCTCCATATGGGAGCCTCGCAAATATAACAAAAATGCACTGACTTACAATGCCAAGGTAAATATTGTTAGGTCAATGCATCCTCTTATATATACGAGGCTCCCAATCTCTTTAAAAAAGACGACGATAATCCTAACGGATGTACGTCTCTAGAAGTGTCCACTAAATGTCATTTCCACAAAGACACGGCATTCCCAACATGACGTAATAAACCATTTACAAATATGGAGTGCATTCATGGCGTAGTAAATGTTTGTGAGAATGGCAGTATAAATAGTTATAAATACAACAAGATGAGAAAGAATAATCAGTCACGAATATCGTTGACTGATAAAAACTCGAAGATGATGTCTCCTAAATGAGTAAAATTAATTATGGATATATCGCCTGTATTCAGTTTTCCAACAATAGTTGAGGTTGACAATGCGTGGGAAACTTGTCAACTCGTCATTGACCTCTGATCTGTGAAGCAATGTGTTATGCCACAAACCAATGAATTCAAGCGCGTGCTGTTCCACTCTCCGATGAAATGGAGGGAATCCCGTCAATTCAGTAACTGATAATGAATGAGATATCCAGAGACGTAAATATTGTAAAAATTTCGTCGGATTTTCAAAGAGACTTTGAGGCGCCCAATGAGTCATGAAAGTGTTAGCATCTTTATTTTCTATCAACATCGTAAGTTTAGGCCTGGGTGCACATCTTGCATAAATCCAGGCAAGAACTTCAAGTATTTTTCATTGCAGAATTTCCCTGGAAGTGAATAATCTTCACAAATGTCCGTCTTCATTGCATACATAATATGAACGGCTATTAGCCCTTTCTATTCTAAACATTATTGATGAGTAGTTATCCCATATGAACTGTTCAGATAATAAGTTACAGGTCGTTTGTTGAACTTATTATCTAAACATTTCCCTAAACAAAATAGGCTCCTTCTGCACGGGTTGTTAGGTCACCGTAACATCCCTTCAAATTTAAAATATACTGTTCCCATGTATACTTTGATAACTGAAGGGGATAATCCAGTGAGAACATAAAGGGTTAAGAAATACGTATATATCACGTATGTGTATTTGAAAGATGTACTCAGGGCTCTAGACATTCAGTTGCAACAACATCAAAGAAATATTTGCTTTATTCTATTGAAAACCAAATTTGAAAAATAAACTGAACCTCAATACCAAAGAATATCATTTTGTTATTCAGAATAAAAAAAACATATGTTGGTGTCACCGTAACGATATGCATTTCATAGAAATACATACAAAAACAAATTCAATATTATCGATATTAGATGACATATCATCTATCAAGTAGCACATCTCGTTTCAAACTTGTTATGTTATAGACTAGAGTCTAAATAAAAGGTAAAGTAGATTTGTAAAATTAGCCTGGAACCCTGAATACATATTTAAATCATATGATGGGCTAAATTATTTCCTGCCTGACTCTTAAATGGGTAGTGTACACTAAATCCGGACATTTGTCTGACCTTCTCCTTTTATACTCAACAGAATATATGCAACAAATTAATGAACTTGAGCCATGGATTAGTGCAAAAATATACCTATTTACTGTATGAACGATGCAAACCACGTGGTAATTGTAATGAAACTGAATTTATGACTGGTCATAAATTCATTATAATTACCATGTTCGTTAATTCATTAATTTGTTGCATATATTATGTTGAGTATAAACTGAGATGGTCCCATAAATGATCGAGTTTAGTGCACAGTATCACTTTAATGTACCAAGAACAGACAGCAAAATGAATAATTTAATACAAACAAATCACCATACTGTTTACTATCATTGCTCTCTATGCAGAGGAGCTTCATGTGTGTCCTAGACTCCTAGTGCTGAATTACATTTAACAACATGATATATAACCATGCTGTCAATATATTATACTAGCGGCAGGAGTTCCCATGAATATTTTAGCCCAATTGAATATGAAATGTTAGCCACACAAGGAGCAAACTAGAACTAAGCCACAGTGTGCGAGATAGTGTAGCTTTGGCTGTGCACATATGACCTAGAAGGCTAGAACTCTACGGAACTTCTTGAATCAAGAACCTATAAGTGTTCTCTCTTGCTCTTCTGATACATCGTGGGTATATTTACTGCACTTTCTTGGTATCTATAACAGTAGATCGTGTCACGAACCTCTACTCTAACTACGCCCGTATATATCATATTCCACCAGTACAAAACATGGGAACGTTTTGAAGTTTTGACAGGAAACCTTATAAAGTCGAAAAATAACGCAGCGAATATATCTCTTAGTTATTATCTGTTCTCATTAATGTACTTCACTTTATGCGAAGGTCCCAACTCGAATTTGCACGATTTAAGTGAATTTGTGAGCGATGTTGCTTTGCGTCGATTACAATTATGGAATTTATCCGTGTTATTAATTCGGTGTTTATTACGATATCGGATCACACAAGTCAGAGACAAATACGCAATTGTTGAGGGCAATTGACTAGCCCATCGAGAGACACTTTCTACAATTTATTGAACTCTGACGACAAGATAAAGCTCCGAAAACTGTCGACTTTCATCAAAATTGGATTGAACAAAATTCGATAACGGTTCCAACTGTTTGTTTTGTTTTGTTTTGTTTTTTTCTCCCACATAACTCACGCAGATATTGATATATACAACAATATTTAATAGAACGAAACCTAATTTCATTTTTGTAAATGTTGAATAATTTGCTTTCAAATTTCTATTAAAATGCATTTAATAGTCTCATATTCTTACAATCGAACGTTCTGCTATACACTTAACAGTCCTTTTTTATGTTGTAATTATTTAAGGAAGTACAGATAGTTTCACGCATATATATAATTGTATGTGTGTATGTATGCATAATTGTTGTTATATATTGGGTGTGATGATTGTTGTTCAGTATTTACTGTTTGCATGTGTATTTTAAAATATATGGACCGGAGCGTTCTCATTTGTACATAGTGTATTATATGTTTTCTCATGTACCAAATTACCAATTGGCTGGGAATAAAGCATTACTTACTTAAGAAATATATTCCCCGCGTTATGATTTCGACTTTATAAGGCTCCCTGTCAAAACTTCAAAAAGTTCTAAGGTTTTATACTGGTGGGATATGATCTCTACGGGCGTTAGCCAGAGTAGAGATTCAAAGATTGATCTACTATAACCGTAAAACTTCGAAGAGTATTCGTGTGATAGATAAACGTATAAAACGTGGCTTAAAGATGCATTATCCCATTTGATACCATGCAACCACAATCGGTATGTTTTCTATCCCAGAATGTAACCAGAACGTATTATTATGAGATTTTGATGGCCATATATCGACTTTTAATTAGGAATGTTAACACGTTTTAAAAATTGTGTCAGCCTAGAAAATATCTAAGGATCGTCTCGTGTAAAGACCGTCCAGGCATCCATTGAACAGAAGCGGTATATAACCATTGTGACATTTTTATAGTTTTTCGACTTATTAAACTTTCAACCCTTTCATGAGGCTGCGTCGGTGAAGCAATAAATATCATGTGCCAGTGCATTCGCTTATATATACGAGTCGCCCATACGCAGCCTCGCATACATAAGATAATGTGCTGGCTTACAAGGTCAATGCACATATTGTTAGGACAAAGCGTTCTCTTATATATGCGAGCCTCCGTATGGGAGACTCAAAAATATAAGAAAATGTATTGGCACAGGGTTTTTTTTGTTGCAAACTTTCAGGAAGTTCCGGTCATGGAATGGTTACACTGATTGATTATCCTTGAATTTGATGTCACATCCATATTTGTTATAGTGAAAATCCATATTGAATATAAGTTTTTGTTCTGCAAAACCGCATGAACCATCTAAGAGAAGCAATTCTATTTCAAATTCAGACATTGTGCCTGTGGGAATCGACTCCACTGGCTCTCGATTATCACTCCACTATTATCGATAACCCCATCAAGACCATTCAAGAGTGATACTCGTCGCCTGCTATCGCTTCAGCAGTGGCTGCGATGATATCGCTTGTTTATCACGACCCATGTGCGGCTGGCTATACTCCAGCGTTTATACTAGAGATAGAGTTAGCTATCTTCCCATGGTCTAGCCTCTTGTTGCACCAATGTATTTTTGGTGACGCTCGTATTTCCGCCTTCATGACTGTATATACTCAAATAATAGTTCAGGGAGCAGTTGCATATATAAACATTTCTTCAACAATGAAAAGAAGATTATTTACTTCAAAAGTCACTTCGTAAAGAAATGAACAGTAAAACATTTCATGTCACCATACTTTGTTCATACTAATTGTAGACTTACTGATAGATTGGCAAAACGATCCTCTGTAGAAAAACAAATATTGTTAATATAAACACATTTGACACGAGTACATTGTTACCAAGAGATAAAGGTAACATGAAATTGGAAAAGTACTAATTTTTGGAACAAAGTTTAAGTGTTTTTTTTTTTAAATGATCTAAATTGATCTATTTAGCCAAACGGGACATAATTTATTAGTGATGGTTGTTTTAATTGTTATATACATTGACGTTTATCCAATATTTCCCAAAAGTTGAGTATCTATAGTCATTAACGTAACCTTTCAATATAACTGCCCCGTGCTGTCAGATGGTATACAGTATTATCTAAGCGGGAATCCTAATTGCCTTCTTATATACAATGTCGCAATTTTACATGTACACAGAATATCACAATTCAGGACCTGGAACATACGCCATTCGTAGTTCGAAAATGGCGGCAACATGTCTCACCTGGACATTTTAAAATTAGTTTTTACCATATTTTCCAAAGATATCAGCAAACTTTTAGAATATAATGAGCTAATCCATCAACTCATATCGGAGACTGAGAAAAAAAAAACATAGGACAGAGTTCTAAAATGGGATGGGATTCACAGTAAGCTAGCAAACAATGAATACGAGCTTATTCGCTATCTTTTTAGTTGAGTTGTTTATATAGGTGAAGTAAATGATGAATAATCACTTCGATGTCAGTAATTTTGCCGCCATTTTCGGTCCTTACCAATGATTGCTATGACATGAATTGCACTTTAACTTACAGTGATATTTAATCTGCACGTCCAACATTAAAGCCACAATGTCATGGCTGTTTGCGCTCCACCATACACATAATATTATTCGCTTTTGAATTTTTCTCAGTATCAAAATAGGTCGATACATATCTTAACTACCTTTCTACGAGCATTACGTAACCCAAAACGACGCATTGAATTAATGAAAAATACAACTGTGAATACGGTGTTTGGGTCCCAAAACAAAAACCGCCATTTGTGCGACATGGAACAGAAAAGAGCGTTCCGTGGTAGTATATTCCTGATATGGTAGCAATAAAGAGCGTTTGTCTAACTCTTGGCGAAAAGTTTAAATCGGCTGAAAAATGGCTAGTACTTTGGCGATTGTTTTTCAGAGCATATGAAGTCGGTATATCAATAGTTCGTTTATTTATCGACCTATCGCATCCGTCGCTCCAGATTACGTATAAAAAATGGAGGTTCAAATGAGCCATGTCCGTTTAAAGCCAAATGTCTTTCTGCGCTACAAAATACACCTGATAACATTCGCTTTTGAAGTGAGCTACCTTTCTACGGGCATTGTTTGTCCCAGAAAGACGCATTGAAGTAATACAAAATACAGTTTTGAACAAGATGTTTGGGTCCCAAACAAAAACAGCCATTTGCACGACATGGAACAGAAAAAAGCGTCCCATGTTAGTCTATTCCCGATATGGTAGATATCAAGAGCGTCTGTTTAACTTCTGTGCGAAATATTTAAAACAGTTGGAAAATGGCATGTATTAATCAGAGCATATATATGAAGTCGATCTATCAAAATTATATACAAATTTCGTGTATTTTTCAACCTATATTATACCTCCTTCCAACTTACGTAGAGCAAATTTGGAAGATCGGATGAGCCATGTCTGTTTAAATTTCGATATAATTTCCAAGTCTCTAGAAAACGTAGTAATTTTCTCTCTTCTGGCCGATCAAAATAGATAGCAAAATGCTTGGAATACACGGATTTGTAAACCACGAAAACTTGTACCGAAACCTTTGAAATTTATCAGTTGTGTATTTTCTACACACATATAAGACGAGCGCTCTATAAGTAAAACAGAAACGCTCTTTATTGCTCCGTGGCTAAAAGGTAGGTTTTGTTGAGAGTTGAATGAGCGACAATCTTTCGCTAAGTTTAACGTTTCAGGTCACCCTGATTTCGTTTCTTGCTGCCATATATTTGTTGACACGAATGTAATTCACCAATACGACTATATATTGATGTCTCGAAAGCGATATGATAAGGGATTCGAGCACTAAATGGACACGGTTTATCACAACGTCCATAATTACTTATACGTGCACATTTATGTTTATGAACTTTGTCGGCTAGGCCTACATCTGTTTCTGTTAGTCACATCCATGCATTTGTTGACACAAATGTAATTCACCAATACGACTATATATTGATGTCTCGAAAGCGATATAATAAGGGACTCGATCATTAAATGGACACGATTTATCACAACGCCCATAATTACTTATTCGTGCACATTTATGTTTATGCACTTTGTCGGCTTGGCCTACATCTGTTTATGTTATTCACATCCGTGCATTTGTTGACACAAATGTAATTCGCAAATACGACTATATATTGATGTCTCGAAAGCGATATAATAAGGGACTCGAACACTAAATGGACACGGTTTATCACACCGTCCATAATTACTTATACGTGCACATTTATGTTTATGAACTTTGTCGGCTAGGCCTACATCTGTTTTGTTGTTCACATCCGTGTATATCAGTTATGTTTGTCTTTGTTTCTTTATGTTTTTGTTTAAGTTTCGATTATCTCGATGGTCCGATATTTTGGTTTTTCAATTTGGCCAAAGTTTCTGAAAAAATTGTCAAAACAATCCCAGAAATTGGCTAAAATAATTCGGTCGGTAAGTACTCGAATTACATGTACTTATATCCATGTACGGGAGGTTTATGCGACATAAATGCATTATTAGTTTTCCACCGAACGCTCGTTATCATTACATTTTTAAGATAAGCTTAATAACCAATGTTCTTTAGTATTACCAAATAAAGATACGCTTAATACCAAACGCTCATTATTATTACATGATCTAGAATAAAATTATATTGTTTACAATGAGATATTATCTATCACCGCACTATGTTTTCCCTTGTATATGCATTTATATCTGGTAGAATAAATGTCATGTATCTATCTGGGAATCCCCTTAGTGAATGCTGCTGATAGTTGGGGTGGCATACTATTTACATCAGGTAGTTGTACACGATTTATGTAATGTGCATTTATACAGGCTTGATATTCTAATTATTTAAAATTTAATAGTGAAAGTTAACAACAAGTCAGAAATTTGGCTGCGTATTCGGTACACATGCCAACGCCATGGTCAGATTCGCCATACCCAGTTTACATTGACTGTCCAGTCACACCAGGTAGAGGATCGATAACAAGCATGCATTCGGTAGAATGAGTATTGACACGCTACCAATAACGCGAACATGAGCACGCTTATAACAGCGCTCGTGTGAGAATGAATAAATTCTGACATGATAATACCAGGCCGCCACTCTCACATTATAGACACGAGATTGTGTACAGCTACAATCGTATAACCCTTTACCCAACAAACCGGCCAAAACCGGCCAAATAAAGCTTCAACAGTCTAAAATATCTTCGGTCTGTCTCAATAGAACCATACAAATATGGGTATCATTGGAACCGGCTCGTTGACCACATTGTGATAGTTACAGTTATGCCCTGTGCCAATGCATTCTCTTATATATGCGAGTCGACCATAGGTCGCCTCGCATATATAAGAGAATGCATTGGCCTAAAAAAAATCATTTTTTAACACTTTTTAACATTTTTTCTTACATTCTTTAACAATTTTATAATTTTTAATGTGTTAAGCCAATGCATTCTCTTATATATGCGAGGCGACCTGTGGTCGACTCGCATATATAAGAGAATGCATTGGCACATGGCCTTTCTGTTGGGTAAAGGGATAAACCGCGGTCCAGCAAAGACGGATTCGTCATATCATGTCTAGCCTCCATAAACCAGTTCCAATCAAACGATGTCCGATGTCGTAAGTGTCGCTCGTCGCTGTCGATAGAACGTGGCGGTCCGCAAAAGTCAAGTACGATTATTCAGCTCCACGATATAAATACACTTCCGGTAATCCATGGTTCTTGTTGGTCCATGTTTAAATCAGAGATGACGAATGTGTCACCCAAACCTGTGGTCTCATATTTATCCGTTAAACTGTGGTTTAAACCTAGATAATTACGTTTACCAGGTTTATACCAGATGTATCGAAGCCGGTCCGTGTGTTTGGCTCAGGCAATTCTTTAAGGATTGGCCATTTATAAATGGACAATCCGTACCTAAATTTTCATCAATTAATGGTCAATCCGACCACGCGTGGCACGCGTGGTCGATTGTCCATTTAGAAAGAACCATTAACGCTAATCATTTAATTTAATTTGTATTAACTAAATAACGGAGATATTTGAGGAAAGTGTTTTTGACGAAATAACGGAAATATTTGAAGAAGTGTGTTTTAAAGAGCGTCTAACAATTCGATAATGTGACATGTATTTACGTTGCTTGTATTTTTTGTATGCCACTTTCTCACTCTGTGTGTACAATGTCAATAAATCATACAATAACCCAGTGGTTAGTTACTGCGTGGTACACAGACAGACATGTGTTGACGCCAAACTTATGCCAACGATAATGTCTCAGGGGTAGATTTAACAGTACCCCTCCCAAGTTTGTTAAAATTGTTGGAAATTATGAATTGTTACCCCGTTGATTTCAGTTTGAAATGAACAGCGTTACTTGCAGCACATCGCGGATTAGGTCCATGCTACAGAATGGAGTAAATATGGTGATCAATCATCACCTCTGGTCTCGTGTACTTTCACGAACGTAAATGATTGCGCGCAACTGAACATCGATCCCATCCTCTGGTGTATACTATCTTGTTGTTAAGTCTTAGCCAGTGAGAGCGCCATAAAAATCACTCAATCTTCTGAACCTTTCAATGAAGCAATCTTCTTAATTCGCCATTTAGTAATAACGCGCCCATCGGAATTAGATGGCTAATATGGCCCTGATAATGAACCATGTACCGTAGTTATATCCGGTGTACCAAAGACGTTCGGGTGACAGATTGTCCGTAATAACACACGCGACCATTGTGGAATGGACATTGGCGCCAAATTCTACAAGATGACCCATTATTATTTCAGCAGCATTGATCGTTCCCTGCAGCATTCCAGTTTTGGTTAAAACAGACTCGGCAGTACTACGTGTGGCGACAATAGTCTCTGTGGTAAAATACCTTGGCTATCAGTGTCGCTATAAATCATTTCTACATAATTTGTATGCAGTATGACGACACAGCCCATAAATTATTTCCCCCCACGCCAGGGGGGGGGGGGGGGGGGGGGTGAAAAACCCGGGGTGGGTGGGTGGGTGGTATTTTGTTGCAAATTTTGAAATCCAAGATGGCCGCTGGCAGCCATGTTTTTTTGGCCGAATGACCTCAAAATGACTCATTCCTATTTACATGTCCATGTTAACAGCCATGATAAATAGTATATATGCACATAAATTCATATACAGCTGTTTACAGTGAATTCCCCTGCAAATCTCTGTTTTAGTGCTAAAAGGGGGGATGGGTGTCAAAAAATGGTCGAAAAAAACTGCCGAAAACGGAAAACAAATTGGCGGGGGGGGGGGGGGGGGGGGGATGAATGGGTACAAAAAATTATCGAAAGGGATTTTTTTTTTCCGACCCCCTCCCTGCCCACGCTCGAAACTGGTGTTAACTGTTGAAATTCTTGGACACACGTACTTTTATTCTCCTTGCTAGTTATTACATGTATTGGTAAATTATGGACTATTCACGTATGCTTTTATTGTATAATTAGTTTTTGTAATCTTTAATTCTGTGCTCACTGTGTGAAATTGTAGTGGGGAAACGACCGCCAAACGACCGCCAAACACCTGAACGGCTGCAATCGCTTTTCTGATGAGATGTTGTGATTGATCGGCACTGACGTAATGCTTTCTGACGGAAATATACACACTATCATTATCTCCAGACATAGTACTACATTAGCTCCCACGTCTGTTTTAACCAAAACTGTATGCTAACCTGTTTTACGCTAAATTCTATCAAAATAGTGTCACCTTTAACACGAGCGATATGATACCTACATGTCTGTCACATTACGCGTGTAGTTCCGTCCATAGCCGTACGGGCCAGGGGGCTGGACGGGATGCAGCCCCCCCCCCCAAACGTTTTGAGATATCAAATGTCGTGCAAATTGGAGATATTTTCGTTAATTTGGATCTATTTCGTTATAATTATGTGTATATACAAGGTATAATCTTCAAAAACTGTTACAGTCATGCGTATATCATGTTAACCCTTTACCCAACAAACCGGCCAAAACCGGCCAAATAAAGCTTCAACAGCCTAAAATATCTTCGGTCTGTCTCAATAGAACCATACAAATATGGATATCATTGGAACCGGCTCCTTGACCACATTGTGATAGTTACAGTTATGCCCTGTGCCAATGCATTCTCTTATATATGCGAGTCGACCATAGGTCGCCTCGCATATATAAGAGAATGCATTGGCCTAAAAAAAATCTTTTTTTAACACTTTTTACTATTTTTTCTTACATTCTTTAACAATTTTATAATTTTTAATGTGTTAAGCCAATGCATTCTCTTATATATGCGAGGCGACCTATGGTCGAGTCGCATATATAAGAGAATGCATTGGCACAGGGCCCTTCTGTTGGGTAAAGGGTTAAAGCAAGTGTGCAAAAAGTCTCAGCCCCCTAAGCCCCCTCAGCGCCAGTACTGTATGGTTTCGTCGTCGGCGCTGGACACCAATATAGCTTGCTTATGCAGTAACTGTCCGCAACGGAGAAACAGGTCGTTAGACGTTTTAGATGTATTGTATTCCGAAAAAAGTGACAATGCTTGTACAAGCTCGGTTTTTTGAAAATTAACACGGATGTTAGCGAAAGTCATGGGGTTAGCAGAGGTACGGATAACTCGGTTGGCGAGTGGGACGATCTCTGAGCTACATCTTCGACACGTTCGGGGGGGGGGGTGGGGTCGAGCCAGACATGGCATTGGTAGGACTTTGTGTCGCCATATGCATGGCCCGAACCATGCACATCATTAATCGACAATCGATGCCATGACCAACGCTCTGAAAATGAGTTTAGGAGCAAACAAAATCTCAGACAAATCGAAACACGTACTGGATTATTTTTGTACCTCCGCTCCGCTTACGGTGCCTTATCCATTGGTGACACTGTCAGGCACACCATCGTCGGATCGGGAGCCGACGCTAATCGCTGGCCCATGTACAACAGTGTGCGAACCTTAAAGGTTACAGTGAAGTAATTATTTCCCATGGGCCTCAGTGTTAACATATAATGGCCTGCAGACCTGCCTATCCACGAATTGTGATAAGCCATGATCACCAGGATTGGCATCTGGCAAAGTTTATGTATGAAAAAAAGCATATAGTCGGGCATGTAATATACCTTTAAATTTGGGATTTATAATCTAGAGTCAGAAGTCCATGAAAAAGATATTGACATTTTTTACCTCACACCAAAAAAAACATTCAATCTAGAAACCACGTGCTTTACATCTGAAATTTCCAGAGGAGTGATTGCATGTATTTTATATGCTTAAATATCGAAACTACATGTACTATTAACCAACCAGAGCCCATAATTTAATTTTAATTCACTCCTGCATCTTGGTCCAAAATCCGTTGGAGGGCGCTACCAATCGAATTACTTCACTGTAACCCGACCAAGAACCCTACCGTGGCGATGAAGTCAACAAATGGCAACATTAAATGGCAACATGAAATGGCAACATTACCTGCATGGTCAAATTCAATTCACCAAACTATTAGGCCCGTTCCAAACGACGGATTTTTGTCGACTCGAATCTAATTGTATTAAATCCGTCGGTGATGCGTCTGCGGTCGATTTTGTTACAGACGGACACATCTTTGTCGCGTCGAATCTAATACATCGGTCGATTTATTTAAAGGTGGATTCCCGGTTACCGTCAAAAATTGGTCAGGCGTAGATATAGAGGCCTATATATACCGGTATATGTTATACATATATATACTAAAATATAGTATAAATTATGTATATATATATATATATATGCGCGACTGCAGCGCGAATATATGTGCTCATGTATATGAGGATGTATATAGTACACGCAGGTATATAATATACTATAATAGGCGCTACAAATAAATGTTATATCGTGCAACCAATTGCCATCTATATAAGTGTATACCATGCATGTAAATACCGATATACAAGAATTATTATAAATCAGAGACTACCACCACCTACCATTTATAATAAGGATTACCGGAATATATTAATTATTATAAATCATAGGATACCACCCTATATCCTTTATAATAAGGAATACCGGTATATATGACTTATTATAATTCATAGGCTACTATTCATACCCCTCATAATAAGTAATACCGGTATATATGAATTATTATAAATCATAGACTATACCACTCTGCCCCTTATAATAAGTAATACCGTAATATATGAATTATTATAAATAAGAGGTTACCACCCATATACCCCTCATAACAAGTAATGCCGGTATATATGAATTATTATTAATCAGTGGTACCACCCCTACCCCTTATAATAAGTAATACCGGTATATATTAATTATTATACATCAGAGACTGCCACCCCTATCCCTTACAATAAGGAATATCGGTTTATATGAATTATTATAAATCAGTTGCTACAACCCATATCCCTTATACCGGTATATATGAATTATTATAAATCATTGATAATATATCCATTATAAGTTGTGAGTCAGTGACATGCCATGTTCGTTGAGAAATCAAACTGCCATAATAATTAAAATTTTCACAATGTTAACTAAGCAATTCTTATAGATATATCTTTCTTTATAACAAAGAGAGCGTGTGACAAACGACGCCATGTGGGTATTTCCGCAGATAAGGGGAACTCCCTCATTATTATACCATTATCATATCATTATCATAGCTTTTGCATTCGTTATTCGGAAACTTTCGGCTCTTCTCGTCACAAGTATTAGATTCGAGTCGACAAAAATCCGTCGTTTGAAACCAAGACGGATTTCAGACGCATCACAGACGAAGATTCGTCTGAATTGGACGGAGATTCGTCTGTGGTGCGTCTGACACGGATCTAATTGTTTCAAACGTCGCATTTTAGACGCATTTAATACAAAAATCCGTCGTTTGGAACGGGCCTGACGGGACCATTTGAAATAGGGCACTTATGTGAGCCTTTACTGTGCTATCCATGGCCTTGGGGCCGACTCGTAGAGTCATGCACTCACTAGTGCACACGTGCGTGTAATATAGCCACTGCGCTACTAAACGTACGTGTCTAAAGCATGTTTCTCCATTTCTGACCGGCATGAACACACTCTGGGAAGAGTGCCTAACGACGAAACGACAGTCGTAACGTGACAAACATGCATGCATTATGTCTGGCATTCTATTGGACGCAGATCTGTTTGTTGATTCACTTATTAATAATCACAAGATATACGCATAAAACTCTTAAGTTGTCTCATTGACAACCGTAGTCATGGACGTTTCACACAACTCGCTTCATTGAATTGTTCGTCATTTAACATATGTTCTAATATAGTTTGAACGAGTCTGCCATATCCAACATGTCTTAAAGATTGATTTTCTGGCATATATGTTATTCTAAACAATCTAATCTAAACAGATTTGTAAAAATCACCTTTGTTTAGCCATATTTTGTTTCGAACACGACAGAACATGACACGAATTATATCAGTCGGATTAAAACCAGACTGAAACTGTTTTTCAGTAAACAGTCGTAAGAAAATGGGTGGGTTTTCCATTACCACAATCAAGAATTTCGTCAGTGCCAGTCAATTAAACACTGATCAGTAAAGCGATGCAGCTATTCCGGCGATTGTCGGGATTCCTATACAGAGGTCAGTTCGCAATATACAGAAAATAGCGCAATAACATGTATGTCAAATTGGTAATTTCACAGTGTCAAAAATGAGAGATCGCCACATCTAATTACACAATAAACGCGTACGCGAAGAGTCCATAATTGACAATGTACATACCTAGCAAGGGGAATCAAGGTACGTATTTCCAAGAATTCTACATTTAGCATCTGTTTGAAGCGGCAGATATAAAGGTGATGCATGTCGCGTAAATCAATGTGTGGGTTGTGACGTCATATTGCATATATGTGACCCGCCATATCAAATCCAGTCGTAAGTCGGGATATTTTTTACCCTGTGCCAATGCATTCTCTTATATATGCAAGTCGACCATAGGTCGCCTCGCATATATACAAGAATGCATTGGCCTAACAATTATTTACAATTTTAATAATTTTTTCTTGTATTCTTTAACAATTTTATAATTTCACCCATACAGAGCCCCAGACAAACATGAGCAGACGACACTCTTCTATATGCTTCTATATATGTGTGGGGCTCCCTGCAGGGTAATGGATGTTTTTTATCTCCTAAAAATTGTAAGAAACATTTATTTAAAAAACATGATAAAATATTGTTAGGCCAATGCATTCTCTTATATATGCGAGGCGACCTATGGTCGACTCGCATATATAAGAGAATGCATTGGCACAGGGTAAAAAAAAATCCCGACTTACGACTGGATTTGATATGGCGGGTCACATATTTCCGCCAAACTGTGTACGGCGAATCAGTTCCAGTTTTCTTTTAATCAGACTGGAATTATATGTACACACAAACATGCTGAGGTTTAACATGATGATGGTAATATAATATTATGTATATTACATTGAAACAATGCATGCATCACTAATACATGTAGTTAGAACAGTCGACACGTACGTGTGACGATGGAGTATTTACTAACCCAGTGACTCTTGCTCGTCCGGACATGATGAACATACGTGTACTTTAGGTGGAAAACAGTGTACTACTTATCCCCTTGTTGGAGTAATATTTTAATAGAACATGGCATAGATGGTGGAAATATGCTACACATACTGAAACAACCATTCAATTTACGAGCGTAACGACCGTAAACATGTCGGAATATTGATAATTTGTCATTATAACGCACATGTTGCGTTCCAACCTCATACGTCTTGGGATGACAAATATCAACAGGAACAGACTACGTGAGTAAATAACACTATTCTAGACAAGTGGTACCAGAAAAAGCACTTATTTATGGCTCGGAAGGATACCGCTCCATCATAATCAATCACACAAATATGCCAGTTAGTGTTTGTATTCGATTATTACTGGGCGATTTGTTTTTTTCGGGGGAAATGGTGGTTTATCACCACGTTGCCAAGAGAATAATTAAAGCGGAGGTTTCATGGGCTGTTGTCGGGTGTTTGTGACAGGGAAACAATACGTTATTGATGATCCTACTTGGTTCGAGAAAATAGGGATTCTATTCATTAAGGGGGGTAACGGAGAAACACAACAGTCATCAGTAACGTGTTGCTTATAGAGTATGGAATAGAAGAACTGCCACTGGAATGGCAAACACATCGTTTAAAGATACGGGCGGTGTTGGCGGTGGGTATGTTAGAGATACGGGCGGTGTTGGCGGTGGGTATGCTGTTAAACTATTCAGCTCCGTCAAAAACCGCCATAAACAGAAAGAATAGTAAAATATAGACAGACTTTGTTCTTATACCAATCAGAAATATGGCATAAACAGTATGTTATTGTCAAATGCTTTTCCTTTGTTGTGTAAACAAAGGCAAAACACGTTACAGAACCTGGCTTTTGTTTAGATCCGGATATGGCAAACATAAAGAGCGTTATTTGTTACTGTTTTCCTGATATGGAAATAATAAAGAGCGTTTATATAATTTGTGTGTGATTAACCAATAGAATTGCGCTGTGTTATGTAAACAGAAGCAAAACTTCTGTAACACGAGCAGGCTCTTGTTTACTTACACCATCGTACATCTTGACGACAATATACTATGCGGCCTCCGGGGTCGCAGTTCGACTTTTAATCCGCCCAAAAATTCCCATTTATATAAATAAAACGTCCATGGCCCATGTATACCAAGAATCAGCGAAACATTATACACGCGGAGCGCGAAATAACTCACACCATTTATTCCGTATTTATGCTGTCCCCAAATGTACTTTCCCACCGTTTGTTTTATCTGGCGAATACTCTCAGTCAATTTCTATGTTAAGTCTGCTCGGGGTGTGGGTTTCCATGATCACGTGACTGTTGTGTTGTTATAAACCTGTGGTGCACTCGATTCTCAGAGAAAACTAGATTATACAAATCGTGTTATTGCATCTGTTAGAACACTCTGCCTGTATTATCCGCCAAGACATCTGTATCGCTTGATACGACTGGAATACAATGGAATGTACCCCACGGAACCCACTCGAAGATTGGTCCAGCCCACACATTGGACACCGGCCTATAACACCATTATCAGTGCAATTTTCGCAATATAGTATTTTGACCAGGGTTGAGATAGGGACCAACATTTTCGCTTGCCAAAATGTTTGCCAAATTAAATTGTGTTATACCAAATTTCATAATGATTTGCCAAATTTAATTGAGGGTTTGATTGAGGAAATTAAAGGAAATGCTCATGTTTCTTTTTTTTATCTCGACTGAAACGATGTTACTAGAAGTCTTATACAATCAATCACCCAGCCATTGCCGAAGGTCCATGATGCCCAGGTCATTTATCTTTCCAGACCACAACCGAAATTGACGACAACACTAGTTTGCCCCAATATATATATATATATATATATCGTACGTGAGACATGAATGTGTGCTAAACTATACCTATTGAATTTGATAAACCTTTTTGTCGAAGATTCCTTCAGAGAAAACAAATCATGGAACCGGACAAGCCACCATCCGCATATCCTGAAACCCATGATACGACCCTATAATTGGAGTTTTGTTTGCGCCACTGCTGCATAACTCTTGATACGGCCCTATAATTGGAGTTTTGTTTGCGCCACTGCTGCATAACCCATGATACGGCCCTATAATTGGAGTTTTGTTTGCGCCACTGCTAACCCATGATACGGCCCTATAATTGGAGTTTTGTTTGCGCCACTGCTAACCCATGATACGGCCCTATAATTGGAGTTTTGTTTGCGCCACTGCTGCATAACCCATGATACGGCCCTATAATTGGAGTTTTGTTTGCGCCACTGCTGCATAACCCATGATACGGCCCTATAATTGGAGTTTTGTTTGCGCCACTGCTAACCCATGATACGGCCCTATAATTGGAGTTTTGTTTGCGCCACTGCTGCATAACCCATGATACGGCCCTATACTTGGAGTTTTGTTTGCGCCACTGCTGCATAACCCATGATACGGCCCTATAATTGGAGTTTTGTTTGCGCCACTGCTAACCCATGATACGGCCCTATAATTGGAGTTTTGTTTGCGCCACTGCTAACCCATGATACGGCCCTATAATTGGAGTTTTGTTTGCGCCACTGCTGCATAACCCATGATACGGCCCTATACTTGGAGTTTTGTTTGCGCCACTGCTGCATAACCCATGATACGGCCCTATAATTGGAGTTTAGTATGCGCCACTGCTGCATGATACGGCCCTATAATTGGAGTTTTGTTTGCGCCACTGCTAACCCATGATACGGCCCTATAATTGGAGTTTTGTTTGCGCCATTGCTGCATGATACGGCCCTATAATTAGAGTTTTGTTTGCGCCACTGCTGCATGATACGGCCCTGTAATTGGAGTTTTGTTTGCCCCACTGTGCTGACATACCCCCCCCCACTGTGCTGACATACCCCCCCCCACTGTGCTGACATACCCCCCCCCACTGTGCTGACATACCCCCCACTGCTGCATAACTCTTGTCGCGTGTACGTATTAGTTATCAACCGAATAAAACAAATCTCACATCTTGGGGGAAACACTGTAGCTATGTCCATGATTAGTTCGAAATTCAACGCAGAAGAACATAGTTTCGCCCTTTATCGCGAATGCAGTCTGCTTATAAGTATGCATTGACGCCAATCGTGGAGGGTGTGGTCAAACTCCAAACATCGCCGATACGCAGGATCCTCGCGGCCATGTTATCTTTCCACATCGTGTACACGTATATATACTGGTATATGCATGTATATGCAAATGCGCAAATACTGATAAAGCATTACTTTTTGTATAAATTGTTTTTTCGCACTCGACAATTTCAATTTGTCTATGTTTTAGATATCTCTCTTTACGACGGTATGAAATATATCATTCAATTTATAATAGAGTTAGGTGTTGCGACACTATCTGTGTGTGAAACTATAAAGAACACTAATGTCAAAATTTACACCACAACTGAAGATTGTGCTCTACTATGTATATATTATTTATCTCACCTACAAATAATCACCTTCGTATCGTATCTGTGCAGTGGATTCCGTGTATTCATTTCATAACTGACAGTACTGGAAAATGCAGGATTAATTCCTATAATCGGTGCCTTCTCAGAGAAACACGTATATTTACTGGTATATGCATGTATATGCACACGAAACACTGATCAAGCATTCTTTGTATAAGTTGTTTTTTCCCCACCAAAAAAATTCTATTTGTCTATGTGTTTAGATATCACTCTGTGTAGACATCACTCTGGTATGAAATATATCATTAAATATATGATATAGTTAGGTGTTACCGCAATATCTATGGATGAAACTATAAACAAGATTGTGTTTTACTATGTATAGATATTAGATATCTCGCCTGTAAATAATCACGTTCTTATCTAATCTGTTAAGTGGATTCCATGTGTTCTTCACTGAGCTGACAGCACTGGAAGTTTGAGGATACATTCCTATAATCGATGACTTCTCAGAGAAACACAATAATTCTGCATCGCTGTCACCTGTATTGGTAAGGAAAAACTACGCTATAGTCCATGGGTCATATTCACATGTTGGGTTTTATATAGTAAATGGGTCCTATAGCTATTACGCTACATGGTATACATGTATATACAGTCCAGATATATGTGATCGTCGATCGGATAGACATATCCGCGGTTTAGGATTCTCCATTCAACGGGATTCGTTGGCTATACTATATTGGACACAATTGTTGATCACCTTCGCATGTAGCAGTATCAATGCTTTGTTCATTTAAATTATAAGCAGCATTGTTCTGTACTAATGTCCACATTCTTGAACATAACGATGCTATGCTATAGCGAAGGTATCGTGTACGTTTAGGCGCTACAACATAAACTACCCGGTTTATAAAATAAACCCAGTTGGCGAATACGAGCCCAGATGGTGTATCTGGGTGGTTTGTTTCTCACACATTCATATAAAAAGGGTAAGGTTATCCAGTCACAGCGAAACGATCATACCGGCATGTATTTCACTGTTGTGTCGTCGTTGCTTATATGACAATTCAAGGAAATCACACCGCTATGAGCGCAATGGATCCCTCACATTAATTATACAGTTCATACCATATCCAACAGTCGGGATATGAATTGAAACAGTAACATGAGCATGAAAGTAAAACATGTTATATGTCGTTCAGACTCCCCTGTTGGTACGATTCCTAAAAAAAACTCTCATTAGAAATACGCATTTTAAATAGCCACACACCAGCCAATTGTTAGTTTTACAAACAACCCGTTTGGCAGTATAGGGGAGTGGTGAAATTCCCATATAATTATGCATTTGACTGCTCATACAAATCTTGTACATATTGGTCTCTTACAACCATGTTACTTGGTTTAAACATGGTTCATTTATCCACCAGATATATATTACATAACATGAACATAAGAATACATAAGATATTAGTATAATAGTTATGGTGATTTATTATTTATCACATTATCAAATCCTTATCCCATTCAGTAATCCAATTATATAATAATAATATAAAACGTAGTGCCACGTGTATCCAAATGTATATTGTTGCGTAAACGTGACCTCTTACTTCTGGTTTGTCTTATTTTTTACATTCCGTAGTATACGCTACGGCCGAGGAATGAAATAGGTATATGCATGTGACTTATATTGATAGAGTTTGAAAAGTTATTTCATTAAATTTACGCTATTAAATACGTCGACAAAAGAGTCGAATCTATAACTGGGACTATTTCTTTGTATAGTTACGCGAAACGTCATCGCGTGTCTTATAGATACCGCTTTCACGTCCCTTTAATTAATTTGAGTATGTTTTATTGCGGGTTAAGATCAAGTAATAATATAATCTACAAACTCGTCCCCAGTTTATAGCTAAATTTACAAAACTCATCCAATAAATTAGACCTAGACATCGCCAAAGGCTCGCTCCAGATCTAATTTACTGGACTAGTTTTGAAATATACGAGTCGTATAACCGTTTAACCATTTCAGTGCCAAGTCCGATTTTTGTATCAACCCAAGGAAATATGGGTTGATACAAAAATAGGACTTGGCACTGAAAGGGTTACTATCTAGTACAAAGGAAGAACGAAAGTAATCACGTGGCGTTTCGAGTGTCATTCTCCCAATATGTCTCGAAGGGGGCCCTGTAATTCTTCCTGTGATTTTGAGTTAATATCGGGGCTTGGTAGTGGATAGATCAATAGGATATTACATGGGTTCTGGAACGTAAAGGGTATTGAGAATAAGAGGATAGTTCAGGAGGAGAATATGATGATTGGGGAGGGGGAATGGAACTGATTCTTCGTTTTGTTAACTATAGTAAATTAAAGATGATGTCGACTATCGGCCCGCCTCAAATTATTATCTTCCTGCAAGGGAATATAACCAATCTTATAGAAACGGTCCTAAACGACTCCTGTTCAGTTAACGGGATAAAATTCCTTTATGTTGGTTAGTCTGATTATGAATATTGTGGCTACAAATGGATGCTGTTAAGAAACGATCCTTAAAGAACATTTAACAAATATAACATTATACAAATTTCATAACAGCATCAGTTTGCCCTACCAGCATGATAGCAATTCGACAGGACCCACAATCATAATACAACATTATCAGGACAAATACACCAAGGAGATTCTGACTAGCATGAATAGGTGAGTAACTATGTAAAAGAAGCGAAAATAAGAGATGGAACACATGTGGTCATATTTAATGGCGACCTATGAATAACTGATGTATATGAAATTAGCCCACAAATGAGAACATTCTTCTTATAACAGTGTGCCGACATCGAGATGAAAAACAAACATACTTCTGAAGCTATCAAATGAAACATCGCGGGGTCAAAAAAACGCTTATAGATCATGGCAACTCGGTCAGCAGGGTAAAATCCACAAACACCTTACCCTAACCATAATGACGTTCACCTGGCACTATCTGTAGGAGTCTAGGTTAGCAGATAATTGTGGAATCATATTGCCTATTTGTTATTTCCCACCTGGCCTTCTGTCTTAAATATAGACCAAAATCCATTGGCGTGTGGGGTTCTATGATCACGTGACTATTGTGTTGTTATAAACCTGTGGTGCACTCCATTCTGAGAGGAAAGTAGCTTACAGAGATGGCATTGCTTCACCTGTTAGAGCACTCTGACTGTACTATCTACCAAGGCAATGTTATTGCTGTATACGTCTGTAAAACAATGGAATGTATCCATGGAACCCACTCGAAGATTGGACCAACCTATAATACCAATAGCAGTGTAAATTGCGCAATATGGCATTTCTAAAAGGTTTGGCGCGGGATCAACATGTTCGATTGCCAAACTGTTTGCCAACTGAAATTTTGTTATACCAAATTTCAAAATGATTTGCCAAATTTAATGAAGGGTATTATTGAGGGAATTCTCATGTCTTTTTTTTATCTTATTCAATCAATCGCTATGGAATTTTGGCAATGGCTGGGTCATAGCGGGTCAATTAGCTCAGTCATTTTTTCATTCCAGACCACACACGAAATTGACGACAACACTAGTTTGTCCCAATATATTTATCGTTCGTGAGTCATGTGAGGGTAGTTTGAACTCCAGCTTTTATGACTTTTCTTCCGTTTCTCTCCAATAATCTTAACCCTTTACCCAACAGAAGGGCCCTGTGCCAATGCATTCTCTTATATATGCGAGTCGACCATAGGTCGCCTCGCATATATAAGAGAATGCATTGGCTTAACACATTAAAAATTATAAAATTGTTAAAGAATGTAAGAAAAAATGGTAAAAAGTGTTAAAAAAAGATTTTTTTTAGGCCAATGCATTCTCTTATATATGCGAGGCGACCTATGGTCGACTCGCATATATAAGAGAATGCATTGGCACAGGGCATAACTGTAACTAAAATATACCTTTTGCATTTGACCAACCTTTATGTCTAAGATTCCTTCAGAGAAAAATATCAACAAACCGGACAAGCCATCAACCACATCTCCCAGTAACCCCTAATATAGCTCTAATAATTAACGCCTGTAATTAGAGTTTAGTTTGCGCCATTGCTGCAGAACTCTTGCCGCGTGTACGTACTAGTTATCAACCGAATGAAAACAAATCTCACATCTTGGGGAAAACACTGCAAACTGTGTCCACGATTAGTTCGAAAATCAATGCAGAAGAACAAAGTTTCGCCCTGTATCGTGAATGCAGTTTGGCAAACTCCATGCAGGGTTTACCTCCCTTGATGACTCGGTAATACCGCTGCAACCCGCGACATTTCACCCACATTTGGTGGACTTCCGCGAAAATAAGATATATACTAAGCGAACAGAGCAACATGCTGCTCTTGTTAAGCATCGAAACACGCATGGCAAGTCAGACACAAGAGTTCCAATTTGCTCCAATTTTGACGAGTTGCTTGCGAAAATCGTCAACAAAACTACCGCTCTGATCCTCCATTCTGTCATTAAGTTTTTAGTGCGGGAATTGTTCTCAAAGCACATAGGTAATTTGACTTTGGGGCGATCGGTATTCGCCATTTTGTTCGGAAAACTCCGCGCTAAATATAGAAACGGAAACTAGTACCCAGCCGGTGACAGAGTCAGAAAGGAAGTATGACTGGTGCGCTCTGGTAGAGATTGGCAGTTTGGTGTTGTAATTGCTTTTGGTTTCAGATGTCCCGAGATAGTTTGTGTCTATTTAGACGCACGCCATTTAGCAATTTAGCTTATTTATGGTTATATAACAGTCAGCAACGCACAGTGCGCTAATTGACCGGATATGGCCGTCAGGAATGATATATTTACCTTCCGCCACACAAACAACCAATTCTGATTTACAGATACGTGTAAATATTTACACAATTCACCGTTCTTATTAAGCTGATATTGTATGGTGGACTCATGGTCGAACAACTTTGCGCCGGTAATGTGAGGACTATGACGCCAATTTGATCGTTGGGACTACAATTCGTGACCTACATGAAACAATGTTTATCTTATGGCCCCTGCAGGCTTGAGGTCGACCAAAGCAATCGGACTCGCAAGCCCGATTGCTGGCGCAACATTAAACACCCTGTGCCAGTGCATTATCTTATATATGCGAGTCGACCATAGGTATTTCTTAAAACTAAATTAAATTTCACTTGAGTTGAATCCGCATGGATGCATCACCCACACTGGAAGCTTATATTGTTATCTGGTTCCATAACTTCATGGGTTTATTAGTTCAAGTATAATCATGTTGGTAGAAACAAAATGTCTTGAAACGCAGGAAGTGTCCTTTAGTAAGAGATGATGTGCCAAATTGTGCTCATGTGTTTATTAAAGGCATAGACAAATTGGACCCTCCCCCATTATTGTCCCCCGAAAAAATTATTTTTGGGGGACTATTGTAATCAGCCCCGTCCGTCCGTGCGTCCGTCCGTCCGGAGTTATAACTCCAGTAATTGTCATCCGATTTGATTGAAACTTGGAATGTAGGTGTCTCAACCAAGTACACAGGTGCTCTGCAATTCTTGGTTTGATCCGATGTTATTTCTCTTTTTTCAACTTTTTTTTTACTTAGAAAATTTCTCACTTTTTCGGTTTCCGGATGATATCTCAAGTTTGGATCCTTTAATTGCAAATATGTGGATCAGTCATATCAAGATACAGGTTGAGCTCGAATTTGAGTTTGATCCAATGATTTTTCCTAGAGTTATGGACTTTATTCGACTTAGAAAATTTAATTTTCTTCTTTTTTCTTTGGTTTCCGGATGATAACTCAAGTTTGGACAGTTCAATTGAAATTCCGTTTTTTTATGAGTCGTTGATATCAAAATACAGGTCAAGTTCGAATTTGAGTTTGATCCGATGATTTTTCCTAGAGTTATGGACTTTTTTCGACTTAGAAAATTAAATGTTCTTCTTTTTTCTTTGGTTTCCGGATGATAACTCAAGTTTGGACTGTTCAATTGAAATTCCGTTTTTTTGTGGGTAGTTCATATCAAAATACAGGTCAAGTTCGAATTTGAGTTTGATCCGATGATTTTTCCTAGAGTTATGGACTTTTTTCGACTTAGAAAATTAAATGTTCTTCTTTTTTCTTTGGTTTCCGGATGATAACTCAAGTTTGGACTGTTCAATTGAAATTCCGTTTTTTTTGTGGGTAGTTCATATCAAAATACAGGTCAAGTTATGAATTTGAGTTTGATCCAACGAATTTTCCCAGAGTTATGGGCCTTTCGACTTTGAAAAACATTTTTTATAATTTTCTGTATGAGGGTACCTTCATGGTGTAATCAACTCCTACAGTTTTGATCGTAAATATTTGAAACTTCAGAGTATTGTTACCCACATATTGGAGATGTGCAACATGTATATAGATGACGGAAAAATTATTTTTTTTACGGAATTATTAACCCTTTCGACTTAGAACATTTCAACTTGTTTTTTAATTTCTTTAACAAACTGGCATTGACTTGCCACGTTGTCGGGGAACACTGTGGTCGGCTGATCTTTTATTGAAAATAAACCTGGCATGGTGGGTGGGTATGGGATTGAATGTATCTTATCTCTTCATAAGTTTAAGGTAATCGCGATAGACGTCTGGAATCAATTAAAGTCGTGTAATTTCTCATCTCATTTTTCTCAACATGATAATGGAGAATTATAACTTATAACATGTGTAAGGGATGGGGTAACTGTAATTGACTGTTATTAACCAAATGTTCTCAAGTAGTTGAATTAGATGTCTAACGTGTAACTCTGTATTCTGCAATTGAAAGTAGTTACTATTCGGACAAATACACACAGAATCCGGTTACATTTCCAATATATCCAATTACATTCTCAAATGACCAACCACGTCGTATGAAGGCGATATGATCAATATTTTGTCACTAATTGGTTACATCCGTTGGAAGGCATTTGGATATAATGATGTTATGAAGAAAAATATGTGTCTGACCAGGTTGTGTTGTGCTTTATAGCATTCAACGATGGGGGATCCACATGTTGAGATAAAACGTGAGCTCTTATCAGATTTCCAGATACATCCAGGGCATTTTAATGCGAACCTCGAGATAACAATGGATTTTGATCATCTATTGTTGCAAAATCGGTTTTATTAAGGCCTGACCAACTTAATGCCACTTGGCGTTTTGCGCTCCAAAATACACCTAATAATAGTCGCTTTAGAACTTGTCCCGATATAAAAAATAGGTCGAAAATCCTTGATCTACTTTCTATGAACATTATTTGCCACAGAAGGGCGCATTTAAGTCATAGAAAATACAACTTTGAACAAGTTGTGTCCCAAAAAAAAACCCACTCATTTGCACGGCATGGGGCATAAAAGAGCTCGTTTGTGTTTGTCCATTCTCGATTTGGTCGAACTAAAGAGTGTTTGTTGCACTTCTGTGCGAAAAAAAAACAGCTGGAAAGCATTTGTCGGATAAAAAGAAACCGCTGTATCAATATTTCGTCTATTTGTCAACCTATACTACACCCTCTTCCAAATTACGCAGACATAATATTTAAGCTCGAACGAGCCATGTCCGTTTAAAAGCTTGAATCATGGAGGCTGCAAATATGTAGATACCGGATGGGAAAACGTTTTGCAGTCGAGTGTGAACATTTACATTCTTTGTGCGATTGCAATGCCATGTAGAACGAGTAATAAGACAGAATATAACTTTATATCTGAATCATATATAACATAAATATAACAAATATCGAACAAAATTATGATTAATGTGTGCATGCATGCCTGTCAATAGATACTACATGTATTTGGTTCAAAACTTCAATCAGGTTAAGCCATGCCAAAAATGCTTCACTGACATGCTCTTATGTCAATACACGACTGAGAGATTTGATGACTCTTTCGTCCCAGCCGTCTCAGCACTATCTGGCGAAATGCTAAATTCCTTCTCTCTGAACGAATCGATCACACCATTTTGGTGTGTAATCACTTATTTTCGTGGATTCAATCTTATCATAATAAAACGTATTGTCTCTATTTGTCATGGGGACATTGAAATAAATTCCCCCTTCTGTTTGGCATATTTTAAATTCTATAACACACGGATCATGATGTGCATTCAGCTGAAATCCGCAACAACATGGATCGGTATAACATGGATACCGTTAATGGTTTCCTAATATAACACAGTAGACGAGGGAGGGGGGGGGGCATTTAATGCGTTCCAATAGCTTGCGTTCCAATCCATGTTGTTAATTTTATGTGTCTTGTGTATTCATTTATGTATATTTACATACTAAGTGTTGTCATCACTAAATCCAGCATTCTGATTGGTCGGCGCCCACGTGGCTAGTTGCAGTTATTTCTCGGTGAATGCGTAACGCCTCATAACACCAAGCTCATAACACCATCGATACGTCATTGGGTTTGGAAAGACGAACGCGTAATGTTTTGGGCGCATTTGGACTCGCGCAGGATTGACTTAATACATCATCGGGTTTCAATATGAAGAGAAGTTGTTCCTATTAACTTTTGCCAAGGGTGCTATTGGGTATTTTGGGCTGTTTTTGTCACGATACACTTTTCGATTTAAATACATTTACAAAAGTGGCTTTTTCGCTAAATGTATATAAATATAAGGATTAACTGTCATGTGGACTATTTTTATGGAGATGTAACCGTGAGGTAAGTGGTCATAACTTGTATGTAAAACCCTTCGGGTTTTACACAAGTTATATCCACTTACCTCACGGTTACATCTCCATAAAAACAGTCCACATGACAGTTAATCCTTATATAACACCTGTTCAAACAATACTACTAATGGCCTGATATAACAAAATCATTACTAAAAACCGTAAATAAACCGTAATGTCACAGATAAGAACACCAGCAAATATTCGTATTTCGAAACTGAAAAAAAAAGGATCATATCATGCAAAATTCAGACCACCGAACAGGAATCGTTACAAGAGTACGGTAAATGGTCACTCGCGAAATTTATTGTCAACGAGATAACAATATCAACATAAAATCGTCACTGTAAGTACGTTTTGTTATTCACTGTGTACGAGTGTATATAATTTCGCAACATATCCTCGCGTAAATAGGTTCATAATCGACCTATATTATTCAAATAGTTTCATAATGGATTATTTGATTATAAATAAGCCCAAAGTAGCCTTATACCAGTTATTCCTTTTTATGGCGCGGGTCACAGTGAAAACACAATTGTTAAAAGCACGGGCGGTGTTCGTTGCATAAATATTCATATTTGTTCAAATCGCCATCAACGGAAGGAATATTAAAATATATATAGTTTTGTTCATATGCCAAAAATAATCAGCGCGTAAATAGTATGTTGTCGTCAAGACGTACGATAGTGTACGTAAACAAGTACCTTCTCGTGTTACAGACGTTTTGCTTCTGTTTGCATATTGGTTAATCACACACAAATGATATAAACGCTCTTTATTATTTCCATATCAGGAAAACAGTAACAATTAACGCTCTTTATGTTTACCATATCCGGATCTAAACAAAAGCCAGGTTATATAACGTTTTTTTGCTTTTGTTTACATAACAAAGGAAAAATATTTGACAATAACATACTGTTTATGTCATATTTCTGATTGGTACAAAAAACAAGGTCTGTCTATATTTTACTATTCTTTCTGTTTATGGCGGTTTTTGACTGAGGTGAACAGCATACCCAATGCCAACGCCGCCCGTATATTGAAAGAACGTGCTGGTGGTTAATTGATTTATTCGTGTTAATTTCGGCCCACAATAAACAATATGAGTCGATAACGGCACTACATGTACATGACTCTGATTTCAGTTCATCATGGGATCAAAGTGAACCGATTATAAGCCAATTATTAACCTAAACAAATCCCTTTATTAGCGCGCGCACCGCGTGTACACTGTTCGGGAATTTCTTGATAGCCGTGGTCCCATGGGCATTTTATTGATAGATAATTGGTTTTCCGGTATAAAAGTCGAACTGCGCGACCAGGAGGCCGAGTCGGTAAAAGGTGTAGTTGGGAATTTCAATTTCGTTTATTGTCCTTTATATTATTATGCCAATAATGGTGATTTTTGGTTTGTAACGAGCTATGTCAATTACCAACAAAGGAAATTTAAAAGATAATTTGTAAGTCGGCCGCCGGTTCGTTAATTAGGTGCTGGTTGTTATTGTTATTTTAACGGAATTCTGAGTTGGTCGTTCGCGAAACCAATATATTTTATATTCTATAATTACTATCATGGGTATATAATATATGATCTTGAGCGCGTTACCATTTCTGACTATGGTTTTCTTGTAACTCAATGACGTTATCATGTTCAGGAGAAAAGGCCGAATAACGAGTAAATTGCACTGAGTTTCAAATGATCCGTTTAAGTGTGTGATTCCAGATGGGCATCTCGTACACGAACACTGAATGAGATGCCCTGCTCGAATATGCATCGTCGCGCTAATAGAACACACCGGAGGCAGTTGTTACGCCATTCGAATAATCTCTGGAACAGATTGTGTCTAAATTGAGCTTCCGTATCGATAGCATCGCACCTCTGGTTGTCGGGGTTCGTTATTGTTACAGAGATATCCCACGCGGTACGTCACCTTCTGGTTGTCGGTGTTCGTTATTGTTACAGAGATATCACACGCGGTGCGTCGAGATTCCAGATTCGATTTAACTGATGCTCAAGCACTAACAGTCCTGGGGTTAGGGTGGATACACACATGCATGTAATGTCTGTATGTAAAATACATGTATTTTACATGGTCACACCAATCATTGATAGCATTAATCGCCTGCGCGCGATCGTTCCATTTCAACAGGCGAGACCGGTGAGTAGTTATAAGCCAAAATCAAACTAACTGTTATCAAGAGATTTCAGGCCAGTCATAAACATGTCTTTTTTCATGGGTGCCGAAATGAATAAATCCTGTCTGATATAATTATGTTGCTGTTTTTCACGAGTTTTAGTTCATTTCGAAAAGTGGATTTGAGTCTGTCGATTTTATACTTGATTTGTTTCTCGTCATTTCATGGAAACAGGGTCATCCAAAATAAAAATAAATGTGTAGACTTTTGAAGCTATTTTAGGACGATTGTGATACATGAGTGTTTAATGCCCCACATACTGACTCCCAATTTGATCTCGTCCAGCAGAACCCAAACGGCTTTCTGGCTCCACATTTTGGAAGTGCTATATTAATACACATGGCAATCAACTAACTGATACATTGTGAATTCCATGTTATATAAAGTGATTTAGCTTAATCGGACAACGCCGAATCGAGTCAGGATAAGGATATTTGTTCCTCGACTATGCATGGCCTCAGTTCAAATTTTAACAATCCGATATGGTGCTCTCATGCCTTGAATACAGGCATTGGAACATTAAGACAGACAATACCAGTTTGTTGAGATTGCTCGGATAATTTGAGGGCGAGCTCATGTGATAACTTTCAATTGGGATTTCTTTGCATATATCCATTACAGCGCCAAAAACATTAATGCAGGTACAATGTTGAAACAAAAAAGAGTCACCCCCCCCCCATTTTAACCCAGAATTTACAGAGCAGTATATGTTTCTCGGGCCAAAGGATGAACAAGTTTCTAACTGTCACCATTTAGCCTGTACAGGCTTGAATTATCACATTTTGGACTATAATCCATGATTGGGGGAGGGGGCTGGTTCTCGAAAGTTTCGAATAACTAAGAGATTTAGTTGAATGTATCGGCCGGGATTATCTGGGCAACAATGTACAACATAATGTTTTACTTAAATATTCCATAGTTGTAAATTGTGTGACATAACACAAGAGAGGAAAGGTGACGAAGTTGTGGACTCGTAGCCGGACAACCCTTTTCCCAAAATGAAGACACTCATGCAGCAACACCACCTTCTGTATACCTTCAAATTTAAACCTGTAATAATATGTTCATAATTATATGAATAGCAACAATTGCTGCATATGAGATTAATCACTCGTAGCAAACAGGCACGGCAGATATGACTGTCAACTACAATATTTACAAATCAGGAGTGGCTTCGTGGCTTCAGGGGGGTAGGCCTCATGTTGCTGCATGCCCCCCCCCCCCCCTCCGGTCGATGAAATCTGTAATGGTCAGTCCGGTAGCTTCCGGTATAATATAGCCCCTGCATTGTGGAAATCCTGGGACCATCACTGGTATACAACCAAGAGAAGACTGACAATGATTTAAACAGAACGTCCAATATTTGGGTTATCGCGCGAACAATTATTTTAAGCGGCCTGACGACTTCGTCCAGTCAACGACACTCTACACGTTCAGAGCGTTACTCACTGTGGTCAAACATAGCCGCAATGATTGGGTTATCAGCAGACACATATTACATGGTCTGTATGATCCATGTAAAACGCCAAATACACGATATTTACAGAGATTACATGCATGTGTGTATCCACCCTTATCCTCTCAAACAGCTACAGATATAGTAAATAGTCAAACAATTTGGATTGATTTATTGTTTTATCGTACCACCAATAACACATGGTATATGACATAGTTCATATATATAGAAGATCTACAACAAGTCCCCAGTTTATAGCGGAATTTACGAAACGAGTCCAATAAATTAGGTATGGACATGCGCTGACTGGAAGTACATATAGAATCAACGTGAGACATACACTGACGTGATGGCCATCGATGCCATGATCAACGCCAGGGTTGGGAATATAATTTGATAATTTAACATTAATTAATTAATACATACCTTGTTATTTGCCACACAGTTTTTTTGGTTTTTGCTTGCCCCGGATATACAACACAAACACATTGAAAAATTGTATTAACACTCTGATATGTTTTTGGTTTGTATTTGTGCAGTCTGCACACTACTATTTAGTAAAAGTAATGAAACTATAATCACGATTGCAGGTACACTTTTACGATTAAGATATGTTGTAATAGAAAAATGTCACATGAGCCGTAAACTGATGCAATGACCATCGGACATCGGTGCCATGATCAACGCTCTGTAAAATTGTTCAGGAGCAAAAAGAATCTCAGACACATCGAAAAACGTACTGGATAATTTCCGTACCTCCGCTATTGTCGTGGTGTATGCATGACTGAGCTTAATGCGATTGATTGATTGATTGATTGGGTTTAATGTGGCTTTCGGCAACTAAGGCCATATCAAGACATTTTCAGTTTTAGTGGTTGGGGAAATCCGCACACTTACGGCTAATCTAACAGTGATTCCAATGGCTGATAAACTCGTCGAACATGTGCGGCAAACCATCGGCGATTAACTGGCAACTCCACCAGATAAAAAAAATATTTCGAGTCTAGAAAGTTCTTTTGGAAGTAATTGGTTTGCTGGCATAAAATTCGACAAAACAGGTATGAAATTTCGTGATTGATAAAAAAGATAACAAATAATACTGGCATGCCGCTTTATATTAGTTGTTGAAACTGGACGATCATGATGAAACTTGATGCGCTTGATGAATTAGATTCCTTCATCTCACGAAAGATTTAGTTTTTTGTTTGTTTGTTTTTTTATTGGGATTTGGGATTAAACCCGGGAGGATTTGGAATGGGCGCACCCCTTCCTTACAACCCACTGTTAGCTGATTTTGGGCGTTATAGATGGTAATATATAACAATGAGACATGATTGGGGGAATGATCTAGATTATTTTGTTTTCTTTTTCTTTTTTGCATCTTTGAAGTTTCTGTTTCCTGTTGATGTTTTTGTAGACTCCATGGCCCGTTGTTCAGCATCATCTAGCTGTTGAATTTGAGCTTTGCTGACTTCGATGATCTTCTTGGAATCGGCCATGGTAGCCCGCGCACTTCTTATAATCTCCTGTACCTCTGTTGATAGATGGCTGGTGTCACTGTGTTCGCTGGTGGAGATGGAGGACACCGGGGTGTTGTGGTATTCCGGTGTCCGAGGTGGTAGTGTATCCATCTCCACCACGAAGTCTGCGGCAGGGACGTCCGGGTGGCATCGGCGTCTCTGTCTCCGCTGGCCTCAACGACGGCAGAGGTGATGTGCGTCTCCCCTGGTCAGCAGGAGGGGGCATCTGGGCGTCTCTCAGATAGCTCCCGACTGCCGGCAGCGTCGGTGGTGGTCGCTGGTGACTGTCAGTCGTTGCGGCCGAATGGGAAGGGGCAGCCGGCCGATCAACCGCTGCCATCTCATTCCTCCACTCGGCCCTTCGTACTGCGTCGACGAGAGGGAGTCTTTGTCTTCTTCTTTCCTGCTCCGGTGTTGTAGTCCTTGTGCAGAACCGTGGTTCCCTGGTGGTTTCCAGCTGATATGGTCCTGTACTCCACGGATAGATGCACAAAGCCTCCCTTAGCCTGGTGTATAGTCCAGCTAAGGGTAACCATAATGTGCAATCTATCCAAGGCCGCGACCACGGTTGAGGGGATTAAATCCATAATCCTCTGCCAAGTCCGTCAACAGTTCACCTGAGTCGCTCGGGCAGCTGTCCCGAAGGACGGCCACACAACTCACAAGCGACTCAGACCAGTCAACGGGAACAGCGATAAGACACATTGTAAACAATACGCCCTACCCGCTCGACCACTAACTGGCGAATACACATTTTAACCCAGTCTTGTTTAATTATATGTGATTTATTATTCATATCTCCACCCCCAGTTTGGGTATTCCATCGGGACATCAAACCGAGCTAACACAGGGTCAGTTTTATATATTCAAACCACTTAAGATTTCCATAACATGTGCAGTCGTTTATATGAACATCCTTCATTGCATGCACTAGATCAATATTCTTCTCTATAATCAGACAGAAGAGTTAACCTTAAACACCGTGACAACGCTCTACATTTTATATCAATTGTCAGTGGGTGTCTTCCAAGTCAGTCTGTTCTCTCGAATAGCAGCACATTATCTTCTTATGAATATAACTTATTTCAGGTAGATAATGTGGTTAGAATCGCCTCATATTGAGTCGATAATGTGCTGAAAATGAGACAGTTTTAGTCACATCGTCGACCTATAATGAGGCAGTTCTAAGCTGATTACGCGCTGACAATGACACAAACAAGCCAGCTCAGGACTTTTCCGATGTACGCTCTTTAACACGTATTTTCACTGTGGCCCGCTACATAAAACGAAATAACGATATGCGTCTATCTGCTTATTTCACAATAAAATAACCACATTCTATACATGTACCTATTTCACATTACAGATCGATTATGTTCGTATTTACGAGAGGTTATGTTGTCCACGTTATCCGTAAACCATATAATTAGTCGTGCTTCATGGATTTCATACGCAAAATGATTTTACAAAACTCCACAACTAACTCCTCCAAAATGCCATAGTTTTCTAAGCAAAAACCAGGGATGACACACCATCTGATCCGGGATATCTGCCATGTGGGTAACAATGAATGTGCCCACGTTAAATAACTCAACCGTGGCGATGAAGTCAAGGGTAATACGGCACAAAATATCCGGTCAAATTCCAGTAGGCGGACTCACGGGACCACGGTGTAAATAAGGCACTGGTATGAAATTTATAGTGGTATCGCGGGCCTTGGAGCCGAATAAACTCAGACGAGGACTTGTTTCCAAAATGTGATCAATTTTGCTGCGAAGCTAATCACGATATTACCGCGGACTTGTCTGTAGGCACAACAGCGTAAGAATCAGTGTTGATGAAGCATATAATCGAGTCTGAGAGAGACCGATCGACGCACTGAGCAGCTGGTGTGTTCCACTACCGATCTAAACACACATAGCTAGTGCCCAAACGCCAAGGAGCACACCTAATTGAAAACCCCGTCGGCCTAATACCGACCCGATCATGCGAAAGATCAGGCAACATCTTAAATGAATGCGCGAAACGCATCGGGAAAGCACATAGATCAAACCCTTAACGAATCAGTGATAAATATTACCATAATGGAGTATCCAGTCTGAGTAGAAGCAGTTTACTCTCAATCGTTTCGTCGATATACCTCATATATCATATGTTAAACATTGAACCGATTGCCCCGTTGACAAGGCTAAAAACACACTGTCGAATAATAGACTACATCTATTAATATATATTAAGTATCAACTGAGAACTGATTGCAGGTGATATAAATCGACTAACGTACCTTTGAATGAGGATATACACACGTGTGCAGTAAACAGGTGTGTCGTTTGTATTTATGCCTTTGCTCATAAAAGCACTAAATAATGCACCAGCATTGCATTAAAGCCACATGGCGGTTTGCGCTCCAAAATACACCGAATAATATTTGTCCTTGAATTTTGCGGGATATCGAACTAGGTCGATAAATACTATTGTTATCCTTCATCCCATTTCATCCCATTTTCCTCTCTTCTGATTGGTTGAGAGTGCGTCACATGGCGGGCCGTAAATCACCATATTACCCTCGATGGTAACATTGTCTCAGTTATTGACCGCTCAGCTGTTACCAGTAAACATATAACTACGAAGAACTCACCGCGCAGAGATTCTCTGACAGCTCTCTGATAATTTCGAAAAACACTGTTTTTATAAACCCCACTGTTTCATAACAACCGCGAACTGTGGTGTTTGCCAATTTGCAATTTACAACTACGTTTATGTACTAGAGCAAATAGCCACTCTTTGCTGTTTATCAATTGACTATTTCTTTTCTTCAATACATTCCTCAGGCTTCAGAGAATACCAGTATGTTGCGTAACGATCTGTGACATATTTCAATTTCTTTTTGCACTACTACAACGTGTTAGTTTCATATTTTAGCATTCTGGAAATTAACACGTCTGACGGCGTCTTCGCGCTCATTTGAAACGAAGCCGAACATTTCGCTGCATGGCTACTCAACTTCGAAATTGCTTTACTCCTCTTTCCGTGAGCCGATTTCCACAATGCAACCAGAAAACTGACCGGAGAATAGCTGCGCAAATGACGGGTCTGTTAATTGATCCAGATTATGAATGTTTTATTTTCTATATAGCGATGAATCCAACATAAAATTAACTTTTCGAACTGGATTAAAGAATATATGCGCGCATTTATGCCTGCTATTAAGGAGGTTCGTGTGTACTCCTTTGTCAGATAACAAACCAGTTATCACCCTTGTTTTCGTGAGATACGGGGATTTGTAGCCGCTCTCGACCTGGAATGTCATAACTGCCTTCCTACGGGCATTACATGTCCCAGAATACGAAATGGAGTAATATCAAAACACAGCTTTTAGCACGATGCTTGTGTCCCAAACAAAAACAAAAGCAGAAATGTCATGGCATGGAAAAGAAAAGAGCCTTCCGTGTTAGTCTAGTCCTGACATGGTAGACATACAGAGCGTTTGTTTTACTTCTGTGCAAACAAATTAAAGAGCTGTAAAATGGCTGTGACATGCAAAGATAGTTATATACCTATTTCGACACCAGAAACAATTCAAAAGCGAATAGTTGGTGTATATTGGAGCGCTTTAAGGCGTTTAGTCATCACATGCAGGTACCCTTTCTCACCACACAACCCAGAACGATCGTAGCTGTTCGTCATAGCGAACGTCATCAATGATGCTCTTCACGTGGTCGTTTTTGGTTTTATGGTCATATAACAAGTCTTAAGTACTGACTAATGGTTACACTGGTGTGAATAGGGTTCGGAGTGACATCTAGCGGATATAGGAGAGAATAAAATAGACACTGGGCCCTGATTGGTCAATAGCCGTGTGTGCTTTTTGCATAACAAAATCATCACACCTTTTCCCTATGATTTCCCATAGGTAAAATAGCCATTGGCACAATAATTAACACTTTGTAGTGAAGTATGATTTTTTTTTTGTGGTCTAAAATATGACAGTAATTGTTATGCGGTTCTGACACTACATTGTAGTTACGAAAACACAAGATTTAAAGGCGAATTCCCTGCTAGACGGACATGATTTATCTGCGTAAAAAGTTTCCCCAAAAGTCAATTTTTCAGATTAAAATACAGTGTAACCTAATGCAATGTTCGATGGTTGGATATATTGTAAGGACAGCCATCATAGTTGGTCGATTATCCATGGGGTGTAAATCTACTTTTATTCATTGTGGTGTCGTGTATAATATCCGGCGACACATTTCTAAGGGTGCCATTTTATGTATTCGCATAGTTGTACATATAATATATGTTTGTGAACCGCATTGATGAGTTCGTTGCCCGGTACTTACCCGTACCTGTATATGTGTGTACTATGGGTTACATACCACTACAAAGTCTATTTGTAAATCCGCAAGATATTAATTTCTACAAATATTGTAAACTGTCATCGCAGCCATTATGTTTAGATAGCCTTCCCAAAACAAGCCACCGGGCATACCTATAGACGTGCATGTTGACGCATGAAGACTAAAGTTCAATTTCTAATAAATGAAAAGCAAGCATTCGGCAAATGAACAGCAAATTTGCGGTACAATCATGTGACAGGTACATTTTAAAAGTACAGCACGTAAAAAGTGTAGGATAAGCACAACACTAAACATCGTCACTTTTTCCGGAGAGTGATTAACGGTGACTCACTCAACAAACATTTTAGTGACGAGGATGATTGGTGTAATCATGGTGGCGACATTATTATCCAAACCTCACTGTAGATGACCACGAATCATGTAGACCCACCATGCATGGGTCACCGGTAATCACAGTCTGTTATTCCGAAAATCAGCACACTAATTGATTATAATAAATGTAGTTGTAGGTTGATAATCTGCTGAGAATTACCTCAATTTGAGTCGATACTGTGCTGAAAATGAAAGCATTTAGTCACTTTATCGACTGATAATGAGGAGATTCTAAGCAGATTATGTGCACACAATGATACATATAAGCCAACTCACGACTTTTTCAGGTGCACGCGCATTAACATATGTTTCCACTGTGCTTATTTCAGAATAAAATAATCACATTATGTTCCAATTTCATTATATTTGTCGATTATGTGTGTATTTGGGCGACGATATGTTTGAAATCAAGGCGAACCTTCTATATATGCAACGATAATCGTATTGCATATGTCTACAATTTCCAACGATAATCGTATTGCATATGTCTACAATTTCCAACGATAATCGTATTGCATATGTCTACAATTTCCAACGGTAATCGTGTTGCATATTTCTACAATTTCCAACGATAATCGTATTGCATATATCTACAATTTCCAACGATAATCGTATTGCATATGTCTACAATTTCCAACGGTAATCGTATGGCATATGTCTACAATTTCCAACGATAATCCTATTGCATATGTCTACAATTTCCAACGATAATCGTATTGCAAATGTCTACAATTTCCAACGGTAATCGTATTGCATAGGTCTACAATTTCCAACGATAATCGTATTGCATATGTCTATAATTTCCAACGGTAATCGTATTGCATAGATCTACAATTTCCAATGGTAATCGTATTGCATAGATCTACAATTTCCAATGGTAATCGTATTGCATAGGTCTACAATTTCCAACGGTAATCGTATTGCATATGTCTACAATTTTCAACGATAATCGTATTGCATAGGTCTACAATTTCCAACGGTAATCGTATTGCATAGGTCTACAATTTCCAACGATAATCGTATTGTATATGTCTACAATTTCCAACGGTAATCGTATTTCATATGTCTACAATTTCTACAAATTGTCATTATCGCCGTCATTAAAAGATTGAACAAATCAAGATAAGACAATTATCAACATTTAGTTAATACTGTTATAACATAAATCGATATGGCGGCCACTATTACATGTATATGTCACTGTTTTGCGGCGATTTCACTGTTTTGTGGTTATTCTTAGTGAACCATGGTCAGTCTTCAGGATGTATTTGGATTCGAATTACATGCAAGTTAAAGGCACGGGCGGCGTTCGTTGCAGAAATATTCCTATTGTTCAAATCGCCATCAACAGAATATATATAGTTTTGTTCATATGCCAAACATAATCAGCGCGTAAATAGTATATTGTCGTCAAGACGTACGATTGTGTACGTAAACAAGAGCCTGCTCGTGTTACAGAAATTTTGCTACTGTTTACATAATACGGCGCAATTCTATTGGTTAATCACACACAAATTATATAAACGCTCTTTATTATGTCCATATCCAGGGGGGGGGCTGCAAAAAAAATTCCGTATATAGGGCCGGGGTGGGTGGGTGGTCCAGAGGCCGAAAAAATCGTGCTTGTAATTTTTTTTCAAAAATGGTTTCATTTCAAACAATTTACAAGTACTGACCATGTAATGTTGTTTGTAAGCATGTTAGTATCATGCTTGTTGGTATAGGGGTATATATGCAGCTATAGTGACTCTTTAGCCTCAGATTTAGCAACATTCTGGATTTCACAGGATCCCGGCCCTCTTCACAGTGGACCACCGTAATAGCGTTCAGGAAACTTAACCCATGGTTGAGTTATAATAATGCAAAACGTGTTTACGGATGGAACAAGGTCGGTAACTCTGGTATGCATTGATAGGCGAAACCTGTGATATGCAGTAATATGTGCATACATCCTTCCCCTATCAGTCTGGTCTATCACCATTCCAAACCACATCAAAATTCGACAACCGACACTTAACTTATATTGCAAAAACTTTGTACGGACTGAATTTCATAAAGTCGAACAGGGCCCATAACTCTGGTAGGCATTGATGGTCACAACCCGTCATATTATGCATATTCGGTCCCCATTTCTGGTCTGTCACCATGACATAGGGCATCAAAATATGACAACCGTCTCTTGAGTTATAATGCAAACTGTTTGTACGGACTGACGCACGGACGGCTCGAGACGTCAACTATATACCCGCCGACTAATATCGGGGGGTATAATAACCATATTTCTAGGTGTATACCTAACCAAAAACAATTCCCCTCCCCACCCCACCCCGGTGGATAAGACTAAAGAGTTCTTCGGTCATGCACAACTAATTGTGGAACCCCTGACCTGTTTACCACTATTTACACTGGCCAGTGTTCTCTGTCAGACACAACACACCCGATATATTAAGGCTATAATGGGGTCTAGGGCGATTTGTGACATATAGTGTACCTACACAATGCTTTATTATTGTTGTTAGATACTGAAAACACCAGGAAATACCTGGAAATACAGTTTATTTTTCGTTTTTCTGATCTGTGTTTACCAATTAAGCATGTTATTGCTTGAGTCTTAAAGGCACGTGCGGCCTTAATTGTCGAAAATATTCATATTTGTTCCAAACACCGTAAACTGAAAAACATTAAAACGCATACAGTTCCGTTCATATATACCATGACCATCGCGTAAACAGCATGTTATCATAAAGATTTACTATATTTTACCTAAGCAAGAGCCTGATTGTGTTACAGAAGACAACACAATGCTACTGGCTAATCACACACAAATGGCATAAACGCTCTTTATTAGTTCCATATCAGGTATTCAACAACAAAGAACGCTCTTTATGTTTACCATCATAATATAAACAAACACCAGAAAAGTAACTTTTTATGCCTTTGTTTACATAACAATGGTCAAACAAATGACCATAACATACTGTTTATGCGATATTTCTTATTTGTATACGGACAAAGTATATCTACATTTTGATGTTCTTTCTGTTTGTGGCGGTTTTTGACGGGTGGAGATATTTTCACAGGATACCCACCGCCAAGGCCAACCGTGTCTTTAATGGTACACAGCAAGAGTTTGCACCAAAAAAATGATAGTGGAATGGGATTGAAAGGCAGTTATTGAAGAACGGCTAAAAAAAAAAACTCTGAAATTTTGATAAAAACACGAGAATGGGGGGTGGGTCCCCAAAATTTTGGAGGAAAAAAATATGTTTTTTGCACAGTGGGTCCCTCGGGGTCGGAAAAAAACTTTTTGGGCCCTATATGTGCAATTTTTTCCAGACTCCCCCCTGCCATATCAGGAAAACAGTAACAAATAACGCTCTTTATGCTTACCATATCCGTATCTAAACAAAAGCCAGGTTCTGTAACGTTTTTTGCTTTTTTTTTTACATAACAAAGGAAAACATTTGACAATAGCATACTGTTTGTGCCAAATTTCTGATTGGCATATGAACAAAGTCTGTCTATATCTTACTATTCCTTCTGTTTATGGCGATGTTTGACGGAGGTGAATATTTTAACAGCATACCCACCGCCAACGCCGCCCGTATCTTTAACAGTGGATCACCGTGAACAAAATCACCGCGAATCATGGTGACACACAATGTACGTATTAATAGCTGGGTCATCGGGTGCTCAGTCTTTTGCTTATCGCACACGGTTTAAATACTGTTCTGTTAATTTTACCAAACTTTGTTGTATTTCGTGTGCGATGTCGACAATCGTATGGATAGCTACTGGTGATACGTGCGCTAAAGGGCCAAAACCCGAAAAGGGTGTGCCTAGTATCGGGTCACGCAAACGCAGTTTGGAACATGTAACTACGAACGGTGCTTGACGGAAGCCATATTCACATCCGTATTGCAACACATGGCACTCTCGCGTCGTAAATGAAGAGCGTAATGGAAACTGATAGTTTTAGCTTGTCCTTTATTGCGCGGAATTAATATTGTTGCTGCCGCGTGTGTCGCAATGAAGGCAGGTTGTTAACAATTTGTCTTCCCCCTAATTCATACCAATGCAGCAATAACTAGTCCGTTTCCGATTCCACATTATGGATGGCACTATTGACTGCGCATGTGTTGCCAGACAGCGACAACAGTTAGTTCTATTCTCGTTGTATGCAACAAGGACAAATATATTTATTATTTCCAATGAATGAAATCATTTCCGAAAATACTTGGGAAATATAGTTTTAATTAGCTGGTATGATCATACCAAGCCATTTCGACCTAAAATTGATCAACTCTGCATTACATAGATTGTGGCGAAGGCTATCAGACAATGAACATTTCCGCAATAGCGTATACGTGACCCGCCATATCGTAAGTCGGGATTTTTTTTACCCTGTGCCAATGCATTCTCTTATATATGCGAGGCGACCTAACAATTTTTTATCATTTTTTTTAAATAAATGTTTCTGACAATTTTTAGGACATAAAATAAAAAAACATCCATAACCCTGCAGTGAGCCCCACACATATATAGAAGCACATAGAAGAGTGTCGTCTGCTCATGTTTGTCTGTGGCTCTGTATGGGTGAAATTATAAAATTGTTAAAGAATACAAGAAATAATTATTATAATTGTAAAACATTGTTAGGCCAATGCATTCTCTTATATATGCGAGGTGACCTATATATATATGGTCGACTCGCATATATAAGAGAATGCATTGGCACGGGGTAAAAAAAATCCCGACTTACGACTGGATTTCATATGGCGGGTCACAAATGCTGTCATGAATAAAGCAGGCCAGATGGAGGCGATGAAACGTTTGTCTTAGTTCCCCATATGTTGACGGCCCTGGACGTAAACATGGGATATGTTGCGCGCTCTGTGACAAATACGTTATTTCTTACCGCATCCGGAACATGAGTAACCAAGATAGGTGTTTGTGCAAGAAATGTCACTGGAGAAGAGCTTCAGTTTGAACTCCACGGAAAACATGATACCGCATTAGTGGATTCTTACCACAGAAAAAACACGGGCCGGGACAGAATGGTTAACTCTCTGTAATATGAAGTTTAAAGATGTAAACATCCGTTCAGTTATAGATGACTATATATTTGAAGGACCAATCATCATAGTCGATGTTTTTTGTATAATTATCTTTGGGTTATCTCTCAATCGTAATGAACCATGTATATGATTGGACGTCTTCCGGAAATATCAATTTAACCCTTGTATGGCGGGAGTTGCGCTGGTACAGCGTTAATGGTCCTATGTATGTTCTTATATGTGACCCGCCATATCAAATCCAGTCGGAAGTCGGGATTTGTTTTACCCTGTGCCAATGCATTCTCTTATATATGCGAGTCGACCATAGGTCGCCTCGCATATATAAGAGAATGCATTGGCCTAACAATTTTTTACAATTTTAATAATGTGTTCTTGTATTCTTTAACAATTTTATAATTTCACCCATACAGAGCCCCAGACAAACATGAGCAGACGACACTCTTCTATGTGCTTCTATATGTGTGTGGGGCTCCCTGCAGGGTAATGGATGTTTTTTTATTTTATGTCCTAAAAATTGTAAGAAACATTTATTTAAAAAACATGATAAAAAATTGTTAAGCCAATGCATTCTCTTATATATGCGAGGCGACCTATGGTCGACTCGCATATATAAGAGAATGCATTGACACAGGGTAAAACAATCCCGACTTACGACTGGATTTGATATGGCGGGTCACAAATGCTGTCATGAATAAAGCTGGCCAGATGGAGGCGATGACACGGTTGTCTTAGTTCCCCTATGTTGACGGCCCTGGACGTAAACATGGGATATGTTGCGCGCTCTGTGACAAATACGTTATTTCTTACCGGATGCGGAACATGAGTAACCAAGATAGGTGTTTGTGCAAGAAATGTCACTGGATTTGATATGGCGGGTCACATATATGCGAGTGTCCTTTAGGGACACAAGACAAAGTATTGGCACAAGGTTTTAGCCGAATTTCAGGAAGCTCCAGTCGTGGATTTGCCCAATTTTACAAGCTACACATGGAACCTCTCTGACATTCTGTTCTTTATCAGACACATGTAAGTGGTTAGAGTCTGATATTCAAAGATCATTACGTTTTCTTGGTCGCATTATATTTGTTCATTGATATTATCCAATGTACTACACTCAACACGCTGCTCAGCATGAATGCGGATCTGTGGTGCCTAAAATAAACTTACTAGATGTGCCAGGAGCATGTCGTTTCATTGTGATGATTGACTTACGTGTGTGAGCCCCCATTTTGCTCCCATTGGAAGCTGTTGCAATCGTTTTTAAAGAAACCGGGGGTTATCTAACATGAGACCATTGACGTCACCTGTTACAGTGTACTAAAGATATGTTATCGAAGGAGACGCCAAAGAATATTGTATGCTGTCAAAACCATTACCAAGTGCGTTGGCGGTATGGATCTATAGCGGTTAGAGTAGTGCCTTACAACAATGAACGAAGCTGATTGATTACTATACATACTGCGTTTGAACCGATCCACAGCCGTTCTGTTAATTGTTCAATACCACTCGAGAATCGAATCGGAAGGTGTATGCTACAGGCTGCATCTCCTCTTAGTGGCATACGCTACAATCCCGTTATTGTGCTTACAGAAAGCAATCTTTATTTAAATGTGCGCGTTTATTTGTCTAATGTATGACGTCTAATGACCTGCGAACGAGAGCTCAGCATGGTCTATAGGTACAAGGCCAGTTTCTTTATTTCCTGTTTAAACTCGACTTCAAGAACAAACTAATTCTGGTTAAATTTCGTTAGATATTTACGCCCCAAGTTTAAACTGGAAACCAAATGTTTATATGATTCACTAAGATAAGATACGATAACATTTATTTGTCTATATATAAATATATAAATGTAAATGACCCTTCACATAACAAAAGAAACATTCCATACCATCTGACAAGACGGGTATGCACAATTGTTAGTGAGAAATTCCGAAGGAGTGCTCAAATTAAAGAACTTCACGAGTTTCTCACTAAACAGAAATATACATAGCAACTGATAACCAACGGTATTGATGGAGCGAAAGTCTTTCAATCAATGCCCAAGAACTGTTACAAATTCTAGACAAAAGTTCAAAAATGAAATAAATGGCTAAGCGTGACGATTTACTAGCAAGCAGAATACAACATAACAACTTTAAAATAGTTCTGATTCGAGTTAGATTTTATGAATATAAAGAGAACTTCCTCATTAGTAATTGCGTGGATTCTAGGTGTAAAACATGTCGGTACTTATCAACTGAGACGGCCATAAAACTACGAAATGGAAAACATTTGTTTCCTATCATGCGGACATGACCTGAGAAACACGAAATCGCTTATATTTCATCGCGTGTGTTGGTTTCTCAGAATATTACACTGGGCAGACAGGTAATAAACATTGCGAAAGGATTCATATTCACCGTCAGCAAATAAAGCAAAAGGAATACAGAGCTATTCCATTAAAGATACGGGCGGCGTTGGTGGTGGTATGCTGTTAAAATATTCACCTTCGTCAAAAACCGCCATAAACAGAAATAATAGTAAAATATAGACAGACCTTGTTCTTATACCAATCAGAAATATGGCATAAACAGTATGTTATTGTCAAATGTGTTTCCTTTGTTATGTAAACAAAAGCAAAAAAAAAACGTTACAGAACCTCGATTAAAGAGCGTTTATATCATTTGTGTGTGATTAACCAATAGAATTGCGCTGTGTTATGTAAACATAAGCAAAACTTCTGTAGCAGGCTCTTGTTTACGTACACCATCGTACGTCTTGACGACAATATACTATTTACGCGCTTATTATGTTTGGCATATGAATAAAACTATATATATTTTAATATTCCTTCTGTTGATGGCGATTTGAGCAAATATGAATATTTCTGCAACGAACACCGCCCGTGCCTTTAAGCGCAAATTTGGATGATTGTGGACATGGGGAAGTCGCTGTATTTCCGTTGTACAAACTGTTCACATAGCATACAATCAATAGGACTTCTAATATATTCATTGGTAGCTTATAGCAAAAGTTGAAAGCGTACTCTGACGTCAAACGGGTGCAAGAATAAAATGAGTTATTCCACGTAGCATTTGAGACGTCATCATACATATGGAGATTATATACAAATAGTGAACAACTGAAATGCTTGTCTGTAATGTCTACTGATGAGTGCATACTGCACGAAAGGCATCCAGACAAAAAGATTTAACAGATTTATGTTTTACATCATGTTTCTCATTACCTGAACTTAAATATAAATAAATACAGAAATACAGACTAGAGCAACATTTGTTTCCACTGCAGATTTAGATGAAATCAGATTGTAATGCAATTAGGGGCAGGTTTATCCCATTTTGACCAGTTACAGCACCTGCGAAAGGAGTCAAAACGAAGGCTAAGTATCCATTATTACAAACATGCATAGCACTATTAATACATGTATATGTTAAAGTCAGTTGTCAGTCAATTTGTAAAATGCCTGTTTCAGTTCTCAGTCACTTTTCAAATTGACTGCCAATTACAATCATTGTACAAACTGATGACGAAAGATGATTATTACACTTTGATTGACTATAGTTGATTAAATCCAGTGCAACATAAACTAAAACGAATGAACAGTAGTGCGTTATCCGACCATGTCTGAGTTTTGTGTGCCTGTAATTTACGCATAGCGGGCTAGCATCACTAAATTCACCCTCTGGGGACCTCAATCTGCTTAGGCATCATCTTCTCTGGAAAGTTTCTTTATTATCAAATTTCTATAGAAACTTCTGCACATAGATTCTCTTTATTTTTTTAGTTTAGTTTCTCTATATCGAGGTTCCCAATGTGTGTACTTCACAATATCCACAATTTGGAAACTTCAATATGAGTCTGTGTCTCCCATAGAAGATGAGGTCAAGCAGAATGAAGTCCCCAGAGGGTGAATTTAATGATGATAGCCCGCTATTTGGGATAGCGTCACTAAATTCACCCTCTGGGGACCTCATTCTGCAAATGACTGAGATGTGGCGATATTGAAAAACTCATAAAGAAACGTGAAAATGAGACGTCGGAACCCATCTATTTTACACACATCGATGACCCGTATGCTATCGTCCGGTGGGCTCACATAAGGATTAACTGTCATGTGGACTGTTTTATGGAGATGTAACCGCGAGGTGAGTGGTCATAACTTGTGTAAAACCCGAAGGGTTTTACATACAAGTTACGACCACTCACCTCGCGGTTACATCTCCATAAAAACAGTCCACATGACAGTTAATCCTTATATTTATATACATTTAGCGAAAAGGCCACTTTTGTAAATGAATTTAAATCGAAAAGTGTATCGTGACAAAACCAGCCCAAAATAACCCATAGCACCCTTGGCGAAAGTTAACAGGAACATTTTCTCTTTATATTGAAACCCGATGATTTTTAAGTCAATCCTGCGCGAGTCCAAATGCGCCCAAAACATTACGCGTTCGTCTTTCCCAAACCTATGACGCGTCGATGTAATTATGAGGCTGCAGTTATGAGCTGTTGCGCGTTTACCCAGAAATAATTGCAACTATCCACGGGGGCGCCGACCAATCAGAATGCTGGATTTAGTGATAATCACACTTAGTATGTAAATACATTTCGACATGTCACGGTGGACGCTATAACATTTGTCGACCGCGGTAAAGCGATCTTAGAAACATCATCGGTATTGTTCTTGACAGGATTACTAGTGAGTTATATCGGGAATACTGGAATACAGCAGAAATCGGTTTGAAATATGCCCTTATACGTTATATTTTGTAAAATTACTTTAATGTCCTGTCAATTTGTAAAGTGACTGAGTGAAACAGGCATTTTACAAATTGACTGAACATTTCAGTAAATTTTCAAATTGACTGATATTTTACTTTGACTAACATATATACATGGTTTAACCCTTTCAATGCCAGGTCCGATTTTTGTATCAACCCATATAACCTGTGCCAATGCATTCTCTTACATATGCGAGTCGACCATAGGTCGCCTAGCATATATAAGAGAATGCATTGGCCTAACAATTTTTCATCATTTTTTCTTATTTTTTCCAATTTTTTACAATTTTAATATTTTTTTCTTATATTCTTTAACAGACTTATTTTGTAGGTTTAGTGCCAGGGAATCTTACGTTTTTCATGGGCATCAAAATTATTACTATGAATACTTGGTGATAGTTTTGAGTTATAACATGCCCTTAAGGTTTCATCCAGTTTGTTTTTAAATTCGCTATAGCATGATTAAGCATACCCAAAAAAAATTCAACCCAAAAAAATCTAAAAAAAAACAAACATAAAAAACAATTATTTTATATTATTTTTAGGGCCGATTTTACAGACCGTAAATTAGGGCCGATGAGATCGGCCCCTGGCACTGAAAGGGTTAACCACCGGCCTTTTGATAATAAAGGCCTGCAATACGATAATGTATATTATTGAATGTTATACAATGCATATCGCTGTAATTAAGCCGACAATTAAGCATGTCACCTTCAGGCATCAGTTCCAATACAGGTAGATCGGTGAGTAGAAACAAGACTAGCAAGGAGGTCCAATACAGGTACATCGGTGAGTAGAAACAAGACTAGCAAGGAGGTCCAATACATGTACATCGGTGAGTAGAAACAAGACTAGCAAGGAGGTCCAACACAGGAACATCGGTGAGTAGAAACAGGACTAGCAAGGAGGTTCATTGTCAAAGATGTAGTTTTTGACAACAAAAAAATGCTAATGCTACCAATGTTGAAACAAGCTATGCATCTCTGCGCCATCTTAACATGACGTGAATTCCAATATCGATCACCAATATACAGTAATGCCCTAAATAATCGACTCATTAACCACAGCAGAATTATGGGTAACTTTTGAGGATTAATTCGGAATTATGGCTTGTTGCCATTCATCGGAAATCACTTAGTGAGCTTTCCGATTAATGGCAACAAGCCATATTTCCGACTAAATCCTGAAAAGTTACCCATAATTCTGATGTGGCTAAGTAGTTGATTATTTAGGGCATTACAGTACATCGACATTTGTGTAAATTAAAGTACATCGCAAATTTCATATTCATATCTCACAATCGTCTGGTATAAGTGACATGACTGGGTAGCGTTAGTAATGTGTCGTCTATGTAATCATACCGTCTGTGTCAGGCTCATGTGTCCACTAGTTAATCTATTCCTCATCACAAGGCAGGAATCTTGTATGCTGAGTCGTCGTTCTTGAGTCGGAAATCATAATTGGACTGAACGACGACAGACAGTTAGCTGATAATCAACTGTGGAATCATCTTGGAATGTTTAGAGGCAAATATATCTCCATCACAGAGATATCGGAAAATCATATTAGGCAATATGTCAAAAACAATTACTGTAATTTTCAGTAAATTTGCAAAGTGACTGAGTGAAACAGGCAACTTACAAACTGACTGGTGTTAGACATTGACTGTAACATGCACACCATTATGTAAGTATGTATACCATGATTAGAAGCTAAAAAACGACCGTCCTACATCTGTTTGTTTTACCACATATGCTGCATCTGAGTCACATGGGTTAACCCTTTACCCAACAGAACGGCCCTGTGCCAATGCATTCTCTTATATATGCGAGTCGACCATAGGTCGCCTCGCATATATAAGAGAATGCATTGGCTTAACACATTAAAAATTATAAAATTGTTAAAGAATGTAAGAAAAAATGGTAAAAAGTGTTAAAAAAAGTTTTTTTTTAGGCCAATGCATTCTCTTATATATGCGAGGCGACCTATGGTCGACTCGCATATATAAGAGAATGCATTGGCACAGGGCATAACTGTAACTATCACAATGTGGTTAAGGAGCCGGTTCCAATGATATCCATATTTGTATGGTTCTATTGAGACAGACCGAAGATATTTGAGGCCGTTGAAGCTTTATTTGGCCGGTTTTGGCCGGTTTGTTGGGTAAAGGGTTAAAACTTAGGACGAGGTATTCCATGTATTAATACCTACAGTAGTCTGGCAACTTTTTCTGTATTACTTCGAAGTAGTTCCTTCAGTTCAAATATAACATGTTGCAGGTCTTCCAGGAAGGTAACATTTGGAAGCAGGGAATTCCATACATTATGTGCACTATATTTGAACACAAGTTTGATCGTTACCTTACTAAACCAGGGTTTGAACTTTTTCATGACGGGGGCTGAGCTAGTGCAGCATTACAAATCATGAACCAGACGATGAGTGTATTCACTCGTATACTCGAGTCTCCCACAGGGAGTATATCATATATAAGAGAATGCATTGGCTTAGAAGGTCAGAGTAAATAGTGTAGGCTAATGTAATTCTCGTATATATGCGAGACTAGCATATATAAGATAATACATTGGCACATGCAGAGTTTTCGCAACACTTCAGGAAGTCCTAGTCATGAAAATGTTCGGAGTGAGAAAACTATTAATTATTCCTCGTTTCCATTATAGTGATATTCCATATATTGCTCGAACTATATTTCTTCTCTCATCGTCTTCGGTGTGTGGCTATCTCTTTTGAGTTCTGGGTTCATTTTTATGTTTACCCATACCATATATGGTAAACATAGTGTCGATGTCCGGATTGACCACTCGTCGTTAGTCCGTCCGTCCGTCTAGCCGTCTGTCTGTAGACACTTTACGGATGGTGCGATAACTCTAATATTTTCTATCTGATCGGAACCAAATTTGGATATGAATTTTAGATTGAATTCCTTGTTCAATTGAACAAAAAAAAATTAAATAAATAAAAAATAAAAAAAATAATATATATTTTTCGTTTAAATAATTAAAAGCATTTTTTTTGTTTAAAGTTAACAAAATTTGAAAAAAAAACTAACAGCATTATAACTCTGCCAAGGGCTCCCCGAGTCACCACACCAAATTTGGTTTAAATCGGTCCAAAATCTTGTGTTATGTACTGGTAAATTTGTTTGGAGCGACATTAAATCCAATTCACCAATCCCATCCCATGCCTTTGGACTACTTAGCTATTGATAAGGCTATATTATTTTCTAATGTCTCTTAATGCCAATATGCGGATAATATGATAAAGAAAGCTATGGTATATAATTAAAAAAAAGATTCAACAATACACATCACATGATATTAACAGTAGACTTGAATAATCTGTGTTTCATTGAAGGTATCACTCTACAGATGGCCTGATGTCATTATAAATGTTATTGGTTTAATAGAGATGCCAGCTTTCAACACAAACAATGCCTATGATTTGTTGACAGCTCTGCTATATAATTGATATTAATGGGTCAGCAGTGAGGTGTCTTATCATATATATTTGCATCAGCTTCCATGTCATATGGCTGTTGTTGGTAGAATTTGATACATTATCATTATAAACTTAAATTGGACTCTCTTAACCCAAGTATTCCAGGTCACCTTTCACATTTAATCCAAGGCTGTGGTGGTGCAGCATTACATATCCTATACAAGTGCATTTATAAATGCGAGTGACCCATAATTTCCAATAATTTGTGTTATGTACAGTTGTCTATAACAGTATACTCTATAATTCAACACCAACACTCTCATTTATGATTCCAATCATAGTAATTTACTATCGCCAAGGGATGGGTTAACATATGCCGATCGTGATCGGCCTCTCGTATGTGTACATGCGTACCACGTACATCGCTGCATTCTATTGGTTGAAGCTGTGACTATAGCCTTACTTTCCACCATTAGAATCAAGTTATGGCAACATCAAACGAGATATGGTCGGCTGCCTGAAATTCGTATATGCTTATAACGATATAAACGTTTAAGTTATCGTTAAGATAATAACTCGGTTTAATCACTCAAGCGATCTTCAACTTATAGGTAAGAGTATACCTGTTTAATGAAATGACTGATATAACAGCAAACACCAACACGCAGCTGATTGGTCGGCAGAAAAACGGGAATCATATGGCGCTCTCGAATGCATGGCCGAAAACGCATGGAAGAGGAATTGGTTAATATCGACACAATATCGTGCATATCATCATGTGTATAAAGAGAGTTTTATAAATTAAATAACAGAAATACCGACAACAGTAACTTATCAAACAACCAAGTAAGGCGAGTGAGTGCGATGGTTTGCTTTATTGGACCAATATCAGTCTTCATTGAATAAAATGTCAACATTAAGGTCCGAATCGGCATCTCCAGTTTAGACCTAGTTTAAACTACCAGTTTAAACTGGGTTTTAGTAGTAAAACCAAGTTTTTCTCCACCGCTGGGACGACATAGATTTGGTCGATTGCGTTACCTGTGGGCCACACTTGTCCAATTGCAAGAATAGGAGGCGTGGTCTGTCTGTTTATTATCGCTACTTGTCAATTCATTGTCCGGTCACGCGACCTGTAGTCGCTATATAATCTCCCAATCAGGGGAATAACCCGTGCGCTTTGAGAAATCACGACGAATGCACAGTATGTTGTATAACGGTTAGATATTATCTAATATCATGGACGAACGTGACTTTTGGAACTCAAAAATATCTCTTGAGGGCATGGTGTGGGCCCGCCACAAATACCCAGCATAGAAACACCGGTACCCCGGGGGTACCATCCGGACGGGTGAAAATGGGGTATGGACCATTTTTGAGAAGGGAAGGATTTCGGCGAATTTGACGGCATGAATGGGTGGCTCGCCCATAATACCCGATAGAAACATCACCCCTCACCCCGGAATAACAGGGGTATGGAAGGTAAGGATTTAGGCTAATTAATTTGGCAGCAGGAGTGGGTGGCACGATCAAAATACACCATAGAACCACCCCTACCCACCCATCACCGGGGGGGAGGGGTCCCACCAGAGGAGGTGGAAATTGGGTACGCCCAAATACCGAATAGAAACACCCCAACCCTCACCCCCGGGGAAGGGTACCTCAAATAACGCATATAACCACCCCACCCCTCACATCCGGGCGGGGTGGGGCGGGTTACCACCGAGGGGTGAAGATGGGATACGAACCATGTTCGAGAACAGTAAGGATTTCGGCCAATTTGACGACAGGGGTGTGTGGCCCGCTCCAAATATCCCATATAGACACCCTACCCTCATCCCTGGTGGGTACCACCCTGCTGGGGTGAAAATGGGGTATGGAGCATTTTATTCATTATTCGCAAAAACATGCCTCTGTTGGTCAATATTACGGCATGTGTATGTGGCCCGCTCAAAATACCCCATAGAATGGGGTATGGACCGTTATCGAGAGCGGTAAGGATTTCGGCCAATATGACGCCATTGGTGGGCGGCCCGCCCTCAAATATAGTCATAGAAATACCCCCACCCTTACCGCGGGTGGTTCTACCCGAGCGGGTGAAAATGGGGTCCGGGTGGGGGTGGGGTGTTTCTATGGGGGGCATTTGGGATGTGCCATCACCGTTCTCGAAAATGGTCCATACCCCATTTCACCCCCTCGGGTGGTACCTCCGGGTGAGGGTGTTTCTAGGGGGTAGTTGGAGCGGGCTACCCACACTGCTGACGTCAAGTGACCGAAATCCTTACCGTTCTGGAAAATGGTCCATACCCCATTTTCACCTCCTGGGTGGTTCCCCCAGCGTTCAGGGGTGGGCTGTTTCTATGGGACATTTGAGCGGGCCATCCATCCATGCCGTCAATTGGCCGAAATCCTTACCAGTCTCGAAAATGGTCCATATCCCACGTTCACCCCCTCGGTGGTACCCCCCCCCGGATGTTAGGGGTGGGGTGTTTCTATGGGTTATTTGGGGCGAGCCACCTACCCATACTATCAAATTGGCCGAAATCCTTACAGTTCTCCAAAATAGTCCATACTCCACCCCCTCAGGGTGGCCGTTACCCTCCCCCGGGTGAAGGCTGGGTGTCTCTGATGGGTATTTGGGCGGGCCACCAACCCATGCGTCAAATTGACCGAAAGAGACCTTTTTGTGAATAAGGAATCAGTTTCAAAAGTCATGTTCGTGTCTATACGTGTCAATCTGATCAGTCCGATCCCGCCATGCTCTCAGCCGCAAATCGACATCCGAACGAGCGAATTGCAAACAGACATATATAGCAAGAAATCATCCATCACACTGGCACATATTTTGTTAGAATTTATCTCATAAGTACCGACATCGCCTCCCCGAATTCCACTAAGACTCTCCTGCATCTACATTGAGTGACAAACGCCCGCGCATAAACGCCTCCCCCAATTCAAAATAAACACTCCCATATTCACGAAGAAACAACATCAATATTGGGCGAAAAATATCGGCCGAATAATTAAACCCAAAAAACTAGGTTTTAGTCAAACCTGGGGTAGGGTGGTTTAACTTAGAATTTTTTTCAAAGTATATTTAAAGGTGTATGTTCGAGGCGAGACGTATGGTACGTATAAATCATATATACCTAAGCTTATACTGATGATTATATAGCCAATTCACCACAAACAATTATTAATATTACCATAACTTTATCACGTTAATAAAACCTAGTTTCAACTTAAACTGAGTTTATCACAAAATTTGGTTTAAGTACGCTAAAACCCAGTTTTACTCCAATAAACCTGGTTTAACTACTGTAAAACCAAGTTTAAACCCTACTTAAACCTAGTTTAAACTGGAGTTAAACCTGGTCTAGAATAAAACCTAGTCTAAACCAGAGATGCCGATTCGGACCTCAGAGTCGTGAAAATTTCTGTCTATAACAATTTAAATATCTCGAAGGTATTCAATATAGCTCCACAATATTACATTATTCTTAAAGTTTGCCGTTTCAGGGTGGCGATATTTGCTACAACGGAACTGACTAAATACGTTATTATTATGGCACACGGTTGGCTACCGTATGTTTCAGACTAAATACGTTATTATTATTAAGGCGCACGGCTGGCTGCCGTAGGTTTCAGACTAAATACGTTATTATTCAGGCTCACGGTTGGCTACCGTAGGTTTCAGACTAAATACGTTATTATTAAGGCGCACGGCTGGCTGCCGTAGGTTTCAGACTAAATACGTTATTATTCAGGCGCACGGCTGGCTGCCGTATAGGTTTCAGACTAAATACGTTATTATTAAGACGCACTGTTGGCTGCCGTATAGGTTTCAGACTAAATACGTTATTATTAAGACGCACTGTTGGCTGCCGTATAGGTTTCAGACTAAATGCGTTATTATTCAGGCTCACGGTTGGCTGCCGTATAGGTTTCAGACTAAATACGTTATTATTAAGACGCACTGTTGGCTGCCGTTTGTTTCAGACTAAATACGTTATTATTATTAAGGCGCACGGTTGGCTGCCGTAGGTTTCAGATTAAATATGTTATTATTAAGGCACGCGGTTGGCTTCCGTAGGTTTCAGCCAGCGGATATATCAACAACGTTCATCTGAATTATATGTTTATACGGTAACTAGTTTTATATCGGCGATCATAGGTCATTTTGGAGAAAATATAAAGAAAGACAAACTAGTTTCCCCAAATAAATAAATAGTACAATGCCATATGGTACACATTGCCAGCATGTTCCCCCGGTAAACAATACATATATATGCTTATAATAGAACTTGTTTTAGGTAGGTAATCTGCTTATAATTTCCTTATTTTGAGTCGATAATGTGCTGAAAATGAGACACATTGTCGACTCATAATGATCGATTATAAGAAGATAATGTGCTGACAATAAGACAAATATGCCAACTCACGACCTTTAGGTGTACGCTATACGCTCTTTAACAGTTGTTTTCACTCTGGTTATATGGCGCCATAAAACGAAATAACGGGTAACAGTCCATTATCTGCTTATTTATAAACTTGTGACATATGCATATCAAGCAACACATGACTCAAAAGCTCTTTCAGCATACTTCAGTGATATCCTTGTTACATATATCCCACACCGATCACTTCGTTCAGATGATAAACTTCTTTTGACACCATCTGGTGCTAATTTGATCACGGTTGGCTACCGTTCTTTTAAAGTTACATGTCCAAATGCATGGAATCCTCTGCCATTGAACATAAAAGAGTCACCATCTCTTGACGACTTCAAAAAGTCACTAAAACGTACTTGTTTGCGCGGCGTTTCAGAAAATGACTTTGATATTGTGTATATTTATATTTCATGTATATGCTTATGTCAAGAGCTTAGTGCCCACTTATTGGGGATAAGCGCTATACAAATATTAGTATTATTATTTCAGAATCAAGTAATCACATTATGTACTTATTTCACATTATAGGTCGATTATGTGCGTATTTCCGCGAGATTATGTTGCTAATGCACTGCGTCATAATTCATAACTGGAACTCAGAGATTGGTACATCGGATCTCGTAGTTTCAATCAGTGTATGATATTCCACGATTATGAATGATAATAGCCATTTAACTGAGTCAGTTTTATGGTTTTCGTGATATTCCCGTTATATTTTTCCATTGGAAAATGGCCATAACGACAACGACCAAGCAAGCTTACGGCGGTCATAACGTCATTAGACATAGTTTATTGTTAACCTCCTCCATTGCAAAGAAAGCCCATGTCGGAAATAGGTCAATTGGTTCGATACACATTGATTCTTCAACTTCAAATAGCAATCACAGTATTCCGTGTTGCTATCCGTCTGGTAGAATTCCAACTGTTGGCAACCACATACAATAACGAACTCGCAGATGGTAAATGGTGAAGATTCTCAGAATTTGCAGCAGTCAAATGATTGAGTAGTTTATAAATAATAATGCAGAAGATGATACCCTCACCCCAAGCGCAAGGAACAGCGCACATATGAGTTAACGATCCGGAATATGTCAATGCACTTTATTCATAATTGGTGGTTAAAACTGTGTGTTACTTCTAACAAATCGAACACGGATACGGTACTTGGATCTTTTGGAAATATTCCAATACATATTGTGAACACAGTATTATCAAACGATGGGTGTCTCGCCCTGCATAATATTAGAAGATGAGTGCGTGTGCACCAGACATGCAGTGAACTGTTGTGTGTCAGCTAACACGATATCTTATGATAAATAGAGGATCTACAACTCGTCCCCAGATTATAGCGGAATTTACAAAACGAGTCCAGTAAATTCGGTCTAGACCGAGCATTTGGCGAAGTCCAGACCTAATTTACTGGATGAGTTTTGTAAATTCCGCTATAAACTGGGGACGAGTCGTATATTCTATTTATTACATGATCCAAAACTTCGACAAAACATACTAAAATCAACAAATGCGACGCGAAACTAACATCGGCTTCTATAGGGCATGCGATGACTTTTCACGTTACTATGCGTTGTTTGTCAGCGTAAAGAAATAGTCCCAGATAAATAGACTCTTTGGCTTATTTAATGGGCTATATTTAATGACATAACTTTTCAAACTCTTCATTCATTATAGTTTGTTGGAAACATATTGGAAGCCATATTATTTTGAGACGTAGCGTACGGAATGTAAACAGACGACAAACGCGGAAGTCAAAGATCACCTGGCACTATTTCCTGTTATTAAACGAACGTTTAATATAACAATTTATAGAACGGGTTTAATAAATGGAATAAGGGTATGATCATGTAATAAATTATATAAGTGGATTTCGCATACATATCTATACATGCCAGATGTGCTCACGTAACATACATATATATACGTGGGGATGATGCCCCCACCCCAAGCGCGCAGAACAGCGGACATATGAGTTAACGATCCGGAATATGTCAATGCACTTTATTCATAATCGGTGGCTAAAACTGTGTGATATTTCTAACAAATCGAACACGGATACGTACTTGCATCTTTTGGAAATATTCCAATACATATTGTGAACACAGTATTATCAAACGATGGGTCTCAACCTCCATAATATTAGTAAGATGAGTGCCTGTGCACCAGACATGCAGTGAACTGTTGTGTGTCAGCTAACACGATTATCTTATGATACACAGTAATGCCCTAAATAATCGACTCCTTAACCACAGCAGAATTATGGGTAAATTTTCAGGATTTAATCAGAAATATGGCTTGTTGCCATTCATCGAATGAGAGAGCTTTCCGATGAATGGCAACACGCCATATTTCTGACTAAAATCCTGAAAAGTTACCCATAATTCTGCGGTGGTTAAGGAGTCGATTATTTAGGGCATTACTGTATTATATAAATGGATTTCGCATACATATCTACATGTATCAGCCCATATGCATACACACACTACTGCGAGTTACGAGTGGGGTGTGCTCACGTGACACACACACACATATATATATCTATACTTGGGGATTGTCCGTAAAAATGACGGGGAGGCAAACGTGACATGCGGGGAAATTTCGTCACCGCTGAAAAACGATAACGATATAAACGCCGGACGCCGCTGAAACCACATTCGTCTTCGGACAAAGGCATTATATCAGTGATAATGTCGCCTTGATAACATTATATCTCAGGTTGTCTTGTACCGATTGGCCTGAAATTTTGCGTGTCGTATTCTAAGATGTGCCGGATGAAATGATCATATTTGGGCGCAATCGGATATGAGGCTGATATATGTGACCCGCCATATCAAATCCAGTCGTAAGTCGAGATATTTTTTACCCTGTGCCAATGCATTCTCTTATATATGCGAGTCGACCATAGGTCGCCTCGCATATATAAGGGAATGCATTGGCCTAACAATTTTTTACAATTTTAATAAATTTTTCTTGTATTCTTTAACAATTTTTATAATTTCACCCATACAGAGCCCCAGACAATCATGAGCAGACGACACTCTTCTATGTGCTTCTATATATGTGTGGGGCTCCCTGCAGGGTAATGGGTGTTTTTTTTATTTTATGTCCTAAAAATTGTAAGAAACATTATTTAAAAAAAATGATAAAAAATTGTTAGGCCAATGCATTCTCTTATATATGCGAGGCAACCTATGGTCGACTCGCATATATAAGAGAATGCATTGGCACAGGGTAAAAAAATCCCGACTTACGACTGGATTTGATATGGCGGGTCACATATGTATAGACGCGCGAAAATAGGAACTGACTCAGTATTAAATTTTCGTAAACACATTCTCATTTCTTTGACATATATTTTGTTGTTGACCCACGCTGAAGCCACGCTATGGTTTTCCTGGCCAATGGTTGGCTCACACTGTGCGGTACCTCGCCGTTGTTAATCCTTTACCCAACAGAAGGGCCCTGTGCCAATGCATTCTCTTATATATGCGAGTCGACCATAGGTCGCCTCTCATATATAAGAGAATGCATTGGCTTAACACATTAAAAATTATAAAATTGTTAAAGAATGTAAGAAAAAATGGTAAAAAAAGATTTTTTTTAGGCCAATGCATTCTCTTATATATGCGAGGCGACCTATGGTCGACTCGCATATATAAGAGAATGCATTGGCACAGGGCTAACTGTAACTATCATAATGTGGTCAAGGAGCCGGTTCCAATGATATCCATATTTGTATGGTTCTATTGAGACAGACCGAAGATATTTTAGGCTGTTGAAGCTTTATTTGGCCGGTTTTGGCCGGTTTGTTGGGTAAAGGGTTAATGTCAATATGATACAACATGAAGTAAAAGTACGAATGTTATTGTATTTCTAGTGAATCCCGGACATTTACGTTACCGTTTGTTGTTATTGCTGTTCCATGTGTATTTTCGTTCATTGAACTAAATTTGATTTTACGACACACCCATAGTAATGTATAGTCAATACCACACACCCATAGTAATAGTCAATAAATTGGCAAAGCGGACATTTACCACACACCCATAGTAATAGTCAAAGGTGGTGAAAAGTCCGGTGGGGAAATGTCCGCTTTGATATTGAGTAAGTGGGGAAATGTCCGTTGGGTAAATGTCCGGGTGGGTAAATGTCCACTTTGCCACTTTCAGGGCGGGTAGGGAAATGTCCGTTGGGGACATGTCCGGTTACAATTTCTATTACAATGTAGTATATTCGCTAAGTTATTGCATGATGTTGGCATCGCGATCATCGTAGTATTTGGTAATAATGATGGCAGTGCAACGACTCAAGATACATGTCTACATCGAATATCTGACACTGACTGGATGTCATCGGCCAACAAACCAACTTAAGCAATAATTCAAATAAAATATGGCTCTCCAAAGTTGCTTTACAATTATCGTGTGTTTGTGTCTGTAATGAGGGTGTCACCCTTCCCACATGAATATCGAATTCCAGTTAAAGGAGGGGTGAATACTGAGTCAGTTAAGAAAATAAATGATGCTAGACATAGAATCCACACTTCAATACGATATACTTTCGTCACCGTTATCAATCTGAATCTGCCAAACTGTACCACATTAATACAAACAGGTCATGATAGCTACATATTACTCTCATTTCCGGCACCGTGATGACCGGATGCGACGAGGTTGATGTGTGGATACAAATCACAGGCAAACTAGCTCCGAGTTATGTAATGAGACCCGACAATGAGTACAAGTCATCATATACACACAATTATCACAATCAAAGTTGCATAATGCGATGTAACTAGGTTGGACGTGTCTTGGCAAGTTATCTCACACACAAAAAAGAAGAGTTAGTGCTACATATACACAATGAGTTGACTATTGTTCTATACTCTTGATCAGTGATCCGAATCAACAACTTTCAGTTGAAATTTAACAAATATATATAGTGTAGGATTGGCTGATCCTGAGTTTCAAACGGCGTATGAAATCCGAAGCTGCATGGGCACCAACAGTATCAAGGAAAAGACTCCATAACCACGTCGTTTTTTTAAATTACTTACCGTCTATACAAGATTTCAAGATTAATTAAGAATAATAAACAAACACATAACAGTGAATGTGGATCCAAATTATGGACACGAAATATAAGAACTTTTATTTGCACGATAGGGGAGAAGTAAAATGCCTTGGTGGTCATCATCTAAGCACACTTTGGAAATGTGTTCAGTACACGAAGAATCTTGGTTGCAAAGCAGCCATGCACAATGGTCTGTAATGTCTAGCTGATGACCAGCCAGGCCAAATGGTCGGTAATGTCTAACTGATGCACAGACAGGACAAATGGTCGGTAATGTCTATACGATGGTCAGCCAGGACAAATGGTCGGTAATGTCTATCTGATGGCCAGCCAGGCCAAATGGTCTGTAATGTCTATCTGATGCCCAGTCAGGCCAAACGGTCGGTAATCTCTAGCTGATGCCCAGTCGACCAAATGGTCGGTAATGTCTATCTGATGCCCAGCCTTGCCAAATGGTCGATAATGTCTATCTGATGCCCAGCCAGGCCAAATGGTCGGTAATGTCTATATGATGGCGAGCCAGACCAAAAGGTCGGTAATGTCTATCTGATGGCAAGCCAGGCTAACTGGTCGGTAATGTCTATCTGATGTACAGCCAGGCTAAATGGTCGGTAATGTCTATCTGATGCACAGCCAGGCTAAATGGTCGGTAACGTCTATCTGATGTACAGCCAGGCCAAATGGTCGGTAATGTTTATCCGATGGCCAACCAGGCCAAATGGTCGGTAATGTCTATCTGATGCCCAGCCAGTCCAAATGGTCGGTAATGTTTATCCGATGGCCAGCCAGTCCAAATGGTCGGTAATGTCTACCTGATGGCCGATCAGACTAAATGGTCGGTAATGTCTATCTGATGACCAGCCAGGCCAAATGGTCGGTAATGTCTATCTGATGTACAGCCAGGCCAAATGGTCGGTAATGTCTATCTGATGCCCAGCCAGGCCAAGTGGTCGGTAATGTCTATCTGATGGCCAGCCAGTCGAAATGGTCGGTAATGTCTATCTGATGTACAGCCAGGCCAAATGGTCGGTAACGTCTACCTGATGCCCAGCCAGGCCAAATAGTCGGTAATGTCTATCTTATGCCCAGCCAGGCCAAATGGTCAGTAATGCCAATCTTATGCACAGCCAGGCCAAATGGTCGGTAATGTCTATCTTATGCACAGCCAGGCCAAAATGGTCGGTAATGTCTATCTGATGCCCAGCCAGGCTAATGTCGGTAATGTCTATATGATGCCCAGCCAGGCCAAATGGTCGGTAATGTCTATCTGATGTACAGCCAGGCCAAATGGTTGCTAATGTCTATCTGATGCCCAGCCAGGCCAAATGGTCGGTAATGTCTGTATGATGCCCAGCCAGGCCAAATGGTCGGTAATGTATATCTGATGCCCAACGAGGCCAAATGGTCGGTAATGTCTATCTGATGCCCTAGACGGGTTAGAACTGGGTCAATCAAGATAGTTCTTTGTACTTTATATTTTGGGCATTGTAGCAGGAAGTGAGCCTTAATTGTCAATTGTATTGTATCCACAGTTGGACAGCTTTAATCTTTCTCCACAGTATATGTAATTTGCTATGCATGTCGCCCAGTTTCTATGTGTAAATGGTGTGCACTAATGTGCAACCTGACAATTTTATAAAACATGTGTTTTGAGATTTCACGCCATCTATAGAGCTATATACATAACTGATCCGAGTTATTTTGAAGCAATTGAGGATTCAGCGTGTTCGCCTGAAATTAGAACATAACCCCGCGGAAATAGGCACATAATCGATCTACATTTGTATAATGTGAGATAGCTAAGGTACATAATGTGATTATTTGATTCTCAAATAAGCAGATAATGGACTCTTATCCGTTAGTGTGTTTTCTGGCGCGGGCCACCGTGAATACACATTTTAAAGAGCGTATACCTGAAAAGTCGTGAGTTGGTTTATATGTGTCATTGTCCGCACATTCTCAGCTTAGAATCGCCTCATTATGAGTCGATAATGTGACTAAATTATTCTCATTTTCAGCACATTATCGACTCAAATTGAGACTAATCTACGCAGATTATCTACCTGAAGAAAATTATTAGCAGATAATGTGCTGGTTTTCGGGAGAACAGACTGGAAATTAAGCTCATGTTGAATATATTTCAATAACATGAAATAAGCCCATATCGGCATTATTTGAATCTAAATTAAGCTCTGTATGAACATAAAACGCGGTTTTTAAAACAGTCCAATGTGGGACTATTTCCATACGAAATAAGCCGATCGTGCCATTGTTTCATCTACCTTTTTCATCTACACTACTTTCCAAATTGACGCTCTTTGTAAGGTGTTTTCACTGCGCCCGGCCATTCAACGGAATAACAGGTATAAGATAATGTGAAATGATGTGAATATTTAGGTCCAATATTAACCTGTTTGCATGAGGATATGTTGACAGGATGACAGCGTCGTTGGGACCCCCGTCGTTCACATGATAGCTACGCGGACAAGCATATGAAAAGCTTAAACCATATCAAATTACTCAAAACTGCTGGGGGTTCATTTGGACTTGCGAATGGTAAATATAATCGGTCGACCACTCACTCACATTGGCGCGCAAATAGTAAAATAATAGTTCATCAATTCACTGCTTTGCCAATACAACACATATAATTGATGTAATGATGGTTTTAAATAGTGTATTATAGGGAAATATGTCTACGATGTCAATGGAACGCCTTTGAATCGTCTTCGTTGCAAATCGGTCGATCATTTTAACTGCATAATTATTTTGGTGGCCACACAGAAACACAGGAGTTCCTTTTCGAAAGTCGGCCACGCAATTATTATAACTATTTTGGTTTTTAATCGTGTTTTCTTCTCCCCCAAAAGCGCTCCATGTGTTCTGTTAAATTGGTTAATTTCAGCTATCGATCAAGTGCACCGATGTCTATACATAACCGTGTGCATTCTCGTCACAAAATTTATTAGAGACCGCGTGGGAGTCATTGCAATTAATCGTGTCGTTAACATTTCGTGATCGCAATTAACGCTGTACATAACGAGAAAGGTTCAGAAATTGAAGCGCGTTTAAAATGCTCACTCAGAGAAATGGGTAGCTATTTAAACGGACATGGCTCATTTTAGCTTCAAAATGTTGTCTCGTAATATGGAATTAGGTATAATATAGGTTGATGAATACTCGAAATATTGATATACCAGATTCATATGCTCTGAACAAATACTCACCATGGTCGACGTCACAGCCATTTTCCAGCTGTTTTCGATCAGCATGTCATCCACATCACATACATATAACATAACATAACATGTTGTTTATACCCCTCCTGTGATAAACCGGGGACAATTGAAACATATTATATTATGCATGGAGTCATATCCCACTAGATCGATCCGTACTTGGTTCACAAATGCCATATTAAAATATTAAACATGTCATCTATCTCTTTATAACCACACCATGAACAATTCACAATGAACATCCTTCAAGTCTATTGTCGGTCGTTGGTACATTTGCACTGCCACATTATTGGCCTATGTATTGTTGTGTTACCCTTTCTGTACTAAGTACTCATTGACGAGTAGTTACCTTAAGAACAGTTCAGATTAGGAATTCAACAAACGACCATATACCGTTTGTTGAATTTATTATCTGAACATTTTTAAGATATTAATTGTTCTTTACTTTCTTCTTTATCAGTTCGCTTGTCTGTCGTCTGCTTCCATTCCACGAACACCCCTACAAATTTATAATAGACCGTCACAATGTATATTTTTGTAACTGAGTGCGAAAATACATTTATTATAGAAAGGTTAAACGGCGATTTTGGAAAGAAAATCGTGGAAGTTACACATGTCTTCAGCTGGTTATTAATGCATGTAAATATTTCCAAATGGATCGATCAGTAATCGATTAATATTGTTGAGGCCAAATATTAAACCTACTAACTCATGTGTATAACATTCCGCTAACGAATATAGGTCGACGGGTATATTTTATACGGACATATACTCTAAAATAGCATGGGATCGATGTGGCAGGAATTCTTTCGAAGTTATCACATTTCCTCACACAAAGATCTTAGTTATTACAATATGAGAATAAATTTGCAAGTAACTTGCTTTAACCCTTTACCCAACAAACCGGCCAAAACCGGCCAAATAAAGCTTCAACAGCCTAAAATATCTTCGGTCTGTCTCAATAGAACCATACAAATATGGATATCATTGGAACCGGCTCCTTGACCACATTGTGATAGTTACAGTTATGCCCTGTGCCAATGCATTTTCTTATATATGCGAGTCGACCATATGTCGCCTCGCATATATAAGAGAATGCATTGGCCTAAAAAAAATCTTTTTTAACACTTTTTACCATTTTTTCTTACATTCTTTAACAATTTTATAATTTTTAATGTGTTAAGCCAATGCATTCTCTTATATATGCGAGGCGACCTATGGTCGACTCGCATATATAAGAGAATGCATTGGCACAGGGCCCTTCTGTTGGGTAAAGGGTTAATGCTGCTCGATCGTACCTTTAATTTGGCAGTACCTCAGTATTGACATGTGGCTGCATTGTTGTAGTGGTATAGAGGTAATGATATCGTTGCTTTTAGATAGAGGATAGCTGAAGTCCCAGAGTTCCATCTGGTTAAAAATTCATGGAAATATTTCCAATTGGATCGATCAGTAATTGGTAAACCAGCATCATTTAAATATACTTTAATCGATTAATAATTCTGAGTCCTAATATTAAAACTACCAATCTATCACGTGTATGATATTCTGATGACAAACATGCCTACTAGTACAGCGGCCAAACGCCAAAAAGTGGTCGGGTACCCCTACCCACGGTAGAACAAGTTAAAACTAACTTTATTTTAAGGAGAAATATATACTGTAGACGAAAATGATAGTGAAAAATAACGGAATTGGTGGTGGCTATTCTGAAATCGACGATGAACGATACCCACCAGTGACTTTTCCCAGAAATTAACGATTTTGGTAAAGTGAGCCCTGCGGCTATGTCCTAAGTTATTAGCCCACATTGTAGGCGATAAAATGACTATAGCATACCATATATGTACCTGATATGCAAGAAGTGTTGGTTAATTTTGATTTTCGTGCCATTTGGAGCCGAAACATTTATTTTTTGTTGAAAAATTGCTCGTTTTCAAATTTGTTTTATTTTTCGAACATTATCATTCAAACCGATATTGCAATAATATTGAAATATTTAGTCCATATGGTGTACTAGTTATCTGTCAAGCATATGAAGAAAGAGGTTAACAACTATTTTGAACTTTTTGCGAGATATTGGATTTTAGCTACCCCTCCCCCAAACACGTTTTTGGTCGAAAAAAAGTACATATTTTTGATAATGACATTACAAACATTTTCGAATCGATCTGAATGGGACCCAATATGAATCTTGTACTAAAAGTGTTGTCCAGAGATTCCGTTTAATCGATTACAGATGTGTTCAGGCTTTCAGACCATTAGTTACAACAACAACAATTATTTTATTGATAACAGTTAATTTTGCATGCATTAACATCGATGTTAAGTACTAAAACCATTGTTATAAACAATACGTGACCAACTATATAATTCATATGGCTCAGTAGTTATCTGGACATCACAAATAGAAAGAATTTGACAGAAATTGTCAACGGTTTTCAAGATATTGGAATTAGGTACCGCTCCCCCGGACGCAATTTGGTAGAAAAACTACATATTTATGATAACAAGACAGACCTTTTTTAATTATTCTAATGAGCATCTAATCATTATTCGTGTGATGAAAACCTGATCCGTAGACACAACGAGCCTGGTTTTAGATGAGCTCATGTTTCCAATTCCAGTTACAACAACAACAACAACAACAACAACACAATATTTTATTTATGACATGTAATTTTATATTAACACATAACGACTTTGAGCAACTGAAGTATTTGTTCTAAACGACACATAATATAGACTAACATAATTATACAGAACAAAATCAGTATTGCTCCCCCGCCCTATTAGACGTCCTGAACACACCACGAACTGAACAAGATATGATCTCAGTATTAAGAATCATATCAGGAAATATACATACATATACAAGTTTATGGATGGGTTTGTTCCCGAAACAGTGTGGCACTTTGCTTGGCAAATATGAAGGGCGAATTGCAATATTTTTCAAGAACACTCTACCCAATTTAAAGGTTTCAACGCAATACGAAATTAAGCTATATGATATCTAATTCTCTGTATTAACCGGGAGTGTGACGGGAATGTAGTTCTATCAGAGAATACATAATTTGTATGGATGGGTTGTGCATGTGTCGCTTTACACAAAGTGGCTGATACATAAGAAAGACGAATGTGCTGTTTTAGGTCCACCTACACAATTGAAGTGTTAAAGTTGAACAACTCACGAACTGAAATGATTGCTGTAAATATTAACTGAGGATGTGGGCAAAAATGTAATATCGGGGCGCATACATGGTGTTGATGGATGGGTTTGTTGGATCCCGAAAGCCTTTAGCACTTTACGAAAATCGGATGGCAAATTCCAAAGGCGAATATTTTTTTGTGGGACCCCTTGATATGCCCATTTAAACTCTTGAACACACCATGCGCCGACTATTCATGTTTTTATTATTAAATCACAGTGTGGACGAAAGGTAGTGCTATCAGGGAATATTCATGTTATATGGGTAGTTTGGTTCCCAAAATCCTAGGGTACTTTACAAAAGGCGGCTGGCAAAAACACACTAATGGATGGACATGTTCTCAATATTAACTGGGGTGTGGACAAATGGTATGTAATTCAGGAAATATACCTCTTCATTGCACGATGGGTGGGTTGGCTGGCTTCCCAATGTCTGGGCACTTTACAAAAGTGGCTAGCAAAGAGAAGTTGAAATCTCACTGTTTTTGGGTACCCATAACCCTTCTAAAATATTTAGCACACACTGAACTGAATCTATATGCTCTCATCTATTATTTACAATTTGTATGGGTGGTTTTGTTCTCGAACTCCTGGAACACTTTACAAAAGGCGGCTGGCAAATACGAAATGTAATGTGTTAGGCCGCACTGCCCCATTTGCAATCTTGGGACACACAATGAACCGAAATGCTGTGCTCCCATTATTAACTGCGTGTGTAGAGAAATGGACGCTATATAAAGAGTGTAGTATACCAGGGTCTTGAATGTCTGGGTCACTTTACAAAAGTTGTTGATGAAAGAGAAAGGCGAATACTCACTGTTTTGGGGGGACCCCATTAACCCATTTAATATATTGATCAGAGCATGAACTGAAGTTATATTCTCTCATACTTAGCTCAGTGTGTGATGGAAATGTATTGCTGTCATGGACTTATTAATTGTTATATGGGTGATTTGGTTCCCTCGAAATCCTGGAACACTTTACGGCTGGCAAACAAGAAGGCGAATTTTCTATATCTTGAGGACCCCACTATCCAACTTTAAGTCTTAACAAAATGTTATGCTCTCAATGTTAACTGAAGTTGTGGACAAATGGGATTATTATCTGGCAATACGAATCTGTTATGGATGAGATGGTTCCCGATAGCCTATGACACTTTACAACAAATGGTCAGCAAATGGAAGGGCTAAATTTTACTCTCAGGGGACTCCATCCCTATCTGAAGTCTTGAGCCACAACACTAGCTCAAGGCATAAGCTATCCATATTACCCGAGATTGCGGCCGAATGGCAATGGTCTCGCGAGCCCACCGTTCGCGAGAACACCGTGGCACCTTACACAAAGCAGATGGCAAACGATGGAGTCGAATTTTAAGGGATCCCTACCCCATGTAAACAATTGAACATACCACGAACTGAATGGATGTGCCCTCATGGCCAAACGGCGATATGGACAAATGGCTATTCTATAAAGAAATACACAATTGTTATAGATGCGTTAATACCCGACAGTCAGGGACACTTTACAAAAAGCGACTGAAAAATAAATAATGCGATTTTTCAATGTTTGTATTACCCGCTTCCCAATTTGAAGACTAGAACACACCACGGATTGGAACGATATCATCATTAACTGCGTGTGTGGACAATGGCGAGTTAATTGTACAAGGACATAAACAATGTAAATAGATGGATTTGAGTTCAGAAAGAATGATCACTTAACGAAAAGTGACCGGAAAATAAGAAAGGCAAAATTTTGAGGACCCCTACTTTATTTGAAGTCTTGGAAGACACCACATGGTGAAATGATATGACCCCAATATTAATTGAGGGCTTGACCAAAGGTTAGTTTTTATCAGAATATACATATGTGTTGGTTCCCGAAAGTCTGCATCATGTGGCTCTCAACAACACGCGGCTGGCAAATGTTCACTGTTGTATGTACCCCTACCCCATTTGAGGTCTTGAACACATCATGTACTGAAGGGATTATGAATTCAAAATCAACATATGTTGTGGCCGAAACTATGCGATATATAAGTATGTGGCAGTTCTATCCGGAGGTAAACAATTTATCTGGGAGGGAGATTGTATGGGGAAAATTAGGATGTAATCCAGTTGGAACTGATTGGATACAATGATATACACATAGTTTCGTTGGAGCTGATTGGACGCAATGCTACACAGATAATGTTTTTTCGTCATTGATACGCCCGTCGCCGCGAGATTGCAGACGATCTGGAGGTGGTAAATTTCGCGCTCAGCAGGGTTTCAATGCTTTTCACGAAGTTTTAACAAATGACAGCATTATGGAAATCGCTTTGTTTTCGAGATAAATATCTGAACCCCGTCAACTATTTTAATATTTTCGCGCTGACTGAGCTGGTGTACATAAAAACCAATGTATTCCAAAAAGTAATGATATGCTTTTTCTATTTGCCACAATGACAGATAGGGGACGTTTTAATGTGATTACTCAATTGGCCATAGTTCAAACTACTGCATTTCAATCTTAAACGGGAATGGAGTACTTGTGCATCTATACGTCGGACATGCTGGGTTCTCCAGCTGTCCAATTATTGTAATCTCTGTATACCATTATTGTTTTTTTGAGAATAAACTATTGATTGGTTGATTGATATGCGACACTTATTGTATGTAATAGCAAATAAAATGCGTTGTTGTTGTAATTTGGGGTCTGGAAGCCTGAACACGTCTTTAATCACTTAAGCAATGTCCCCGGGCTCAATTTTCAGCAAAATAATTATGTTGGGTCCCAGTATAATCAATTGTGAAATTTGGTAAAGTTCTGAACAAAAATATGTAATTTTTCGACCAAAAACGTGTTTGGTGGAGGTGTAGCTAAAATCCATTATTTCGCAAATTGTTCTAAATTTCTGTTAACTTATTTCTGCACATGCTTGGCAGATAACAGCATCACCATCAGAATTAAATATTTGGGCATTATAACAATATCCATTTGAATGATAATGTTCTAAAAATAATATTTTTGTGAAAAAGTGCGATTTTTTAGCAAAAAAACAATATTTTGGCTCCAAATGGCAGGAAAATCTGAATTAACCGACACTTTTTTCATATCAGGTAGAAGTATGGACTGATGCAGTAATTTTAACCCAACAATATGGGCAAATAGGCTAGGACATAGCCACAGGGCTCGCTTTACCAAAATCGTTAATTTCTGGGAAAAGTCACTCGCTCATCGTCGATTTGACAATAGCCACCACCTATTCCGTTATTTTTCAATTTCTGTCAAATTATTTCTACTTGTGTTGTTCAGATAACTACTGAGCCATATGTTATATAGTTGGTCACGTTGTTTATAACAAAGGTTTTAGTACTTAACATCGATGTTAATGCATGCAAAATTAACTGTTATCAATAAAATAATTGTTGTTGTTGTAACTAATGGTCTGAAAGCCTGAACACATCTGTAATCGATTAAACGGCATCTCTGGACAACACTTTCAGCACAAGATTCATATTGGGTTCCATTCAGATCAATTCAAAAATGTTTGTAATGTCGTTATCAAAAATATGTATTTTTTCGACCAACCACGTGTTTGGGGGAGGGGTAGCTAAAATCCAATATCTCGCAAACCGTTCAAAATTCTTGTTAACTTCTTCTTTTATATGCTTGTTAGATAACTACTACACCATATGACCTAAATATTTCAATATTATTGCAATATCCATTTGAATGATAATGTTCGAAAAATATAATTTTTTTGAAAAAGAGTGATTTTTCAATAAAAAATAAATGTTTCGGCTCAAAATGGCACAAAAATCCAAATTAACCAACACTTCTTGCATATCAGGTACAAATATGGTATGATGTAGTCATTTTAATACCAACAATGTGGGAAAATAACTTAGGACATAGCCGCAAAGCTCACTTTACCAAAATCGTTAATTTCTGGGAAAAGTCACTGGTGGGTATCGTTCACCGTCAATTTGAGAATAGCTACCACCAATTGCGTTACTTTTCACTATCATTTTCGTAAAGAGTATATATTTCTCCTTTAAATAAAGTTAGTTTTAACTTGTTCTACCTTGGGTAGGGGTATCTCGAAAACTAGAGCTCTTTTTCGATTTGGCCGCTGCACTATACGGGTATATATATACGGACATATACGCTAAAATGGCATTGGACGTGACATGAATTCTTTCGAAGTCATCAGATTTCCTCACAAAATGTCCTCGTTTCCATATGAGAAGCAATTATAAGGAACACGATCTATGGTTGTTCGATGCTAGGTTTGCACAACTGCGGTATTGACCATGCATTGCTGTATCAAAGACATATTATGGACATATTTCAGTTAACAAAACCACCGACAAGTTATAGTATCCAAACGTTATCTCCGCTGTTAGAATGTAGCAATCAACTAAGATTGTTGAACATTCAAACCACGTGGACTGCACGATACCAGAGTATACAACCTTTGAATTAAGCTCAAATGTAAATATTTATTACTTTACTTGGGATGAACTATAGGGCGACAAGCTCTCGCCAATATTTCCACCGAAAATAGTCACTGTGTGCAATTCGTTAAAGTGATGTGAAACACTCCGGTATTCTTATATATTAATTAACCCTTTACCCAACAGAACGGCCCTGTGCCAATGCATTCTCTTATATATGCGAGTCGACCATAGGTCGCCTCGCATATATAAGAGAATGCATTGGCTTAACACATTACAAATTATAAAATTGTTAAAGAATGTAAGAAAAAATGGTAAAAAGTGTTAAAAAAGAGTTTTTTTAGGCCAATGCATTCTCTTATATATGCGAGGCGACATATGGTCGACTCGCATATATAAGAGAATGCATTGGCACAGGGTATAACTGTAACTATCACAATGTGGTCAAGGAGCCGGTTCCAATGATATCCATATTTGTATGGTTTTATTGAGACAGACCCAAGATATTTTAGGCTGTTGAAGCTTTATTTGGCCGGTTTTGGCCGGTTTGTTGGGTAAAGGGTTAAATGCAGTAACTATCGATAGCGAAATCCTATTTACTAGTTTATCGCAGATAATTAAATATTTACAATTGACGGCAGTTCAGATGATGTCTTCTATGTGTGATATGGTCGTTGCCAGTAGACTGCTACATTCATCCAATTGGAGTGCGCTATAATACTAACTTATCAGTTAATGGCCCTCTAATATACTCTTTAACTCACCTAGATCTCTTCTGTCCTTCGCACACTATCGTATCTCTTTTCCTCGTCCTTTCTTCCCTCTCTCTCGTTCCCGCTTATCTCTGTCCGTTCAACTCGCTCTTCGTCCGTCTCGCCCCACTTCCTGTCGACCCAAGAGGCCAACTCCAATCCGCAGATGTGTACACCATTCATCAGCCTTTCGTAGTTCATTACATTCCTCCATGCCTCAACAAGAACATGTCCACATGTTCGGACATCAAAACCATACTAGAACCTGGAAATCTTGACAACTACTCTGTTAGTTAACTTATATACAATGTCACCGAGTTATATGCTCGTCCTATGACACAGAACAACTTTACAATTTAAAAGTCTCCAACTGTACATATTGTCATAATAATAATTATTATTACTTTCCTTGTTTGACACCAATCTATACAAATTAAAATTATTTTATCATATGCTACTAACAATAACAGTATGACAGATTGTAAAATCAGTATATCAAGAGTTATTACAAGAACTTCCTAATCGAAAACCTGATAGGATTCCAAACGAGCCGGCTTCCTTGTCAGTCTGCCAGTACGTGTTCTATGTGATCTCCAACTGTCCGTTGGCTCAACTACCTCATCCAACCGAGGGCTGATATTGGGCAACGTGTCAGACCGGGGGAGTTGTGTTACCAGAGCTTGAGGCTGTAACCCCAGAGATTCACCTTCATCACCACTAGAGGACTCAGAACTTACCTCTGCTTCAGGTGATTCATCGTTATGGGAATCATTTTCAATCTCCATAGCTTGATAAGTCCCATGGTGTGATACATATGAGTTCTGACGATGGTCAGGTATGATCCCATTATCTTGTCCCATACTATTTGTCCTTTTGGCTGCTGAGTTATTGTTTCTATTTCTAACTGAATTGTAAACCCCCCTAAATGGTGTTATTCTCTCATAATGCACAACCTTCTGTGTCCGGCCTTCGACCATTTGAACCTTATAAACTACATCAGATATTATCTTTATAATTTTGAAAGGACCGACCCATTTCTTACACAGTTTTGGACATTGACCTTTCTTTGCAGATGGTTTGTATACCATAACAAGATCACCAATGGCATAATTTGGACCTTGTTTCCTCTTGTCGAAGAAATGTTTCTGTCTCTCTTGAGCAGACCTAGCATTATCCCGAACCTTATCAAAACTAAAGTCTAACCTCTTCCTGAGCTTTCCAGCAAATTCCGATAGATTATCAATCCTCTCGTGACTTCCTCCATACATCAAATCTATAGGAAGCGTGACCTCTCTGCCAAACATGAGAAAATGAGGGGTAAATTTAGTAGAAGAGTGAACGCTAGATCGATATGCCAATAAAACTGTTGGTAAATGCTGATCCCATTCTCTCTGGTTATCCTCAATAACAGACCTAAGCATACCAATGAGAGTTCTGTTTAACCTTTCTACCAATCCATCGGACTGAGGATGATATGGTGTTGTCCGAGTTTTCTCTATGTCAAACAAGTCACACATACTTTTAAACAACTTTGATGTAAATTCGGCACCTTGATCTGAATGTAATTGTGATGGGGTTCCAAATCGGCAAAATACCTCTTGAACCAAAACCCTTGCTACTGTTTCTGCAGTGTGGTCCTTTATAGCGAATGCTTCTGGCCATTTCGTAAAATAATCAGACACTACCAATATGAATCTGTTTCCATTCTCTGTCTGAGGTAAAGGCCCAACAATATCAAGTGCTACTCGTTCAAAAGGATATCCTGCCCTATCGACTTGCATCTCATGATGTGCTTTCCGGAGTGGAGGCTTGCATGCTGCACATGTTTGGCATGATAAACACCACTGTTCCACATCTTTATCCATATTGTACCAATAGAATCGTGAACGAAGTTTCCGCACTGTCTTGTCAATACCCAAATGACATCCAGATGAACCATCATGTGCTTCTTTTATAACTTCTTCACGACAACTCAATGGTACCACTGCTTGAAGCCAGTTATCTCCCTCCATTTCATTTTCCCAACTTCTATGAAGAATACCCTCCTTCAACACCAGTCTGTTCCACTGTGTCCATAAACTTCTCAACACTTTCGAACAACCAACTGGGCACCCTGGTCTACTGCTAGGCTCAGAGGCCTTCATCATCTCTAAAATCAGTCGTATATCCGGGTCAGCTTCCTGTTTATGACCCATTCCATTAAGTGTTCTCTTGAAATCAACCAAGCCTTCCTTCTGATCAATGGTAGTGGCACATATGTCATTGTTTTCCTGACTAACTCCTGGGAAGCGGCTATATGCTACCTCACCAGAAGAGCAGTCATTCTTATTAGCTACCGGAATCCCCCGAGGGAAGCTGCTATATGCTGCCTCACCTGGAGTTTCCCTTTCAGCAAATATTATTCTTGACAATGCATCTGCGTTTCCATTCGCCACTCCATCTTTGTGTCTAATCACAAAATCATATGCTGAGAGCTCAATAGCCCACCTTTCTCTTCTCCCAGTTGGGTCAGATCCAGCTTTCAGATCTCTGCAATTCACTAGGGGTTTATGATCAGTAAAAACTTCGAAATGTACTCCTACCAGATAAGGTCGAAAATGCCTGATTGCCCATACAATTGCCCAAAATTCTCTGTCATAAGTGCTCCATCTCCTAGCTGTTTTTGACAGGGCGGCACTTGCATATGCTATGACATGTTCCTTCCCATTCAAATGTTGTGACAGCACTGAGCCCACTGCTTGATTTGATGAATCAGTTTGAATTATAAATGGCTTAGTAAAATCTGGATAAGCTAAAATGGGTTTAGTTGTTAGTTTCACTTTCAACGTCTCAAATGCTCTGGCACATTCATTTGACCATACAAATTTAGCATCTTTATTCATGAGTTCATTAAGAGGCGATGCTACATCAGAAAAATTAAGAATAAAACGTCGATAATAAGATGCTAAGCCCAGAAAACTCTTAACTTCTTTCACTGTTAAGGGAACAGGGAACATCCTTACCTTCTCAATATTTGTGAAATCTGGTTCTACACCTTGTGCCGAAACCTGGTGACCCAAGAAAGTTACTTTATCCTGGAACAAATGACATTTGACAGGTTTTGCTTTTAAGCCGGCACTTCTGAGGCGAGTAAAGACTTCAGATAAAGCTTCCAAATGAGACTCAAAATCTGAAGTGAACAAAATCACGTCGTCAATATAGACCAGACAGTTTCTCCAATTCATTCCTGTCAGAACCATTTCCATTAAGCGTTGGCAGGTAGCCGGAGCGTTGGACAAACCGAAAGGTAAAACGTTAAATTGATACAATCCAGTTCCTGTTGAAAAAGCTGTCTTGCTTTTATCAGACTCATCCATGTTAATCTGCCAATAACATGACGCCATATCAATCGTACTTAGAAACTTTGCACCAGATAGAGTATCGATACAGTCATCAATGCGTGGTAAAGGGTGTGCGTCTTTCTGTGTAATGGCGTTTACACGCCTATAATCAATGCAAAACCGTAGTGATCCATCTTTTTTTCTCACTAGCACTATTGGAGAACACCATGGACTTTGACTGGGTTCGACAATCCCTGACTGAATCATTTGTGATAACGTTCCATCAACTTCATTCCTTAAACCATGAGGAATACGCCGTGGGGGTTGTTTTATTGGTCTCTCATTGCCAGTATTTATCACATGTTTGACCAACCCTGTTCTACCAAGGTCATCGGGACCTGTGCTAAACACATCTTGGTAATCGACAATTAATTTGTCTACTTTACGTCTTTGGGAATGTGTTAACTTTTGATAATTAATATCCACATTCAAACTCACCTTATCGATTTCAGTGTTTGTGTTCACAACATTTACGTTGATATTCTGGTCACAAACTTTGTCATTAAACAATTCATACACACCTACTCGAGCAATTTTTGTACCTGAATCAACGGCCAAATGAAAACTTCCCAATGGCGTATTCTGATTTAGCAATATCGGAGCCATGCTCACATTCATAATATGTGCTATAGTTGTGGAGTCCTTAGCTACACCTGCTGACCTAGCTATCATCAAACCACAGTCATTCTGAAAAATTCCATCTGGTTCAATAACACCGGTCATTCCATCACAAACAATGTCATAACTATGGGCTGACTCTAAACGTACCTTAATTAACTTCTCACTTCTGGCTGGAATCCATTCTTCATTGAACATAGACACTGAGCAGACCTGAGGATATGCACGCCATTTTGGGAGAAATGGAATTGCTTCATTTCCAATCTGCAGCACACCAGTTTGCGAGTCAATGACACCTCCAGCATCCTTAATAAAATTCCACCCTATAAGAGCCGGAAATGCTACACAGTTAGCAACAAGAAACATATAATCAAACTGTTTAGCACCAACTGATATTGAGATCCTTAATTCACCCAGTAATTCAACAGGTTGATCATTAACAGATGTAGCAGATATTTTGATTGGAATAAGTTTTCTAGATCTCAATATCTCATGACTCTTCCTAAATTTGTCACTGATTATACACACTGAAGAACCTGTATCCACTAATACCTTGGTTTGTACCCCATCAATAGTGACCAATATCAGAGAAGATAGACTCTTTAAGTCTGACACGTCGCCCAATTGTTTAACTTCAGAGGCCGGCATTTCGGGCTCAATCCCAGCCACTAATAGTTTAAATCTTGACCTGAATCTCTTGAATCATATCGCTGTCTGTTTAAATCTTGACCTGAATCTCTTGAATCATATTGCTGTCTGTTTTGGGGGTAAAATCCACGTGAATATGAACCTCGACCACGACCTTGACCTCGCGGGTGTGAGCTACCTCTCTGAACTCCCGTACGACCCCTTTGTTTTGAGACAGTGGGACATTCACGATATAAATGACCAATACCACGACAACCGTAACAGGTGACCCCCTCCATAGCAGAGAATCTCCCTCTAGATTGTGGCTGACCCCGATCTGAAACACTAAGTGCAGCTATCTGCTCTTGCATTCGGTCGAGCTGACTTTGAAGAGCAACAAATTCAGTACTTGCCTCATGGGAGTTCCCATGAGCTTGGATCATATTTACTTCTGCAATGTGTTTTTTCTCAATACTATTGCGAACTTCCAATTTCGCAGCCAATTCTAATGCATTTTGAACAGATTTTGGCTCTTTCCTCCGAATTTTCATACCTATTTCCCCAATACCGGCAAGGAACCGAGTTAAAACTACATCCTCTTTTGCCTCCACATTGTATTTGGGATAAGCTTTTGTCACTAATCTCCGCAATTCACCAATATACGCTGCTAGATTCTCACCTGTTTTCCGAGATCGATTTGTCAGCTCAGCTCGAAATGCATCCACGAAAGCCACCGAAGAGTAAGCCTCTATAAAAACCTCAATTACCCTATCCCATTCTGTTTTCTTTTCCTTTGGTATGGCTCGAAAAACTGAAAATGCTTCATCACCCAGTAATGTAGGGAATATTTCTAAATATTTCTTTGGTGCATACACTTGGGCCCAGTATTCAAACCGTTCCAACCACCCTTCAAAGTCATCACCCTGTCGCCCAAGAAATTTATCAGGAGGAGGTGCAACAAATGATGCCATATTTATTTATGTCTCTTGAAACAAATAAAGTCAACACTACGATCTGACTCTGAATCTGAATCAGAACTTGATAAGCACTCAATGTCTGACTCAAAAAGGTTAATAATATATTGGCCAATATAACTACATCCAAATCCTGAAAATTTTGCAAAAAAATTCACTTCGGCTCTAAATGCCTGAATCAAAACATTGAACCACTGCTTCTTCACCTCAGATACTGCATGCAGGCCATCATAAAGGTTACCGTACATATATCTCTTTTTACTTCGCAAACGCTTGTTTTTGACTCTCTTTATAATTTGTTGATCCCACGATATGGTCCAACACCCAGTGTAGGACTGCTTGGTGCAGTTATGTAATTTAATCAATGAATTGATCTCAACAATATTCCGGTTAATTGTTTTTTGGTATCGAATAACGTCGGATGACTTCAAACCAAACTCAGACAGGACAATGTTATATGTAGAATAATATTTCTCAAAACAGCAAGTTGGAATGTTCACAAACCCAACTAACGCAGTTGGAAATATTTTCTTTATAGCCGATTCAAATTCTACCAACCGATTGAAAACTGTTTCAGCGGAATTGTCATTAGGGCGAATGAACTGTCCTCTTTTATCCAAGAAGTCATTGATGCCGGCCGCTATTTTGACAATAACCTGTGTATCGGATGATTTCTCCCACGATGACAATATTACAACTGTCTCATCTTTCAACAGCTCAATGGACGCGCCTCGAATAATTTTGTATTCAATATTTATATCTTTCGGCTGTGGATATTTGTCAAAATTATTTGCACGAGAATCGGCAGCAAAGAAACATCTTCCAACTCCAGGCACCATGATTATCACAACCTGTCAAATTTAAAGCCATATTTCAGTTTCTTAGAATTGCACAAATTATGAGAGTATAAAATAGGGCTGTGTGTGTCAGAAGCAGTTTTATACTACCTCCATGACAAAAGTACAAACAACACAATTTAAAACTTTTCTTGAAATTCCATTTGACTTCATATACTCGAATTTCTCAATCCCACCGCTGCCACCAATGTAATGGCCCTCTAATATACTCTTTAACTCACCTAGATCTCTTCTGTCCTTCGCACACTATCGTATCTCTTTTCCTCGTCCTTTCTTCCCTCTCTCTCGTTCCCGCTTATCTCTGTCCGTTCAACTCGCTCTTCGTCCGTCTCGCCCCACTTCCTGTCGACCCAAGAGGCCAACTCCAATCCGCAGATGTGTACACCATTCATCAGCCTTTCGTAGTTCATTACAAATGCAGTAACTATCGATAGCGAAATCCTATTTACTAGTTTATCGCAGATAATTAAATATTTACAATTGACGGCAGTTCAGATGATGTCTTCTATGTGTGATATGGTCGTTGCCAGTAGACTGCTACATTCATCCAATTGGAGTGCGCTATAATACTAACTTATCAGTTTCACGCACCCGAACAATTCCTTATTATGTCTTTAATAATAACGATGCTGTTGTATGCCTATTTGGATATATATATCTTTATTGCCTCCTTCTAAGGAGAGATTGAATATATTACAATAATATACACAGACGACAGTATACATAGTGATGTGGGTTTTGGGAAAAAATAACAGGAATATTGAATGTGATGGAAGCTCAGAATGCTTTGTGATTGGTATGTCGAACTGAGTGATAACTTGACTAAACGACAAATTTTTCAAGGGTGGAAAACTTTCCAGAAATGGTAAATGGAATCCATGTTGTTTGGAAGATCAGGTAAGCACCAATTGAACTTTTGCGTTATACCTGTATACGATGTTATGCAAATGCGAGGCATTCTGAGCTTTAAAGCATATATAAAACACAATATATTGCTAAGCTATCAGTATCTCACACGCGTATGGTCGGAGTTGTGTTTTATAAGTCATCTCCTATTATATCCTCTCATCGACCTGGTCATCACCAGAAGGAATGAAGCAGATGTGTCAATTATCTGCTCGCCACATCACGTTAACACCGGTACACCGAAAGTCCTGTTGACTGAAATGTATACTCAACACGTTGAGTGGTGATAATTTGTTGAGCGGTTTGTATTCAGCCGATGATTAACGAATATTCAACAATGATAAACAGGATAACTGTTTCGGATTTAATCAACATATTTATTAAACGTTCTGTGAACAATAACTCAATTTAAAACACTGTGCATATATAATGGTAGTCATTTAGGGTGTGTTTACATTGGTGTAGATCTGTATACAGATATGTGTGAAGTCACGTGTCGCGCATTACTCTGATCACAACATGATTACTGATAGTGAACGCGCGCTAATCAGTACTCTGGTAATTGACAATTCACTATGAGTCGTGGCAGTTTAGGCCAGACAAAAATTAATCAACTATCAGCAGACCAAAGCGATTTTATCTGTGCCGCATCGTTGCTGATAGACTCGGTCGAGTCTAAGAAAAAGCAAGAGATGGTGGGCCCGGTTTTTGCGGTCGCCCTGTTGTTCACAGTGTACTAGGGTATTACCGAACTACAGGAAGAACAAATATTAATAAGATATACTGTATATAGTAAAGACTTTACTTTACATTGTCGTCACACGCACCCGCACACAGGTTCTCGCTTACCCAATGTGAAATACGTGGGTTGAAATGAGAAAGAAAGATTAAGCGCATTCGCCAACGCGAGTAACAATTAACCAAATCAGATTTGCCTGTCGCAATTCTTCGATGTTGACCGTGATTTATAACGGACACAGTTTTTGCTCACACGAACGAATACCTTTTTCTTTCTGTGTGCATTTCTATATCAATCCGTTTACAGTAGTATGCGTGTAGAACTGTATACATATCTACAGCAATGTAAACATACCCTTAGAGAATGTTTCATCTACGTTTCAACATTATTTTTGGATCTATAAATGCAACATTGAGATGGGAGGATATGGCCGATAGCTATGCCAGAAGTTCATCACCTCCATTAAAAACTAAACATTTTGAAGCCGATGCTGCATGTGATTGCATGGACACCACAAACAATCTAGACATATGAACCATATGAATCAAATTATATCACATAATAATTTAGTATCTTCCAACAGACCATTTTCGGACGTTATATCGGGAATTTCATAAATTTCCAGATATTTCCAATTCTGATTCGGTCGCTGATTCTGGATATATCACCCAGTTCAGTTTCAAGAATTCTGCCAACAAAAATTCCTAGCGAACTCCTTTTCTTATCTAAGAATGCTACATTTCAGTCAATAGTGAATAAATCAGTTGGTTGTTGGGCGTATTAACTTTCAACGTTGCTTGGTGGTATACTAACAGTACGGTTGAGTAATTGTTGAGTAACAACTTAGTCAATGAGATTTTCAATGTGATGGTGTTTTCCTAGGATCGTGGAAGATCCAGATCTTTAACTGGTTTTGTCACCAGTCATCAGTTCTGACTCCGAGTTTAATTGATATGTCATATACACACTATGTCATATGCCCTGTGAAATTAAATTATAATCCCATCTGCCTTCTTTTGTGGGATGTTCCGAGTGTGAATATATATCCGAAATCCATGTTATTAGTCCACAAAATAATTTATCAATCAACTGAGTGTACTTAATTGTTTGACAATCCTATTCATGTTTATCTATCTTTATGTTCTAGTTTACCCCCCCCCCCGCTTTGGTATTGTCAGTGCAAGTCAGTGGCAAAGTGGAGTGGACAGTTGACAAGTTAAAATAATTATATACATATAAACGCGTGTTAACCCTTTCATGACGGGAGCCGAGCTGGCGCAACATTAAAGACCCTGTACCAATGCATTCTCTTATGTATACATGTATATACGAGTCGACCATAGATCGCCTCGCATATCTGAGAGAATTAATTAGCCTAAAAATGTTTTATAATTTTTTATAAAATTGTTTACATTCTTTAAATTTGTTATCATTTTTATAATTTTTTCTTACATTCTATAACAACTTTTATCATTTTAACTTAAAGTCTTTAACAATTTTATCACTTTTTATAATTTTTTCTTACATTCGTTAACAATTTGTATCATTTTTGTTCTTACATTTACAATATAAAAGTGTTAGGCCAATGCATTATCTTATATATGGCACAGGGTTTTCACAAAAATTCAGCCATGAAAGGGACAATACAGGTTGGTGCAGGATGGGTTTATGGTTGAAGCTGATATAAGTTCTCACCCTGAACTGGTCAGGATATCATAGCTTAATCAGATCAGATGAGAGTTGGTTCCAAATTATAGTTGTGCTTGGGGAGAAATAATAATAGGTTATTTTATATAACCGTAAAAACCACATATGTGTTCTAAACGGTTTATATGAAGTTTATATTGGTACAACACTGCGATGCAATATGTACATGTAATTGATATAAAATAAATAGGTAATTAAGTAAGACGATATGCATGTAAGTGTTTACAGTTTAAAACAATATATCGAAAAGGAAACAGTTTCTGGATGTGAAAAATAGATACAAATCAGTGGAAAAAGAATGGGAAAGAAGTATGAAACAATATGCACGTGAGTGTTAAAACATTTAGTCGTACGAAACGGAATTAGTTCTTCTCCCTCTTCTTCCGATTTCAGTCCACCATCAACAGGCTGATGATTATTACTAATTTATTTTGGCAACGACTGGCGATAATTTCTCTTCATGATTAGGGTTTGTGATAAAATAATTGATTTGATTTGAATTTGATTTGAATTTTTTGTTTTTTTGTTTTGTTTTGTTTTTGTTTTTGTTTGTTTTTTTTTGGATTTGGAGGTCATGATTAGTTGATTGGATTCTTTACTGGGTCGATTGGATTTTCTGGGACGTCCAGCATGGATATAGTTGGTTCATCATCCTGGTCCTGAACTCATCGACTGGAATGATGGTGACTATTTCTGTTGGTATAGCATTCCATTATCTTATGGTCCGGGGAAAGAAAGAAAATTTATGGTAATCGTAGTTGGATTGTGGAATTAGGTAGCCAGCCGCATTAGTGTGCCTGGATTCTCTTGTTCTTTTAGCATATTCATCAATTTGTATTGCAGCATGTTGATGGTGAATTTTGTGCATCATGAATAATCGAGCCTGTTAAGATCACATGGAAGCGGATATGAAAGTATATAAAACAGCAGCAACATAATACCACTAGTCAAATTAGTGTAAACATAATACCACTAGTCAAATTAGTGTAAACATAATACGTCAAATTAGTGTAAACATACTACCACTAGTCAAATTAGTGTAAACATAATACCACTAGTCAAATTAGTGTAAACATAATACCACTAGTCAAATTAGTGTAAACATAATACCACTAGTCAAATTAGTGTAAACATAATACCACTAGTCAAATTAGTGTAAACATAATAACACTAGTCAAATTAGTGTAAACATATTACCACTAGTCGTATTAGTGTAAACATATTTTTATTTCCAAAATCCAAGGTTACATAATATACAGATCATACAAAAATTAATATGCAAAATAGAAGATAATGTATGGAAATGAGGATCAGACAACAAGCCCGAGGGCTTATATGAAGTCTTTTCCTCTTTGGAGACACGCCCCTTCCCCAATAAGTGAGAAAGGGGTATCGATCAGACGGGAAAGGATTGAAATAATGTTTTAGGAGAAATTGAGATATATGGCTAAGTTTGAGTTAGGGATGAAAACAGAGATAATGTAGTGTTAGGGATATTAAGAAGTATATGATGAGAGAGAGATATAGAGATAGAGAGAGAGAGACAAATGAGTCGTGGAATGATAACAGCGATGAGGAGTTTTCAATAATTGTTGCGTGAAAAATAATGCTCGTCTAGTAATTTGCATACGTCAGGCTCCACGTGAGGGGGTCAATCGCAATGGCCAGTTCATATTCAAATTAACCGTATGGCGATGAATAAAATAAGATCATACGGAAGTGACACGGAAATAAAAAAAAATCGACCACGCGCGTGCGACAACCAAAGTCAAATGAAAAGAGTAAAATGAAAACACATTGTAAAGCACATGGTTGGAATTATAAGTATCAGCGTTAATAAATCTACCATGTATGGCCGAGTATTTTCTGGGAGTAATCTGGTATATTGATGTCTATACTTGGTTATGGCATATTTTACTGAATTCCGTATTATTCTCTCCTCAAGGGGTTTCATTTTTAATTCCTTAATGAGATTGAACGGATCATGCAGGATGTATAATATTTGTGTCCGTGTCAATCACAGAAAATATATTTCCGGACTAATAAAGCTGTGACATTCACCGTATTCATTCCGTGACAGTTTATGATGACAAATGGATCATTTGTGACGTTCCTGCGCATAACCGAACTGGAACGAGATTGATATTATATATTTTGTAATTGCAACTATCACCCAAGAATATTGCTTCTCTACTGCATGTCGAGTTCACCTAATTCATGACAGATCCTGTGCCTGTGGATTCCCGAAGGAAGATACTGAACTCTTTCTGGTATACTGTCCTTTGTACTCAACCCAAAGAACTGACCTGATTGATACAATGAATAGACTTCAAGTATTTTCCCACAAAGCTCTCCTGATTGGCGACATCACGCTCAAAGACAACGATATTTTTATCCTCCTTGATACAGCCTTAAAATTTTATAAATCTTCCGGCAGATTCTCGTGATTAATCAATAACAAAATTTATTATATATATATCCTTGTGTATATATGTTTATATATGTATACATAAGCGTATATATATGTAATGATTGAATTCAGTCAGCATAAAAACCATTAAGTATAACGTTCATGTACAAACTCCCCTGTCGGCTATATAGTTAGCCACCCCAAACAAATGTACCCCCATTAACATCCATTAACGAACCACATGATTTATATATTTAACTCGCACTCCATACTTACCCCCACCCGCCACCACCACCACCACACTATCACTCACCAGTAATAATTAATAGTATAGTTATTCAAATTCAATTGTTATTGTATACATGCACCCGTCATGCCAAACCTATTCTGTTTAAATATACCATTTATATTTGTTGTCAAACTTATTCTGTATTGTGGGAAGCGGGGGTCCATCTAAGTTTTAAGAACTTGTCCTCCAATCCCCTAGTATCTGTATATGACTATACTATTAAAATATGTTTAAACCAAACCTAATTCAATTATATAGCGAACGATAACTAATCGTGGTTCACGATTAAATAGCGATTGATAATATATCGCAATAACACGTGTAACGTGAGGTTAGGATTATATTTCGAACCGAATATCACGAGTTACTCGAAACGGTAGCCTGTTTAAAGACACGGTTGGCCTTGGCGGTGGGTATCCTGTAAAAATATTTCCACCCGTCAAAAACCGCCACAAACAGAAAGAACATCAAAATGTAGACAGTCTTTGTCCGTATACAAATAAGAAATATCGCATAAACAGTATGTTATTGTCATTTGTTTGACCATTGTTATGTAAACAAAAGCATAAAAAGTTACTTTTCTGGTGTTTGTTTATATTATGATGGTAAACATAGAGCGCGTTCTTTGTTGGTGAATTCCTGATATGGAACAAATAAAGAGCGTTAATGCCATTTGTGTGTAATTAGCCAGTAGCATTGTGTTGTCTTCTGTAACACAATCAGGCTCTTGCTTAGGTAAAATATAGTAGGTCTTTATGATAACATGCTGTTTACGCGATAGTCATGGTATATATGAACGAAACTGTATGCACTTTAATGTTTTTCTGTTTACGCTGATTGGAACACATATGAATATTTTCGACAACTAAGGCCTCACGTGCCTTTAAGTCTTTAAGAGTATAAGAGGTTTAAAAAAAACAAAAATTCGAATCAAAATCCAACAAACACAAAATCAATTTCAAGAAAACAATATGGAAATGTGTTGTGAATGCTGGCAAGAATGGTGAAAAATATATTCCTATCTACCAAGCGCTCTTTGAAATATTTACTCAGAATCAGTTGTTTACAAATGATAGATTTACGTCTCCAACATGGTCGATTGGGAGCTGATAAAATAATTTCTAAAGCTTCAAATATAGCCCACCACCCTGTAACCACTAAATATATCACCTCGCATGAGATAATCCCTCGTGGACCAGTAGCCACACACCGGCACCCAGGCTGATAACCATCTCAGCTACACTGGACAGAAGGTGACACCTAACCAACACACCAAGTGTCAGCTTCAAGACAGCATCGCTGAGCAAGTAAATATACGAGTTGTAAACACGTGGTTCTGAGTTAACATTTCAAAGAACGTTTGGTAAATATCAATAATATTTTACTGTCCATCATTCTTCAACGTTCAGTACACATTCCTATATTTGTTTCTTAGATATGAACTTTCTGTTTGAAGAATTTGGGTTTCACATTTTATATCTCTAAGATCATCATGAACTATTACAATGGTGCATTCGTTGGCCTGATTACTCTGATTTATCATATAAGTGAACGGAATCCTTTATTATATATCATCCTTATAGCCCCTCTGTGTTCGTCAAATTTCGAGAACCATCATGTAGCCAGGGAGCCTTTGCGGGGACCATGCGTTTAGCATTTTAGCAGTTTTATAGGACATTTCATTTCTAGAATTGCTGATAGCGTGACAGTCAGACAACAAACTGACGAGGGGGAATATTAACCCTTTGAGTGCCAGGTCGATGTTTGTATCAACCCATATACCCTGTGCCAATGCATTCTCTTATATATGCGAGTCGACCATATGTCGCCTCGCATATATAAGAGAATGCATTGGCCTAACAATTTTTTTTTTTAATTTTTTTTTTTTACAATTTTAATAATTTATTCTTATATTCTTTAACATACTTGTTTTGTAGGTTTAGGGACGATGATGAGATCGGCCCCTGGCACTCACAGGGTTAATGGGTAATATCCTGCATGTGACGTCGCGAAGGAACAGAATAATTAGTGTTGAGAATAACAATCTTCGACGTTGACAAACAACTATAAATGGACTTTGGGTGTCCATTCTTTGTCGGACAAATTATAAGAGACACTGTTATCGTGTTATGATAATCTCAACACATTTGACAGGAAATCTTTCAAAAGTTTCAAATTCAATTCACCGTTTATCGGGTGGATAAAACACGATAATTAAATGCAATCAAAGTCATTGAGGTACACTGACAATACGAAAACCGCACAAAGAAAATATCTGGAAATAATACGATAAGTATACGCAGAAATTCTGAATGCTCTTCATGTTTATCCAACATATATCCTCGCCCAAATACGCACATAATTGAGTCATTGCCGTTATTTCGTAGTATGGCGCGGGCCACGGCGAAAAGACATGTTAACGAGCGTACACATCAAAAGTCGTTGAGTTGGTTTCTTTGTGTTATTGTCCGCACATAATCTGCTTAGAATCGCCTCATTATGAGTCGTTAATGTGACTAAATGCTATCATTTTCAGCACATTACGAACTTAAAATGAGGGAATTATAAGCAGATTATCTACCTAAAATATGTTCAATTATAAGCAGATAATGTGTGGGTTTTAGAGAGAACAAGCTTGTCTTCTCGTTATTCCGTTGATTAGCACGGGCCGCATTGAAAACACATTATAAAGAGCGTAATTCTGTTTTGTCGATCAAAAAACGTAAAGAAATAGTCCCATGTTGGACTGTTTTAAAAACCGCGTTATATTTCCACGTAGAGCTTATATATGTTAAGGTTAACGAATGTCAATATATTATCTTAAATCTCCAGTTAAAATAAACCCGTTGTGTGCTTATTTTCACGAGAACAGGCTGCCAAAATTAGGGTCAAGGTCACGGGCGTTGTTACTGATTGGATGTCTAGATGCTGTCAAATCAGACGGAGCATCGTGTAGGAATTCAAATGAATATAAGTTTTGCGATGGGGCGTGGCTATACAGCAACGACACCAAGATAGTTCGTTGATGATGACTACGTATCTTGGCAGTGCGTGTTTGTGAGTGTGAAAGTTCAATCATAAGTGATTTGACATGTTCACGTATTCAAATCATTAATGGAATAGCGAATCCATGTTGAGATATAGTTCATTTCTTACGTTCATCACGCTCTGCGAGCATAACTATTCTCGCCCTTGTATTGTGTTTGACAACTGGGGGCCATTGTAACTCGACATCTACATGGAGCGGTTAACCCTTTACCCAACAGAAGGGCCCTGTGCCAATGCATTCTCTTATATATGCGAGTCGACCATAGGTCGCCTCGCATATATAAGAGAATGCATTGGCTTAACACATTAAAAATTATAAAATTGATAAAGAATGTAAGAAAAAATGGTAAAAAGTGTTACAAACGATTGTTTTTTAGATCAATGCATTCTCTTATATATGCGAGGCGACCTATGGTCGACTCGCATATATAAGAGAATGCATTGGCACAGGGCATAACTGTAACTATCACAATGTGGTCAATGAGCCGGTTCCAATGATATCCATATTTGTATGGTTCTATTGAGACAGACCGAAGATATTTTAGGCTGTTGAAGCTTTATTTGGCCGGTTTTGGCCGGTTTGTTTTGTCTAAGCTTGTAAATAATTAATTAATGGACATAAAATTTAAGTTAAATCCAGATATTCCCACAGTCCAACTCAAAATATGGTGAGATATTTTGTGTTTTATTACAAATTAAATCGGCGATGAGGCGAATATATTAAACTGTAACCATAAACACGCTTGATATAATTGGGGATTATGAACAACTTACGGCGTGACAGAAAGTTTTGTAAAGTGCAGTTCATGTATTATTTAAGTAACTAAGGACCGCACATCACAAAACAACATCTCTTACTGTAAATAATCCAAGGAAATTGGTATACAGAAATACCGTCCGACGGGCTCCCGTATATAACTTGCGACAAATCTATTGTTGACAACAGGCTTATTTACCCAGACGAACATGTTCAATATCGTTGATTTCCCCGCGACAGCAAAGTGCATACTTCAGAGACTACCAATTATCGTGACATCTCACATTCAAGCTCCTCGTATCGGGGACCAAACCTTAACTCAAGATACAGGATACTCCGGTTCTCCGATGATATTATTCACGGGAGAGTAATGCCTATCTGATGTATAGTACTCCAGTATGTGATACTGTTATGTCTTGGGAAGCAAGTGAGAATGTTCGATCATTTTATTCATATTGTCCTGTTGCGTTATTGTCAGATATACATGTACGCATACATGGAATACAGAAATGTACCTTGTATAAACAGAAATCGATGGCATTCAGAAGGCTCTTGTCACTCGTGTCGGTTGTGTGACAGGCGGTTTGCACTGTCAAAAAATACCGTATTCCTACGGCACATTGCGCTGTAATTTTTTCGAAGGACTCATATATCTTCACATCAAATTGGTGTAATTTTGTATCACGGTGTAATCAAATCTGCTAGAGAAACATAAAGTAATTCAGAGTCACTCTAAGCTATACAGAGCATACACATTAACCCTTTACCCAACAGAACGGCCCTGTGCCAATGCATTCTCTTATATATGCGAGTCGACCATAGGTCGCCTCGCATATATAAGAGAATGCATTGGCTTAACACATTAAAAATTATAGAATTGTTAAAGAATGTAAGAAAAAATGGTAAAAAGTGTTAAAAAAATATTTTTTTTAGGCCAATGCATTCTCTTATATATGCGAGGCGACCTATGGTCGACTCGCATATATAAGAGAATGCATTGGCACAGGGCATAACTGTAACTATCACAATGTGGTCAAGGAGCCGGTTCCAATGATATCCATATTTGTGAATCGTTGACCAATCATATCCAATATTCCTGTATCTATGATGACGTAAGTGAAACCATGGATATAACTGTTAATAAATACACTCCGCGGATTCCTGTATCTATGATGACGTAAGTGAAACAATGGATATAACTGTTAATAAATACACTCCGCGGATATTTAACTATTATATTACTTATGCTAAGTTATGCTTGTATTCGTGGTACGAAACGTCCAGCTACGAAGCGGGCACGGTACGAAAAGTTAATAAAATACTCCGCGGATATTTACCTATTACTTATGGCAAGTTATGCTTGTATTCATGCAGCGCAAAGGGCCTTCGGCTGTTCTTTTCTGTCTTTCTACTTTTGCATATCAACCGGTAATTAGTTATGCACACTGTAACTCCATGTAATGCAGACTCATCGACCATCGAAAACCGCTGAACAATTAAAAAAAGTTACTTTTTAGCTTCTACAATTACTGGAGTAATGCTGACACTCAGTCTCCTTTCCGTTGATTTGTGCACCGCGTACGATGTTAATTTGCGAAAACCGGCCGATAGCTATAATAAAATGATACTTTCATCGGAATTGTCACTTATTTGGGCCGTGCATCCTGTTCTCCAACAAACTCTGCTTATAATGTAACATTTTAGGTAAATAATCTGCTTAGAATGGCCTCATTGTGAAGCGATAATGTGCGGACAACAACAGGGTTTTAGTCACATTATCGGCTGATGAGGCTATTCTAAGCAGATTATATATGCGGACAATGACACAAATAAGCCCACTCGCGACTGTTTATGTGTATGCTTTTTAACATGTAATTTCACTGTGGCACGCGGCATACAACTAAATAACGGGAGTGAGTCAATTATCTGCTTATTTCAGAGTCAAATAATCACATTATGTACCTATTTCACATTATAGGTCTATTATGTGCGTATTTGCGTGAGGATATGTTGGGCAGTGGAGACTGGAGTTGTATTCGCGTCGTCGGTTCAGACTAGACTCAGTTGACTCTTCTCATTTGTCGATGTTAAACTTTCCCAGCTATTGGGCACACCTCATCAATGACTTGGGAATGTTTTTCACAGCCATATTGTCGGATTATTCATCTCCAGTTAAACTCACAAATAAAACAGATACACGCTATTCCATTCAAGTGGGTGTGTGTGACGGGACAATTTGATTGCCAACTACATTCATTATTATGACAGTAGGTATAAAAACCACAGTAAGTACATGTAACTAAAAGGGTATACAGCAATCCGATATATTCGAGGCACTTAATAGGCTACAATTAGTCGGAAATATGGCTTGTTGCCATTAATCGGAAAGCTCTCCCCGAGAGCTTTCCTGTGAATGGCAACAAGCCATATTTCCGACTAAATCCTGAAAAGTTACCCATAATTCTTCTGTGGTTATGGAGTCGATTACTTAGGGCATTACTGTAATTGACATGGTGGCATTCATAAACTAACAGTAGTTTCTCTAAGGGTGCTGATTACGAGCACAATATATCATTGTATATTCTGTTTATCAACTTTCAACCTGCAAAATATGTGCATTGTTCATTGGACTTAAATATGCGAAATTCAAAGTATCAATTGCGCTCCGCCATGGACGAGACGAACTCCATGTTATGTGAGAATGTCTCATAAAACTTTCCGACTTGAACATATGCAACGGAGTGGAAATTATTCATACTGGGCTTTGGGCGTCGCCATGTTGAACATGGTTAACATTTTGCAGCCAATTAGTGGAGAGAATGTCAAAATATAGGAACAATTTTAACCCTAACCCTTTACATACTAACTACGCATTGATGAGAAGTTCCCCATGTTCAGATAATAAGTTCAACAAACGACCAAATTAAAGGTCTGAACATTTCTCTCCTATAAATTGGACTCCATCTGCAATGTTATTATATGTCGTCTTTTTATTTTTCCTTATAAATAATACACCTTTCCAATAATTTTTTTTTTATCCATCACCTTTGTCGTCTATTATATAGATAAAGGCTGCAAAATAAACCGATGACTTTATTTTAGCACGTGCTATACTAAAGCAATAACGGCTACTTCAACTATCATGATAAAGTCACGTGCTCAACTATCATGATAAAGGCACGTGCTCAACTATCATGATAAAGGCACGTGCTCAACTATCATGATAAAGGCATGTGCTCAACTATCATGATAAAGGCACGTGATCAACTATCATGATAAAGGCACGTGCTCAACTATCATGATAAAGGCACGTGCTCAACTATCATGATAAAGGCACGTTCTCAACTATCATGATAAAGGCACGTGATCAACTATCATAATAAAGGCATGTGATCAACTATCATAATAAAGGCATGTGATCAACCATCATGATAAAGGCATGTGCTCAACTATCATGATAAAGGCATATGCTCAACTATCATGATAAAGGCATGTGGTCAACTATCATGATAAAGGCATGTGCTCAACTATCATGATAAAGGCATGTGCTCAACTATCATGATAAAGGCATGTGATCAACTATCACGATAAAGGCATTTGCTCAACTATCATGATAAAGGCATGTGATCAACTATCATGATAAAGGCATGTGCTCAACTATCATGATAAAGGCATGTGCTCAACTATCATGATAAAGGCATGTGATCAACTATCACGATAAAGGCATGTGCTCAACTATCATGATAAAGGCATGTGATCAACTATCATGATAAAGGCATGTGGTCAACTATCATGATAAAGGCGCGTGCTCAACTATCATGATAAAGGCATGCGCTCAACTATCATGATAAAGGCATGTTCTCAACTATCATGATAAAGGCATGTGCTCAACTATCATGATAAAGGCATGTGATCAACTATCATGATAAAGGCATGTGGTCAACTATCATGATAAAGGCGCGTGCTCAACTATCATGATAAAGGCATGTGATCAACTATCATGATAAAGGCATGTGATCAACTATCATGATAAAGGCATGTGGTCAACAATCATGATAAAGGCGCGTGCTCAACTATCATGATAAATGCATGTGGTCAACTATCATGATAAAGGCATGTGATCAACTATCATGATAAAGGCATGTGCTCAACTATCATGATAAAGGCATGTGCTCAACTATCATGATAAAGGCATGTGCTCATCTATCATGATAAAGGCATGTGGTCAACTATCATGATAAAGGCATGTGATCAACTATCATGATAAAGGCATGTGGTCAACTATCATGATAAAGGCGCGTGCTCAACTATCATGATAAAGGCATGTGATCAACTATCATGATAAAGGCATGTGATCAACTATCATGATAAAGGCATGTGGTCAATTATCATGATAAAGGCATGTGGTCAACAATCATGATAAAGGCGCGTGCTCAACTATCATGATAAATGCATGTGGTCAACTATCATGATAAAGGCATGTGATCAACTATCATGATAAAGGCATGTGGTCAACTATCATGATAAAGGCATGTGCTCAACTATCATGATAAAGGCATGTGATCAACTATCATGATAAAGGCATGTGGTCAACTATCATGATAAAGGCGCGTGCTCAACTATCATGATACAGGCATGTGATCAACTATCATGATAAAGGCATGTGCTCAACTATCATGATAAAGGCATGTGCTCAACTATCATGATAAAGGCATGTGATCAACTATCATGATAAAGGCATGTGCTCAAAACTACAACCGAAAATCTTACAATCGATTTAAATGTTTGCTAAAGAAATTCCCCGTTATGTCTTATCTCATTTAAACAAATTAAATAGATGTTATCGACTTTTAAACTTTGGCGATAGATAAAAACAATACACATATCGTTTGCCGAGATACCCGACTTATTTTCGCTCGTATGATTCCGCAATTAGAGGACATAGCTAAAGCTCGGTCCTACATTTGCTGAATCATAGTCGCGAAAATAAACCTTGTATCTCGTCAAACTATAGGGATATTCTATATTTACTACTGAACAGGATAATCCATTTAGTATAACATGGGTTAAATTTTCAATTGTTGAAAATGCAGTTCAATACTTCTGACATTAAACCTCCTCCTCGCTGGCGACACATCTCTGTTGGCGGTTGTGAATACATCATCCTGGCATAAATCGTTAACGTTACACCTGTACATTAGATCGCCTATCAGCTTTATACAAAAACTGTTGTTTGACAACGGATATATCCACTCGTGATAACCATTAGTTTGTGCCGCAGTTGATTTTGTAAGATTATCATCCATTGAGCGAAGCGAATTTCATTGAAATACATTCCGGTAGACTCCGCTCACGCACTCGACGCAAGACAAACAACCCCTCCAATATCGCCTATATATAACACAGTATACCACGTTACAATCTCATGCGTTATATCAATGAGCCAGATTGAATTATGTATGATCCACCCAGCTTTCTTTTCTTTACTGAAATAAATTTTTTGAACAGCTTCATAAATCAATTCTCGTGTACGATAATAATTGTCATGCGATTCCGACGGCGACAATTACCTTCGTCTTGATCTCTAAAGAGTAGCAATTCATCGACAACCCGTTTTTCTCGAGTCAATATGATAGCGGGAATTCCGAGCGAATGCGCACACCGCGTGCACAGCGGGATGAAAAGACCAGGTATCGGCCAAGCCTATAAGAGACGTGAATTACTTGGAGATATCATGTCGTTATCCCTTGAGTGATGTTTTGTCACTGGCCTGTTGGATTCTGATTCGGGATTTTGGATTCGGGATTTTGAATTCCGGGTTTCAAGGACTGGAATATAACTAAAATTCGCTGTAATGGATATATATTTTCTTAGGAATAAGTGTTCGGATATATTATTCCTATAATTATCGTCTAAGTGCCGAAGGTGAGATGAAATGCCATCACTGCTAGGTCAAGACATGACTATCTACTCTAGCTTCGCCCGTAAAGATCATATTTCAGTAGAACAATACTTGGGACTTTTTAATGTTGTGACAGGGAATTTTAAAACATTGAAAAAGCAGTGTAGGTAATATATTTCTTAGTTAACACATGCTCCTTAATAATGTATTTAACTATAGGTGAAGGTCCCAACTCAAAATTGCACGATGTATGTGAGTTGGTGAGCAATTTTGCTTTGCGTCATGGCATTTATTTATTAATTCAATGTTTAATGCGATATCAGCTCACAAAAGTCACAAAACTTGCAATCTCCAACTGGGACCACCTACTACTGTGAAGTAGATTAATGATGAACAATTATTAACAAAGAATATTTTCCATGCCTTGTTTCTTCAATGTAATAGAATTCCCTGTCAGCACATCAAAAACTTCCCATGTTTTGTATTGGTGGAATATGATATCTACGGGCGTAGCTGAAATATAGGTTCGTGACATGATCTGCCATCACTGCGTGATAGTGACCGTCGATCATTCATGTTGTGGCTTATATTAAAACAAATAGAAAACTCCATAAATATTATATCAGTAAGGTATATTAATTCCACATGCATTTTTGTCAATTGGTAGCTCTTTCTTATTCCATTCATGTTCGTAACTTAAGTATGAAATTCGAGATTCAAATACAGCTTTATTACCGTCATTTGCAGAATGAGGTCCCCAGATGGTGAAGTTAGTGACGTTATCACGCAGAGCGGGCTAGCGTAACTAAATTCACCCTCTGGGGACCTCATTCTGCTTAGGCCTCAACTGCTATGGGAGACATAGACTCAGATTGAAGTGCCCAAATGGTGAATATTGTGATGTACACCCAATGGGAACCTGGATTATGCAATGTGTCGTCTGCCAAGTTGGGAATACATTGTATAGAGAAACTAAACTAGATTCACTTTAGATTAATAGATTATCGGGGAATAACAATATCTTGCTCACGTTTCGTGTCTTAACCTCATGATTATTTTCGGATTACCAAAATTAACACGAAGTAAAACATCCCTCCGGTATTTCATACTTAAAATTGCAACGCAAAATCGGAACGTCTTTTGATAATAGTTCAATAACACGACCTCATCACCTACATCGATTATATACATGTACACCACAACAAGAGACGGCATCAGCATGAGTTCGCGGTATGCGTCTTTTTTCTGATTATTTTAATTCAAAACGACAGATAGTCGTCGCTACAATTACCAAAGTATGTAGGGTGTGATAACTTGCTAATTAGCGTTGATGTTGCTTGAACGGGACAGTCTGCCTAGCTATAGTAAACATAATATATCCACATAAACAGACGTGACAGTGCTAAATTCACAATTATCTGGTCGTTACGTCGTATTAATGATGGCAAGCTCCATAACTAATGTTGGGAAAAAACCAGTGACCCGGGGCCCCACGCGATCATCCGATTTTACCCCAGGTTAATTAACATTTCACGAGGCAATTTGTGTCAAAATCTCACAAAAGTACCGCGGCTCTTCCTCTCACACAAACCTGGGTTTAGTGTGTCTGTCATTTACAGATTGAGGTCCACAGAGGTTGAATTTAGCGACGCTATCCCACAGGGCGGGCTAGCATAACTAAACTCACCCTCTGTGGACCTCATTCTGCTTAGGCCTCAACTGCTATGAGAGACATGGACTCAGATTGAAGTTCCCACATGGTGAATATTGTGATGTACACCCATTGGGACTTCGATTATGCAATGCCGGTGTCGTCTGCCAATTTGGGGATATAGAGAAACTAAACTAAAACAAAAATATAATCTATGTGCAGAAGTTTCTATAGAATAATAATAAAGAAACTTTCCAGAGAAGATGAAGCCTAATCAGAATGAGGTCCCCATATAGAGAGATTAGTGATGCTAGCCCGCTATGCGATATAGCGTCACTATATTCACCCTCTGGGGACCTCATTGTGTCAATGAAAGGCACACTAAATGCAGGCTTGCTCTCACATATCACATGTGCGATGGCAGTACACGTGACAGGCGTACCCTGTTAGAAGATACAGCGAGTAAAGTTATTGGAAATGTAGATAGGTGTCTATTTTGTGATGCATATCTATACAAGTACGCAGTGTCGAAAACGTTGATCGTTTCCTAGGAAATACACCCCGTGAAGAGAAGTTCAAAACTGTATAATTTAAACTTAATGAACTTAGTCATGAACGTTTTTAAAAGTGCTATATCCTGTAATCTGCTCATTAGTTCCAAAATATTACGTCTGGGGTAGATTGTAGACAATGTCAATTGACAGGAAATAATGAAATAAAGAGCGTTCATCAATATTGTTCAGATGGACAAAGAGCGTCCACTTAAACACAACAGGTCACAATATGCTTAATTTGTCGGGGAGTAAAATCACTGTCAGGTCACCATATGCTTAATTTGTCAGGGAGTAAAATCACTGTCAGGTCACAATATGCTTAATTTGTCGGAGAGTAAAATCACTGTCATGTCACAATGTGCTTAATTTGTCGGCGAGTAATATCACTGTCAGGTCACAACATGCTTAATTTGTCGGGGAGTAAAATCACTGTCAGGTCACAATATGCTTCATTTTTCGGAGAGCAAAATCACTCTCATATCACAATATGCTTATCTTTTCGGAGAGCAAAATCACTGCCAGGTCACCATATGCTTAATTTGTCTTGGCGAGCAAAATCGCTCCCATGTCGAAATATGCTTAATTTGCCGAAGAGTAATATAAGTCTCTAATTCTGAAACATTAGATTGAAAGTTTCCTTGACGCATTCAACTTTTGATACTAAACACAGCCGTGAATGATATATTATAGAGTTCCAGTCTGTTCAACTGGATATAAGCTCAATATGAACTTATTTGGAGGTCGAAATATGTCAGTATGAACGCATTTCAAAACTCAATAGTAGACTGCTTACGGTGGTAGTGTGTTGCAATGTGGCCCGCGCCATTCAATGGAATAACGGATACGTGTTCACTATGGGCTTATTGCAGAAACAAATAAGTCTAATACGAACCTACATGTATGCGAATCTTCAGGTTCGATATTAACCTCTTTGCACGAGAATGTGTTGTTGCGAGTTAGGTATAATGTATGATGCTCTAAAAAACGAAACCTGAACGGAACCATTTTGTCGATGAGACGTTGGTCTAGGGTTATTTTCATAAAAATGAACTTCGGAACACATAGTAAGAGTGCGTGTGTCGATTATGGCTTTGACGAATGACGCCAGGTGTTGGTGTGTGAGACGTGTTATAAGCCGCTCTTTGTCTTCAGCGCAAAAATAGGATCTGCTATTGCTGTCTGAGTATAACTTTATTAGCCTCCATTAATGAACAGCTAATATAAACGTGTTTCACGCAGTACTGAGCACGTAAATATATATATGCACGTGCATAATGGCGGTGGTATGTACGCACATAAATTATGTGTTAACATTTCTGAAACACGCGCATAAGGAAGAGTATGGTTACATGAATTAATGTGTGTACATGCGGCATTGGTAGTATAATGTAACGAAGGGTGTGTATGGACATGACGTAACTTGAAGCATATTTAATTTGTATATACTAATACAGAAGGGATCGGGGCACAATTTCTGCTTTTATGTGTAACCATATAAGGTAAGGGGGTGTCTGACCAGGTAGCAGAACAGTCAAGGTTAGCGACCCCACACCTAGCACACCAGAAAGACAGAGAAAAGTCAAAGTAATGTGCTGGCAGGTGGACCAGAAGGCCATTCTGAAAGTCAACTAAAGAAAAAAGTAAAACGGCTAAGAACGCATTTGTCATAAGAATTTTACACATAATTGATACCGGTCGGTGCAAAATGTACGGTCTATATAAAGTGGTAGTATTGTCCCCCGCAAGTTTGGAAACAATTACATATGCGTGACACGGAAAGGGTTATACAGTGTATTCCATATAAAACGTAATATATATTAGTAAAACGCTATTTATATGGCCTAGTAATATCAATGGGTTGATATATACGCGCTCAAGTACAGTATCTATATATATATATGTATAAGTGGGTATATATATGTGCTCATACAACCCTACGTTGTTATTTAAGTAATATATGATGTGGATCCCACCACACCACCAAGAGTATGGTTACATGAATTAATGTGTGTACATGCGGCATTGGTAGTATAATGTAACGAAGGGTGTGTATGGACATGACGTAACTTGAAGCATATTTAATTTGTATATACTAATACAGAAGGGATCGGGGCACAATTTATGTCAAGTTATGAAGCCCCAAATACAAACAGTTAAGCATACAAATGTTAACAAGATTACAACTGTACATATTGACGCTGCATGATTTGTGATATTACGGTACTTTTGTGTAATGCTTTCCAGAGCGCATTGCTCATATGGTTATGGTTGATTGTCTAGCCAGGAGGCAGTTATCATGTTACTCTGGAAGGCAATGCAGATGACATGTATGCAATAGAGAACTGTTGGTTGAGTTGTTGAGTACGTCCACAGTGAGCGAGATAATCTGTTATTAACGTGACATGTGCATTCACAATACATACATGTATTGATGACCAAATAGTGATATTCCATCCGGCCACATGGGGCCTATAAGTCACGATTATGGTATGTAATTGCATGTGTGCGATTTTATGTTTAGAGGCATTGTGTTGTCTTGGGATTAATCGTTCACCCGTGTATATCGGAAACAAACATGTATATATCATGAGAGTGGTCATTTAAAAATATATATGTAATATGGATTAAAAAAAAGGAATTTTGCTAACTGACGTGAATATGAAATTATTTCAGTCAATGCGTCATTGTTATTTTCATCAGTAATAGTAATATCAACGGTAACATAATTCAGGAGGCGGTACCATAAGGGTGTGTACAAAGGGCATGCAAGACAAAAAGAAAGTTGCTTTCATCCTCTATTTCTAGCAAGTCGCACACAGTACAAATTCGTTCATGAACTTTCCCATTTCGAAATCTGCCACTTTCTATTCTCATCGGAAGTATTGCGCAACAAAATTGAGCCAAGATCGATCTGTGAGATTTGTCAATGTTCACATTTCTCAGTTCCATAGATTTTCTTAGATCATCTGTAAGTTCGTATCTGTGGAATAGAGTTTAGTTTTCTTGTCGAATTTGAGTGAGTGTCAATTTGAGATCGTTAAGAATACATGTTTGTATATTTGCAAAGGTATTTATCTTTCCAGCTGCGGTAATATCGCCAGAGAAATTCGCGATCCATCTGATATCTCCACGATATACCATAAGGAAACGTTTTTGACAAGTCGTTCATCAGACACTTTAATAAGGTGGTTCCAAAGTCTAGCCATATTGACCCATTGGCATAATCTACTTGTTTTGATACCAATTTCGCCTTCAGTGGCTAATAGCGGACACAATGGACGGTCATATCTGATTGCTCCGTTTTAACCATTCTATACAAGGATATGTTCTGTATCCCCAGACACCAGGCGCATGATACATAATTGGGCTAACACAGTTTTGGAAAAATTTACCAAAAGTTTTGAAGCATATATCCTTATTATATGTTTGAACATTTGATATGATAGCCCCGAGGGCTCACATCCTGCTGACTTTGATAGAGTTTCAGTTGTCATATAGAAACTATACCAAACTCGCGGACAATAAACACTGAGCTATTTCCATTTATCAGTCATGTTTACAGCTTGATTTGCCAAAATGAAACTATAATTAGTTCACTGAATGTGAGGAATCGGTAGATTACTAGATTAACTGAGTAGATTATACACTGAAGCAATTTTCAGTACTTACTTGCGGATACATTTTAGTTTTAAAGTCAGTTATCGAAGCGCTTAGTTGCTACAGTATAATGATGAATAATGTCGATCACTATCTTATTACTTTGGGCTGAGATATATGGTATTCGGGAAATAATTTCGGAGATGTGTATTTGAAGGTTGTCGCGAGTCAATTACTCAGCGAAGACGGTTCGCTCAGACCGATAAAATGGGCTGCTAGCGATATATAACATTTAGAGCGAGTCCCCAGTTTATAGCGGAATTTACAAGACGAGTCCAGTAAATTAGGTCTTGATCGAGCCTTTGCTTTGCAGTCCCAAGACCTTAATTTACTGGACTAGTTTTGTAAATTCCGCTTAAACTGGGTACGAGTTGTAGATTGTATTATTACATGATCCAAAACCTCGATGAAACATACTTAAATCAACAAATGGGACGTGAAACTAACATCGGCTTCTATAAGGCCTGCGATTACGTTTCACGTAACTATATGCGTCGTTTGTCCGCGTAAAGAAATAGTTACAGATAAATAAAGACTATTCCCGCGTATTTAATGGCGCATATTTAATGAAATAACTTTTTAAACTCTTCATTCATTAGAGTTTGTTGCAAAAAAAATTTGGAAACCGTATTATTTTGAGACGTAGCGTACGGAGTGTAAGCAAACGACAAACCGGAAGTTAAAGGTCACCTGCACTATTTCCTGTTTTGCATATCACAATTTATAGAATGGGTTTATTGAATGGAAAAAGGGTCGGATCATGTAATAAAACGAAAGGCACCATCTGAAAGATTTTCTCAGAAGCAGACATAATGGTTAAATATGTAAGAGCGAAGTTTACTTTAGTTTGGGAAGTTTATTCCATTCAGTGATTGCCGCCGGAAAAAGACTTTGTTTAATGTTCTGTATTACAAAAAATATGACTAGAATTTACCGATCGCCTTAAGTTGTAATACGACACCCACTTTGTTCTAGGGGGAGTGTAGCTGCTAGATAGGTGGGGTTTGTTCGTTTACTATTATATACTAATTGAAGTTTATGTATATGTCGCCTTGTATGGACATAACTGATACACGTACTTGGCAGATTGAGATAGGCCACTTACATTATAATGATGAACCGAAAGACGAGGGTGTCAACACCCCCCCCCCCCCCTCTTATGGTGTGCGAGTTCAGACCATATCCAGGCGGTACGCATGATTCACATCCCTCTTTACCTGGCACTCGGGATGCATATGTCCATGTTAACGGTATTCATGATTCACATCCCTCTTTACCTGGCACTCGGGATGCATATGCCCATGTTAACCGGTATTCATGATTCACACCCTCTTTAACTGGTACTCTGGATTCATACACCCATTTTAACCGATATTCCATGTCTCAACAACAAGCCTGGTACGCAACTTTTATAGCACCATTTGTTTCAAAATTTGATTGTTTCTTAGCCAAATTGGCATATGTTTTATGTAATTCAGTATGATGAAAGTAGTGACCATTCCATCATCAAATGTGTGAAAAATATCATATTAGTGTGGAATCAACTATGACTTATATTCCTAGTTTCTTGTCTGGTACGCAAGATTCACCCCTCTATTTTGATCTGGTATTCACGATTCAGGGGGTGGGGTGACATAATAAAAGATGGGATTAGGGCTGTATATCTTTTAGAAACATCGAATGAAGCAATGTAATAAGATATGTCGCATAGAACCAGTTTTACTAAACGAAATATCTGCCAGGTGGAAAAATATCCCGAATGAGGGATATCCTTCATGTACACTCGACACAACACCCACGCCATTCTCCACATGTATTAGGGTTAGGGTTAGCGTTAGGATTAGGATCAGGGTTAGGGTGAGGGGTAGGGTTAGGATATTCTGACATGAAGGACATACCAAGAATGGGTGGGGAAAATAATAGCAGAAGTTCACTTTTTTATTTCTGGTCGGTTCATACTTATTAATATATGTACGGTAACCTATCGTGATTATGGCGTTCCATTTGAGTTTGTTAGTAAAACGGAACCTTATATGGTCAAGTCGGAAATGTAAAAATTGTGAACAGTCGAATCAATTCCCATGTATGCTGATATGCTATGTGAACATGGCGACCCACTGACTGCTATATAGATGCTATCCTATCTGTGTTCAGTGGGATTCAATAGGTTATGATGCAGTAAAATGTTGGGAGTGCTTGATTTAAACCAATTTGGATAATTGGCCATGAACGCTTGTATGTCCACACAATGCAATTGTAATTTTACAGCCTCTTAATCATAATTTGCGATCAGGCCATGAATACACTAAAGTGAATAGCAGAATTAAACATCAAAGCATACGATATGTTCTAAAGCTTTCTTGTACATATACTTATATAGTTTCAAGTGTTTTCTCGTTGGCGGTGGTAACGTGGGTTTTGTGATAGGGTTCAAGTTATATATCGGCTAATAGACAGGCATTACTTGTGATTTAATATCACATGTTCATGGGTTACAAATATATCGGATGTCATCAATGGCGAAGAGTTTGTCGTAATCAAGCACCCGAAACGTCGCTCCCCATTCGGAATACCGTTCACAAAACAATAAATATTGAAGTATAATGTACCTAAAGCGCAAAATACGGGTGCTTGTAACCCACCGCAGTGTTGCACACACTCGTGACGTAAATCGTGGTACAGCTTATACTTTATATACATTATTACCGAATATGGCAGAGGCGTATGCAGATTCGCGACACTACCAACTTCATGTTGTCACCCTTTCTATATTAACTGAATTCTCCCGTTCTGTTATAAATGTATATATTGGAACGGTTTATTATTCGTCGGGAGGAGTGTTCATGTAATAGCAGCATACAACAGACAGAAAAACGGATAAGATACAAGAGCAGAATGATTCATGTTCATTTCAGGGAATATTTTCTAAAACATTTCCTTAGCATCTACTCAGCATTGAGTGTTTAGTATAGGAAGTGTTAAGCGAGGTCTATATACTGACGAATATATGTCTTGTTTTTGGGGAATTTGGGGAAACGTGTATTAAAACCGGTTTGATTTAAATTATTGATTACTTCGACTGACCTCAGTTGCCTCACGGATGTTCTTGTTTACCTGTGGCATCAGCACCGCATCGGCTATAGCTAACTCACTCTAACTGGAGTCACTGCGATCATTCATTTCGTTATGGGCTCAAATCGAAGGGCAGATCTTAATAGACTCTTCACACCGACACGTCTGAACTGTTGCTTACCGTACATAAACTGATGCTACCTTGCATGATGCTAACCAAATCATCATTGTTTTATTCCATATATTTAAGGGATGTGGAAGTCTCCACTTGGATGATCGGACGGTATTAGAGCGGTTAATTTCCTTAATTTTAGTAATGGGCGTGTCCCTATTCAACATCTGGGCGTGTCCCCTATTCCACATATGGCGTATCCTCTATCCCACACCGAACGAATGGAAATGTGTCAAAAAATATCAAGCATATAAACGATTTACTATTATCGACACCTCGATTAGAAGAAATACAATTCTCTTCACGACAGTCCATAGATTTACTTTATCGACACCTCGATTAGAAGAAATACAATTCTCGTCAAGACAGTCCATCGATTTATAACTGACAAAACGATTCGAAGTCGGATAGATCAAAGTATTTCAGAATACCAACCTTAAGTAAATTAGCAATGAAACCGGTCTTGGCACATCCAACCCTAAACCCCCATACACACTCCTAGTGAATGTACATGTATTTAACCTATATATTAACTTTGATTGTTTCTTTTCTTCGCCATTTTTGTAAAGTATGAATAATATTATTTTTAAATCGGAATAGGGCTAAGTAAGTTTGTATAACTTGTTCCCAATCCCTTTTGCATCATGCTTAACATACACACAAAACATGTTTAAAGATGGACTATCTCTTCGGCAACATGATGTATATAGTTCCATGTGGTGTGAAATAATACGTATGGATCGCAGATCGCTGTCAGGAAATTATTATTGGTTTTATTTGGAATTTGTTTCGTATAAAATAACTCTGTGCCGTTCAATAATGGTCACTAATATTGACGACCGTGTTTTATATTTGCGTTTTTTTATTGTTATTTTAATTATTGAAAATAAGCATATGCTACACTCTAGGTCTTGTATTCTTGATGCGCACTTACAATAGGTACAATCAATTAGAGACAGTTTCCTCTCGCATGCATTCGTTCGAAGCACCACGCTGGAGGTCTCTATTTCCAAATAGAGTAACAAATATATTCCCATAAAGTGTTACCATATATATTTGTCACATAATAAAATAACATATATCCAAATAAAATCGATATTAATTGATAAAATCGTTTCCGAGCAGGGATTTCCAACCTATATACGTATTATTTAATACACAGGAAACTATCTAAAATTTGTTATATAAAGAGATAATCCATCTTTAAAAACAACTAATTATATAACAAAATTAGCAGATTTACGTCATTCTTATATATGAAGTGTATGAAGTGTACGCATTGACTCTATTTAGCGTAATCATGCTATTCGAATTATGAAGTAAATATCTACATTTGTGCGGATTTCAATCAGAGAATATCTATAGTTTTTGTTTACCGAAATATCTCATTCGTGTCTGGGAAGAAATATCGAATTCGGTATTTCTTTCCAGACACGAATGAGATGTTTCATGTATTCAAACAAAAACTGAAGGTGTTATTTTTATTATATGCGCATTATTAATGCTTAAATTTGCTAAATTGTGCATCATTTTCACTTCTAATAGCATACACAACAAATTAAACAATGCACGGAAAGCAACACCTGGTTGACCCAAATTCGGACACCGATCAGCTGATAGGTAGCAAACCGCTTTCAACTGATGCCGTCATTCGGCAAGATACAGTGAAAAGACTAAAAGTTCCAATGAAATAACATTTCACAGTAGCTTCTAGGAGATACATACGACACTTTTCGTTTCGATAGTCTTTCGCTATTTTATAGGCAAGCATATACACTGCAAATAAGAGTGTTCAGACTTGAACGCGTTCAGCCCCGGATGTGTTCAGTTACTGAACAGTAAGTGTTCAATTTTGAACGTATATGTTCAGAAAACTCATTTAATAACGGTAGTGTTCAAACCTGCATGGACGTCGATCCGCTTGTGTTAGTATACTTAGTTACTTCATATATATCGCATATGCTTACGGGATTAATGAATACTCGTTTGTGAAAATGATGTCTTGTGACTTCTATTTTGAACAATTGTGAAACTAAATGAGGATGCGCTGGTCTATTTTGCTTCACGGTGAGTTTTGTTTTGTTTTGTTTTGAGCATTTTCCAGAACGGTAGAAAACATATCAGGGACGTGGTGGCGACACGGGAGAAGGGGCGGGGTAGTTGCAAATTGCAAATCCCAGATATAAAATTACACCCCTCCCCAAATGGAAATTGTCCCATTCAGTCAAATCCGTATCACATATCCGTGAATATATATAGTGTGAATATATTGATCGATACCGATATTTTTATGTTGCCGGTTCATCACTTGTGTAGAAAATCACGATATAATACGATCCCACGCTATTTTGTTTTACACTAATTTCAGTATTGAACACTGCCGTTCAGTCCGTGTTCGGTTCTCTTGAACTTATGTGTTCAATGTGAGACCACGGGCATGGTCATTAATCATTCACGCTTAACTAATGGCATGCGATCCCACTGGACTGTCTGCATTGAGTTCTCTTAACAAAATAGCATGTAGCGTCGTCTTTTGAAACATGATATCGTTCCACGCAACTGGCATTAATTAATTTCGGTTTGAATATATGTGAAGTTTAATGTATATGGATGGACAAAGCCTTCACATTAATGGAACCAAGTCAGTTGCGCCATTCTTTGGCGTTAGATTAAAGGTTCGAAACATAGTTGATATTTATAGGGTCTTTACTGACACGAGACAAGGTCAAGTTTATCAATACAGCCTGCACTACGCATGGTAAGTACCGATATATGTAATCCAATGTATCATCATCATAATTATCAGCATATGTGTTTATGTATATATTTATCTAAAAACATGCAAAGTTAAAATTTTGACAATTCAGTTGAGGACATTAGTTGGACATTTCGCACCCAATTGTGGTTGAAATTGTTCTAATTTTTTTTGTTTGATATCCCGTCCAGATATTAGTGGGGAATATGCTGATATCGGTTGATTTTTTTTACGATAAGTGAGTGTCTCATTCATGCAGGTACTGTTTAAAACTTCTGTGAACTTTGTCATAAGCATTCTCACGGTTAATTTTCTCGCAAAAACAAAACAAAAACACTTGAGATCATTGGGAAATATTTGGTGTCACATATATATTAAATTTGATTATATTAGTAGATCTCCAATAAAAATATATTGATGTACCGGTTATTCGTACATGGATCATTGCTAAATAGCCCAATACATTTTCTAAACTAGTTAACGTGTGCTGTTCCACCGTTTTAATTGGTGATGTTAGCGTGTGGCTAAACACTGAAAGAAATAATGTTTTATAATTTCGGAAGAGGTGTTGACTGGTGTCTTTGAATTGGTACGGTATTAATATCAGGATATCATAATATGATTGTAAAGCCGAGAAACTCGGAAAAAGTGCTGGGTGGTAAGATCGCATCCTAATAGCATCCAGAATTAAACTAATATTATAATATATTAAATTATTCTTTCTTTCAGGAGCTGCATATAGAGCATCGATCGAATATCTGCGGAAACTTTGGGCACAACATATACGGATGCTACAAACTACTCACGTTGGGTGTAGCTGAACTACCAGCAATTATGTGACCGTAGAAATGTATATTGCTATATTAGCTAGCACCGTCAACAAATTCTAGTGACTGTTAAGCCATTACTGCATGGTGTCAGCTGGTGCCAAAAATCGAGAAAGTTCAACAGGAACCGGCGCAGAAATACATCGCACATTCAATGTTAAAAGATTTGTGGACTAATGTGTGTGACTAATTCCGATAGTTCAAAGAATTGGACCTAAGATGATAAACCTCACGTCTAGCGTTACATAAAACATGGTAACTGTGATGCACTGTCCGAGATGTAAGGTTGACCGTTTGTTATTAATTCAGTGGTTGAAGGATATTCCAGATGTTCAGGATGTTCATTCGGCCAACTGGATTTCGTGCGAAATTAATACTGTTGCCAATGCTGACCAACACGGCATCGATGTTTTTGGATAAGGATTATTCAAGTAAACGTATAGACTGTTGTTCCATTGATTCATCAGCTTGTCAGTCTTATTAAATGTTATTTACCTATATAATACTCACATTTTAATCAGGTTGAATGACCTTATTCCCCAACAATTACATCAGCATTTCATAAAATATACATGCTTCTGTATGGAACAGTTGCATTATATTTAAATTATTAGCGATAGCTTCATCTTGTTCTCAGTAATCATACATTAATAACCACAAAAGTATTGGGCCAGTTAATTTGTATTAGATGTACACAGGAGAAGAATGGCACCAAGACTGTTAAAGTGTGACTACAGACTGTTCACAATTTCTCACCCATTTTATATTGAATTTGATCTCGCGTTTGCGAAGCCTTGTGTTCGTGTATATGAAGAATACTAGTATTTAAATTTAGTTATTTTGTGAACACGTGTGTTCAGATTTTGTTATTTGAACACATATAAGTGTTCAAACGCTGTTGCAGTGTTCGGAACACATCAAGCGTTCACATATTTCGAACACTCATGTTCAAAATCTGAACATGATGTGTTCAAAACTGAACGGTTATATGCATTCATAAATTGAACACATCCATTCAATCATTGAACACATGCGTTCAAATCTGAACACCGGGGACCGTTCAGAGTAATTGAACACATCTGTTCTAAATTGAACACTGAACAGTGTTCATTATCTGTTGCATTTTTGGCGTTCAAATTTGAACACTTTTATTTACAGTGTAGTAAAATGTAATTTCTGAAATTGGACCATCGACGTGGCAGAAATTCTCGGTAATAGTAGTTAAAAACATGGTTCACGCTGGTGTAGGCCAAATTGGCAAATGACCAACTTTTTTTCGAAAATGGCCAAAACAAATCTCATGTGGCAAAACGTGTTCACCCCGCCAGCAGTTATTTAATTCATAAACCCAAATTGATTTTGCAACGGGAGCGACATGAAAATAAAATACAGATTAGTATTATCCATGCATCCCTTAACTAACACCATTTCCGATTCGGCAAAAGTCGCCACGTGATAGTCCGGGAAAAAGTCATATTGTTCTCCCGAATGTCATATTGGACTCCCAAGTGTGCAATATCACTTTTTTATTGGGACTCCGTGACGTCACGGATTAATTATTGCGAAATGAATCGGTGATATTGTGATGCGCGCGCAACACTGGTGGGTTTAGCAGATGTTTCACTTCCGCATTGAGTTTTTTTCTTCATTTCCGTGTTTACCTTTCCAAATCATGCTTTCAAATACAGGCTTTTATAGAGCATTAAGTGCCGACAAATACCAAAAGTAACCAATAAAGTTTTTTCCCCAAAATTTGGATAAACATACAGATGGATAATAAAAATGTCATTATACAATGTTGTGTACAGTATGTGTTTTTCTTGTACTCGTCGAGGTTGCGGTGAAAAGTCGTATTGGACTCGACACTGTGTGTCTCGTCCAATATGACTTTTCACCACAACATGGACTCGTACAAGAAAAACACATACTCTACACAACAGTGTATAATAACTTTATAATATGTAACAAACGGCACTAATTGCAGTATACTATCAAACAATGTAATAACACAATAATGAGGATTAACACTAAAATCCTTTGTCCAAATGGTAGATGGTGCAGTGTGGGTAGTCCCGGTAGTGGTATATTGTCAAGTAACAATGGTGGAATTAAAGAAATCTAGACACGGTGTTTGAAGCTATAGACCTAATTATATAGAAAGTTAGATGTTAAATAAAACAAATATATTCATTAATTGTGAGACCAGAAAACGAGGATTTTATTTGGCCAAATTTGTTTTAATTTGGCAAAAAAAAATCATAATTGGCAAAAAAATGGCCAAAATATTTTTCGGCTTAGCGTGAACATTGGTTAAAAGTCGGAAAGATGCCTGGGTACTCACATATCAGTTTTGTTCACTGAAATAAGCACACCATATGTTTCGGATCCCGCACTGCGAAAATGAATATATGACGACTTTCCTTCTTTATGTGAAGAGTGTAATTATATTATACAATCAATTTTTTCTGGTGACAACGAATGAGAAGTTAATGTATTTTCAAATAAAACGCTAAAATATTTACCAAATATCTTTGGATTACATCGCACCATAATTGCAGGACACATGTGTTGTATCCACCCATTAAAAATTAAAGACAAATATCGCTAGTTGACGATATGCGCTTAGCGAACAGCTGTTTCGCTAAATTCTCCCAGGAACGTGGTATATAGTAGTCACTTCCAAAGGTCTGATTTATTTATCCACAATTCTGTGAGATATGGAATATCTAATCCATCTGGTAGTCGCTGTGTGGGCGCTAGGGGTGGTGGGACACACTCCGCTTGGCTGTTCATGTGCTCAAAGCCAATATTTTCATGGCAATATAGTTGTTAGAACATGATTACAAACTGGCAGCATATATACTTGTATTCATGGTTCAGTTTACAGGTATGTTATTCTTCACCAAATTTCTGGAAAATACATGAGATCGACCCCATTGCAATTCAAAGGTAGTCAGTACTTGTTTCTAGCAAAGCCAATCGAGATATTGATACAGAAGTCGTCATACCGAAACCAAAATGATTGACGATTTCTAAGTCTGAACGGGACAAAGATTGTGCGCTAACAATAATCATGCCGATTTAAGAGTCCAATTTTATCTTTAGATTATTATACTGACACAGAAAATAAACCAACTGAAGAAACTATATATGCGCTAATGCACACCAAAATGAACGTTCCCAAGTTCCAAGTGCTTTATGAATTTAAGCAATTTATTTACAAACCAGTCATAAATTAATATGGAATATAACACATGATAAACAACATACACGCAAAAGTACAACATACTACACACATGTCTGTATACACAAATATACATTACATGCGCACACAACCGTGGGTAAGCCCCGATAATATGAAGATACGGATTAATATAAAGAAGTATTTACACATATTTACAAATCGCCCAATTGTTCCGCAGTCATAGAGCGAACAAAGTTTATGTCATATTCCATAGTAATGATTAGGATACGCTATCTATAAATTTACTTATCAAGTTTCCAATCTGTTTGAATCCAACCTTTATAAACACACGTTAAACGGGTATATTTTGGACAGTCATAAGCTTGTAAAAAAAAATTCGCTAAGAAGTAGTAACTCTCAACCGACGTCGAGGCCAACTCCAGACTTGACCTGTATATGTTCATAGAATTCCCTCTCAGGAAGTCGGTCCTGATTGGGTTACCATGTTACCGTTGCACGTTAACATGTCCATGCATGATGTGGTTATTAAACTTGCCAGATTCAGCAGAAATGTATGTATGGGTATCTTTGCCGACTAAGAGACATTTTCTCTTCCCACGTGTATTTTATATGGTCCCGACTTTGTCAAGAATGAATAGTCGCTATAGTGAGTAGCATTATAAGTCTGACCGATCTGCATGTTTCATTACATTATTTGAGCGGAAAAACGTTTAACAGGCAGGAAACTATTTGCTTATTTCTACTGATCAGATAATCGAATTTAAACACATTATGACATGCAGTTCGTTTTTGTAAAATATATGCGCACTGGGACTACGGTATTTGTGTGTTTCCACTCCTATTGCCCCATGATAGTGTTTAAATGTTGTTTTAATTTGGTAGTTCTCAGAAAAGAACACGAAAATTAGCCTTAGTATTCTAGAGCGATAACAACGTATTGTTTCTCATTATCGATTGCTCATTTATTTATATAGCCGGTGGCAACAATGTGGCACTATATAATTGACGAACCAATACTCAGAATTCTTAAGAAGCACACACTTTTGAGGCCGAATTGTCTCTCTGGGACATGATTACATAAGCGACTATCAATCGCGGGCAAATATTTGACCTATCATGTGATTCTTACGGTTGGGGTCGAGTTTTGTTTATTTATTTATTTTGTTTTGTTTGATCAAAGTCCTTGTCACAATAATAGGTACAAGGCAAGCGTATAGTTATTAAAAGTCAATGAGATTGGATGCGAGTGCATATGTTATAATTCGAAAGAACCCCGCGCATTAGTTTAGATAAGACATGCTGCTCGCAAACCCGCATCCCTGATACCAATTATATGCCACTTTGACACCTTCAAACTATATACCTGCCGCACCATGCAAGTGTCATGGGATGTCTTGTACTGGTATCACTGTGATGGCTATAAACGTCATGAAAAAAAATCATCATTGTATGTAGCCACCACAAAGACGTGGCGAGGAGGGGATTTAGGACCCCCTCCAACTTTGGCCAAAAATGTCAACACTTGGAAATGTCATGCATGACACAGTCGCAGTTGGATGGTTCAGACCATCAATAGGCTGACATTGTTCTGTTAGTTTATTTGTTCAACTTGCTTCCGAAAGAAAGTCTGATAATTGAATTCCTACTGTCAGTACACATATTCCGACGATAGGGGGACCATGCTAGAATAATTTCCAACAGTTAGAAATTTATGGGGACCAGTTGGGAAAATGTCAACCCCAGGCGCTTGGAGTGAATGAGATTGATCGCAGTTTGAATCTCTGGCTCCAATTAAAGGGGTGTAATTTAGCTCTGCGTTATGCCAATATCCACCTTAAAACTCGTCGATTAAATCGCAAGCGCGTGTGCAGTATGAATAGACCTTAAGGTTTGGTCCCCGATACGAGGATCTGGAATGTGAGATGACACGATAATTGGTAGTCTCTGAAGTATGCACTTTGCTGTCGCGGGGAAATCAACGATATTGAAGATGTTCGTCTGGGTAAATAAGCCTGTTGTCAACAATAGATTTGTCGCAAGTTATATACGGGAGCCCGTCGGGCGGTATTTCTGTATACCAATTTCCTTGGATTATTTACAGTAAGAGATGTTGTTTTGTGATGTGCGGTCCTTAGTTACTTAAATAATAAATGAACAAATTGCACTGTACAAAACTTTCTGTCACGCCGTAAGTTGTTCATAATCCCCAATTATATCAAGTGTGTTTATGGTTACAGTTTAATATATTCGCCTCATCGCCGATTTAATTTGTGATAAAACACAAAATATCTCACCATATTTTGAGTTGGACTGTGGGAATATCTGGATTTAACTTAAATTTCATGTCCATTAATTAATTATTTACAAGCTTAGACAATGTGCTCAAACGATCCAATTCGTGTTGGTAGTTCACATGTTGGCAAGCTACAGTTATGCCCTGTGCCAATGCATTCTCTTATATATGCGAGTCGACCATAGGTCGCCTCGCATATATAAGAGAATGCATTGGCCTAAAAAATATCTTTTTTTAACACTTTTTACCATTTTTTCACATTCTTTTTCACACCTGTCCCACGTGAATATTGATAGATGTGACACTGTGCATGTACTTGAAGATGTCGAACTCTTTACATTTTAAAATGGAGAATAAATCTTTGGAAGACCACAGTTACCTAACAAGCTTGAACTGCCATCCCTTGACATCTATTACATTATCTAAACATTTGTGTATGAAAACCAACAAAACGAGTGTGCCGCGCCAGTAGACGAAAGGTGAGGAAAATTTGTTCAGACTAAATAGACAAACTTCAGATGATGCTATACTATAGACTCTTGTGAAAATCGCGGAGATATAGAAGTACAACATCCCCCAGCAAAGTTCCTGAATAGTTTCAGAACATATATAGATGTAATAATTTCCAGTCAGATACGACCCAGACTAACACAATTAGAGATGTCGACGGTATCAATTTGATTACATTATAGTTGACTCCGCGAAACAACCGAAAACTCGTCGCTGATCCTGCAGGCTGATTACACTGAACACAATCGGCTGAATTCTGGTCTCAGGTCTAGACCACCCTAATAATCACGGTATTCCATGTCAGAACTTGGTTTCAGGCTGGGTAACACATGGCGATCACCGTGGTATCGGCCTGGTCTAGACTATAGTTTACATGAAATCCTGGTCTAGACCAGGGACCAGAATTCGGCCGAATTCGTCCTCAATAAGGTCGTAGAAGACTCATCTCTTCAAATCATGTTTTAAGATATAGCCAATTTTATGTGGTGTGGTGACAATCATAGACTTTAATTGTTGCATTATATATGTTTTTGTGTAGGATTTTTCTATTTTGTGCATACATCTACTACAATATCGTTACGTCTTAGCGCCTAGCAGGCTGCAAGGACTCAATGATATTTTGTTTGTTGTGTATGGTGTGTCTATTGTGTACGCGCATTGGAACTAATTGACTGTGGAATGCGTTTAAAATGTATTTTATAATAATAATATAATAACATTGATCCACCGATTTGCTTAATCGTCTTTAAAACCTCAATGTACTTTGTGGGTGTCTCAAGATTATCAATTCGACGGTTCCGATGGCAAAGTACTAATGCATGCATGGGCTTCTATGTCTTCCAGGTTTGTAATTCTGTATTGCACATGTATTTTGTTTTTGGCGTACATGTACCTCCTGTACGAGAGATTTTATATCGTCAGTTACGAAATAATGAATGTCATCGTGCTCAAATCGAACTCAAAATGTGCTTGTGCAGTAAAAACAAATATCTTAATTTGGTCTGGAATTATTTGCACTATGAATATACCTTAACGTTTGGTCCGGGTATGAGTAGCTGGAGTGTGAGATGACATGATAATTGGTAGTCTCTGAAGTATGCACTTTGCTGTCTCGAGGAAAACAAAGATATTGAAGATGTTCCACTTGGCAAATAAGCCTGTTGTCCACAATATATTTGTCGCCAGTTATATACGGGCAATATGGCAACATGTCTGGCGTTATTTCTGTATATACCAATTTCGTTGGATTTTATTGACAATAAGAGAAGTTGTTTGGTGTTACTTAAATAACAAACTGCGCTATAACAAACTTTGTGTCACATCGTAAATTGTTCATATGCCTCGTCTTCTAAACCTCAATGTACTGTGTGGGTGTCTCAATGTACTTTGTGGGTGTCTCAATGTAATGTGTGGGTGTCTCAATGTACTGTGTGGGTGTCTCAATGTACTGTGTGGGTGTCTCAATATAATGTGTGGGTGTCTCAATGTACTGTGCGGGTGTCTCAATGTACTGTGTGGGTGTCTCAATGTACTGTGTGGGTGTCTCAATGTACTGTGTGTGTGTCTCAATGTACTGTGTGGGTGTCTCAATGTACTGTGTGGGTGTCTCAATGTACTGTGTGGGGTGTCTCAATGTACTGTGTGGGTGTCTCAGTGTACTGTGTGGGTGTCTCAATGTACTATGTGGGTGTCTCAATGTACTGTGTGTGTGTCTCAATATACTGTGTGGGTGTCTCAATGTATTGTGTGGGTGTCTCAATGTACTGTGTGGGTGTCTCAATGTACTATGTGGGTGTATCAATGTACTGTGTGGGTGTCTCAATGTACTGTGTGGGTGTCTCAATGTACTGTGTGGGTGTCTCAATGTACCGCGTGTGTGTCTCAATATACCGTGTGTGTGTCTCAATGTACTGTGTGGTTGTCTCAATGTACTGTGTGGGTGTCTCAATGTACTGTGTGGGTGTCTCAATGTACTGTGTGGGTGTCTCAATGTACTGTGCTGGTGTCTCAATGTACTGTGTGGGTGTCTCAATATTTTACCTTCGATGGTTCCGATGGCCAAGTACAAATACATCGGCTTCTTCGTCCTTCCGGGTTTGTCAAGGTGTATCGCACATTTATCGTTTAGCGTAATGTCGATCATCAACAATCATTCATTTGTGAAATATGAGCGTCACCGTGTTCAAATTGAACTCAAACTGTTCTTGTGCAGTATAAATGAATATCACAATTTGGTCTAGAATTACGACAACGTACTAGCGTGTGTTGCCGTAAAACCTCGTTGAGACATACATGAAATTTATATTTTCTGGCTACGATACTAGCTGTTGTTAATTTAAAGTAACGTGTAGCTCTATATGAACACAATGGGGATCGGTGAATATATGTATGACCTATGATTCTATGGCCTATCTTGGATTGTTAAGTCTTTGTAGCATCACAGGAATTATTGGTACTCAATGAAAACTTTCGTAAGGGACAAGGATTTCTGACTTCCCTGGGGTTGTTGACACTCGGCGTAGTTTTATCATCAGCCTGTTCTCCCGAAAATCAGCACGTCATGGGCTTATAATAACTAATTATAATAAAATATAATTATACGTCGATTACGAACCTATTTGCGCCAGGATTTGTTGTTATGCTTGTTTCTGATCAGGCTTCACATACACGGGTTCTTCTGCAAATACGCACAGTATCTGCTTACGAAGAACTTGTTTTATGTAGGTAAATCTGCTTATAATAGCCTCATTTTGAGTCGATAATATGTTAAAGGTACGGTTGGCCTTGGCGGTGGGTATCCTGTGAAAATATTTCCACCCGTCAAAAACCGCCACAAACAGAAAGAACATCAAAACGTAGACAGACTTTGTCCGTATGCAAATAAGAAATATCGCATAAACAGTATGTTATTGTCATCTGTATGACCATTGTTATGTAAACAAAAGCATAAAAAGTAACTTTTCTGGTGTTTGTTTATATTATGATGGTAAACATAAAGAGCGTTCTTTGTTGGTGAATTCCTGATATGGAACTAATAAAGAGCGTTTATGCCATTTGTGTGTGATTAGCCAGTAGCATTGTGATGTCTTCTGTAACACAATCAGGCTCTTGCTTATGTAAAATATAGTAGGTCTTTGTGATAACGTGCTGTTTACGCGATGGTCATGGTATATATGAACGAAACTGTATGCGTTTTAATGTTTTCTGTTAACGGTGATTGGAACAAATATGAATATTTTCGACAACTAAGGCCTCACGTGCCTTTAAAAATTAGAGCAATTGAGTCACATTATCGACTCATAATGAGGCGATTCTAGCAGATCGTGCGCGGACAATGACTCAAATAACCCAAACCACGACGTTTGAGGTGTACGCTCTTTAAGATGTGTTTTCAATGTGGCTCGCGCCATAAAACGAAATAACGGCTATGACACCATTGTCTGCTCATTTCAAAATAAAATAATCACATTATAGGTCTATTATATGCGTATTTGCTCGAGAATGTGTTGTACCATAAGACAGACGGTATTAGCTGTCTCAATTAACTCTGAGACGTGTGATACGATTATTAGAGTCTATTAACCCTTTACCCAATAGAACGGCCCTGTGCCAATGCATTCTCTTATATATGCGAGTCGACCATAGGTCGCCTCGCATATATAAGAGAATGCATTGGCTTAACACATATTAAAAATGATAAAATTGTCAAAGAATGTAGAAAAATATTATAAAAATTGTTAAAAAATGTAAGAAAAACTTAAAAAATTGTTAAAGAATGTAAGAAAAAATTGTAAAAAGTGTTAAAAAACAATTTGTTTTAGGCCAATGCATTCTCTTATATATGCGAGGCGACCTATGGTCGACTCGCATATATAAGAGAATGCATTGGCACAGGGCATATATGTAACCATCACAATGTGGTCAATGAACCGGTTCCAATGATATCCATATTTGTATGGTGTTATTGAGACAGACAATATATTAGGCTGTTCAAGCTTTATTTGGGCGTTTTTGGCCGGTTTGTTGGGTAAAGGGTTAACTCTCCACCACAGTGATGGTGACCAAGAATAAGTATGCCACAAACATTAACGCGCACATGCAGCACATCGGAATAGACTTTCAACTAACAGCTAACTGAGAGTTCTCCAGTTGCATACATTATGCAGCATCTTGGACAACAAAGGAATCATAACATTAATCAAATGCTTTGTGCATATGCGAGCCAGTGCATTCACTATTATAAGCGGACGGTAACAATTAGCCAATTATCGATGGAAAACAATCGCGGCACACATCGTATCAATATGTGTGTTCGGTTGTTGGGAGTGAGATGATTAGCATGCGGATGGAACAAACAGATAGCTGATATAACATCAGAATGATCAAATACTCAGTGGGACTACGTCAATATATCGAAGATAATCACAACCACTCCGACTCGGATCAGTGATTAGCAATGGTTAGCTCTTATCTCGAACCCATATAGTTGTTTGTAATTTCCGGTTCAAGGAACACCCAAGTTCTGTCGAACGATTCTGTCGTGGTAAATATTGCACGTGGGGTCACACTGTTCATATCACCGTGTATCACAGCGTATATTATTTCCGTAGAACATACAAAGTGAGTCAAACGATGTATGTTAACAATTTCTATACCAAATGGATTATCACAGTCAGTTGGAAAGTGTACATAGGAATGGTCTATTATTGATTTGCAGGGATGTACATGTAACATAAACAGACGACATATAAACAAAAGTACAGAACGAGTCCTATTTATTGGGGAAAATGTTTAGATGTCACCGTCGTGGTAAATATTGCACTGTTCAAATCAGCATGTATCACAGTGCATGGTACGATTGTTTCTGGAGAACCTACAAAGTGATCCAAACCATATATATTAACCCTTTCTATACTAAATGGATTCTCCCCGTCAGTTGAAAAGTGTACATCGGAATGGTCTATTATTGATTTGCAGTGATGTACAGGTAACATAAGCAGACGACATATAAACAAAAGTAGAAAAGAAGTCCTTTTTATTGAGGGAAATGTTCAGATAATAAGTTCAGCAAATGGTCGTTGTTGAACTTATTATCTGAACATGTTCTGTGGGATAACTATCCACAAATGACGCTTTGGTATAGACAGGGTTAACACGCTTTCTATATATAATTGGTCGTTCGTTTTAGGGTGTTGAACAGTTGTTCATTATTCAGAACAATTACTCAATGTACATCGCCAAAACTATTGAGTTACGTTCTGGCTAATTATTACCGTCCGCAAACCCAGTCGAAAGGCTCAATCACTGATAACCACACATATACAGATACACATACGTGTGGTTAGGCTACACAGAAATATCGTTTCGATTCGGGTTTTATATGATATGAAAATTTGCTTGGCATATCGTCATTGATAGTTCCATTTATCCAACTAACCATGTACATAAATTATATACACATTATCAAGGAATTCATTTTGCATTGCGTTAAGCTATCATTTAAGAACAGGCAAAACATATCTACAATATTTACAGGTGCAGCACATGTGTTCTATGATACTCATGAATTATGTGATATAGCACATGCGTATAATTTATATGATAATATAGCACTGCATACTTATGCATATTGTTCAAACAATGTGGTATCGGCTATGTCTTGTACTATAGAGTAATTGTATACATATATATATGTAAAGATCCATGAATACCGCAATACATGTATGCATATACAAATAAGCGCACCCCATCATATATTTGTTCATGTGCATAATTAGTACAACATAACATAACATAACATAACATAACATAACATCAAAATACACAGAACGATTCGAATGACTTAGTTCCGGATTATATCTAAAGTTATTTTACTGCAGGCAATCCATATTATGCACACACTGCAGGCAATCCATATTATGCACACACGCACAACACAGTCCGTTTTTGAGATAGCATAGGTATAATTATAAAAGGTCTTTTTAGTTTCAATAGTCTCGTCAACTATTTTCCTTTGATGCAATTTTTAGGAAAATACTTAAGCGTTTCAAAATCGATATGTTCTCTATTATGCATGGGTAGTCCGTGGAATTTGTCTCTTGGTGGGTTTTCCCGGTATTATTGAGGAATATCGATTGTTCTAAGCGCTTTCTGCTTCTCACAAATCATCATGAGATGGTGCTCATCATCAAATTATGTTTGCAGCAACTTTCTCCCAGAATGCCTGTCTTATTGAATTAGACGACTAACGGCGTATTAAGATATTATGTGTAATTTCGCTTTCGTGGCCCTTAATCCTTTCCGAGAGGAACTCAATGGGACTACTATATTCCACTGCCGGGCTACCAATTCATATTTTTTTATTTTGTAATTTATATCAATAATAAATATATTTTAATAATAAACATGGCAACACTTTATACAATAAGCACACACAAATGTCAACCTCGTGCAAGTATGAAGTTCAATGTGAGCTTATTTTCAGGATAATAAGCCCATATGTGACCCGCCATATCAAATCCAGTCGTAAGTCGGGATTTTTTTACCCTGTGCCAATGCATTCTCGTATATATGCGAGTCGACCATAGGTCGCCTCGCATATATAAGAGAATGCATTGGCCTAACAATATTTTACAATTTTAATAATTTGTTCTTGTATTCTTTAACAATTTTATAATTTAACCCATACAGAGCCCCAGACAAACATGAGCAGACGACACTCTTCTATATGCTTACCCTGCAGGGTAATGGATGTTTTTTATTTTATGTCCTAAAAATTGTCAGAAACATTTATTTAAAAAAAATGATAAAAAATTGTTAGGCCAATGCATTCTCTTATATATAAGAGAATGCATTGGCACAGGGTAAAAAAAATCCCGACTTACGACTGAATTTGATATGGCGGGTCACATATAGGTGTGCCATTTGATTGTGCGCATCAACCAACCGCAATATAATAATGCCTACTAAAATCGACCTTTATTCTTTCCGGCAATAGCTCAAGGAGACTACTTTATTCTGCCGCCGAGCCTTATTACCAATTCAGTTATTCTTCGATCGTTTGAACCGTCGTTTCAGAAAACCATATCAATGACCATTCATTGTGAAAGAATTGAAGATTATCGTTAAAAGTAGTTTACAGCCTGTTTTCGTTGCGCACTTGAACCTGTTCGTCTGCTAACAGCTGTTTGATGTGATTCTAATAGCTCATGTTAGCTAGACTAATCGCATTATCTTGCCGCGATAGAGTGGCGCGTCTGTATTCCCCGAGAGGGCACAAACCTTATGACAACCTTTGGCAAAAAACAGGCCAATCCCGAAAAGTAACCACTTGGAGCTCGCCGTTATTCTGGTCTGGCCTTTGGGCGAAGTTCCAAAATTTCCTTGTCTTTGCCACGATACGTGCTGTGACATGCTTTCCATTATATGTGATAGATACGGATTTAATTTCGTCTTCGACGCGCACGTATTCGTTATTTGTTCGCCTAATTTAACAATCGAACCCAATTAAGAAGGTTAATTTGATACAAAATCATACAACAGCACACCAATGGCGCCAACGTCGATTTGGCTTTTCTGATATTAGGGGTCCTGCGGCCATGGAGTCTTGGCTAAATAATCGACAATGCGACGTGCGTTGGTGGATCAAGTTCATACTGGGCAATGTTAGTCCACGTCAAGGCATTTCCATCGAATTAGCCCTTTACCCAACAGAAGGGCCCTGTGCCAATGCATTCTCTTATATATGCGAGTCGACCACAGGTCGCCTCGCATATATAAGAGAATGCATTGGCTTAACACATTAAAAATTATAAAATTGTTAAAGAATGTAAGAAAAAATGGTAAAAAGTGTTAAAAAAAGATATTTGTTAGGCCAATGCATTCTCTTATATATGCGAGGCGACCTATGGTCGACTCGCATATATAAGAGAATGCATTGGCACAGGGCATAACTGTAACTATCACAATGTGGTCAAGGAGCCGGTTCCAATGATATCCATATTTGTATGGTGTTATTGAGACAGACCGAAGATATTTTAGGCTGTTGAAGCTTTATTTGGCCGGTTTTGGCCGGTTTGTTGGGTAAAGGGTTAGAGCAAATATATTACGATCTCTCATCGCAACATATCCTCGTGAAAATAGGTTCATATTGGACCTAAATATTCACAAAGGTTCATGTTGGACTTATTTAATTATGAAATAAGTTCATAGCGGACTTTGCCGTAATTCCGTAAACATAATATATAAAGAGCGTATATACAGCTAGTAAGAATTTAGATTCTCACAGAGCGTAATTCAGATCCAGATAATGCCGATATGGACTTAATTGCGCTTTGAAATAAGTTGTCGGCTTATTTTCAAGAGAACATGCTGCTCATAGAGGTTAGTACAATAACAGATTGGCGGGAATTTAAGAAAAAAAAACTAACGGGCACGTTTGAGAAGTTTTCTGTCGACATCAGGGATGCACAGGTGTTGGGGAAACTATTGATGCCAAATTTACCGAACGCATTCAGTCGTTGATGATTAACACATGCATTATTGCACATGGGTGGTGGAATTAAGAGTGCGCAACTCATGTTCCGAAAAAAATAGACACCAATGCCAATGGAAAGAGAAAAGTAGAAATGACAGCACGAAATCTGGCAGCGAGCCTTGTTAACGTTCTATTTTGAGTTTCTTGACAGCGGGAAGGTTTAAATCCAACTTGGACGGAGAATACTTTCTCGGTAATTCAATGTTAATTTAGTTCAATTGCACCATATCGGTTAGTGTATGTGTACCTATCTGTAACAGAAAGCATACATCTGTGAGTAATTGAAGTCAATTGTCATAAAGTTAGAAACATTATTAATTTTAAATTTTACTACGTAAATCGATCATAATGAGATTGGTTACATAAGGAAGTCCACAACTAATTTGAAAATTAATTCGTACATATTGATTATCCGCGTTCAAGTGCGCAGGTTCTAATTACTTAATAATTGCCTTTGAGTTCACCGATATTTTATAGGAGTTTATTGTGATTATGGCGTTAGAGACGTCGCGCCGTCATTGCGTCGAATACAATTCAATTAGATCCGATGATAGATAGATAGATATTTTAATAGGTAAACACTATACCACGGGATATCCCATTTACAGGTCCTATATATGTAGATATAATATAAATACTCATAACAATGAACATTAAACATGATACAGTGACATTGATGTGATCCGAAAGTGTCGTCAATGTAATGTTTCACAATGGGTAGGAAATTGGATTGCCAGAAAAAGTCAAGCTTTGTGTGCACTTACATGATATCATTGAGAGTTGTCGCAGTTCTAACCATAGGTGAGTTCATATGGATGTTGATGCGTGACATTATTCCTTTCTACAAAATGCTCCGAGAATAAGGTTAGAAATGGGCACTAAATGCTATTTTAACCCTTTACCCAACAGAACGGCCCTGTGCCAATGCATTCTCTTATATATGCGAGTCGACCATAGGTCGCCTCGCATATATAAGAGAATGCATTGGCTTAACACATTAAAAATTATAAAATTGTTAAAGAATGTAAGAAAAAATGGTAAAAAGTGTTAAAAAAAGATTTTTTTTAGGCCAATGCATTCTCTTATATATGCGAGGCGACCTATGGTCGACTCGCATATATAAGATAATGCATTGGCACATGGCATAACTGATAACTGTAACTATCACAATGTGGTCAAGGAGCCGGTTCCAATGATATCCATATTTGTATGGTTCTATTGAGACAGACCGAAGATATTTTAGGCTGTTGAAGCTTTATTTGGCCGGTTTTGGCCGGTTTGTTGGGTAAAGGGTTAATGTTCACAGTGGCTACTAATTGAGGCACATCATTGATTCCATGGAGGCATTTGTATATGATATAGCCCAGTCAGCGTTCATCCTCCTCTCATTCAGTGGGGATAGCTTGAAAATAGTACACAACTCAGAGCACTGAAAGTCACTATAACTTACACCACAACTCAGAGCACTGAAAGTCACTATAACTTACACCACAACTCAGAGCACTGAAAGTCACTATAACTTACACCACAACTCAGAGTACTGAAAGTCACTATAACTTACACCACAACTCAGAGTACTGAAAGTCACTATAACTTACACCACAACTCAGAGCACTGAAAGTCACTATAACTTACACCACAACTCAGAGCACTGAAAGTCACTATAACTTACACCACAACTCAGAGCACTGAAAGTCACTATAACTTACACCACAACTCAGAGCACTGAAAGTCACTATAACTTACGCCACAACACAGAGCACTGAAAGTCACTATAACTTACACCACAACTCAGAGCACTGAAAGTCACTATAACTTACACCACAACTCAGAGCACTGAAAGTCACTATAACTTACACCACAACTCAGAGTACTGAAAGTCACTATAACTTACGCCACATCTGTAACAAAGTGATTTAATTAATTTTTTTCTGGACCCGCTCGATACTGTCTACCAGAGTAGATTGCATTGGGTTCCAGACGGCCGAGCAGTATTCCAGATGTGACTTCACGTGCGAATTATATAATTTAACGAGAGACCCGGTGTTCTTGAACTCATGAGTATTCCTCTTGACAAATCCAAGCATCTTGAAACTTTTTCGCACGATATTGTCCACATGTGTTCTAAAATTCAGATCGTTGGTGATTGTCACTCCGAGGTCTTTCGTTATGGTCGTCCTATGTATAATATCTGTGTGTATATAATAATCAAAAGTAATTTGAGACCGCTTGTTAGTAACTGACATTACACGACACTTTTGTACATTCACGCGCATGTTCCATATATCGCACCAAGATTTAAAATAATTCAGGTCATTTTGTAGGAGTTGACAGTCCTCCATAGATTGAATTGGTTGGAAGAATTTCGCGTCTACTGCATATATGAGACACGATGAGTTCACACATACATCAGGGAGATCATTCACGTACAATATAAACATAAGCGGTCCCAGTAAGCAACCTTGAGGCACCCCTGATGCTACACTAACCCATGCTGAAAAATGGCCATCCACTACGACTCGCTGTTGTCTAAACCAAAAGCTGTCAGTTTATGCACAAGTAGTTCGTGACTTACGGAATATATATACAAGCAAATTTTGAAACAGACGGTCGTACATTCATCGCATCGAATACAAATGCGAAGATGCATAGACTTGTGATTTATACGACAACATATGTGACCCGCCATATCAAATCCAGTCGAAAGTCGGGATTTTTTTACCCTGTGCCAATGCATTCTCTTATATATGCGAGTCGACCATAGGTCGCCTCGCATATATAAGAGAATGCATTGGCCTAACAATTTTTTATCATGTTTTTTAATAAAATGTTTCTTACAATTTTTAGGACATAAAATATATAAGAGAATGCATTGGCACAGGGTAAAAAAAATCCCGACTTACGACTGGATTTGATATGGCGGGTCACATATCCTCGTGCAAATAAGTTCATATTGGATGTAAATATTCACCTAGGTTCATATTGGGTGTAAATATTCACCTAGGTTCATATTGGATGTAAATATTCACTTAGGTTCATATTGGATGTAAATATTCACCTAGGTTCATATTGGATGTAAATATTCACCTAGGTTCATATTGGATGTAAATATTCACCTAGGTTCATATTGGATGTAAATATCCACCTAGGTTCATATTGGATGTAAATATTCACATAGGTTCATATTGGATGTAAATATTCACCTAGGTTCATATTGGGTGTAAATATTCACCTAGGTTCAACTTCATATTGGGTGTAAATATTCACCTAGGTTCATATTGGATGTAAATATTCACCTAGGTTCATATTGGATGTAAATATTCACCTAGGTTCATAGTGGATGTAAATATTCACCTACGTTCATATTGGATGTAAATATTCACCTAGGTTCATATTGGATGTAAATATTCACCTAGGTTCATATTGGATGTAAATATTCACCTAGGTTCATATTGGATGTAAATATTCACCTAGGTTCATATTGGACTGCTTTCATTCTGAAATAAGAAAACATAGCCACATAGCCGTTATTCCGTTGGAATGGCGTGGTACCCTGTGAATCTGGTAAGTCGTGTCGATGAAAAAGGGTAGATTAAATAATGCCAATATGGATGTATTTCGTATTGAAATGGTCCCATATCGGACTGTTTTTTAAAAACGCGTTTACGTCAAAATATACCGTATATTTTGGTTAAACAATGCCAATATGATGGCATTTCGCTCATTAAAACACGTCAGTCATTTGTTTATTTTGACGGGAATAGGTACATGTAGTCTACAACGTCAAATTATAGGGATATGAATTGATAAGTAGTATCGCACATGTAATGCCTAATTTAACTCTTCTTCGGAATTAAACAAGCCTGGAGTGTAGGTTTAGAGCACTGAAAGTGTTCGAATGTTTGTTATTTATCACCCGCCGTCTCATATATATTTATTTATTGAAGTTTATTGACAATTTGTCAGCAAATGTGTGCATACTATTAGATTGGTGTTATATGAGTATGTCTCGTGTACATATTTATATTACTGGTATACACAAGATACGTCACACTCTGTTTTCGAACATATTTATTTGTCTGATATCAATATCACGGTAAATTTTCCTACAGTTATTATTGAAGACAATGGAATTGGAAGACAAGTATTGATCTCACTTACAGGTACCTCATCTCCAATATTGTTACTACTCTGAAAACTAAAAACTAAAACAGTAAATATCTCCCTCTTTGTTAACTGGTATTAAAGATGCAGGTGGTATGCGGGCGCCACAATTCATTGCACCAATATAACCATCGCAGCGGTTACCAGATTACCAGATTAATTCTTTATACGCATGACCAATTTTTATCATAACGAACCAAAGCCGGCCGCTTTGGGTCGTATATAGACTATATCTGATTTTGTCACCAATTATTATCTAATACAACGCTGTTGTTTTGAATTTCGCGAGCACTTATGTCGCACAGTAGATCGATGGGCTTAAAGCATTAATGTCGTAATCAGCTGTCAGGAGGCCAAACCAAATCAGTCAACGTGCAACATTCTCCTATTTATATAAACGTCATAAAATCATTTATTTGTTTTTATTAATAAGGGAAAGTAGGTCCATAATGAATTTCTAACGGGTCTATTCCGGCATTCGGCGGGGATCAAATCATCGCACCCTAGGAAGTTTTAATATTGTTTTTTAATAAACTAAAATCACCACAACTCAACACGATCTACGTGTATCTCAAAGCTTTATTTTCCAACTGATGCACAGCAGTTGACCAATACTGCAGGTTTCTGTAGAGACTATACCGTGCGAAAGGAAATAAGATAATATTTAATATTGATTTGATTGTTAACATAAGTCTGCATACTTACATGCATCTGATAATCCATATATATCCTATTTTCTTGAAAAGAATGAAAACACATGCTTATGAAAAAAGCAGAAGATACATTCAGTTCCACGCGAATTTGGTCAATGGTGAAAGTTACACCATGACGTTGTTTGTCGACTATCGTTGAAATCGACATGACGACATGTTATGAATGAAATGAACATCCTGAGTATCTGAAGCGGAGAGCTCCCCCAGCACGCCAAGTAATATAATGGTTAGTTTCAGTTCCATGTACCGACAACATATATAACTATTTATAATTACCCCACCAAACATAAGCCTTATGCATGTGAATCTTATAGGGTGGGAATCTATAAAGTGATTTTGACAAGAATTGTTTTAAACGCTACATGCAGAAACCCTTATGTGATTGTGTCAGCTTTGGTTCGTTAATAACGCTTGCGTATGATCATATTACATAGGTATCGAGATAACATGTGTACACCATTTACATATAACATGGTACATATATATATATATATATACATATTATACTTATTATTATAAATAAATATAAACACATTATAAATAAATATAATAGCACTATCATTGCAAAATATAACATTATTCATTTATAGTAATACGCTTAGAAGTGTACATATAAATTTAAGCACAAATACACATACACAGTTATCAATTTATCAATAATATATATGCCTTATATACAAGGCGGCGCGTCAATTTATCTTTATAACACCGTATGGAGTATTCTAATCGCTATCATTCAACATTCGATAGTTCGCGGTTAACAATTTTAATAAAATCACATACTCGCCGTAGGCTTGTTGGATTTTTCTGATTAAGTAGTTCGCTCATAGTGATTGTATTGCGGCGTTTGTCCGAAAACGTTATTAATAAACGGCGCCTGGCTTTAGATAAGCTTTCGCATACGATAAGGTAATGGATCTCGTCTCCAGTTTTACCGGATTTGCGGAGTTGGCATATACGCGATCAGATTGTTCGGAGTTTCTCCAACGATCTATTTCAATCGGCACACGTACATGCTGATGCAGCTTAATAAATGGCACCAACGTGCTGATATGACAACCGTCCGCTTTCGCGGACCCTTGAGTTCGATTATGTGGAGTAATTATTTGTGTCATCAGGTATCAACATCAGGCAAACAATGGTCATTCAATAACACTCATGTAATCGCAATAGTACGTATTACGCCTACGATATTACTATGCAACCAACGTATGCTTTGTTGCATTTATACTGTTATACAATTGTAAGCGGCCGAACAACATACTATATCAATTCGCGAAGCGATATTATACCAAGTATGTTGTTCGGCCGCTTACAATTGTATAAGCGCATACATGCACATCACAAATACGACGATTGATGATAATCAAGCCCCAGTACATTAATTTCAACATAATAGAGAGAATTATCTCAAATTTGTCTATTGTCAAAGACACAATTTCCGTTAGTCGAGTATCCAGTTCGGATGAATTGTTTTTGACCGATTTTGCCAACAATGAAAATGCGCGATAAAATTACGTTAAGGCCTGAAACTGACGCAGATGAACAACTTACAATTTTGTCATTAAAATCACTTTTAGACTTGGAAAATACAAATAAGATACTATATGAATTTCACGTGATTCGGCCTAATGGATTCATATTTTGCAATTTTGTCACGAAGTTGAAATTACGGCATAGAAAATAGAATTTTAATTTGTGTCGATTCGCACTAAGCTGTTGACCATCTAATTGTTAGATGTGAAGTCAGGTATCACCACAGCCATGCCATTGGGCAATAATTTGGATATCAAATTATTGTTTGGCATCATTTATATATATATCTTTTATTCCTCCATTTCTGAAGAGTCAATATATAATAAAGCAAAATACGTAGAATATAAATAAGGAATTACACAAATATTTCATGCACAAACAATTATGTACAAACACAGAGACACAAGACATTAATATAATTGGACACACACATATATAGTTGCCTGAAAACCGTAAACATGCGCATATACACGTACAAGATTACACGATGGAAAATATCAACGCAGTGATGGTTAGAGAAGGAATGAAATATGGGGAACATTATAATGAACTAATGTCTATTATCCCCGAACATCCAAAGGTACCAGATTTGAGCGGCTTCTCTCACCATAAAATCGACAATCTCCAGGACATCATCAGCAATGCCATGGAGAGAATTTGGGATATACCCAATGAACATGAGCATTTGTTTGTCCACCGGGAGATTATCAATGCACATATAACAGTCTACGTGGAAATATGAGAGGAAACGATACCATGTGTCATTTCTTGAGTCTACCAGAGAAGAACAGTCGTTAAAAACATGATTCACGGTATCATTATAAATTGCCCCACATCTTATGCACACAACGTCCTCAACGAATTTCAACATGCATAGTAATTGCACAATGAGAAAGTAAAAATTCTTGTGTCTGGGGTATTTGTGGCATGCTTTCCAAAGGTGGGACATGTGCAGGTTTGTTTGGACGGTAGCGAAACGACCGAAGTCACTCTGTGTTGATACAAGGTGTTGCCATTCGTTTCTAGAGTTGGACATCATTGCGTTGTTGACCAGGGACTTCCAATGGTGTTTATTAGCTACTTTTGCTTCTGATGAAAATTCCTCATACAAGTGAGCAATCGTCAGATCCTTAAGGTCTGATTCAACTTTTCTAATGAAAGGACTCCCCTGTGCGAAGTGAGATTCAGATGTGCGATAGTAAAAAAGTTGCTTCGTAGCCTTGTCACTACTCATATTGCATAATGAGCGATACAAAGACAGTCTGCGTTTGGTTATGAAGTAACTGAGTGACTGGATACCAAGCAACCCCTCTACAATAGCCGTGCGGGTCTGGGGATGCAAACCCTGAATACGTTTTAAGCAAAATCGGTGAATGCGTTCAAGTTTAAGCTTATCAGTATTAGTGATATCAGTGATGAGTTCTGTTCCATATAGACCTCTTGGTAATACAATAGACTTGTAAAGCTTTCAAGTTACTGAGCTCACAGGTCTTAGGCCGCCTGCGTACATACCTGCATTTGACAACATAAAAAATGTTCCTCTTATCTTGGTGCATACCTCATCTACTAGGGATGACGCGAATTTGAATTTATCTATAGGAATGCCTAAGTGACAAATTATTGTTTGGCATCATTTATTATAAACACAATGAAACAAATCTATCAGTGTTTACTTTGAAGCGAATACTTTCAATTCACCAAGAAAGGATCGGTAACCAAGGTCACAACATAAACACTCTAGGTAATTCGCGCCGGGGACAATCGGATTATGCGATTGTTAACCCTTCCGAATTCATACGCTGGTGAATCGACCACTTACAACTTTATCGAGAATCCAAACAATCAGTAACTAAGGCGTATTATAACTTGTCCAATCAGAATCGAGGAAAATGAACGAGAAAAATATAGGTGCAAGTATATTGTCTTAACCCTTTACCCAACAAACCGGCCAAAACCGGCCAAATGAAGCTTCAACAGCCATACAAATATGGATATCATTGGAACCGGCTCCTTGACCACATTGTGATAGTTACAGTTATGCCCTGTGCCAATGCATTCTCTTATATATGCGAGTCGACCATAGGTCGCCTCGCATATATAAGAGAATGCATTGGCCTAAACAAAATATTTTGTTTACCATTTTGTTCTTACATTCTTTAACAATTTTTAATGTGTTAAGCCAATGCATTCTCTTATATATGCGAGGCGACCTATGGTCGACTCGCATATATAAGAGAATGCATTGGCACAGGACCGTTCTGTTGGGTAAAGGGTTAACCCTCTCTATGTTAGGGAGGTTTGAGCAACTCACGTTAGTTATTCTTGTCTGTAAAGTTAACGTTGGGCCAAACAAATTCGTTTCGATAACGATAAAGACGACGATTAGTATTAAAGGCACGGGCGGCGTTCGTTGCATAAATATTCATATTTGTTCAAATCGCCATCAACAGAAGGAATATTAAAATATATATAGTTTTGTTCATATGCTAAACATAATCAGTGCGTAAATAGTATATCGTCGTCAAGACGTTCGATGGTGTACGTAAACAAGAACTTTCTCGTGTTTCAGAATGTTTGCTTCTGTTTACATAACACAGCGCCATTCTATTGGTTAATCACACACAAATGATATAAACGCTCTTTATTATTCCCATGTCAGGAAAACAGTAACAAATAACGCTCTTTATGTTTACTATATCCGGATATAAACAAAAGCCAGGTTCTGTAACTTTTTGTTTAGCTTTTGTTTACACAACAAAGGAAAAAACATTTGACAATAACATACTGTTTATGCCATATTTCTTATTGGTATAAGAACAAGGTCTGTCTATATTATTTTACTATTCTTTCTGTTAAAGACATATTATGGACTTGTTCGGGTGCGTGAAACTAATAAGTTAGTACTCAGGCGTTATGCCAGCCTGTGGAATGTAGCATTATTGTACTAACATAGCCGAAAATTTCAAAGAAATTGACCATACCACTCCATAGAAAACATCGTCTAAACTACGCTCAATTGTAAATATTTACATCCCGATTCGGGACGCAACTATCGACGATAAGCACACACAAATGATTTCGCCATCGAGAGTCATTGCATTTAATTAATATATCAGAAGGGCGGTGTGTGTTGTTAATTTGGATTAATATTCTAAAAAATAACAACTTTGAGCAAGATTATTCTCCATTTCTATTTGATCACCCTACCGGAGTGTTTCACATCACTTTAACCCTTTACCCAACAGAAGGGCCCTGTGCCAATGCATTCTCTTATATATGCGAGTCGACCATAGGTCGCCTCGCATATATAAGAGAATGCATTGGCTTAACACATTAAAAATTATAAAATTGTTAAAGAATGTAAGAAAAAATGGTAATTTTTTTTTTTTAGGCCAATGCATTCTCTTATATATATAAGAGAATGCATTGGCACAGGGCATAACTGTAACTATCACAATGTGGTCAAGGAGCCGGTTCCAATGATATCCTTTATCTGTATGGTTCTATTGAGACAGACCGAAGATATTTTAGGCTGTTGAAGCTTTATTTGGCTGGTTTTGGCCGGTTTGTTGGGTAAAGGGTTAATGGCGGTTTTTGACGGAGGTGAATATTTTAACAGCATACCCACCGCCAACGCCGCCCGTATCTTTAATAATCCCGGCATGGTTGATCGATCTCGTTGAGATATTCGCTCCTCGCGATCCTTCAGATTAAACACAACGCGAACAATAATCTGTTATTTAATCGACCATTTGAGGATTGTGTATTAGGCTTGATGAGTGATGGCTGTGTGATAGAACACAACTAATGGACTGAGTGGCTTTATCACTAAATGATCATTAAATTAAATGTTGTATACAAACAGAAGCAATTGATACCCTATATATCCCTGGTGACATCACGACTATGGTTATATCAGTTCAGGGAAATCCTATATCTCACTATTATAGTGGTATATGACCATTACCGTTCTGTGACTTTGATTATTCAAAATCATTGTCGCACTAATTCGGTATCATACATATATTTTGTCCAGGAGAATGATTAATCATGACGGCACACGATAATCAACTCAATTAGCATTCAATTACAATGTAGTTTAAATGTTGTTATGAATGGGCGATTGAGTCATCCTGCTATTGTCATTTAGAAAGACATAAATTAGTAATATTATTGAATAACAAAGCTGGCGCAAAAGTTTGCACAACGTATATTGTCCGAAGACTGTTCATTCGCTGCGATGTTGTTAAGAGTGAAATTTGGCTGTTCACTGGTATGCGCCGTCTTCTATTCCTGACGCAAATAAAGGAAACATGAATATGTTATGGTCATATACCACTATAATAGTGGACTTCAGGATGTGCCTGATTGTATATAGTGTACATGTCCGTGAATCTCAACATTAAACGATTGGCTAGCAGAACATAGAAGTAATTTTACGTTTAACAAAAAAGCGAAAAACATCTTGAAGTTAGTGTGCGAACGTTAAGTGAATATTATTACCATTGAAGTCGGTTTCTGGCCCAAAACAGTGGGATTTGTCACCTTTCGCATGATGAACGACGACAGATAATTATTGCGAATAGCTACATGTATTTGTTGTCGTTTGATTTCGTAAGATCTAATAATAACCCTTTCGCATAATTTACGACTACGCGTTCGTTTGTGGGAAAATAGTTCCGTTCAAACTTCATGCTACTCGCAGTAAGGCGATGTTATTATGTTTGCTGTGATTAATTTGCACTTAACCCTTTACCCAACAAAACGCCCAAATAAAGCTTCAACAGCCTAAAATATCTTCGGTCTGTCTCAATAACACCATACAAATATGGATATCGTTGGAACCGGTTCATTGACTACATTGTGATGGTTACAGTTATACCCTGTGCCAATGCATTCTCTTATATATGCGAGTCGACCATAGGTCGCCTCGCATATATAAAAGAATGCATTGGCCTAAAAACAGTTCTTTTTTTTAACACTTTTTACCATTTTTTCTTACATTCTTTAACAATTTTATAATTTTTTTCTACATTCTTTGACAATTTTATCATTTTTAATATGTGTTAAGCCAATGCATTCTCTTATATATGCGAGGCGTCCTATGGTCGACTCGCATATATAAGAGAATGCATTGGCACAGGGCCATTCTGTTGGGTAAAGGGTTAAAGGCACGGGCGGCGTTCGTTACTGGAATATTTATATTTGTTCAAATCACCATCAACAGAAGGAACACCAAAATATATACAGTTCCGCTCATATGCCAAACATAATCAGAGCGTAAATAGTATATTGTCGTCAAGACGTACGACGGTGTTCGTAAACAAGCTTGTGTGTGCTTCTGTTTACACAACACAGCGCAATTATATTGGTTAATCATACAAAAATGATATAAACGCTCTTTATTATTTCCATATCAGGAAAAGAGTAACAAATAACGCTCTTTATGTTTACCATATCAGGATATAAACCAAAGCCAGGAAACGTAACTTTTTTTCCTTTGTTTCCATAAAAAATGAAAATAACATACTGTTTATGCCATATTAATGATTGGCATAAAAACAAAGCATGTCTATATCTTACTATTCCTTCTATTTATGGCGGTTTTTGACTGAGGTGAATATTTTAACAGCATAACCACCGCCAACGCCGCCCGTATCTTTAATTGTGTATATGACAAAACAACAACTAATAGATAGAACACATATGTGCAAATCCAGTCGGAAATCGGGATTTTTTTACCCTGTGCCAATACATTCTCTTATATATGCGAGTCGACCATAGGTCGCCTCGCATATATAAGAGAATGCATTGGCCTAACAATTTTTTACAATTTTAATAATTTGTTCTTGTATTCTTTAACAATTTTATAATTTTACCCATACATAGCCCCAGACAAACATGAGCAGACGACACTCTTCTATGTGCTTCTATATATGTGTGGGGCTCCCTGCAGGGTAATGGATGTTTTTTTTATTTTATGTCCTAAAAATTGTAAGAAACATTTATTTAAAAAACATGATAACAAATTGTTAGGCCAATGCATTCTCTTATATATGCGAGGCGATATGATATGGCGGGTCACATATGCTAACGACGTAGTACCCTATCCGTAATTGTTTTAGTTTATTATGCGAAAGCTGTCAAGTATCTGAACCCAAATCTACATAAGGAATGACTTGAATATCGATTTGGGTCATTGAATTTTGACCGCCAGAGTCACGAAGCAATTTGTGTCAACCGAAGGGATTAACAGGAACTTCGTTTAATTACTCTGCCAGTCAAAACCAATTACCCCAGTCGATATAGCATTCATTCATTATTATAATTTACCAGTACATATCAATAACATCGTTAATCATTAATAACATTAATTAACAACTTTTCAAAACTACCTACACAATTGTAAGTAACATATTGTTCAAATTCCAACGCAGTCTCCCAATAACAACACACCGCCTGCGCGCGCACACGATCAGTATGAAGCGACATAGTCGTTTCCGGTGATCATCAACCAATAACTGAAGTGTCGACTTCAATTACTGGGTTATGAACAACGGAAATGTTCCTGTAAACCGTATGGCGAATTGTACTGATTACTACGGGCGCTATCATTGTGTGAATGTGTATGTTTGTGATTATATGTCATTGAACACATCGGGTTTAGAAAGGGATATAATCAATACGTTCAACGGATAACATCGTGGTTAATTAAAATTTAATACCCACCAGAAGGGAATATAGAAGATAGCACCAGTAGGGGGTATATAAGTTTCACTTTCACACTATGTCACACGTGCGACCGATTCACTGGCGTGTACTGATTCTCCACCGGAATATTTTTAAATCCTCGCGAATCATGTATTGTTGTTATAGTTATAATAACATGTTATACTTTGTGATGAAATTCGACACCATTAAGGGGGTATAAAACGGAAGAATAACGGGAACTTTATTTATCTATTCTGCGAATGGTGAAGTGAACATGCAACGATCATCTGTTGGTTTTGACACTTCGATTGGAGCCCATTGTGAGAACAGTTATCGTCTGCGAATTTCTTCGGAAACGCGTATAATAAGAATATAATATAGTGTTTTGAGTGGAAACCGAAAATTATTATCTAATCACAGTCAATAGATATCTCTCACACGAGGCTTAACCTGGATGAACAGCGAATCACTGAGTCCTCTGGATATCGCATTGTCAGCGAATATCGTGAGCTTAAACAATTGTGCATTAATTTAGAAGTAGTTGCCAGCTATTTTATACTCACGGTTAGATAGCAGCCATGGATAAGGTGTCACTTAAAGAATAATCTCGGTTCATGAATGTAATTACGCAGTGTAATTATATTAGGAAACAGGGATTTTTATTTACATTTACAATAAGTGAAAACTATCAACCTGAAAGTGTCTTTTGATTTGGCAATATCGTTAAATATTGATAACTGTATTATGACGTTGATGTGAAATCGTGAAGTCGTGTGTTGTCGTGGCGAATTCCTATACTCAAAGTTCACTTCCGGCCCAAAAGTAACTATCATACTTAACCCTTTACCCAACAAACCGGCCAAAACCGGCCAAATAAAGCTTCAACAGCCTAAAATATCTTCGGTCTGTCTCAATAGAACCATACAAATATGGATATCATTGGAACCGGCTCCTTGACCACATTGTGATAGTTACAGTTATGCCCTGTGCCAATGCATTCTCTTATATATGCGAGTCGACCATAGGTCGCCTCGCATATATAAGAGAATGCATTGGCCTAAACAAATCTTTTTTTAACACTTTTTACCATTTTTTCTTACATTCTTTAACAATTTTATAATTTTTAATGTGTTAAGCCAATGCATTCTCTTATATATGCGAGGCGACCTATGGTCGACTCGCATATATAAGAGAATGCATTGGCACAGGGCCGTTCTGTTGGGTAAAGGGCTAAATGCGTTAGAATTTTGGAAACCAATTGTAAAATCAACAGAGAATGACGCGAATCTATTCTTTGATATCGTAGCCTGGAATACCTTCCATTGCGTTTTCTCTGTTGGGTTGACTGTCTCGGATGTTCGTCGGATACTCTCATTCTGCATACACTTCTTCGTGTAAGCACCTCACACAAGCGTAGTTCGCCTATATTAGTGAAGAAAGCCCCGAAATCGTTTTATCGATGGATTCTTTTATAAACAGCAATCATATCAGCATGGCCTCTGCGATTGAACTAGACGCGCCGTGCTAGCTCTTCGCCTAATTTGATCGATGAGAATTCGTTTTCATTCACAGTTTCCCTTTCTGATTACAATATGTCTCTGTAGCTGGAGCGAGACAGTTCAATATCTCCGCAGATTAACTCTGAAAACAGTCTGCTGACCCAACAGGCAGCACCACAAGAGCAAAGTTGATTGGCATATATGCGATCCTAATCTAATTTAGAATCTCAGCCGCAACCGGGTAATAAGGACATTTGGTACATGAAGTCAAAAGAAAAAGAATGAGTTTTCCCGCTTGTCAGTCAGGATGTTGATATTGATGCTGTATAAATGAGCCCATACAGCTAGGTCGAGGTGATTGTTCATCAATCATCTCGAATCCGCATTGAAATTTCTGCAAGAACGATTTGTATATAGCTTTATCTATCTTATGGTCAATATATTCTGGGAAGCATTTAATATATGATTTATGCTTTGGTATATTGGGCACTGTCCTGCGTTTGATAACCTATTAATTCACGGCGTATACAAGTTTAACCGATAGGTTTCTGTTTAGTACTGTTCTCCACCTTGCAATGTGTTTTCCACATACGTCCCTGCGTCGCGAAAATCATCGAACATAGCAGGTAGTGATATTGTGCACTATACGAACTGAAATACACATTGCCTTACAAAGTGGGTTGGTGAATGCTTGGTTGAAGGATTTCGCAAAACATCTTCGAGGGAAAGAGTTAATTATGTCAACGATGATCCGTTTTCAGAACAAATGAACAATATCGAATTTAAGTTGGAGGTACGTATGACATCCAACATGCGTTGCCACAAAGTGACATAGGACGGACGCGTACACTGTGTTCCTTTGTATTGAGTTCATGCCTCGAATGCGAAATATAATTGTCAACAATCGTTTTGCACGAGCGTTTTCCCGATTTTCAAGTATATTGTAAAACCTGGTACTTTAACACAGCGCAGTTTTATTGGTTAATCACACACAACTTATATAAAGGCTCTTTATTATTTCCATATCAGGAAAACAGTTACAAATAACGCTCTTTATGTTTACCATATCCGGATCTAAACAAAAACCAGGTTCTGTAACGTTTTTTGCTTTTGTTTACATAACACAGGAAAAAACATTTGACAATAACATACTGTTTATGCCATATTTCGGATTGGTATAAGAACAAGGTCTGTCTATATTTTACTATTATTTCTGTTTATGGCGGTTTTTGACGGAGGTGAATATTTTAATAGCATACCCACCGCCAACACCGCCCGTAACTTTAACAGCGTCGATATTCCTGAGAATGTAGCGACCATGACAGAGCTTGGAGAGATGCATATGCACACTGCGTGTTTGAAATTGGACAGGTATATAATGTACTAGTATGAAGTAAATAGGATGCAGGAATGCCGTAGCCAGAATACATGTATCCTTTTGTGTAACGCCATTAACAGCCAATTAACTAACTAGTATTACCTTGTCGGTTATTGCTTCCGGCAACCCTAGTTGTAACTAAAGACTCATGAAGACAGCGATGCGAACGTTTCTATATCTGCACCAATTGCATCAACATATATCTTGGATATCCGTCATACTATACGTGGCCGGTCGTCTTGTTTGTGTTTGCGTTTTCAGAATGATTACTTTTCGTCAAGACGCTATATTGTTTCCAACGTGAAATAGATTGGGTTCACTTTGAATCAACATATGAATTAGATACTAAGATAGCGACGACCAAGAGTTAAAAGCCCACTTCAATTTCGAATGCCCAGATCACATTATATAAAACATATTCCATATTATATACCGTTTGGAAGAGGAAACAACAATATATATATTCTACCGGAATATTGAATAGATGTGTCCTATAAGTGTCCACCAAGTGACAGAGATTCTCAGATTCACACCAACAGTTCTCCCGTTATGTACCCATAATGCATCACATTTCACAACTTAGAGATAGAGTTATTCCCCTTCCATTGGTAATAATATAATGGCAGTACAGACCATATTGAAATTAAGCACAGAACATACGTCGATACCTTGACAAAACGGTTTATTCAACCGGATATGTTATTATCACAATGTTTTGGAGCTCTCTTTCAAATGGTGTATACTATGAATATGTTGTATATAATGTGATCTGGGCATTCTAAAATTAAGTGGGCTATTTAGTTTCGTTGGCTGGCTTGCACGCTACATTCTACGACCGTCATTCCGCCGGGAGTACAGGTTACAAGCAACTAATTATATAAAGTAACGCTTCTTGAATTTGGGTAGGCAAACTCGAGTCAGCATAACAAACACTCTGGCTGCTAATTGGTTCATTATCATTGAGGTAAATATCCCTAAGCGGGAACAGAAAATCATAGGCTACGTAAATACGGCGATCGTGTATTTTTAGATGTCCAGGAAGAGTCTGGTGGGGTCCCGAAGTTATGGAAGGGGTCTGGGTATTTTTATGCTGCTGATTTTTGTGCAGTAAATGGGGTAGATGTGGAAATGTAAGATTAACGTTTGAAAAAAAATACCGAAAAGGGCGCGTTTGTTGTCACAGTCTGGTGCAGCGGATGACGTTCTAAGGGAAAATTGACCACTTGAAGTTCCAATAGACTTAACACATGGGCGGCGGGACTTCTAGTTAACACTGTCGCCTATGGAAAATAATTAGGTGTTTGTAACCTACAAGGTCCGCTGTCTATCTTAACATGCACTCAGAGCCATATGGATATCATGAGTCTATCATAGTCGTCTCGCATTCTCAACGACTCGGCCATTTCCGCTTTTCTCGGTAATAACTTCTTCCACAAACGGAAACCATATTCGCACAATGCTTCAATATACAGCCCTGGTAATAAGGCGATCACCTTGACTCGTTGGCGCATAGATGTGAATGGAGCAGAATGTATTCACTGCATGACAGTACCAAACTTGACCATGCATTAAATAGTGATAAATAGTAACAAATAGCAACTTTTAGTTCCAGTCTACCAGTCAACAGACGTATTTTCCGGCAGAATGCACATTATCAATCACGTGATTGAAATAAACTGGCAGATAGGTTTATATTTATGGAAGAGGTTAGTTCAGAGCGAAGCGGAAATTGACGAGGCGTTGAGAAAGAGTCTTTTCGGCGGCTCATTATAATTTTCTCGGATGTCGTACAATCGAGTGTTGGCTCCCCCAAATTACGTCACGCTGTGTTATGTTTATCGTTTTGATTGGTTGGACGCTTTGACAGCAGAGTGGGATATGATTGGTGCAAATGGATTTTGTTTTACGAATTGAATTGAATTATTGAATTGTTTATGTGCAAAGTCAACATCGAAGTTGCAACATGCTGTATACACGAGAGCTGTGCAGATATCCCACTTATGCTTCAAGACGGAACGGAAATGCTTGTCTTGTGCACACCGTGTAACAGATCTGCATACGCATTGAAATTATAGTGTCTGTTGAGTGTATCGATATTTGTGGAGGAGATAGTTACACACATACAGACAAATTGATCGACAGTTTCCACTTCTCACTGTTACATCTCATCTTAAAGCACATAGATTTGTACAGTTGTTCGCTCCAAGATAAAAGCCTTTTATAAAACAAATAATGCAACCATGCTAAACGCTGTTGAAGATAAAGCGAATATACATGTTTAAGCAATGGAAAGCGTTTATATCAGGTCATTCATTGACAAACATATATCCAGCCAAGGTTGTTGTATTCAAGCAAATCTATGTTCAAAAATAGCACATTGGCATCTCTAACAAAACGACAATGGGGTATCCACATTACAAACAATTGCTAATAGGCTGCTTCCCAAAGATCGCCCACTGACTTTATCATTCAGGACATGTCCGGGTCTACAATCAATCATGATGGAACCATAAAACACCATAACAACGCCATTCAATAAAAAAGACGATCGCTGTGTATTCCTGTTAAAGGGACCGGCTGATTGATCGGATAGTGCCAAGTGTCAAGATGTAGCCTAGACCTCTTTCCTCCCGGTCTCGATATTCATGGTACTTATAGTTGACGGATTGAAAAGGTCACGGCGCAGTTCATGTCAACAACCATCGATCTTTCAGTCCTTAAAAGACTTCAAGACATGCTGACATTGGCTATTAGCCACTGCCGGTGGTGTTGCATCGTTGATTGCATGCAACATAGCGGGATCGGATATAGGGTAATGTTCAATTGCACACAGATTGGTTTCTAGTTGCGAAAGACAGCAACAAAACGTTCAATAAATAGTTGGTCTTTTCCTTGGACAATACAAACCCATTACTTTTACAACGTCATTGATGACGTCAACTGTAAAATAACATGCATTCACTAATTGATTAGGTACTGTCTCCATAAATCACTCTCAGAGTCCGCGCTGGCCCGAAATTTACTTTTGCCAAATATTTTGCCAAATGAAAATAATTTTTGCCAAATGCCTTTATAAGTTGCCAAATTATATCAGTTTCTACAACATTGTTTCTTTTGTTTTGTCTATTTCGACAATCCATGTTTGCTGAAAACAGCACTTGTCCTCCAATAACATTGTCTCAATAAATGTATGTCAGTCTTCTGTGTACGTATTCCGACAGAAAATATGTTTGCTTTAAACGAATTTCGTTGTTTTTTTTTATATTGTGCTTTCTGACAATTGTGAGTATAATATATGTAGCCTGACCTTGGTGTATGCCAATTACACGTAGGGCAACACATTTCATGAGATGTCTGAGAAAATGTAACTGCCTCAAAGACCGATTGTTGAGTTATAGGGTGCCTGGCGTATGAATGAATAAGGACAATAAAATATACATGTAGTATATAGAGGTACATGTATTCATATATAAGATTGATTGTAGTTGGTTAGATGAGACATCGGCCATGAAGGCGTGGATGGTGACATGATCGACACCAGCAATAACTGGAAGTGGTAGGTAGGCTTATAGTGTATTGTTCAAAGGGACCTACATCACTCGCAGTCGGTAAATGTGCAAAAACTATAAATGTCTGTAAAACATCAACCATAAAAAAATCATGGAGAAATTCACTTTGTTCTTATAGTAATTATTGATGGTTCTCCAATACCTACATTTCTTGTTGTTGAAACCAGTGTTAAGTAAACAATAGTGATACAGTTATTTGTCAATAAACATCGGTACTTGCGTAGTCGAATTTTCAGGTTATTTACAATGCGGTCCGGGCTGTTAGCTTCATTCGCGGCAAACATATTCGGCAATGGTGGCATTTTGAGGGTTAATAACGGCACTTCTGTGTGGCCGCGACCCCCGTCCGTGCGTGTGTGGGTTTCCATGACACCCGTACATTTATTGCCACTAAACTCACGCCAGTAACCACATGGGTGGTCCGGGCTGGTCCGGGTGGCGTTTAGTCACACCACAACTTGAAAAGAGCAGGCGACATATCTATTATACCTGTCTTCGCAATTTGATAGGTGCTAGAGATACGAGCATCATCTGTCGTGTTTATATATCAGAAAGCGTGTTTCAGCCAGATGTGTATATACTTGTAGTTTCGTAAATGCGTGCACTGATTATCATTTATTATGGCACTATTACTCACGGAATGATCCCTTACTATGTCCCTGGATGAAGTTTGAAAATTGGTCCTGTTGTTCGCCAATGTCGGGATTCGAACTCTCGACCCCTTCGTCTACATCAGACTGCGTTATTAATGGTACGTGTAGCAATGGCATATAACCACCGTTAAACAATACATTATAAGCTAATAGTAGTTGCATAATGAACTACTACTGATAACAATTACGAATATATAATAGTAGTCGCATAATGAATTACTACTGATAAGAATTATGAATAGCTAACAGCAGTCGCATAATGAACTACTACTGATAAGAATTATGAATAGCTAATAGCAGTCGCATAATGAATTAATACTGATAAGAATGCCGAATAGTTAAAAGTAGTCGAACAATGTACTACTACTACTGGTAAGAATGACGAATAGCCAATATCAGTCGCACAATGAACTACCGCTGGTAATGATGATGAATAGCTAATAGTAGTCACATAATGAACTACTACTGATAATAATTACGAACAGATAATAGTAGGTGCACAATGAACTACTACTAATAAGATTTATGAATAGCTAATAGTAGGCGCATAATGAACAACTACTGATAAGCGTTACGAATAGCTAATAGCAGTCGCATAATGAATTACTGCCGATACGAATGACGTATTGCTAACAGTAGTCGCACAATTAACCACTACTGATACGAATCACGAATAGCTAACCGCAGTCGCATAATGAACTACTACTGATAATAATTACGAATAGCTACTAGTAGTCGCATACCGAATGGATGGTCCAGAAACCTGTTCGCAGAATTAACATCACAAAAAGGAAGACTCGTCGCTGAGATTTATCTATTTTGGGGGTGGAATATCATATCAAGAGAATGCCGTACGTAGCTGGCGCGAGTCGACTGTCGCTGGACATCCGCCCCATTAAGACGACCCGCGAGGTAAATTGGACAGGAAATAACGCCAAATGGAACACTCGCCGATCAACAGCACTTCGATTACAGTTTAATCAATATGTGATGGAGTTTATTCCGGTAGCCATTCCGTTTCTCTGGAGGGGGTGTTTTCGAGAGGCCTCATTAACAGGTAAACATTTCCGTCTGAACGATATAATATGCACTGGTGATACTAAAGATTCCTCATCAGATTTCATGTTCAATTAGTCCAACTTTCAAGTTCACCAAGCCATTTGCACTTTTATCGGGCAAACACAAAATAAATTTATGTGCCATCAAAGTTATTCGTAACATAAAGGCGTCACGATTTGAGACCCACAGATATATATTGAACAAGATAGAAATGGTATATGTCCCGTTTATATAACGAAGGCTTAACCCTTTCAGTGCCAACCCATATAACATGTGCCAATGCATTCTCTTATATATGCGAGTCGACCTATGATCGACTCGCATATATAAGATAATGCATTGGTCTAACAATTTTTCATCATTTGTTATTCTTTACATTTTTTTTACAATTTTAATAATTTTTTCTTATATTCTTTAACAGACTTATTTTGTACGTTTAGTACCAGGGATTCTTACGTTTTTCATGGGCATCAAAATTATTACTATGAATACTAAGTCTTGGTGATAGTTTTGAGTTATAACATGACTCTAAGATTTTATCCAGTTTGTTTTTAAATTTGCTATAGCATGCTTAAGCATACCCAAAACAAATTCAACCTATTTGATTTTTTTGGGCCGATTTTACAGACCGTAAATTAGGGCCGATTAGATCGACCCCTGGCACTGAAATGGTTAAGCGTTCTTTCTAATATGATATATTAGACACCTCTCGAATAATGGTTTATTACTGATAATATTTAGGAATAGGGCACTACGTCACTATACGTTACGTTCTTGCTATTAATTGTTGTTTTGCCATTTCCCTAGTTACGGCTGCGGTTTCGAGAAGCCAATCATGGGAACGCGTGCTCTTCATGAAATCGTCGAGCGTACCACTGATATGAACTTGAAAATACCATAATTATCAACAAATTAATCACGGCAAACAGAACCATATAACCTTACTGTGAGTTACACGAAATTTTAACGTCACTATTTTTTCATAAACTGGTCGTAAATGTAATCGTTAATTCTGGACATTAGAGACCTTTCGCAAAATCACGAATACGATTACGGATATGGAAAATAGCTTGCCAGTATACGGCCAAAATTTGGTCTTTACACACGGGGGTTCTTATGTGAGACGAAATATACCCCACGCAGTTTAATTATGTAATGTGTCAAGGACGTGCCACCTGTCCTGCTTGGGGACGCTCTAACATCATACGTGTGTATCCGTGCGGTTTATAACACACAGATAAGAACATCTGAAGGATCTGAAAGAGACACACATTACTTTTTCCATCAAATATATGTGTAACTGAATAGAGTGGGCATATGCCGTCTCACCAATTAACCATCATAGGTAAGTTGTTGTGATGTCCTCCTTATACTAGGACAATATATACTATCCGTAATCGTAATAGTGATTTTGCGAAATGTCTCTAATCAGACAATTTTACGACTACCATCAGCAATTCGTAATTCTTACCGGTAGTAGTCCATTGTGCGTCTACTATTAGCTATTCGTCATTCTTATCAGTAGTAGTTCATTGAGCGACTACTATTAGCTATTCGTAATTATTATTAGTAGTAGTTCGTTGTGTGACTACTATTAGCTATTCGTCATTCCTACCGGTAGTAATTCATTATGCGACTGCTATTAGCTATTCATAATTCTTATCAGTAGTAGTTCATTATGCGACTACTTTTAATTATTCATCATTCTTACCGGTAGGAATTCATTATGCGACTACTATTAGTTATTCATAATTATTACCAGTAGTAGTACATTGTGCGACCGCTGTTAGCTGTTCGTAATTCTCATCAGTAGTAGTTCATTGTGAGATTATTATTAGCTATTCGTCAATCTTACCGGTAGTAATTCCTTATGCGACTGCAATTAGCTATTCATAAGTATTATCAGTCGTAGTTCATTATGCGATTACTATTATATATTCGTAATTCTTATCAGTAGTAGATCATTGTGCGACTACTATTAACTATTCGGCATTCTCATGAGTAATAGTTCATTATGCGGCTACTATTAGATAAGCGTAATTCCTACCAGTAGTAGGTCATTGTGCGAATACTATGGCCATAAAATCAGCATACATTCTATGACTGGATTTAAAGGATCGGCCGCATTACTTGAAGAAATCGTATAAATTATAGTTGTATGTTGTCAAGTTAAAATCTTAAGGTACTCAATCCGATTCGATGGTCCCCATATCATCAGATTCCAACAACAAAATTTCATCGAGGGCCACTTTAGTAATCAGAATACATACATAAATAAGACGCAGTATGAATTAAAGGGGTACTGTGCCCTAAATCTGGCCATTTATGGAACAATTTCCCTTTATACTCAACCGAATATATGCAACAAATGAATAAATTTCTGCCATGGTTTAGTGCAGAATACACCCATGTGCTCCATGAACGTAAACAACATGGTAATTATAATTAAAATGAATTCATGACTAGCCGTTCATTCAAATTCATTCATTTGTTGCATATGCATGTATTCTGTTTGAGTATAAAAGGAGATGGTCCCATAAATGGACGGATTTAGTGTACAGTACCCCTTTAATATTTTAAGAGACACCGCTCAACTGAGCTCGTGCACATTGCGATGCAATACTAAAAGAGAGTAAAAGAAAGCGAGCGAGCTAGGTAGAGATTGTGTGATGGAAATTCTGGGGGGAATGCGACAACACGCAATGACAAATTGCGGATTCCGATGTTTCACGCCAGATGGTGATCCATAACCTCAACAGCTCCATGAATATCGCTTAATGTGTTCAGTCTGCTCCCTGGAAAATCCGCACGTTATCGGCTTCTGTACACGTGTAATATGATTTGTTTTAGGTTCATAATCGCCTCATTTTGAGTCCATAACGAACTGAAAATGAGGGTTGTAATAGGTGCATTTAATGACTCATAATACTTATAAGTTAGTTATGAGCGGACAATAACACGAATGAACCAACTCATGACTTACCAGGTGGACATTCTTTAAAATGTGTTTTAACTGTGGTCCTCCCCATAAAATGGAATAACGGACATAAGTGTATTATCGGCTTAAATCACAATCATTTAATCCAATGTGAGTCTCTGTCTATATTATATATCGATTGTGAACCTATTTGCGCGAGGATATCTTGCAGTGTTAGTTTGTGTTACATTACTGTGTAATTATCGCTCTGTGCGAACATCTCGGCGAAGACCAACCCCAACGACAACCCATCCTGGGCCCTTTAAAAATGGGTCATATTTATAATTTACAACACCACAATCAGGGATATCACGAATCAAGATTATATTTCCTTATTTGCATTTATAATTCTATATTGGACATAAAGTATGTTAACGACACCAAGTAATCAGGATTGCATTTCAAAGGAACCTGGCTTGGTGAAAACAATAAACTAGGACAAAATGTTAATAATTATTTTGTTTCTTGTCCTGTGTTGGTGCAGATATATTTATTTTGTCTAAATCATGCACAAGAATTAACAAATTGTATAATATAGCATAAAGACAATTACATTAGAGAATGGGATTTGGTAGAAAGAATGACGTTTATGTCAGCCATATCCCCATCTTCGGCATTCACGGGTGGTATCTTTATTGATTGTTCCTAATGTTCTTATCCCAGTTAGGTTATGCTTTCATGTTCAGTTTGTCTATCTTGTTGTCATTATCAGCCCCCTTAGGACATAAGGCATAGACTATAAAACAGTAACTTATAATAACGAGTCTCCGTTGTCTGGGGTTCGTGTGTCTGGTTCCTTTGCCAATAATGAGTATTGTTGCTACTGTGATTCCGGGACTAAGCTATCTTATGATATTCGGGGACTAAGTGATCTTATGATATTATGCCAATTTTCATTTATATTGATTGAGACATGCATGTTGAACTGGTACAAAAAAACCTTCACAAACTAATAGTGCACAATAATCAAATTATATGTATGGATATATATTGCCCATCTCCTGTCGTCATGGATACCATGGAAAACCAAATCCATGATATAAGGTTTGTTGGTTTGGTTTAAACACATTTTAATAGTATATTAATATACAGATATTGGGGGATTGAAGAACAATTGAAACTTAGTTGGACCCCCGCTCCCCATAATTCAGAATAAGAATAGCAACACACATTGTATTTTAAATGTAGGATATGCTTGACAAGACGGATGCATGCATGAAATTATAATTATATATGAAATATGACTATACTATCAGCAGGGTTCCCGACGCCATTTGCCAAATTTGCCAATGGCAAAAATAATTCACATTTGGCAAAAAATATTTTCATTTGACAAAAAAAATGGCAAGTCACTTTTTAATTCCTCAAGAAAGTTGAACAGTATTGGTCAATCAATACCATTCGTTTCAGGAAACTCTAACAACATAATTAATTAGTATTGATTTATAAGGTTTAGGAAATGTTAACACCTCTATTAACAGCATTAGTACCAATGGTTGGAGTGATTACTAGTATTTAGTGTGTTGGTGGTGGTGGTGGTGGTATTTACATAGCTTCCTGTGATGTGCACTTCTGACGAAGCAACCCTTCTATCATTATATTGTTTGGTGATTGGCTTATTGTTATATGATAAACCACAATAGAGATTCGAGTATAATTAATTATTAACCTACAGCTTTTATATCGATATCAAAAGTCGTTCAAACCGCGAGTGTCGAAACATACTAATTAAGGTTACAGAATATACTATCAGGGATAGCATTTGGCAAATGCTAAAATAATTTGGCAAAACAATATTTTCATTTGGCAAAAATAAATGTCGGTCCAGCGCAGACACAGAATATCAGGTATTACTGGTGTGTGAGGGTGTGGTGGTGAGCGATAAGTATAGGGTGCAAGTATTCGAAAAAGGTTATATGGTTACCAACCATTCAAGAGCCAGAGAAGCAGGTGATTGGAATAATGTTTTACCAAATATATATGTGGCATCTACACTGCGTAATCACTATCTCGATTCTGACCGTTTTAAGATCAACAGAAACCCGGGTATAACTGACAGCCCTATTACTGCTAACTATGCACATTTGTTACCTCGCTGTGCCATCACATATCGCAGGAAGTCAGACTGTCTCTTTCGGCTAAAACAACGTGCTGAGAGTCGTGTGCAACAACGAATTTCACCGTACGGTCTTCTTTTGTGGTTTGTGCTAGCATGGCGAAGTTGATGTTCGACCTTATAATTTAAAGATACGGGCGGTGTTGGCGGTGGGTATGCTGTTAAAATATTCACCTCCGTCAAAAACCGCCATGAACAGAAAGAATAGTAAGATATAGACAGACCGTGTTCGTATGCCAATCAGAAATATGGCATAAACAGTATGTTATTGTCAATTTCCCCCCTTTGTTGTGTAAACAAAAGCAAACAATGTTACATTACCTGGCTTTTGTTTAGATCCGGATATGGTATACATAAAGAGCGTTACTGTTTCGCTGATATGGAAATACTAAAGAGCGTTTATATCATTTTTGTGTGATTAACCAATAGAATTGCGCTGTGTTATGTAACCAGAAGCACAACATATGTAACACGAGCAGGCTCTTGTTTACGTACATCATCGTACGTCTTGACGACAATATACTGTTTACGCGCTGATTATGTTTGGTATATGAGCGGAACTGTATATATTTTGGTGTTCCTTCTGTTGATGGCGATTTGAACAAATATAAATAATTTTGCAACGAACGCCGCCTGTGCCTTTAAAACTGGGTGCGTAGACGCCACACCGGCCCCCGGACTAGCAGGAAAATACTAGTATGAAGAGTCGACTGGTAACCGAGAGTGACCCCTCGACTATCTGCAAGTCAACAAAGGATACATGATAATAAAATGGCTCATCATTTTGTCGTTATACCTATCATTTGTCACGTGATATGTGTATAAAATAGGTGCATGCATATCATGATGGAAAAGGAATGTAGCTCTAAGACATGTTAAAGAAATGGGGATGTTTTATGTTTCTGGTGCCCATATTTGTACAGGTATACTGGATTCCTCGTCCATCATGTTAAAAGTTGTAAGGCATGATCCAGGAGCGGTTTATTGAAATTTGGAAAAGAGCTTTGGAACGTACATACTAAAGTAAAGTTAAATGGCCAACAAGATAATTTTTGAACAGTTACAACCGGTTCCCATATTTAGGAAAGGTTGAAGTGACACCCGTGTGCGCCACCAGTTGATAGCGCTGAAGGGATAACTCTCACCAAAAAAAGTGCTGAAGGGTACACAGGATTTGAAAATGTGCTGAAGGGTACACAGGGTTTGTGATCGCCACTAACATCGTTACTTAAACTGTGTTTCTGAATGTCTGGCACCCATTAGCAGTTTGTTTTCAGTTCATTTTAATGTTCATTGGCACGTAAACAATTATTCTCTAACAGAAATCATGTCAGATACGAAAACTAAACGTCATTTAGAACGACATTTCTAACCCTGTGTACCCTTCAGCACATTATCAAATCATGTGTACCCTTCAGCACTTGTTGTGGTGAGAGTGACCCCTTCAGCGTTGATAGCGCTTGATTTATGTCTCCCTAGACGGTTGCCATATTAATCCTTTTCTGTGGAAACCCGGATATAACTGACAGCCCTATAACTACATTGCGCACACTTGTTACCTCGCTGTAACATCACATGTCACAGGAAGGCAGACTGTCTCTTTCGGTTAAAACAACGCGCTGAGAGTTATGCGTACCCACTCAGTACACCGTGCGGTCTTGTTGAGATTGAACTATAATTAAACGATAATTTAACACCGAACAGGACTTCTTGTCAATAAATTCAAGTACCGCTGGCGAATCGCCTCAAAATTTATCGATCTCTCATCAATTATTTTCAGTAATACTCCCGACTAAACTTAATCATCAAAGAAGAAAAAGAAACACTTCAGTCAATTCGATAGCTAGCGAGAATGACAATCCTCAATAGTCGGAAAACACTTGGGCGGAATGGTGTGCGAAATTTCGGCTTTAAGCATCTCTGTGACTACATCTGTTCGGAACTTAACTAGCACATGGGGTCTCAGGAAGAAAACTTCTTGCAACGAGACTTAACTAGCACATGGGTCGCAAGATAAACAGTTCTTGCTTGCAACCAGGGATAAAATCACGTAGTTTCTCACTGGAATTCGCATTGATTCTATGACAAAACTCTTTATTTCCAAATGAACACAATGATCGCAATATCGAGACTTCTGTGTTTTCTGTATTGTGCGACGGTTGTGTGGTTTAGTGCAGCTCTTCGTGTATATTCCATTACGGATGGGTTTCGTACGGAACATAATAAAACCGTGGTTAACATAGCGGTTATTTTACCAACAGACACTGAACGCATGTATTCTCTTTCAAAGGTTTTACCTGCCATCGATCTTGCCATCGAAAAACTTAAAGTTAACCAAAGTCACCTGGATATAAAAGTGCGATCAGCAAATTCAAACTGCAATACAAAAGATGCCCCGATCGAGGCGTTTAAGTTTTATATGCACAAACAGGCTCACGTGTTTCTGGGGCCGGTCTGTGACTATAGCTTGGCTCCCGTGGCACGGTATTCACCATACTGGAACATATCCGTAGTGACACCGGGTGGTTTTGCTCACGACTTCGCAGATAAATCAGGACCGCATGCGGAATTTCCGTTGTTGACCCGCGTTGGTCCTAACTTCAATTCGCTGGCCATGAGTATCATACGTATGTTCGGATACTATAGGTGGAATCGAGTGAAGGTGATATATGATGGAGCTGGCCACGACAAAGTTAATTCTCGGTTCTGTTTTCTTGCTGTGAGTTCTCTTATACATCATACGAAGAAGTACCATTTGGATTACGATTTTCATATGTTCGTGCCGAGAATGCACAATGTGTCCACCATCATGAAGGAGGAGGTTGGCGCGACAAATGCAGGTTAGTTTATTATAGCCGATGGGGTCAGTGCCACAAGGCTCCAGTCACATTCGTAGCCAGCTTTTTAAATCGATCACAAATGTAGCCAGCTTTTCTAACTTCATGCTTTATATGGCGCGAAATATGACGTCATCGCGTTCGTGACAAATGTCGACGTCATGCTCCAAAACTGACTTCGTTTATAAACATATAAATGACCTAATATCAGATAAAAGTTCAAGTTGATTTTCATCCATCAACTCAGAAAAATGAGATTAACCTAGTCTTGTTCATTGAGGTTCGCATGAATGTGAAAATCGGGCCACAAATGTGATCGCTATAGAAAAGTTGGCCACATTTGTGATCGATTTAAAAAGCTGGCTACGAATGTGATCGATGCCCTGTGATAATGACCCCGTCCGTCTTACTATAGCTCAACCACACGTTTTAAAAGGTCTACACGTAATGTATTGCACCATATATGCAGTCGAACCTGGTCGAACGACGACAAAGTTTATACATGTATAAATGACCACATTTATAGTGGCGTTATGGCTTATTTATAATTAATTTAAGTAGTAGTAGAATGGTGTCTCATATCTGCCCAGTAACTACATGCACGTACCTATATACAACATTAGTTGTCTTGTATGTACAAATGTACACCATATGCAGTACCAGTCAGAAGAAGTGGTATATTGAGGCTCGCCTTTATTGCGATATTGAGCGCGCATACTTTCGAAAGAAGCGCGATTATAGCGCAATACCAACAATATCTCGTGCTTATTATTGCGATATTGAGCGCAAAATATTGCGATTTTAAGCGCGCAAAATTTCATACAGACCCGATATTGTTATATTTATATTAGATACATACTGTGTACATATAGTGCACATATAGCATTTACAACTATAATTATATACAAATTTAAAACATTGTCTCTATTTATGCAATAAACAATACAAAAGAAGCAATAATTTGCTTTAAATGTCAATTTTGAGCGCAATATGTCGCAATATTAAGCGCGAAATATTGCGATATTAAGTGCAAAATATTGCAATAATATCGCAAGCGGTGCGCTTTTAACGTTTCCACTTGCAATATTATTGCGATATTGGGCGCGAAAATAGCGCACTTTATATACCACTTCTTCTGACTGGTACTGTACTAACTGTCTTCTAGCTGCAATTGAGCTAAGCTGCAAGAACAATTTAACTATAATGAAGTGACACGACACATCCAGATAGTGTGTAGTTACAATGTGCACGGTCACCGTAATTCAGAGAATTGTCACATAATTCATGTTTTCAATGTCTTAGACAATGTCCTGAGACACGAAGACAAGTACCGTCTTAGGTATATATCTTACCATTTAGTTATAAGGCTATAAGTTTGTCGTACTGTGTATGTTCTCACTTGAACATATGACACACTAAGCCCCCTGAGAGGTCACGAAAAGATATGTTCCATATGCGTTTGTTCAAAGCAGGTGTCTCTGGTGGCATATTGTGGACAGAACTAGACATATAATCACCAGAGAATATGTTTTTGTCGGCTTCTGACAGTGAAATTATATATTGACACGTCGTTGTCTGTGGTATCTCACGTCCTGTTTCCATTGATAGCTATTGGAAAAATCCTAATGAAGTGCTAGTCTGATGGTCTGCCTGATTCATGAATGTAACTACAGAACCTAGAATTTGGGAACCCAACTTCAAATTGATTTTTTCACCCGAGAGTGAGAACACAGATTTCTGAAAATAGAAATTTTGCCCCAGCTTGAGTTGCTATATATCACCTTAACCATTTAAACGGACATGGCTCATTCGAGCTTCCAAATGTTGTCAACGTAATTTGGAAGGAGGTATGCCATAGGTTTTTATAGACCGGTTTCATATGCTCTTATAAATACTTGCCAATATCAGAGCCGTTTTGCAGTGGTTTTCAATGTTTCGCACAGAAGTGAGCCAAACACTCTTTATTTATACCGTATGCGGAATAGACTAACACGGAACGCTGTTTTATTTTCCATGCCTAGGAAATTGATGAGTTTGTTTGGGACCCAAACATCGTGTTCCAAGCTGTTCGTAGAAAGGTAGTTTACGTATTTATCGACCTAATTCGATGACGGGAACAAATCAAAAGCGAAGATTATTATTATGTGTATTTTTGGAGCGCAAACCGCCCTATGGCTCAAACTCTGTTGTTTCTATATTGGGGGCTGCGAGTTTGAACAAACAACGTTACGACCCAATTGCGAGGTCCAAAGCTGAGTTGACAATGGGAACATATCAACAAATCGTATATATTCACTTAAAAATCGAACTCCAGTAGGTGAAAGTCGTGCTGTGCACTGACGATCCAATTATTGCAAAATGATTGCTTTGTTCATTGAAGTTAAATTCTTGCCCCAATGAAAATAGACGCAAAAACAAAGAGGCAAATTATATTTTCCATCGCCACACCAGAGCTGGCGTATATGGTTGTGAAGCCTCTCAGCCAAAGCTGTATGCATTTTGCAGCATCTTTGAAGGATTTTGATTTGTTAAAAAGTCATAAAGCTTTAGGTTTGTCATGCGATATATAAGATCTTCAACTCGTTATGTTGGGAAATAAGATTTTATGAAACTCATTTGACAAATTTGATTCACAACGAGTCATAGACTCCAACTCCAACATAACGAGTTGGATATCCACTATATATGTTATCAAGGCGGTAATATATAACTTTATAAAGATGCATGTCTCAAGTATTCATTAATTATTATTGTTAATTAATTATGCGATGTTTATCGCGTGCCGAGAATAATCTGCGGATCATATGACAAATTGAATTGCATATCTATTTAAAATAGCGTTGGATACGCTTGTGACAAGCTGTTGATTTGGAGTCATGCTTTCGATGTCTTGGAGATGTGTGCTTTTAAGACCGATGAACTCACGCGTAGTGTGCGGTAAGCTTTGTGTTAGTTTTATTGGTTGGAGAGAGCACCGAACGCTGGTAATTAATTAATGGAACGACAATCTGCATTTACTGGGAGAAGAACAGATTAGCCGTCTTTCCTCCACCCGTAACGCCGTTATACGACCTGGTGACTGAAACGAGGATAAGCTCCCATCAACCAAGTTCGAAACATCAACTTACTATGTCCCCGCAATGAACATATATAGAGGATATGAAATGAGTGTTTCTCTTATATGATATTTATGAAACGAGTCTAAGAATTTTCAGTTTTATCGAGCCTCCGGCGAGAGAAAACTGAAAATTTGTGACGAGTTTCATAAATATCATATGAGAGAAACACGAATTACATATTCTATTTATCATATGACACCTATAAATTGACTATGATGTCCAAAACGCACACAAATCACTAAATAGCTATATGACATCGGCAGCAAAAGGTTAATGTGACGTCAATTCATTGCACCGGAAGCCCAATTACACCTGGTGAACTAGCAGAAATAATATGCACGCGAAGATATAGTGCGCTATTCTGTTCTCAGTTTGTGACATTATATCGTATGTTTATTAGATAAATACGAATTACATATTCAATTTATCGTATAACAATGTCCAAAACTATATATTTCAAGATTATAATTGCGAGAATTTTGGCATCGCGTTGATTAACGAGCACGAATTTGACCTGCATTTAGTTAGAGATACGGCTCGGTCCCGGCTGCCATTCAGCCAATCAAAACACACTTTTTGTCAACAAACCAATCAAATTGTCGGAAGGTGATATGAACTAGTAGTTCATATGAAATTGATTTATGACATACTTTCCAACGTAAATAATGATTGTGTCATATGATAAATAGAGGATCTACAACGAGTCCCCAGTTTATAGCGGAATTTACAAAACGAGTCCAGTAAATTAGGTCTGGACCGAGCCTTTGGCGAGGTACAGACCTAATTTACTGGACGAGTTTTGTAAATTCCGCTATAAACTTGGGACGAGTTGTAGATTCTATTTATTACATGATCCATAACCTCGACAAAACATACTTAAATCAACAAATGGGACGCGAAACTAACATCAACTTATATAAGGCATGCGATGACGTTTCTCACAACTCTACGTTGTTTGCCCGTGCAAAGAAATAGTCCCAGATAAATAAAGACTGTTTGGCGTATTTAATGGCGTATATTTAATGACATAACTTTTCAAAATCTTCATTCATTATAGTTTGTTGAAATTATATTGGAAGCCATAGTATTTTGAGACGTAGCGTACGGAATGTAAAGAAACCACAAACCGGAAGTCAAAGGTCACCTGGCACTATTTCCTGTTATTAAACGAACGTTTAATATCACAATTTATAGAATGGGTTTATTGAATGGAACAAAGGTAGGATCATGTAATAAATGTATTTATTACATGATCCTACCCTTATTCCATTTAATTAACCCATTCTATAAATTGTGATATTAAACGTTCGTTTAATAACAGGAAATAGTGCCAGGTGACCTTTGACTTCCGGTTTGTCGACCTGTTAACATTACGTTACGTACGCTACGTCTCAAAATACTATGGCTTCCAATATTTTTCCAACAAACTATTACGAATGAAGAGTTTGAAAAGTCATGTCAGTAAACATACGCCATTAAATGCGTTAAAAAGTCTGTATTTATCTGGGACTATTTCGTTACGCGGGCAAACAACGAATAGTTACGTGAAACGTCATCGCATGCCTTATAGAAGCCGACGTTAATTTCGCGTCACATTTGTCGATTTAAGTTTGTTTTGTCGATGTTTTGGATCATGTAATAAATAGAATCTACAACTCGTCCCCATTTTATAGCGGAAATTACAAAACGAGTCCAGTAAATTAGGTCTGGACCTCGCCAAAGGCTCGGTCCAGACCTAATTTACTGGACTCGTTTTGTAAATTCCGCTATAAACTGGGGACTCGTTGTAGATCCTCTATATATTATACATATCATATTTTTGGAGGCACGGATTCATGCAGTATGAGTGTTCATTGCTTCAAATTTGCTTGTTTCAGTGAGCGTGAACAGATTATAATTTTTTATCGAAATGACCATGTATAGATCACAATGGCACAGAGGGGTGTCCCTTAACTCAGATCAAGCTTGAAAATCAGTTCCGATTTTCGCCCATGTCGGGGTTAGAACCCGCGCCAATCGCGTCTAGCCCAGACTGCGATGATCCCATCCACGACCTATAACCACATCGGCTACGGGACATCCTTAAAAAAGGAAGTCTTTTCATCGAGAGTTGGGAAATGCACTGCCACTAAATGCCTATCAATAAATTTCCCGTGTTAAGCAACGAGAAGAAACTTACTCAAAGGAGTCGTTTAAAACACCACCGGGCATAAGGGGGGGGGGGGTTTAGTACCGCACTACAGTGTACCATCAGTCAGAATTTTAGAATTTAACCCTTTACCCAACAGAACGGCCCTGTGCCAATGCATTCTCTTATATATGCGAGTCGACCATAGGTCGCCTCGCATATATAAGAGAATGCATTGGCTTAACACATTAAAAATTATAAAATTGTTAAAGAATGTAAGAAAAAATGATAAAAAGTGTTAAAAAAAGATTTTTTTTTAGGCCAATGCATTCTCTTATATATGCGAGGCGACCTATGGTCGACTCGCATATATAAGAGAATGCATTGGCACAGGGCATAACTGTAACTATCACAATGTGGTCAAGGAGCCGGTTCCAATGATATCCATATTTGTATGGTTTTATTGAGACAGACCGAAGATATTTTAGGCTGTTGAAGCTTTATTTGGCCGGTTTTGGCCGGTTTGTTGGGTAAAGGGTTAACCACCTCGGCTACATTCTTGACCGATAGTTGAGAATATACTGTCTCTTTCTATATATATATATCGTTAAGTCTGCCATGGGGGTAAGCAACCATGAGGAAACTTACTCAAAGGAGTCGTTTAAAACGCCCCCGTGCATAAAGGGGAATTTTAGTACGGCAATACCATTAGTCAGAATTGCAACATTTCACGGATCGGATTTGATTCCGGCGTATTTGGCCAATCAAATATCCGGACGGATATATAAAGCAATTTCGGCGGTACTATACGGGATAGACGGAACATTATTATGACCCGTGCCAGACGAGAAGCCCTTGAAGATATTTGCACTAAGGTAACAAATGGGGAGATTACTCGTGCTGATTTCATATCGATGCGCATTCTGAAATCTCGACAGCCGTCGAGCCGTGATAATACAAACGCACGATGTCTTTGATCGGATCTCTGTATACTCTGTAAATATTATTTCTGTAACTGTATAAATCATAAGACATATAGACGTTTACACACGCCAAAGAAAAGCGAAACGATGTGTGTTTACAGACGGATACCTTATAGAGTGTTCATGTAAGATTTCTGAGGGTTATACAACTGTGATCATTTGATCGTCTGCTCGCGATTATGTTAGCAAAGAAAACGATATATTCCGGTTTGTTGTTAACCCTTTAATTACTTAATGGATTATCTCTTTATATAACACATTTTATAGATAGTTTCCTGGATATGAAATAATACGTATTAGCTAATAGGTAACACTGGTGTATATGTTTTCCATATGCCTCAGTGCAACCGTTTTAGCGTATACTATTTACAATATAAATCCTAGGTCCAAAATTTTCTTTAAATCTAAAAGATTGACATTTTCTGAAACTTTTATGCAGAAAAATCATGTCCGTCTAGCAGGGAATTCGCCTTTAAATCTTGTGTTTCCGTAACTAGTGTCAGAACCGCACTAAAAAATAATGTCATATTTTAGACCACACCACAAAATTCAAACTTCACTACAAAGGGTTAATTCCTGTGCCCATAGCTATTTTACCTATGGGAAATCACAGGGAAGAGGTGTGATGATGTTTTATGCAAAAACACACACAAGGCTATTGACCAGTGTCTATTTCATTTTCTCCTATATATTCCTTCCGTATCCGCTAGATGTCACTCCGAAACATATATACACAGTGTAACCAATACTCAGGCTCCAGTTGCCTGTTTATGATTATTTCGCCCAATTTGGGCGTTACTCTGATGGCTGTTTTTCATCTGACGTGTGTGTCGGGATAAATGATGTGGCGGATTTATGTAAATGTTACCCCAAACTACATTTCCAAGTAACGATGGTTTTGTTGTTTATTTTGAGGAATAATACCGCATCAGATGAATTCAGCCCACATATGTTAACCGTTGTCTTGTAAAACATTTGCAGTAGGTTAGCGTTATTTAGTATTTGTGGATGTCCTTTAACATGGGGAAAATAGACTACTGCGCTTGAACGAGCATGTGAATTTGTCGTTTTTAATGTATAGCAACTTGATAATCAATAACAGAGGCATTCTCTGTAAAATACAGTCGCTCTATTTATGGTATTAATTGCGGAACTTTTTAAAGTAAACTACGCGTAAACGGGTACATACTGTAAATTATAGAATGTGTCGGAATCAGCCTAATCGCACCAGGGCCAACTCGCCCCAGTCGACGTGTGCCAATTCGGTACACACTATAAAATGTATCCGAGGCTGAGTCCGGCTCGGAATAAAATGTGTATAAGGGGTGTTATATAGTGTTTGGTCCGTTGTTTCTCAATGAATATTATTGAAATTTGGGGTATATGTCCGGGCTGGGACATGGAATACAACTACGTTTGAATTGTTTTTAAATTTACAAATTTGTTGATTATATTAATGTTTTTTCGTTCTGAAACACACTATAAAGTGTATGCGACCGGCTCCAAAATAAAAGGTGTGAGCGGACTTGATGTCGCATTATCTTCTTTGTTTATTAATGGACAAGACTGAAATATAGTACATATGTCCGGGTTATGACATGGACAACATTAACGTTTGAATTGTTCTTAAATTCACAAATTTGTTGATTTTATTCAACTTTTCGTTCTTTCATTCTATAAGTGTAAACGGTCGGCTCTATTTAAAAGGTTAAGTGGCTATTGTGCTTAGTGTTATAGGTAATCGGATTAACTAATTGGCGACTCTAAACTATTGTGTTTTGGGGTATTTGAGCTTTTTTGTGAAATAATAATTGAGGACGTGAATACATTTATTTTAAATGATAACTTTATTTAATGATAATAAACACATACAATATAATAACGAACACGAGACATACATAATTTATAAACTGTTAACAAAAGATATCAAATTCAATACATGACAAAGATGACTCAGTGAAGTTTATAAAGTGAACATAAAAACATTAAGGTAAGAATCTTTTTAAGGAATGCAACTTTATTTAATGATAATAAACACATAAATTAAAATAACAAACATGAGACATACATGATTTATAAACTGTTAACAAAAGATATCAAATTCAATACATGACACAGATGACTCAGTGAAGTTTATAAAGTGAACATAAAAATATTAAGGTAAGAATCTTTTTAACCATTACTAAACCGTTTAGCACAGACCACAGTCCACTTCACTCATCCGATCATCACCAAACTTCACATTTATCTTGATATTGATCTATCAGATGAGAGCTATCAAATAGGAAAAAATGGTCGCCAGCGGCCATATTGCATTTACGTTATATGTTATCGCGTCATGTCGATATCTAGTATTACTTAGAAATTTCACCTTTCCAGATTCATAATTGCTCCATTGACTGTAACAGATGAAATTATTCCCCTCTTCGGATAGAGTGTCGCTGAAACTTTACTTTGTCAGACTGTTTGTATAGTCACTGATTATATGTGGCAATAATCTGTAATAAGATGTAGCACTATTTTATTTTATATTTAGTAGTGCTGTTTTTATACAACAGTTATTATTCCCCCTAGATCATCATGTGATCGACCATACATCGCGCGCGAGGACCTGGTTGAATTAAGGGGGGTTTTATGGATCACTTCTGTCCTCAAGCTAGATTATACTTATGCCATTTAATGGCATGTTCCTAACGTGGAGGGTTAGATATGCTTGAGACACCACCACTCTTCAATTCACACCAATTTCTCAGCTGTCATGTTCGGATATTAGAACCCATAGCCATGATATATGGTTTATTTTGTGTATACTAGTAATATAGTTATTTTCAGTACCTTTATATACCAGTACTGTGTATAACAATGCATATAAATGAATCCATGTATACATGTATATTGATTCAACGGATTCAGTGGTTTTGTCCATCAGTCTATCAAATTTGTGGGGAAAACATGGCCACCCGCAGTACACCCTGCTAAATTTCAAATTTGAATCAATTGGCGCACCCTGCAGCCAGCTTTTATTGGAGAACTTTTTCTCATGTGGATAGTTTGGGTCACTACTAGATGTGAGCCATATTTTGCTCTCAAACTTAAAACATCACTGTCAGCGGTGATCTTGAATTTTACTATTTTTATGGCTAAATAATTTGGTTGATCCTACAGACGATACCCCTTGTCCGATCGTCACCAGATTCCACAATGATCTTCTGAATAAACAGGGTGAGAGTAGTCTAATTGTTCCGAATTTCGTTAAAAAACATGAACACAGGCAGCAATTTGGTATCTTACTCTTTTGCATGACTGAATTGTTTAGTTAGCAACTGTACAGCCATATCCCTCTTCTGATAGTCACCAAACTTCATATTGATCTTCGGGCTGACAACTAGATGGGAGCTATCGAATGCTTTGATTTTTTTTGGAAAACATTGTCGCCAGCAGTCATCTTCTATTTTGGTTTTTATATACATGTATATCTCTTCATGCGGATAGCCAGTATTGCGTAGGTACTTCAACTTTCCGCATTCCTGTCATCATTTGAAATATAAAAATTTACCTGATACATGCACCCTTCAAAATTTGTTTCGTCGTATCTATTTTAATGACCCGTATGGTAATATTGATATAGATATATTTGTCAAACATTTCTTTGTACAATATACAGGTATTTAGTTTGTAACTAAATCTAGAAATATATAATAGTAGCTGGTGGACCCGACTTCGTCCGGGATGTTCCCCTCTGATTTTCGGAGAATTGCGCGATTTAACCTTGAATTGACCATTTTAAAGGTGAAGGTCATTTCGGGGTGACGATTTGACCCGTCCAAAACACTCCCCGGACAAAAGTGCTCGACAAAAGTACCCGTCGAAATCCGCCCGGCTTTACCCAATTTGACCTTGAATTGACAATTTTGAATGTAAAGATCAGGTCGGGTCATGATTTGACCCATCCGAAACACTCCTGGGACAAAAGTAACGGTAGGTATCAAATTTCGCTGAAATCCTTCCGTTTTATCAGATTTGATCTTGAATTGATCTTTTTGAATGTCAAAGTCAGGTCGGGATCAAGATTTGACCCGTCCAAATTACTCCCTGGAAATAATTTCCCCTAGGTATCAAATTTCGTCAAATCTGTCCGGCAGTTTTCCCGGCCATAGCTAACAGACAAACAGACAGACAAATGTCCAAAATATATATTAGACTAGCTGATGTACTCGACTTCGTTCGGGCTATTTAGGGATTTTTTTGTGATCGCCACCATCTGGACAGTACCCAGTATATTCAGCGTCTGGCCAAACTATTGTTCAATTGGTCCAGAAACATGCCTATATCAGCACGTTCGAGGACATGGTCCAACGTGAAATTGGACCCGTCCATATTGCTCCCGGGATCGAAGTAGTCCTACACACAAAATTGTAGTCGGATCGGTCAAGGTCCAGAAACATGCCTATGAGCGAGGTCAAGTTGACACGTTAAATACCAAATCCGAGTCTGATCGGTCGAGCAGTGTTAGAGTCTATAACGCATACACACATGCATTCATACATACACACATACATACAGACAGGTGTTCCAAAATGTATAATCGATAGCTACAACAATTCTATGGTAGATAGTTCACGGGCGACCTGATGCATGCATCTTAGTTTTCTTGTTTTTAATCTGGCGGCCTCCTGTCAGCTAGAAGATTTTCCGTCATGGGCGACGTGTCAATCTCTACCAGAGCGCACCATTCATACTTCATTTCTGACTCTGTCACCGACTGGGTACTAGTCTGTGTTTCTATATTTAGCATGGGGTTTTCTAGCAAAAATGGCGAAACCGATCGCTCCAAAGTCAAATTTTCTATGTACTTTGAGAACAATTCCGCACTAAAACATAATGACAGAACGGAAAATCAGTTGACGATTTTCTCAAGCTACTCGTCAAAATTGCAGCAAATTAGAACTCTTGTGTTTGACTTGCAGTACACGTGCGTTTAGACTTTTGTGTTGATAAAATAATCGGAGAACCGAATCACACCGTTTCGAAATATAGTTCTTCGGTTTTAGTGGGACTTTTCAAACTTAAGGTTTAAAATTTATACGTTTTTTTCGATATCGTGTGTGTTTAACAAGGGTAGCATGTTGCTCTGTTCGCTTAGTATATCTTAATATCGCGTAAGTCCACCAAATGTGGGTGAAATGTCGCCGGTAGCAGCAGTCTTACCGAGTCATCAATGAGTCTTACCGAGTCATCAAGTGAGGTAAACCCTGCATGGAGTTTGGTGCAGTGTTGGTCAGGAAGTATCGAGACAGATTACGTAAATGAAAAACAAACGGCATATGTTGAACTTTTTATATGAACATTTTCTAAGGGAACAAATATTTAGTACATAGATGCCATTAGATGGTTAAGTTAACACAGACCGCGTCGGGTAGGGTTCTCTATTCCGAAGTTTCATTATTCCGAAGGTTCGTTATTCCGAATACTCCCTATTCCGAAGGATCTTTATTCCGACGGTTCGCTATTCCGAAGGTTCGCTATTCCGAAGGTTCGCTATTCCAAAGGTTCGCTATTCTGGGCGTATTTAACCAAAATGAATCAAAATTTGCACCCCCTCAAAAACCACAATAGAAATGAAAAATAATAGTAGTTACATAGAGTACATCTACACACCCCATTATAATTACCAAATTGTCCCAGATGTCGGTTATTAATAACAAGAAGACAGTATCAGTTTATAGTTTATTATGGAAAGTTGAAAACACGATGACTACATGTAAGAGATACAGTCTGTCCGAACTGGCAATTTGTATTTGAAAGAAACATCAACATTAAAGGCCCACTTAATTTTCGAACCCCCAGATCACATATATAAAATATATGCCATATTATATACCATTTGAAATAGGAAGTTCTCTAACATTGTATTATCAACCTATACGGTGTAATAATCTGTGAACATGTTGTTTTTGTTGAGTTACGGACGTGTTTTTGTGCTTAAGTTTCATCTGGTTATGTTGCGCAAAGTGTATTATTTTCAATGGAGGTGGAATAACTATATATTTTAAAGATACAATCATGTAGATTGTTAATAAAACCGGATATCAAGGCACTATAAAAAAGATAATCGGTGACTCGAAAATTAAGTGGGCCATTAAAGTAAATCCAAAGTCACAATTGCAGTTCCGTTCATCTCATACCCGTCTATTCCGCGATATTCTGCTACGCAGTATTCATTAAGCGTTATAGCCCCACTGTTATAACCCGCCTTTAGCTGGCGTATTCTTGCCTCTAAGATTATTGAGATATAACGTTATACGTAATGGCATTAAATCGTATGGAAACATAGCAATTGTGTGGGCTGCGTGACGTGAATATATATTGAGAAATAACGTCATACGTAATGACAGTAAATCTCAAGGAAGCCCTGTGAAAAAAAATCACATTTATTGTTTTAAGTTATTTCCTTCATAAGAGTCTTCGTGATAAAGAACCTTCTCAATACTTTAGAATATAGAATTAACCTTTAAAATAACAAAAGCCTTCGGAATAGCGAACCTTCGGATAGTGAACTTTCGGAATAGCGAACCTTCGGAATAGAAAACCTTCGGAATAGTGAACCTTCGGAATAACGAACCTTCGGAATAGAGACATGTCCTCGACCGCGTCACATTAGTGATAAAGGACTTTTCAAGATGCTTCTTCGTATTGTATGTGACAACGTTATCGGCTTAAAATAGGATTTGTTTAAGAGTTCATAATCGACCGAGATTCGCCTCATCTTGAGTCCATAAATAACTGAAAATGAGAGTGATCATTATCAACTCATAATAACTTATGATAAGTTCATTATGGGCGAACGACAAACCAACTCACGACTTACCAGATGTACGCTCTTTAACCGATGTCTTCATTGTGTCCCGCGCCATAAAACGGAGTAACAGATCCCACGATCGGCTGATTTCATATAAGAAATGAATGGCGGTTTCAACGTGGTCATGGGATTTTGACCGCGAGAAAAATTCAGCAAACTGCATGAACCCCGAAGGGGTTCATGCGGAGTTTGCTGATTTGTTATCGCGGTCAAAACCCATGACCACGTTGAATCCGCCGTTTATTATTTATATTTATATACTTAAATTCATTCCCACTATTTATTCAACTATTTAAATGAACGCATGGAGTTCAGTTCAGACAGTTCGAATCCTCGCTTTTTGGAAAACCAAACATTTTGAGAATCCGTTGACGGAGAACGGAAAAAACGTAATTTCACAGTAAAGTATACACATATATGACAAGATGTTTTGTTTAGCTAGTAACTAATGAAGACGTGTTGATTTCAAGAATGATTATATCTGAAACTAACAATTAAGTTTCGGCTGTGGATAAGAAATCGACAACACGCCGTTCTACCATAATTATATATTTGTGAGGTCGGGGAATATTTCTAGCGGCAAGGAAAATGATAAAACTCTATTGAGTAGCGCGGTTTTTTTAACATCAACGCTCAGTAACACCGGGCAACAACACTGATTGTAGACCAAAACAAATTTCTTGCCAAATCCGGACATGCTAGATACTCAAGCAGTCGGTAATGTCCGACAATCCCCGGTGATTTCTGGGATCAATGTGTTCATAAACCTATGAACGACATTGGAAGTGACGTCACGTTACGTTCATAGTTTTATGAACACATTGAATAAGGGGGCGTGTCTAACGTAACGCTATGGGGAAATCGGAAGAGATATTAGGTGTATGTAAATATAATCAAATAATCAATATGAACATATGTGAACATTATAGGTCGAGTGTGAACCTGTTTGCGCGAGGATATGGAATGATCAAAAGTAACGATATAGAATTGTGCGCGAGAGATCTTGATTTGTTGCAGTAAATAGTAAATAGCTTCATATTGCACGCATTTAAAAAACCCAAAATACGTCCACATTGGTGTTATTTTAATCTGAATTACGCTGAATTACGAAAACAGTCGATTCTGAAATAAGTCCATAATGAGCTATACCAGTTTTTGCGTTGAATTTATTTACTGAAGCTTCATTGACGAGTAGTTATCCGATAGGAAATGTTCAGATAATAAGTTCAACAAGTTTGATGAACTTATTAACAAAACATTTCTTTCCTCAATAAATACGGATCCTTCTGCATTTTTATATTTATGTAATCTGCTTTTATCACCATAGTATCCCTCCAAATGAATAATAGATCATTCCAAGTAAAAGATTATAATTGAATGGGATAATCCATTTAGTATAGCACAGGTTGAAGGAGAATCAATTTAGTACACAACGGGTTAAATTTTGTGTCATTGCATGACATGGGACTAACCCGTGGACATCTTAGAAGTGTCGCAATACCACACTTAATATTTTTTGTCAGTCCTCTTCACAGAGATTCAAATGCAGGAGTCGTCACAAGGTGTAGTTTTTTTTCTCACTAAACTGAAGCCATGTATCACGTATTAGTAGCACATTTGCGAGCTGAAAGCTATGTCTAACACACCAGTGGTTACTGTCAGCGAAGCTTCCCTATATAATGTACGGCGGCACCACACTGTTTCCGCCAGTCAATCACAAGACAAAAACCGATAGCTTCTATTGGTCATTACATCAGAACTGCTCTTCATTCCCATGTTACGGGCATGTTCGGGATCTCGGTAAGACAGCACACAATAGATCAGTCTGGCGGAAACAAGTACAGACAGTTGTTGATAACAAGGTGTAATAACTTGGTATGTGAATCTTAATTTCGCCCAGGGGAAGCGTTCCGTTAATCTATCACCGGGATGAGATTTATTTAACCCTGTTCTCTCTAATCTATGGCGAATTTGTCAGAATCTACACCTACGTGGTCTCGGACTGTTTGGATGCTAATAAGTGGTTAACATTTTCATATGAATGGCACAGTTAACTCAACTGTTGTTTGCTTGCTGAAATAGGTTCCGCTGATGGACATTTCGAAGCTATATTGTTGCTATCGGGATATAACTTCTTAAAGGGATATGGTGGATTATGTCCTCTGACATAATAATGGGATGCTTAGTGGTGGCATATGGTGTAATGCGTGGTCGGCATACGGCCTCGTCTAATATTGATCTCACTTGGCCTCACATGACACCATATATTCTTCCGCAACTTATATATTCCACACGCACCACAAGGGTACGATGCTAACTTGATACGTGCGACATAACATAAAACGACTGCAGGCCGTCTGTATTCATTGTCGATATCGTGCTATATGTTTACGATTAATGTTCTTACACCTAATTACATGTATATGCCATGTAATGTGTATATTATCCATCGTGCATGTAAATACTCCAACTGATGTTCATTTATTTCTATGGATCTATGATGGAGGTCAATAAACATTTCTTCTCTTCGTTCCCATGTTACGGGGATGTTCGAGATCAATGTAAGACAGCACCCAATATGTCAATCTCATGGAAACAGGTAGATAACGGTTGTTGATAACAAGGTGTAATAACATGGTATGCGAATCTTAATTTCGCACTGGGGAAGCGTTCCGTCAAAACATCACCATGATGATATTTAACCCTGCTCTCTCCAATTCACCTTATTCTCTCCACTCTATGGCACTGTAAGACAGAACACAATCGATCAATTTCATGGAAACGAGTGCAGACAGTTGTTGATAACAATGTGTAATATCTTGGTATGCGAATCTTAATTTCGCCCAGGGAAGCGTTCCGTCAATAGATCACCAGGATGAGATTTAAGCCTGTTCTCACTAATCTATAGCGCGTTGTCAGAAGCATATACGCAACTGATATGCTCATCAAATAATAGACTTATTCATAGACCAAGTCATCTTGGTCCACAGCAGCTTGTCGTATCGGTTGGGTTGATACTGTTTTGGACCAAGTCCCCTCCCGTTACTCTTCTATGGCGGACTTTCATTCAAAAGAGGTACTATACATGTATACGTGGAGCCTGGGCATTCACGTGAACCCATGAATGTGATTAATGGTCTGGCATGTCCCCGAGTAATCTTTCTTCAAATTTATATATACTTACCTTGATCGGTAAAGTGATGATCCGACCCTGTAAACTATTGTTTACATGCTTTTCTGATTGAGCGACACATCAAAATTATCTGGGAAAACAAGGGTCTGTTGATAACTTATAAATCTCGTTGCTTTGACATTTAACCCTTTACCCAACAAACCGGCCAAAATCGGCCAACTAAAGCTTCAACAGCCTAAAATATCTTCGGTCTGTCTCAATAGAACCATACAAATATGGATATCATTGGAACCGGCTCCTTGACCACATTGTGATAGTTACAGTTATGCCCTGTGCCAATGCATTCTCTTATATATGCGAGTCGACCATAGGTCGCCTCGCATATATAAGAGAATGCATTGGCCTAAAAAAAATCTTTTTTTAACACGTTTTACCATTTTGTCTTACATTCTTTAACAACTTTATAATTTTTAATGTGTTAAGCCAATGCATTCTCTTATATATGCGAGGCGACCTATGGCCGACTCGCATATATAAGAGAATGCATTGGCACAGGGCCCTTCTGTTGGGTAAAGGGTTAACGGACCTCTGATATACGCATGTTGATATCACCATGCTAGGGAAAGGATGCCCGCTATGTTAATACACGGAAAGCATCCTTATGACGTAATCAGAATACATACAAGCCAGATAACTCCCGCCCACGATTCTGGGCGTAAAGTCAGTTATAGAAGAGGAGCGTGAGGGAACTCGGTCCAAAACAGCATCATCTCAACCAAGAACCCAAGCTGTTGTGACCGAGAAGACTTGGTCTAACTTATTCAATGCAACAAATGTTAAAGGCACCGGCGGCGTTCGTTGCAGGAATATTCATATTTGTTCAAATCGCCATCAACAGAAGGAACACCAAAATATATACAGTTCCGCTCATGTGCCAAACATAATCAGAGCGTAAATAGTGTATTGTCGTCAAGACGTACGATGGTGTACGTAAACAAGAACCTGCTCGTCTTACAGAAGTTTTGCTTCTGTTTACATAACACAGCGCAATTCTATTGGTTGATCACACACCAATGATATAAACGCTCTTTATTATTTCCATATCAGGAAAAGAGTAACGAGTAACAAATAACGCTCTTTGTGTTTACCATATCTGGATTCACAACAAAAGCCAGGAAACGTAACTTTTTTTGCTTTTGTTTACATAACAAAGGGGGAAAAATTGACAATAACATACTTTTTATGCCATATTTCTGATTGGCATAGAACAAAGTCTATCTATATCTTACTATTCCTTCTATTTATGGCGGTTTTTGACTGAGGTGAATATTTCAACAGCATACCCACCGCAAAGTCCGCCCGTATCTTTAAGTGATGATTTCAGATCCAGCAGAGCACCTTGTGGAATAATGTAGTTTTCTCATATCTCTACCAAAACGATACATGATATGATGTCATAAATGTATGTTTTCGTCATATCGTTTATCATGCGCTAGATAACAGGATAACGGAGCAAATTATTCAGGCATTCCTGTGTCATATCACTCCACATTAGAACCATTCGTCGAAGATAAGTTTTTTTAGTAACGCTATTTATTCTCTTTGGTCGGATAACGCCTGCGTGTTTTTAGAGACTTGTTTTTATTTTATTTCACCCATCACTGTGGGTGCCTTGGTCCCTTTAAATAAAGTTGCTAAACTGGTGATCGCCTTTGGTGGTCGGAAAGCAAGTGTCGTACTGCAAACATGTTGTGTGGCATCTACATGTACAGTAGTTCCGGGAATATCCAATTCCCAACCGTCATAGTTGTGTGTAGTCGGTCATAGTCGATTTCTATAGCTACCGAACTGTCGACCTGCCTCTCTCGACGCTCTCTGTTTATGGTTTATTTGGCAGCTATAACATTTGGTGGAGTTTGTTTGATTGTTCGTGTTAACTAATGTCGGATCATGGTTTTGTGCAAAGGGATATTCTCATCATATATATGCTAGTCAAGTGTTAGACAGCTACTCTGGACGGCAGTGCATACGGTAGACCAATAAAAGAGAACTGGTTGTTGAGTGGGGGAGAAGTTCCATAAGTGGGTAGTCAGTAGATTACTAAACTGCGTAGTTCATATGTACCAAAGCAATTTGCAGTTAATCTCTTGCTTCCTTCTTCACTCCTCTCTAATTGTTGGACTCCATTATACAGTCACGAGCCGTGGACATGTGACGAGCCGTGGACCAATCAGGCAGCCATCAAGGCTTGACGACCGTAACTCTTTGACCATATACACAGGGCCAGGAATATACGTCACTAATTTAACCTCTAATCCGTCGCTTCAGACGTTCGGGGCCAGGAACCGATGAAATCTTTAAACCGTCGCTTCATACGTTCAGTAATTACGTCACTAATGAAATCTCTAAACCGTAGCTTCAGACGTTCAGGGCCAGGAACCTACGTCACTAATGTAACATCTAAACCGTCGCTTCAGACGTTCAGGGCCAGAAACCTACGTCACCGATGTAATCTTTAAACCGCCGCTTCATACGTTCAGTAACTACATCACTAATGTAATCTCTAAACCGTCGCTTCAGACGTTCAGGGCCATGAACCTACGTCACTAATGTATTCTCTAAACCGCCGCTTCAGACGTTCAGAGTATGGAACCTAGTCAAACTACATGGAACGTACATTGTATTTATATATGCAATCAACGCGGTGTTCCCAAACGTTTGCTGTCTCCGCTGAAAAACTCGAAATGTAAACAATCGCTACAAAGGTGCAGTATATGCCCTTGTAACGACTGTCATGTCATATTAGTATTGCCATGAAGCTGGATACATGCTAATACTAATGGTGGAATAGTTATCTTACACATTCCTTCATCCCCAACTAAAGTATCGCATTTCCTAGTTTCACTGATCAGTAAAATTCGTTAAGTTTGTTGTCACGGTATGGTAACTATGCACGCGTTTAGGAAATGACGTCATGAAGTGGGGCGACCGTTGGTGCATGTCACCCAAGTATCATTGCGAATTGTGATGCGGGAAACGACATTTCCCTCGACTGATAGAGATTGTCGCTACCAAGCGTATCTAAGGGCTCCGACCAATGAAATGCACGCATTTAAGCGGAAGTAGTTGCAATTATACGTATATATAGGGCCTGAATTACCAAGAACACTGATGCAAATGTACCCTTGGGATCAGAAACTAAGTCACTAATGTAATATCTAAACCGTCGATTCATACTTTCGGATTTATGTGCTATCTGGAACTCATGCATGTGCAAAGCAATATATGTTTTGCAGGAGTTATTGGACATACGAGCGAAAATGATGATATGCAATTTACGAACATCTATTGAATGGTTGAGGTGTGTTTGATGTTCAAAACCGGGGCACCATTGATACATATTTTCATTGTAAATTTCAGTTATAAATATGAGATTTTAGTTCCTTGACTGGACAATACCGACGCGGCTATCAACGAATGTAGATAGTCTGGCTATTATGTCTTTCCCAGTATAAACCAGATCGCTTATAAAATAGTAAACATATCCTCATGCAAATAGGATAATATCGGACGTAAATACTCACATACATGTAGGTTCATATCGCACGGATTTTATTCTGAAATAAGCCTATAATGAGTGTATACCATTGTTCTGTTGATTTGCGCGGGCCGCAGTGAAACAAATTATAGTCGTCTCGGTTAAAATAGGTAGATTAAATAATCCAAATATGAAAATATATTGTCCCATATCTGACTGTTTTGAAAAGCGTGTTTACGTCCATATAGAACGTATATTGTGGTTCAATAATGCAAATTATCGGCGATTTCGCTCATTAAATTACGCCCGTTATGTGCTTATTTTCATGAGAACAGGATTAACTATCTATCTTGGTGAATATCATTGTTTGAATCTTAGTAAGCGGAGACCGAGAGCTACTTGTTAATACAGAATTCTAAGTACACACATCTGCCGAAGTCTTACATAGAGTTCGAACGTGGACTCTTTTGTACAACATTACTTTAGCACGAGCACTCATTATCATTTCGCCACGATTAACAATGCTGCTCCTGCATATCTCTGAATCGTTGTATAATTGGTGAGTCTATAGATAACCATTCGTGTTCTCCATCTCTGGAAGAAGTTCACCAAATGCCACATGAAACACGATATATACACGATATATACACGCACGCTCGTCCAATATCACAACTGAACACAGTATAAACAGTGGGATGAAATAGTATCCCTCCATCGTGTGTGATATTTTGATTTGTATGCGGTTGTGCTTAGGTACTACATATGTGACCCGCCATATCAAATCCAGTCGGAAGTCGGGATTTGTTTACCCTGTGCCAATGCATTCTCTTATGTATGCGAGTCGACCATAGGTCGCCTCGCACATATAAGAGAATGCATTGGCCTAACAATTTTTTATCATGTTTTTTAAATAAATGTTTCTTACAATTTTTAGGACATAAACTAAAAAAAACATCCATTACCCTGCAGGGAGCCCACATATATATAGAAGCACATAGAAGAGTGTCGTCTGCTCATGTTTGTCTGGGGCTCTGTATGGGTGAAATTATAAAATTGTTAAAGAATACAAGAACAAATTATTAAAATTGTAAAAAATTGTTAGGCCAATGCATTCTCTTATATATGCGAGGCGACCTATGGTCGACTCGCATATATGAGAATGCATTGGCACAGGGTAACAAAAATCCCGACTTCCGACTGGATTTGATATGGCGGGTCACATTATATGGTGCACACCCGATTGCGAGAGTGCATACACGTCCCACGGGGTCTCAGCATTGTATTTGAAGATGCATTTTTTTCGCACAGAGACATCATATACAGGTAGCTTATGTGGACCATGCGAAATATATCAATGGATAATGGTCACTTGAAATAATATCCATGGTGATAATCTGAACAGAAGCATGTGTACCTGTGGTACATATATGTCTTTTTATAACACCATTGTATGAATATTCAGTCAGGTTTTTTTTAAACAAACACATAACGGGCTTATTTTAATGAGCGAAATAAGCTCATATTGACATTAATTAACCTCAATATACGCTCTATGTGGACCTAAACGAAATAAGCGCAAGTTGGCATTATTTTATCTACATATTAAATTATGTTCATTGACACGACCTACCAGGTGCACGCTCATTAGAATGTGTTTTATTGCGGCCATGGGCGTAGCCAGCTAGGGTTCGATGGGTTCGGACGAACCCGCCCTTGAAAACAGAGGTGCCCTCGTCGCCTGACTTCCAGGGTTCGACGAGTCATTGGCTCGGGAAACTTCGGGGGTTCGTTTAATAAGTTAATGCATGAACCCCCGAAGTTGACCGAGCCAACGAACCGTCGAACCCTGGAAGTCAGGCGACGAGGGCACTTAAGCAGTCGGCAAAAGCATGATCGGTCTAAACTAGATTATTTCACATTAAATTGAGGTCCACATCCACATATATACGCCGGGGCAAAAATTTGATTTTAATGTTAATCAAATCAATATAGTCACATGGCATGTCGGCATATGACGTTGGTAGTCTAAAGTGGACAGCATTGTGTTCAGTTTCAATTAAAGTGACGCTGTATGAATGTGTGCATGTCAAACTTGTTTTCACAGTCATTAGCAATTATGAACGAATATACAAACACTACATGTGCATGTATATATATGATACATTTGTGGGTGTCAAGTTGTGTTCCCGTGTGGCCACGTATAGTATAGTATATCGGGGACGATGCTTGCACTGCGAGGGTTCGAACACCGTTTCTGGACATGAAGTCCCCCAAAAAAACAAGTCCCACTCCTATCAACCAAAAAGGAGCACACTATTAGTTTGTGGGTGGGGTGTCAATTAAAACCTTGTTGTGTGGGACTGTATATGCCCAGTAACTTTTCGACAAAACCGATATAGCTCCAGGGTGAGAACAGCACGTTAGTCCGATGGTTCAATTACAGGCCGGGGTACAGCGCGCTAGTCCGAGCCACTCTCATGGTTCAATAGTCAAAGGGTTCAATGGTCCGAGGGTTCAATAGTCCGAGGGTTCAAGGGTACGATAATCCGAGGGTGTGACACTCCGAGGGTTCAATATCCCGAGTGTCCATTAGCGGGACGTGGTGACGGGGATTTGCGGGTCTTCCCCAACTTTGTTAAATATTCCAGTTGGCATGCAATAGGTCAGGGTTAAAGATTAACATGTACTTATAATAAGTCATAACAGTTTGTTCATGTATATTGTGTAGGAAAATAAATACGCAGGACATTCCAAGCTTTACATATCATGTTCTACATGCATATATATCTAACCATAATGGGCTATATGTAATGAGTGATTAACACTCGTTCAATTCCATATATTATATAACCCACTTCAGCCAATAAGATAACAATTTTGAGTGCAGGCCTATATATAAGTTCATAAAGATTATATCTGGGGATGGTTGGGTTTTATCATCGTTCTTTATTATATCCGAGTCGATACTTATACACGCGGTCACGGTTCCATACATGGAGAAAAACATTAGTGTATAAAACTTGATCATGTATGAAGACAAACACTGCGATGTAATACATTCTCACATAATCGGTAGATCAAATCCAAAACATTATTAGCTCTCTAATATACGTGCAAATATTACACAAATAATCATCAAATATGCTCCAGATTCGCGCTCGATGGGTTCAATTGTTTTCGGGGGGAGGCCTCTCGGACCCCTATCTGCGGGAAAGGGACACCCCCTCCTGCATCCTCCACACGCGACGCGGTCGGAGCTTTTCAACTCGGCCCTGTGCCCCTCAAGTTAATATTCGAACCCGCTTTAAAAAAATGCTGGCTATGCCCATAATTGCGGCCCGTGACATATATCGGAATAACGTGTCCACTGGACATATTTCAGAATCAAATAAGTGAAATGTGAGCCTATGTGAATCTTTAGGTCCTATATGAACCTATTTGCACGATGATATGTTGGAATAATCTGGAGTTTGGATGTTTCAAAATGCGGACTGGTGTTGAGTCCTTACTTACGAAAGTCTGTTCAACCAATGTTTACTGTTTTAAACTGACACTTTCGTATATTCAAGCCTGCAAATAGTGTGTCTGTCATTTGCAGAATGAGGTCCCCAGAGGGTTAATTTAGTGATGCTATCCCGCACAGCGGGCTAGAATCACCAAATTCACCCTCTGGATACCTCGTTCTGCTTAGGCATCATCTTCTGGGAAATATCTATAGTATCAAATTAACATTGGTTATAGTTACTTTTTCCCTTCTGGGAAGTTTCTATATCCCCTAATTTGCAGATAAAATTCATAATTGAGGTGCCCAATGGGTGAACATCACCAACTTCATCTGGGGAACTTCAATCTGATCCCACGTCTACCATAGCAGTTGATGGCCTAATCAGAATGAGGTCCACATAGGGTGAATTTAGTGATGCTAGTCCGCTATGCGGGATAGCGTCACTAAATTCACCCTCTGTGGACCTCATTCTGCAAATGACAGACACGCTATTTGCACACTTTCGTACATTAACCCTTTCCTTTCAAAATACATCCCATCAGTTATAAAAGTATACATTTGAATGGTATATCATTTACCTGGATGGATGTGCATTGAAAAGGAAATATAAGCAGACGACACCCGAAATGCAGACGAATTTATCATCACAAGTACAGACAGATGCCTATAGTCATTGATGGGAATGCACAGATGATTTCAGGAAACGGCCTATAATGTCGTTGTCAAACCTATTATCCGAACATGTCCTAATGCAACTATTCGTCAATAATCATTTAGTAAAGAAAGGGTAAGGGTTAATCTGGTCACGTGTCCGATGTACAGTCTTTATCAGCGACTCGGCCAGTTCTGCTTCGCTTCTAACCTCTTCCATGTGTAGAAACCATACCTGCCGGACTATTCCAATCACGCGAGAGATCATGTGTGTACTACCTCCAAGTACGTATGTTGACTGGAGACTCGCCTGTTAGGTGAACTGATTTGTGATATGTATTACTATTTAATGCATGATCAAGTTTGGTCAAATACATTCTGCCCCATTCACATCTATGCGTATACAGAACATGCATATATAACCCCAGTTGAGGATATGAACCCAGGAGACTAATTTATAAATCATGTGGTTTCTTTCGTAGCAGCTCGACCCGCACACATAATAACTACGATAATCGGTATCATTTGCAGTGTTAAATTTCCTTAATTGGGTAATCCAATTGTTTTGTATGAACAACGACCACAGATACCATGGCTATTGAGCCATATGCAGTGTAAACCACCTAATTTATTAACCCTTTACCCAACAATCCGGCGAAAACCGGCCAAATAAAGCTTCAACAGCCTAAAATATCTTCGGTCTGTCTCAATAGAACCATACAAATATGGATATCATTGGAACCGGCTCCTTGACCACATTGTGATAGTTACAGTCCTGCCCTGTGCCAATGCATTCTCTTATATATGCGAGTCGACCATAGGTCGCCTCGCATATATAAGAGAATGCATTGGCCTAAAAAAAATCTTTTTTTAACACTTTTTACCATTTTTTCTTACATTCTTTAACAATTTTATAAATTTTAATGTGTTAAGCCAATGCATTCTCTTATATATGCGAGGCGACCTATGGTCGACTCGCATATATAAGAGAATGCATTGGCACAGGGCCGTTCTGTTGGGTAAAGGGTTACACGATCATCCTAGTGAATATGACTGCTGGTGTGGTGAAGAGGGGACTATTTGGGCGTGCACGTATCTCTTCCAACAAATGGTCTCACTCCCGGTTGCATTGTATACGCGGTGTCCTTGTGTACATGTTGTATAATGGTGTCTGTCGGCAGTCGAATGAAATTTGCAATAGCGTTGAAATCAATTTTCGCAGCACCATTCCGTCTTGAATTATAAAGCGTGAGAACTCAGGTTGCATTACTTGCACACTACCATGATGGGTTTCTCTGGGGACACCCAAGACAGGAAGCATACTGAGCACAATCCAAACTGCAAGAACTCTTGATAACCATGTTATTCAGATCAGTAATTTCAATTGACCTAACTTAACCCTTTACCCAACAGAACGGCCCTGTGCCAATGCATTCTCTTATATATGCGAGTCGACCATAGGTCGCCTCGCATATATAAGAGAATGCATTGGCTTAACACATTAAAAATTATAAAATTGTTAAAGAATGTAAGAAAAAATGGTAAAAAAGATTTTTTTTAGGCCAATGCATTCTCTTATATATGCGAGGCGACCTATGGTCGACTCGCATATATAAGAGAATGCATTGGCACAGGGCATAACTGTAACTATCACAATGTGGTCAATGAGCCGGTTCCAATGATATCCATATTTGTATGGTTCTATTGAGACAGACCGAAGATATTTTAGGCTGTTGAAGCTTTATTTGGCCGGTTTTGGCCGGTTTGTTGGGTAAAGGGTTAATGTGTACAATTTACCCTATGTTCGTCATGGGGTGACCGACACCAGACGATCGAAACGCGCAGAATAGACCAAGGTCTTCATCATAGCTGTCACAAGCGTTGGCACACATTGAATGTGCATTATCCTTGTTACTTAATAGATTACCATTCATCGTTTGCCATTTACAAGTGCATCTTACCGATATTGATATAACGGTATAACAAATTATCGAACATCAATTATGTACTGTAAGTGGTGCAACTTTATAAAGAAAAGCATGTCGCTATTAAATAGCAATTGCCACACCCCTGGTCAAGTGGCCCTGCTAATATGCTATGATGCTGGTGGTCCTGCTGAATTGCTATGATTCGGGTATAGGGCAAACTGATGCCGTTACGAAAAAGTACCTTTATATTTTATAAAGTTGTCGTTTTCGCGGAGATTGGCTAATCCGAGCGATTTGAGAAAAAACAGTGTGTGTATGAAACATTCAAGAACATATTTTAAAATATATATATATAATAATGCCTGCGCTGGTGTTTCTAAAATATATATATATAATAATGCCTGCGCTGGTGTTTCTAAAATATATATATATAATAATGCCTGCGCTGGTGTTTCGAGAACGACGTGAATAACCATCTTTATTATAGTCGATTTTTAACGACTAAAATACAACCAGTATTAAAATTTAAAATTATTTCGTAATAAATATGTTTTTGAATGTTTGATACGCATAATGGCTTTTCCTGGATATGTTCAGATTATCGGAACACCGCGAAAAAGACAAATTAAAAAATATAACGGTACTTTTTGTTAACACCATCAGTTTGCCCTAACAGGATCATAGCAATTCAGCAGGACCCAACCGCACCATAGCACATTAGCAGGACCACTTGACCAGGGGTGTGCCAGTAATACTGTTACTGGATATAGGATATTTAGAGGATACTACTTGGTCTGTATGATATTAGGCCCGAGGTAATCTCATATCACGTCACAAACATCAATGCCTACACACTATTTAGCAGTGAGGTAGAGTTAACGCATGTCGCAAAACAATATTACTAGGATTTTTGATATCGTAAAATTATATTACTCGGATTGGTGATGTCGCAAAATGATATTACTCGGAGTTGTGATGTCGAACAATGATGTTACTCGGTTTGGCGATGTAGCAAAAAAATGATATTACTATGTTTAAGGGTTAAAGCGATATTCACCTAGTTTGATACAAGCATTTTTGGGCAAAACCCAAAATATCTAATACGATTCAGATTACGGAGAATATTGCCGCTTGATACCAAGTTCGGTTCACCGAATATTTTTTCTTAAGCTTCCCGTTGTAAGTTCTGGCCTCTCTGTGATTTTCGAATATTTGCAAATTACTGGTCTAGCTCTTTGAAATTTTTGTTGGAAGCATCCTCTTCCTTACTTTCCCATATGTAATGAATCTTAGTGTGCATGTTGACAGCAAGTCATTCTAAAATTAAATATATGTTTTTCTTTCCGAAACCCCGTCCATCAAACACACTTGTATGTAACCGGTCCCGAAATGGAACCACCGACATTTTTTTACCCCTGTGCCAATGCATTCTCTTATATATGCGAATCGGCCATATGCCGCCTCGCATATATAAGAGAATGCATTGGCCTAACAATTGTTTACAATTTTAATATTTTTTTCTTGTATTCTTCAACAATTTTATAATTTCACCCATACAGAGCCCCAGACAAACATGAGCAGACGACACTCTGATATATGCTTCTATAAATGTGTGGGGCTCCCTGCTGGATAATGGATGTTTTTTTATTTTATGTCCTAAAAATTGTAAGAAACATTTATTTTAAAAAAATGATAAAAAATTGTTAGGCCAATGCATTCTCTTATATATGCGAGGCGACCTATGGTCGACTCGCATATATAAGAGAATGCATTGGCACAGGGTAAAAAAAACACATTAGCCGATATCGTTGTCTGTTTATCTGCTATACTGCATGTGATACAATTTCGTGTCGTGGTCGAGGTTAATTCAATTTAATGACTGTGTCATGTTTACTACAAGGTTGTTGTTGTGTGCTGCCCTTTGGACAAAACAATTATATGAAAACTAACTAAAACAGGATCAGTTCGGGAGCCTCTATTCGGGGTCCGAGGGGCTGCGGCCCATTTGCACATCTTGATCTTTTAAACATTTTGATTAAAATAAAGACTGAAACAAACACACATTTAATTAAACTGTTTTTTGTTTTGTTTTTGATTCAATTTTTTAAAATCAAAATTAAAAAAAAACTAACGCCGTTATAACTTCCGCCGGGGGACCCCGAATCACCCCACGAAAGTTGGTTGAAATCGGTAAAGGGGTCTTGGAGAAACATTAGAAACAGGCAGGCAGAGATACATACAGACAAGACATACATACATGTACATACCCTATACCATATGTGACCCGCCATATCAAATCCAGTCGTAAGTCGGGTATGTTTTACCCTGTGCCAATGCATTCTCTTATATATGCGAGTCGACGATCTGCCGCCTCGCATATATAAGAGAATGCATTGGCCTAACAATTGTTTACAATTTTAATATTTTTTTCTTGTATTCTTCAACAATTTTATAATTTCACCCATACAGAGCCCCAGACAAACATGAGCAGACGACACTCTGATATATGCTTCTATAAATGTGTGGGGCTCCCTGCTGGATAATGGATGTTTTTTTTATTTTATGTCCTAAAAATTGTAAGAAACATTTATTTTAAAAAAATGATAAAAAATTGTTAGGCCAATGCATTCGCTTATATATGCGAGGCGACCTATGGTCGACTCGCATATATAAGAGAATGCATTGGCACAGGGTAAAAAAATCCCGATTTACGACTGGATTTGATATGGCGGGTCACATATGTATTATATATATAACAAATTAAGAACTTTATACCGTATTCCCACTCGATCACACCAGCAAAGTGTTCCATATCACTTTAATTTGGCAGTTTTAAGTTTATAGCCTATAACTTCATAGTTATTAGATTGCAGTATTGCTCCCCATTCCACCTCCCACAACCGGGTATCACCACTCTGCTGAACCAAAGCTGTTCCACCTGCTCCCATAAACAGATGAGATATGTCTGGCTCAGGTGAGTGCACAACAATAAATGCCGATAGACTATAAACATTCCTAAGATCAATACGGAATTCGAAGGCGAGAATAGATCTCGTTTCTAAGTGACTGCATAAACGCAGACTTGCCTTCTTCCCTGTTGGTAACAATACAACAAATGATTTGCATAGGCCTCAGTGTTAATAAATCACAGAAAATGTGCCCAACCTATTGCGTCACACTGCAGTTTTGACAAACGTCACACTACCCTTAAAAAGGAGAAAAAAATACATCGTCTGGAAACACGTTTGTGCATTTTTCGTGCACTTTTCATCCATATATCATTGACCATTCAGCTTCCAGGATTGTTTTATGCTGACCCTAGCTTGGGTGCCAGGGGAAATCACTCTACTAATTTGTATTTGGTGTATTATAACCTACATGTATACCGTTACGTGAGCGCAATAAAATGTGACGCATTTGGTTTGGTCACCTAGTGCGTCCTGCTGAATTGTTACGAGGATGATGTGTTGGTTGGATGCTATTTAGAAAAAGTACTGTTAATTTTTAAATAGTTGTCAATTTTGACATGTTCAAGGTGTTTCGCTGATCCGAGCGATGTGTGAAACAGCTCGCGCCTGTATGTAACACCGAAGAACACGTATATATATTTATTAAATCATGGTGTTTGCAAAACGACAGGGATAGCCTCTTTTATTACGGCCGTTTTGCAATAGCCAACACCACAACCATTAATAATATATTTTATAGCGTATATGTTTTTGAATGTTTCATACCAGTTCTATTTTTTTTCTTGATTCGATCAGATTAGCCACATGTCGCGAAAATGAAAACTTTCGGAAACTGACGGAAGTTTGTTCTTAACAGCATCATTTTGCTCCACCCAGAATCATAGCTATTCAGCTATTCAACTTACCGATTCATAGCATGTAGCAGGACCACTTAAAGATATATAATCCGAATTACCGCTCATAAATTACTATTTCTTTGGCTTTGACGGTAAACAATATATGATTAGATTCGAGGAACCCACCCATCAAAGATCACAGTCATTATATATAGATTTTTTTTAATTTGTTATTTTTAACCACCTGGAATATTTGGCGGCCTTGCATATATTCGACGTGACGACCGACATACTCTCGATATACCAAATTGCGTTGAATAAAATGTTGATATATAACATATTTTGGGAAATGTTGTACTATAGTAGACAGCGGTCAGCATTATTTGTTGGTAATTAATCGATTCTGATAACTGAAGCGTATTTTGAATCCGTTGGAATCTGATTATATGGGGCCATCGAATCGAATCGGATGGTGTACCGTTAACAAGTGTGTAAACGTAGGCTTGTCTTCTTCCGAACTCCGTCCTATATAGCGCATTGAAACGCGACCGCAACGACCGTAAGGATTTTGAATAAACAATAGTCATATTGTTATTGAAACTCTCGACAAATTGTCCTTAACGACGTTACACGCGGAACATACCCGCAACTAGTGTGTCTGTCGTTTTCAGAATGAGGTCCCCAGAGGGTGAATTTAGTGATGCTATCGCACACACTCAGAGGGCTAGAATCGCCAAATTCACTATATGTGGGCCACATTCTGCTAAGGCCTCATCTTATGGGAAGTATCTATAGTCTCAAATTGTTTTAGTTACTTTTTCCCTTCTGAGAAGTTTCTATATCCCCTAATTTGGAGAAGATAAAATGCATAATCGAGGCGACTAATGGGTGAACCTACTTCAACTGGGGACCTTCAATCTGATCCTATGTCTCATAGAACAGTTGAGGCCTATGTAGTATGAGGTTCCCTGAGGGTGAATTTGGTGACGCTAGCCCACCATGCGGGATAGCGTCACTAAATTCACCCTATGGGGACCTCATTCTGCAAATGACAGACACTATTTGCAAGCTCGATGCGGATTGTCGATAACGAAGAGTAAACTATGTTCTGGGTATCGCAGCTTATCAATTCATGAAGAGTAATTCGATAGCAAAACCAAATGGTTTGATAAACATTTACTTAGCTGTTAAATTCTATTGATCGCGAGTTTGCTGTGCTCTCGGGTCTATTTGGGGCATGTCGATATCCTCAAAATTAATAGCATATTTACCGTTTCGTCCGGAGATTCGATATCCTCAATATTAATAGCATATTTACCGTTTCGTCCCGAGATAGGTTTGATAAAATATGCCAATCAATCCAGCAAAATTATCCACGTACCGACGACCCCAGTGCCTCAGTCGATAAAGTGCAATAGCAGCCATTAGATAATTATATAAACCGTATTGGTAAACAGATGTGTGTGTCACGCTAAGTTTCCCCGTAACGGCTGCTTATTCACGCCCATCGGGTGTACACTGGTGGGGACATTTTAGATCGCCGTGTGTCGCCGAATGCGCCGTGTGTCTGTGGAGCTTTTATAAATAGATAATTGGTTTTTCCTTTTTCCGGTTGTGACAATTCGCAGTAGGTCCCTGTTTGTGGAGTTCTATTTGCGGAGGTCCCCGAATTCGCGGAGTTCGCCTAAAATGGTCGAAATATGTGGATTTTAATGAGGGAACGGTGCGTATAAATGTCAATTGATACGTATTTTAAACATATAACGACACGATCATCATAATAGTGGTTTGTTCTATCAATCATATCATGATCATGATCATCATAATACGGAACAAGTCTTGCGACTTTTCATCCCAATAACATTATTTGCAATGCCTGTTTACAAATATATGTATCGTCATTCGATATTTACTTGTTAATTTACTTTAGTAAAAAGGGAAATATTATTCAACCAACTGATAGATAGCCTGTTGTGACAATTTACAGTAGGTCCTTGTTTGCGGAGGTCTATTTGCGGAGTTCCCCGAATTCGCGGAGATCCCCTAAAATGGTCGAAATATGTTGATTTTAATGAGGGAACGGGTGCCTATATGTCAATTGATACGTATTTTAAACAAATAACGACACGATCATGATAATAGTGGTTTGTTCTATCAATCATATCAAATTCGCTGTATTGATAGTTGCAGTATGTAACTATTATGACCGCATTAATTGCTTTCAATGTTTAGATATCAACAATGGCTGGACCACTGTTGAAGATTTTATGGCGGGAACACAATGACTCCTATTTTTGATCCACATTTAGAGACTTCTGATGTGGTGAATTAGAAACCTGCAGTAATAAGCCGTAGTTTTTATATTTTACATTATTTTTTTTATCGTTTATATTTATGCGTAATAATATAATCTTGAGGGCGTTACCATTTCTGATTATGGTTTTCTTGTAATTACCTGGATGCGTGGTTTCGGTTACACTGGTGTAAATAGGGTTCGGAGTTACATCTAGCGGACGCGGGAGAGAATAAAATAGACACTGGGCCCTGATTGGTCAATAGCATTGTGTGATTTGTTTGGGTAAAAAGTTTCCCCAAAATGTCAATTTTTTAGATTTAAAGAGAATTTTGGACCCAAAATTTATATTGCCAACAGTATACGCTAAAACCTTAGCACTGATGCCTATGGAAAACATTTACACCAGTGTAACCTTTCTATTCGCAATTTAGCACCCTAGCACTGAGGCCTATGGAAAACATTTACACCAGTGTAACCTTTCTATTCGCAATTTAGCACCCTAGCACTGAGGCCTATGGAAAACATTTACACCAGTGTAACCTTTCTATTCGCAATTTAGCACCCTAGCACTGAGGCCTATGGAAAACATTTACACCAGTGTAACCTTTCTATTCGCAATTTAGCACCCTAGCACTGAGGCCTATGGAAAACATTTACACCAGTGTAACATTTCTATTCGCAATTTAGCACCCTAGCACTGAGGCCTATGGAAAACATTTACACCAGTGTAACATTTCTATTCGCAATTTAGCACCCTAGCACTGAGGCCTATGGAAAACATTTACACCAGTGTAACCTTTCTATTCGCAATTTAGCACCCTAGCACTGAGGCCTATGGAAAACATTTACACCAGTGTAACCTTTCTATTCGCAATTTAGCACACTAGCACTGAGGCCTATGGAAAACATTTACACCAGTGTAACCTTTCTATTCGCAATTTAGAGATGTTTCGCAAAACTTACGTTAGTAAGTCGCCAATTATATTTCTGATTCACAATAAGTAGCTGCTCGAATTTGACAATCTTCAGAGACACAAATCAAAATGATATAGCTATAAATGATATATATAGCTAACACATGTGGTAACAATTTCAGTAACTCGATGCTACACTAAAAACAAAAACAAAAATCCATATAAAGGTACTGGCAAACTAGTGACTCCACTCTACACATACTTTAATTTTCCTATGTAAAACAATATCATGCATAAGAGAAGTGATCATTGTAAATATATGTGCTAATTGCTTTTTCCCCTCTGTTCTCACCCAACTGTAATCCATCAGTTCTATAATCTTCTCATCATGCTCTATATCTCTTCATCTTATTTAATCATTCCACTTCTCACTGACCACTATATGTAATATGTTCTTTTCTGAGGAGATGTATCTATATAAGCATCTGATGCTTGTTGTCAAATCCTCTTCCTCCCTTATCGTGATCTATTCATACATGTGTCATGTTTTATAATTATTTATACCACGCTCGCCTATCTTACTATATAAATAAAGCCATCTGTTTAATTTTACATTTAATCAACACTGTTGATTAAACGTGCCTACTGTTGATTAAACTTCGCAGAGTGGATTAAACTTTCTCCATACAATTTGAACGGGAAAGTGTTTATCCATCGCATGTAAGGATCGTGGCATGAACTTCGCAGAGTGGATTAAACTTTCTCCATACAATTTGAACGGAAAAGTGTTTATCCATCGCATTGTAAAGATCGTGGCAAAAACATAAAAAATTGTGGTGTGTCATACAGCCATCACTTGTATAGCTATGACAACTACAGTAATGCCCTAAATAATCGACTCCTTAACCACAGCAGAATTATGGGTAATTGTTCAGGATTTAGCCAGAAATATGGATTATTGCCATTCATCTGAAAGCTCTCGTTGAGTGCTTTCTGATGAATGGCAACAAGCCATATTTCCGAATAAATCCTGAAAAATAACCATAATTCAGATGTGGTTAAGGAGTCGATTATTTAGGGCATTACTGTATGCTCAATTGATCGATTGAATAGAAGAGTAGTTTACACAGTAACTGGTCATCAACCAACCGCAAATGCCTCCTCGGACCAGCTGTTAACTGGACCATTTATTTGGGTCTAAACCAGGTTTAAACTCGGCGTTTGAAACTATTGACGACGAATCGGACATACGACTCGCTTTAACCAAAAGCTTTTTTACTACAATAATCATTGATAAGTAGCTCACTTGAGGGCACGGATGGCCTTCTCCGTGGGTATGCGGTTAAAATAGTCCCACCCGTTAAATCTGCCATAAACTGAAAGAATATTAAAATATAGACATATTTTGTTCTTATACCACTCGTAAATATCGCGTAAATTGTATGTTATTGTCAAGTTCGTACGCTAAGTTATGTAAAAAAGCTAGGTCCTGCAGGGTTCTGTATCATTTTTGGCTTTTGTTTACATAAAAAGCGGACGAACATGACAATACCATGCTATTTACGTGATATTTATGATTGGTATAAGAACAAAATATATCAATAGTTTAATATTATTTCTGTTTATGGCAGTTTTAACGGATGTGACTACATGTATTTTAACAGCAATACCCATCACGAATTCCATTTAAAGCATATGGCTGTTTTTTAAAACTTATTATCAAACATTTCCACATATGATTATGACTATCTATTCGTCCGCATGACGTCTGCTTATATTACCTGATCACACCAAGATGAATAATAGATAATTATAATATTATAATTTGATAATTTAATTGGAAAACCGAATTAGTAAAGAAACTGACACAGAAATGCATTCCAACTACACTCTTAAAAATATAGCTACTATATAGTACCTATATAGGTACTATCCTTGCCACTGGGTTAGTGCCTAACTTTAGGTACTATATAGTACCTATATGATATAGCTACTATAAAGTACCTAATTATGTGTTATATAGTACCTAGTTAGATACTATATAGTAGCTATACAGCTACTATATAGTACCTATTAAAAGTATATACTATTTAGCACCTAAGTTAGGTATTATATAGTACCTAAGTATGTACTATATACGACCTTCATACGCACTATATAGTACCTAACTATATTTGGCAACAGAATCTTCCTTACATTGCGAAGCCGGCTAAGTCGAGCAAAGTTAAACGCCAACGGAGTCGGTTGTCTCGGTGGAACATGGCGAAGCGTCCATCTTTATTGTCTTCTCTTCTTAGATTCCTGCGTTTACGTTTCACAACACCTCTAATTCGGTAGATCCAGAGTAATTCATACAACGATTAGTCGATGATAATGAATTATAACAATGGCGTCTTGAAAATAAATTCCTCGTGGTCTGCGAATGCGCCCTCTGGCGTGAGCGTCTCTCAAATAACAGGGGGGGGGGGGGGTAATTTGGTTTATCCTGAATGCGATATAGTGGTTCCACGATAGGCACTAAAGGCGGTATAGCTACTATATCACACCAATAACCTATAGGTGTTACACATATAGGTACTATAGTTACAATAGCTACTATATAGTAGCTATACGGACTCAGATTTGTGTGAGTGTAGCGTATTGTTATTCGTGGTATACTGCTCATCGATCCTGATCTCATCTGTATATTTATGGCAGATATATTTGGCAGAGTTTGAACCCATTAAAGAAGAACGAGGTCAAACAAGAAGTTTCTCTTCTCATCCCAAGATAAAGGACGATTTTATTGTTTGACTAATTAAATTGTACTTTCCGTACATTCAGATGTATTATTCTCACCAAGGAAGTGTCACATAAATATTGATTACATTTCTATTAGTTTTAAAAATAGTTGGTAAACTAACCATACCCTGTATATATACGACGAATTAAAGGTAGCGCTTGTCTTCAGAAAGGGTGTATTAACCTGTTTCTACATTGTATACCAATTACTCATTGATGGGGAGTTATCCCTTAGTAAACTTTCAGATAGTAAGTTCAAGAACATTTCCCTCCGATGAATATGAATCCTTCTGCACTTGAATTGTCAGTCGGCTGCTTATTTTTCATGAAAACCCCTCCATATGAATAATAGACCAATCCAATGTATACTTTTATAACTGAGTGGGAGAATCGATTTAGTATAGAACGGGTTAAATCATGTAATTGTGATACACACATTGATTTATTACTTCAAACATATTCCTTTTTGGTAGAAATTATTTTTCTCTATTTTTTCACAACTGAGTTCCTCATGTTTAATAACAACAAAACATATCTTAGTTTGCATGTATCACGAAAGGCGGACAACGTCCAACATCAGTCGAAAAACGATAATACCAGAGTCAACCCTATAGTCCATGGTATCTTTATCACGAGGCCTTTGTGTGAAAATAGTGTTCAGTGTCCCTTTACAAAACAAGAGGGTTGCCATCCGGTCACTGGCGCAAAATTGGTGAGGTCACTAAGAATCGGACGGCTGGTTCAATTTGTGCACGCGTCAGTGAAATGTGCGAAATTCGACAACAACTGTATGGCCGGTTCGTCACCTCCAGTTAAAACATCCGAGTTTAAACATGGTTTAAACCTCCATTAACGGTCCAGTCATACCGGGACTCAGTAGGCGCGTGTGGCCGTTCAATGCATGGCTGGCGTATTCGGTGAGATGAACATGCAATCAAACTTCATAGTTACCAGGCGGAACACAAGCAGGTCGTTAGAATGTTTATTATCACGCCCTCAATTAAAGTGATATGAAACACTCCGATAGGATGATCAAATAGAAATGGAGAATAATCTTGTTATTTTTACAAAACTTATATCTAAATTGACAACACACACCGTCATTCTTATATAATAATTGAATGCAGTGACTGCCGATGGCGGAATCGTTTTCGTTAGTTTATCACTGATAGAAGCGTCCAGATTCGAGTAGTAACTATTTACAATTTAGCATAGTTCAGATAATGTTTTCTATGGATTGGTACGATCGATTTTCTTGAGATTGTCGGTGATGTTAGTAGAATTCTACATTCCTCCAGTTGGCATAGCACCTGAATACTAACTTATCAGTTTCATTCACCCGAACAAGTACATAATGTCTTTGACATGCCTATAACAACCCTCGTGTGAGAGTGAATCAATTTGGACACTGTCACGTTGTAGACACGCTGTCAATCGACACTATATACAGCCCCATTCAAGTAAACTGCGGTCCAGAACAGGTTATAAAATGCAAACATATGATAAACATTTACCAAAAACTTATCCCCGCATACTTCGCAAGTGTTAGTGCTTCTCGCTTATATATTTACAATCAATATATGCTCGTCGTAATTATCGATTTTCGATGTCGGTCGAACACGGCGGTCCGCATGAGGCATCTACATGTACGAGTGTATAAATGTGTGAAAATGTGTTAAATGAGTTTTCTAACACTCAGGTGCCAATACATTTAGCTGAAATCCACATCTAAACCCACTCAACCCTTGCCCCACCCCTTGACAATACCGCCAAATATAGTGACCATATCCCATTGACCACCCACCCCATCCACGATATTACCATATATGTATAAATCTGTCGAGTTAGCCTGCCCCCCCCTTTTACTAACAATGTAACGCATGCGCAACCCTCTACTGTACTGACAATTGTGTAATAATTGTGTCTCAATTATGTCTGTTATATTTGTCGATTTGAGTGAAATTAAAACTATTTATCTATATACTTATACTAAAACTACCGCGTAAGTATCACTGTAGTTGTGAAAGTACACCATTTGTGTTGGCAATAACTACTTTATTGTCTGAGACGATCATCGATGGTAACATGTCTACATGTTGGATCAAACTGTGTTCATTGGAAAGAAGTTACATGTACATTAAAACCACGTGCTTTGAAACCACTGATATATACATATCCACCGATATAGACTTATCCACAGATATAGCTATATCCGGTTGTAGGGGTTATGTTCTGGCTGGATCATGTTTAAACCGAATATGAAGTTTGCGTATATAAGAGAATGCATGGCACAGGCTTTTCATAAAATTTCAGGGAGCTCCACTCATTGAAGGGTTAACTTAACCGGGAAACCGCCGACCCCCGAAAAGCAACTGTCGAAATTCCCGAGATACACGATGTTACCTCCCTTTGAGAGGATCAGAAATCAGCACACGTCGGGATTCGAACCAGTTTCGCCACCACTGGACGGCTTATGGTAGCCTAATGCACCATGCACCTTACCAAATGAGCCACCATGGGCATCGCTGGATATTGTGAACGATAAAAACGTAGTGCCCTCGAATAAATGGCTCCTCTAGGACTTCCTATTTGGCTATTTGCTATTTGCGAGTTACCAGACGATCTCTCAGACGTATTAGCATTACTAAGCCGCTGATCTGAATTAATGATGTCAGCCGAATGAGATCGGTACACTAAGCCACCGACTACACCTTAAAATAGACACTCTCCCGACAGCCAATAGAAGTCGAAGCATACTTTTTTGTTAGAGTGTGACGCTCACCAAACACGACGCAGTGTACTCTTGACATGAATACTTACAGTACGCAAAGAGTGTGCGATAAGCAAGACACTCAACGCCGCGGGGACCAATCTAAGCCCATTGTGGATCACCAGGATTCGAGCTAATTTTTTTCAAGGTGATCTTACGTGGAGCTGATTAATATGTATCAACAGAAATCATGGAGACTGACCCGGGCTCACCGAGAATCGCGGTAAACCACTGAGAATCGCCGTGAACCACTGCGAATAACTGCGAATCACCGAGAATCACCGAGAATCACCGAGAATCACTGAGAATCACTGAGAATCACTGAGAATCACTGAGAATCACTGAGAATCACTGAGAATCACTGAGAATCACTGAGAATCACAGAGAATCACTGCGAATCACTACGAACCAATGAGAATCACCGAGAATCACCGTGAACCACCGAGAATTACAGCGATTCACAATATCACCGCGAATCACTGAGAATCACCGCGAATAACTGAGAATCACCGATAATCACTGAGAATCACCGCGAATAACCGAGAATCACCGCGAACCACTGAGAATCGCCGCAAAACGCCAATAACTACTTATAATATTTTACGCCATTTAGATTTATTTTATAACAATATTAACTACCCACCACCACGTTGATTACACCATATCAATCACTCAAGCTTTATGTGTTGAGTGAATCACTGGAAATCAATCCTAAAAAAATCGCCACTGTATTGTGTTTTGCTTATCGCACACTATTTCCGTTTTGTACTCCGATTTTGCAGGCATGCATGATCCCAATGGAAAAGTAGTCAAGATATTATGTAATTGGCATGATAGTATTGCAATCAGTGTAAACAATATATTATTCTCAAGAACTACCTCATATAAGACATAATATAAAGACATAAACAATTCAACATTAGAGAACAGGATTTGGCAGTAAGCCAAGGGCTTATAGGTGGCCATTTCCTTGGTATATTATATTGCATCATGATTTGATTGCTTCTCAATGACGAAATTGCCTGCTCGACAAGCACCCGCAAGCTATCCCGTGGCCAATTCACGCTACTGCCCAGCGGCGATAACCACGCCTGCCATAAATTGCCAGACTGAATTATAGCAGGTTAGACATCACACGCCGATATGTCTGACCACAAGGAACGAAGTGTTTCAAATTTGGTGGTTTTACCACCAGAATTAAATGGATTTTTCTTCAATTCGACTTGTACTTCATTGAAATCGCGACAACAAGAATACAAGTACTTTAGTGAAGGCTACATACATTCAGTTTCAATATGTATTTGCGACGACAAGCTCTTTATTAGGGCAAATTACCACCGAAGCATGATGAAAAATGAACCTGCACATGGCGTCGATTTTGAGATAAATTGTTCGATAATTTCGGATATTCACTGTTCTTGTCAAGCTGGATATGTAACACATAATAAATATTCAATGTTATTATGATATATCTCTTCACAATAGACACACGATCTATCAATTTATCGATGGTGTACCATACAATTTCCCTATTTCGATAAAAATTCGAGGACTTGTATGTTTTCAGCCGTTGTAGTCAGTGTTTTTTTTGTACTTTTTCGAAGATGGACCATACTGGTATCAAAAAGTGTTCCATGTCATAATTGATTGTTTTTTTCCCTGGATAACTGATTGTTTTTTTCTGGTTAATGATACATATTCTAATAGATGGGCACTATTGGATCCTATACTGGACTTATGAACGTGAACGTATTGATCATATATGGAGATGGTTTTGTCATCGACCGCCTTCAACCACTTTGACTAAACTATCTATATATACGTACGTAGCAGCCCACCATCCTTCGCGATACACCAAAGCATCTGATATTTGTTTTTTTCTTTATTAACTCCTTAGTCACTGATTTAGAATTTGAAAATACCACGCCTATACAGAAAGTGGGGGTAATGCCATAGACATGGGTTCAAATACATACGGCATATATTGCTATATAGTGTTTATATATGTCCTAGAATAATATAGGGACTGTTTGCCGTGTGTATGGAGCCTCTGTGTGTTGTAACTTGTAATAATTTTCCCCACAATGACGTAGAGCAGACCACCCTATTACCAAGAATGACGTTATGAAACAATATATGTACAATATATAATAATCCTTTTGTTTCAGACAAAAATAACGCCCTTATCCCTGCCACGTGGGTGTGTATGGGCTATGTAAAAAACATGACTTATATATCTAAGTAATTAATAAAGACATTTAAATTAAAAAAATAAATAATGTTATAATAACAATTAATAATCTTCATAATTGGCACATTACGCGTATAGAACAAACATGTTTCAGTATATTGAGAAATTATTTTTCATATCACAGTTCCCTAATATTCCGTTGGTCTGTCATAATGTTTGTGTATGTAAGTCCACGTATAAATGCCTTGAATACCATTTATTCACAAAATATACCAATAAATGCTGTATAATGTACCAAATCTAACCATCACAAATCCGAAAGCTATCTGTAAGAGGCGCCCTAATCAGCCTGTATTAGTCGACAACAGGTGAATTTAACAGGTGCTGTCATATACTTTGGCCATTTTAGTGTCCCTCTTTCCCCAACAAATCATCCCTTGGAGATTATAACACTATGTGGTCCATTATCTCAAATGTGTACATAGTTTGATTTGATAGTTTTAACTAATAAGCTTATCTAGCACTTCTTAATCCCCTCATCATATTTCCATTTGTCACCTCTCTGGCTCAGCGTGACATTTCCAACTTCATAATTTACTAATCCAAAAATCCCATAGGGCGAAGCTTTCGCATTCTGTTACTGTTATATTATTATATTGTTTCAACTTACATGAAACCAATACTCTTTTATACAAAACAAAACCAAAGCGACATAGAGTAAGCCGGTAAAATGAGTCTTTTTGTCTAACCGCCTGTTCGCAGAAGCGACCATTGCTCCAGGCTGTATAACGCAATTATCTCATTGGCTCACACAGCTAATTGCGGTAGGGTCAATTGATGTATGTCCGCCCCTCCCCCACAATCACATATCTGGCATACATGAGTATACGAGAGCACAATTTTGTTTAGGCTTATGGTTAACGTCTTACAGTTCATAACCGTATTATGTCTGTTATCGTTTGATATCGTCGGTGAACTTTTGTAGGGCGATGAATATGACGGCATTTTTGGTATATGATATATTAACATATCTAGTATTGCCATTCCCCATAGTATTGTACAGTACACAGGAAGGTCGTGAAACTATTGAGCCCTTGGGGAATTTAACATTCTTTATTTCCAAAATTTTAGCTAGATTCCAGAACATATACATCGGGCCTCTCGAATGGAATGTAGATTATATGTGGAGTCAACTGCAATAAACTGCTTTCGCACTAGAACAGTGTTGATGTTCTGGAGTGTTTTACTGTGGGTACAATTTTTAACAAGACCGAATTTTACAGAAAAAGCCGAAAAATTTAAACTTGTTAAATAACCAAATTACTATCTTATCTGGTTAATCAAATTACTGAAATTCTAGAAGGAATACTAATGGATCGATTGTGAAGACAGTTTTTTTTTATTAACCCTGTCTATACTAAACCACCATTGTAGTAGTTATTCCATGGGAAATATTCAGATTATAAGTTCAAAAAACGACCATGAACTTATTATCTGAACATTCCCTCAGTACATTGGACTCCTTCTGCACTTTTATTTATCTGTCATCTTCTTTTATCACCTTAAACGGTCATGGCTCATTCGAGCTTCTATTTGTCGTCAACGTAATTTGGACAGATGTACACGATATGTTGACAAATACATGAAATATTGATATACCGGTTCGTATGCTGTGAAAAATACTTTCCATGGTAACATCCATTTTTGATGTTTCGCACAAAAGTGAAACAAACGCTATTTATGTCTACCATATCAGGAATAAACTGACACGGAACGATCTTTTATGTTCCATGCAATGCACATGGCTGTTCTTTGTCATGCTGTCATGTCTTCTTGTGTGGTCTTCACATAGCCAGTGTCTTGAAAATGAGATTTCTCGTCGCTTTCGGTGGAAAACAAACTATCTATGAGGGACCTGTTTAGCTGAGCTGTTTGTCTCCAACAAACTTATTAAACGTCGATAACCTTGGCGTGGTCCGTCATATGGACTATGGTTCCTTTCGAGTAAAAACAGTGGATGAGATATGGGGGTGGCTCAAAACCATGCCCCTAAATTGTCGACTGATCAAGATCAAGACAATTTCATATACAGTAATAAGGATGATACCACTTAACACTTTCATGACTGGAGCTTCCTGAGTTTTTTCGATAACCCTGTGCCAATACATTCTCTTATATATGCGAGTCTCCTTTAGTGATCCTAGCATATATAAGATAATACATTGGCCTAACAATATTTACCTTGACCTTGTAATCCAGTGCATTCTCTTATATATGCGACATATATGCAGAAAGAAAATTCACTGACACAGGATCTTAATGCTGCACCAGCGCAGCTCCCGTCATGAAAGGGTTAAAGAACACTGATTACACAGTAAACCCATCAACGTTCGATGCAGCTGAGTGTCAAATTTTAATGTGTATTTTGGAAATTATTAATTTTCCAATCAATTAGCGACATGCAGAAGGTTAAAAGACAATCTGGATAATTAACTCCCAACCTATGAGTCTAAACGTTATTTTATCAGGGGGGATTTACTTGTTAATGTGTTTATTTCCATAAAATTAGGTAAGTTATTTAAAAGCAACAGTTATATCTTGGGAACTAAAATAAGTGAATCATGCATCCATACTTCATCTGCATCATGTTCAGTGGTCACTTGAAATAAACCATGCTAACATATTTTCATACACGAGTGGGGCTTTTGTCCATAAACTAGTTCGCATAACTGTGAGTTATGATAAAGTGACCGACATTGGTTAAAAACATATTATGTTCGGTTGCGTGAAACTGGTAAGTTAGTACACAGGCGCTATGCCAACTGTGGGAATGTAGCATTCTACTAACATCGCAGAAAATCTCAAGTAAATCGACCATACCACTCCAGAGAAAACATCGTCTGAACTACGCATAATTGTAAATATTTACATCTCGATTCGGGACGTAACAATCGGTGATAAACGAACTCAAATGATTTCGCCATCGAGAGTCACTGCATTTAATTAATATATAATAATGACGGTGTGTGCTGGAAATTTGGATAAATATTCGTAAAAATAACTACTTCGAGCAAGATTATTCTCCATTTCTATTTGATCACCCTACCGGAGTGTTTCACACCACGACGTAAAACCTAATCGGCTATATTGAAGTTGAAATGCAACGGGTTTTAGGGTAGGGCGGCTTGCACGAAAGCACAATTTGTTAAAAAGCCATAGGATAAAGCAATACACTTTTTAATTGTGACAGGTATACAAACGTGTCGCTCACAGTGCTGGTCTTATTTTCATGCTGACCTCTTTGAGTGAGTAGCTATAACCTCTGAAATGTAACCAGTTGATTCCGTCCGCATAACTCTCGTGGGCTCCTGCTAGATATAAGCCATTCAGATTTGCCGCATGACAATTATCATACCACCAACATCCACGATGTTTCCCTGTGCAATTTGTAGGTGTGTGGTCCCGATCTTTTGTGCTGAACTCGTGTCCATTTGCACGCTCGAGAGCATCACCTGAATAAGAACCAAGTCTGTTAATGTTAGTATGAATCGTACTAGTCCAAGTCTTCTCGTACTAAAACCAGCTAGGATATTTTGATGCCGAGATGCTGGCATTTAGTCCGAGTTCGCGGCCTATGCATTCCTATGACACGACTTAAGCGTTAGTGACCCGCTCAAATAAAACCACAATTATATGAAATAAAATATCGCAATTGCGACAATAAACGGATATTTTCCGCAGAAGACATGCTATTTGATCTGAAACCCACATCAGTTGTGAATTGAAAGCGATAATTTAATGTGAAAAGAGACATTTACCGCAGGGTTTACATATTTTTAAAAGTATGCGAACTCCGTTGACCTCGCGAACTGCGTTCGGCATTTTCCGGTGAAAATATTCCGTAGATTTTTGATCAACCACGCACGATGAATTCTCCATTATAATCGTAATTATACGTGTCAATAAATAAATAAATACATAGATTAAGTAAATATTGAAGATATATATGTAATACATTAAACAAATTACGGGAATTACAGCCATCTCACAGTTTAAAACAGTGTAAACACAACGAGCATTAGAATAATATGGGGTCTGCCATTTTGTTTGTACAGAAATTCGTCTCGGCCAAAACAAACTCCGGACTATGCCGCAGTTCTTCGTAACACTTCGGCTCCAGTTAAAACGTAAACAAAATATAAAAACAGCGATGTCGGTGACAATCAACCGGAATATTCTATGCGTAATTTAACATGAAAGTTAGATTATTATACACCATTATGACCACGATATGTCACTCTTTCCGATGTACATGTATATAGCATCATGTATTGATTTATTAGGTAAATCGAGTAAAATACACCACAAATTCCCGCCACAGATCCTGGGCGTAAGTCGTGTCTATAGGAATGCATAGGCCGCGAACTCGGACTAAATGCCAGCATCTCGGCATCATAATATCTTAGCTGGTTTTAGTACGAGAAGACTTGGACTAGAATCGTACATGACACTTAGAGGAGCAACCGCACATGATGTGCCTTTTATCGGCGACATAACCCAACGAATTATTTGTGTAACATCATGCAGTGTTCCAAGTGGAGACGACATGACGACAAGATTTGTCGTGGATATAATTGTGCAATCATGCCTGGATTCTGGCCGGCAAATCCAAAATTACGTAAATTACGTCAGAAACCGTGTCATGGCGTCTTCGTTGGTTTTTGTTAAGCTAACCAACGAAATTGGCCGAAACTAATAGGCATCAATCACATGGGAATTATTCGTAAGATTTGGAGATCTCCAGACAGTTGCTAACCGCAAGTCACGTGACAATTTCTCCAAAATCCATACCCGCGATCTTTGAAAAATCATTGATGGATATAGAAAAAATATATGACGTCATTCACCTGCGCCTATAAGGTATAAACAACCACGCGCTTGTGGTTGTTATAATGCTGCTTGTGCTCAGTGGTGCTTGTGATAGGAAGTGTCGTATTTTGAGCATTAACCCTTTACCCAACAGAACGGCCCTGTGCCAATGCATTCTCTTATATATGCGAGTCGACCATAGGTCGCCTCGCATATATAAGAGAATGCATTGGCTTAACACATTAAAAATTATAAAATTGTTAAAGAATGTAAGAAAAAATGGTAAAAACTGTTAAAAAAAAGATTTTTTTTACGCCAATGCATTCTCTTATATATGCGAGGCGATCTATGGTCGACTCGCATATATAAGAGAATGCATTGGCACAAGGCATAACTGTAACCATCACAATGTGGTCAATGAGCCGGTTCCAATGATATCCATATTTGTATGGTTTTATTGAGACAGACCCAAGATAATTTAGGCTGTTGCAGCTTTATTTGGCCGTTTTTGGCCGGTTTGTTGGGTAAAGGGTTAAAGGCCCACTTAGTTTCCCCCCCAGATCACATTATATAAAATATATGCCATATAATATACCATTTGAAAGAGGAAACTCCAAATCTTTGTATTTTCAACTTATTCGATGTAATGAACTGTGAACATGTTGCTGTTGTTGAGATATCGACGTCTGTTCTGAGTTGAAGTTTCTACACAAAGTCTATTATTTTCAATGGAAGGGGAATAACTTTATGTATTTAGATATAGAGTTATCCCCCATCCATTGAAAATAAACTATAGTTTGAATTATGTTGCATTCTGGGAGCCATAACGGGGGAAATCTTCTGAGACACAGACGTTCCAAATGGTGATACCATATATTATGGCATAGATTGTTATTAAAACCGTATATGAAACTAAATAATCGGTGACTCGAAATGGATATATAACATTTAAGGATGGTTATTTCAGTTTATTGGGAAGGGGGCGTATGGGTAATCTCGGTGTGTTTGTGGCTGAGTTGCATTGTCCTTTCTTGTGTAATCACAATAGGATATAATTAATTAATATGCGGTGGAAATACACCACGACGTTACATTAATTGTGCAGAAGATTGATGAGAATTACGTGTGCGTGGTTTCTTTGAGAAAGCGACAAGACGTGGCAATATATACCGAATTTTCAAACACGACTTTTATTTTGAACTCTATCTTGATGTATTTAACGACCATAACCGAACACTGTTTTGAAATTCCTGCCTGGTAATCATAAGTTATCAATAGAAACGGGACGGTGGAACAATACCGACACGATGACCGCACGTGTGCGTTATGCAATACAAGGGTAATTGGAGTTGACTTTGAATACCTTCTTGTGTGTAAAAAAAAATGACCAACGCCTGGTGCAGATGGTTATCGATGTTAACTGGTCGATGTCCTAAAATAATATTGATGAGCGAATTGCTTGCTATCAATGGCTATAATGTAACACATCTCCGCGAGCTGTGCGAATGTATTAAGCTAGTAATTCGAGAAATGATCGAATATTTCAGCCAGCCTACATGTGGAGAAAGCAATATTATAACGTGTACAAGAAGAGTGCCCATAACGCATACACATAGCTATACTTAATATATATTTATAATTATGCATACTAAAATATTGACATACGTGTTAAGGTGTTATACAATGTATATATATATGCGCTGGCTTACAAGGTCAAGGTAAATATCGTTAGGCCAAGGTAATCTGTTATATAAGCGAGGCTCATTATATAGGAAACTGGCATATATAATAGAATACATTGGCACATGGTTTTCGCAAAATTTCAGGAAGCCCCATACATGACAGGGTTAACTATTATTATCTCCGTACATGTACCTGTGTTATATAGGTTTATTATAAATAAACTGATTGATTGTCCACTGGTGTATCATACACATAGCTAGCGTAAACAGATTTCGCCATTGTACGATGGTTGGTCGTTCCTTTTGTACAGGAAAGTACCTGCCCATTAATTAATCAACTGGTTAGAATAGCATACCTGCGTTTCCGGAATATCCACCCACACGCAGGCGGTAGCTCTGCGTCAACGAAGCAACTCGGAACACGTTATATTCAGCATATGCTTTGACGTTCTGAAAGTCCTCCATATCAACTCGCAGTGTGTATTCTTTCTTGTTTGATACCAGATACAGGAACTCGTTTCCTTCAATTAATACATTTTGCATACATCGTGGCGATAAAAATAATAGAACAATCACTGGAATTATGAACAAACCATTAAAAAAACAAATATTTTGTCTTTTATATAGCATGATCTCAATTACAAATTCATATACAAGAGTACCAGATAGCCTGTCTAGAGTTTTTGTTAATGCCTGTTGATGTGCGTAAGTAAATGTGATCGCGCGAAGGAGCGTATGTTTGAATGTATGTGTCGGATGAATGTTCTATGTTGTATCCAACATGTATAAGAATTATTTCTGAATGTAAAAGCATCTGACAATATTTCAATAATAAACAATTTAAAAAACAAAACAAACCCCATTCAAATTTCTTCATTCCGTATTAATCTGACAATGTTGTCTTTAAAGACCATACCATTGCTGTTGCCATTGATTCCCAGTCGAATGGACATGGTTCGTTAGCCATGTTTAACCATCATCATGTTGGCTTTGAAATTCGAAGTGCTGGGTACATAGTAAATGCAACCAACACTTCGAACTTCCAAACCAACATTAGGATGATAGATCCGCTTGTATTTATCGATTGAAAGATTGCAAGATACACAAATTTATGTGTAACATGCATAACATATATAAAGGCTCCACCCTACTTTCACATCGCGGGGAAAAGAAAATAGAGATGATACCCTGCAAATATGAAACCTGTGTAATGATCTCCGCTCAGAAATGTTCCGAGCCATATGTCTCGTATTACAATCATTATTTCCATGCATGTCCACTTCTGGAGAGAGGATTGATCGAAACTTAAGTATAAACGCGGCTTTTGTTTATTCGAAACGATACATTTTCTTGTTTGTTTAAACATATTGTATTCGCCATATATTCATATAAATACAAACCACGGGGGCTCATCCGGTACTCGAAAATGCCGCTTTACCGATAAATGCTACGCCGCTCAATCGAGATGCTACGTTTCACTTCAGATTTTCAAAGTTCGTTTTCACCAATTATAGTTGACAGCAGAGAAAATAAGGTAAGGTTTTTGTAAGCTAACGACAACATACATGTATATACGAGCCCAGACTCCACGACGCCATCGCCATTTGATTTGATCAACGCATGCGTATTGGTTGGATCATATATATATAGTTCTTCGCCATATAGATGCATACATTGGGCAACGAGATTGAAGAAGGAGTGCGAGCCACTTATAGTCTACTTCTCTCCCGATCACCAAACACTACAGTGAAAACAATGGACATGACATTAAACAATTATACATTGTATATATGGTACATGTATTTACGTGATAATGGTATACCTTGTTGTTGTTGTTGTTGTTGTTGTTGTTGTTAGTCTCTCCCTACTTGTTCGAAATTATTATTCTTTACGGGGTTCAATGTATGCCCAACGATAAAAACGCCATTTTGTTTAGATTAATTCAATCATTCATAGCTAAAACAAACTGTTTTCAACAACCTTGGTAAAATCAAGAAGGAAAAGACAGAATAGTGTATGTCTTATTACTGACTATCATCGTCTTCTGAAATACCGAGTGTGTATTACCGACGAAACACAAGTAACTCACACACTCTGCGTATATTCCATATCCATTGCTAATAATTTCTGCTACTTGTTTTTAATTTTAATGTATTTGTTTCAAATGTAACATGAGCAAGGATCCATGTACGTTGTAACAATGTGTGCCTCAAATCCATACATGTATGTATTATGTATAAAATAAACCACTTTCTCGAATTGTCTTTTTTATAATATCTTTCATAGGATATATAGGATAATATTTTATTTCACAATACATTAATACATTATAATATAAGTCAATTTGTATACGTATTGTGTGGAGTGCCGTGGCCTATGATGGCCGTCTACCCGGCACCACTGACTGACATAATGCAATCAATAATCCTTACAAGAGAGCTTCATATCCGACTGCTGGAAAATAGCTAACGTGACAAGTCTTTACAAAAAGGGCAAAAACTATCGCCCAGTTAGTCTAACGTGTATCCTTTGTAAAATCATGGAGTCATTCGTAAGAGACGCAATTCTAAACCATATGGAAGAGCATGGATTGTTCACGGAATGTCAACATGGTTTCCGACGAAAACGCTCTTGCCAAACACTACTGATTAGCTATTTAGAACACTTAACAGATGAACTAGATCAGGGAAATCCAGTAGATGTTATTTACTTAGACTTTCGGAAGGCATTTGATACCGTCCCACATGAGCGGTTCATCAGAAAATTATCATCTTATGGGGTGTGTAGCAAAATTCTAAATTGGACCAAAACTTTCCTCACAGGAAGGAGCCAGCGTGTGAACGTAAATTCTTCTTATTCGGATTGGATGGCGCAATCACCAGTGGAGTACCCCAGGGAATTGTTCTCGGACCTGTGTTCTCCGTATTTTTAAATGATATCCCACGGTCTTCTCCATCATGCAGCTGTCAGATATTTGCTGACGACACAAAGATAATAGGAAATCCACTGGAAACGAACGTTCAAGAACATATAAATTCAAGAAGCCAATGGTCCCTAGATTGGCAGCTCCGTTTTAACTCCACGAAAATTCACGTACTCCATTTCGGTCATAACAATCCTCAAACAACATATCATATGGCCGACACTACGGAACATCCGGCTATCATTCCATCAATAGAAGCGAGGGATCTTGGAATACGTATAGACAATAAACTAAATTTCCATGTACATGTGGAGTCGGTGGTATCGACAGCAAATTATGTCATAGGTGTAATAAACAGAACTTTCACTGATATTGACTCATATACTTTAGTGCACTAATACAAAGCCATGGTTCGTCCGGTGATAGAATGTTGTCATAACGTCTGGAATCCACACCGCGAGCTTTAGAAAACATACAGCGAAGAGTGACTAGACTGATTCCCTGGTTGCGGAAGTATCAATATAGTGATCGATTGATGATACTAAATTTATATTCGCTCAAATACAGAAGGATGCGAGGAGATTTGATAGAAGTTTACAAAATACTGAAAGGCTTCTATAACATCAACCCATATTCACTATTCAGAAAAGCAGATTATCAGCAAACACGGGGTCATTCCTGGAAACTTCAAAAGTTGCAAAGTACACGAGACGTTCGAAAGTACTTCTTTTCAAGGAGAGTAATTTCCATCTGGAATAATCTACCAGAAGAAATAGTCTCCACAGAAAACATGATGACTTTCAAACAACTGTTAGATATTCACTTTTCAGACATCAAGTTTTAAAGTGATCTGGACTAAGTATTGTGGTTTCTAAGCATACATGCTTACAACGCTTGGAACTAAGAGTCGGTCAGACTCGTTCCGTGATTTATTTTTGATTTGATTTGAATAATGGCTACATAAAGAATTTAAATATTTCACTATAATTTTCAGATTAGATTAATATTTAAATTGGATTTAGATATAGATATGGATTCCAGCGAATAAACAAATATGTTTAGTTGTGTGGATAGAAATGGATATGAATGAATATGCAATGGTCAATTTTCTCAATAACAAGTTTTGGAGTATGTTTTGGCTGCATTTACTAAGGGGAATTAATAAAACTTTGCTCACACATTATATGAAGTCTGCTCAACAGTCGTTTAGAACAATAATCATCTGTTCTTTAAAAAATCGCCAGTTTGTGAACAAATCCAAGCGCACTAACTTATGAATAATTCAATTAAATGTATTATTTGTTTATAACTGTCACAGATGAATTCCCTTAGTATATACAGCCATGCAATGGACGAGATTTTGCAGGAAAAAATCATTAGCATGAACACTACTGACATTCGGATATAGCTTACTAATATAACGTCATGTATACGAACCTAACCATGAACACTACTGACATTCGGATATAGCTTACTAATATAACGTCATGTATACGAACCTAACCATGAACACTACTGACATTCGGATATAGCTTACTAATATAACGTCATGTATACGAACCTAAACATGAACACTACTGACATTCGGATATAGCTTACTAATATAACGTCATGTATACGAACCTAACCATGAACAATACTGACATTCGGATATAGCTTACTAATATAATGTCATGTATACGAACCTAACCATGAACACTACTGACATTCGGATATAGCTTACTAATATAACGTCATGTATACGAACCTAACCATGAACACTACTGACATTCGGATATAGCTTACTAATATAATGTCATGTATACGAACCTAACCATGAACACTACTGACATTCGGATATAGCTTACTAATATAATGTCATATATACGAACCTAACCATGAACACTACTGACATTCGGATATAGCTTACTAATATAATGTCATGTATACGAACCTAACCATGAACACTACTGACATTCGGATATAGCTTACTAATATAACGTCATGTATACGAACCTAACCATGAACACTACTGACATTCGGATATAGCTTACTAATATAATGTCATGTATACGAACCTAACCATGAACACTACTGACATTCGGATATAGCTTACTAATATAACGTCATGTATACGAACCTAACCATGAACACTACTGACATTCGGATATAGCTTACTAATATAACGTCATGTATACGAACCTAACCAGAAATTTGTGCAGAGATCGCCGAACCCATATTTATAGTCTGTCCACTTCCGGTAAAAATCAACGTTGTCATCAACTCGTCTCTGGAACACCTAGTCGTTGGAAAATTTATGATCAATGAAATAAAGATATGTATGCACCCATGGTGTCAGAAAAATTCTCGTTTTACCCACCCAATATGACCCATACCGATCTTGAACATTCCATATTGTATTTGTGTGTTTTGTCAGAATTTTTGTTTTGTGTTCAACATTTATGCATTTAAATTTGTCTAATGTGCACCACCATCTTTTTCCTGGGGAGAGGAGCTCCACCTAAGTTGCTATAACTTGTGCTCCAATCCCCATTCGTTCATCCTACATTAGACTCAATGTGAAATTTGTTTGAAATGTATATATGGGATGATCAATAAACAACCCAATATGATAATCAATCTCATAGCCTGTCACCCCCTCCCGCGGTACGCAGGATGCAGGTGATTGTCAGGTGGTGCGCCGGATTCAGACCCCAAGTTAGGCCGCGTCTTAGTAGCATAGTGAATTTATTCGTACTCACTATTGTGTCAATTGTTGCATATATCAAATTTATGGAAGCAGGGCTCAGTACTTGAGATGTCCATTAACTCATATAAAACTTGAAAGTTGGTCCCGATTTTCGCCCAAGTCGGAGTTCGAACCCGCGTCACTATTTATACAGAACTGATCTACCATTTATTAGAACAGCATATTGAACTTCCTCCGAAATTATATATGTGACCATACGATTACTTGTACTTGTGTATACTCAGATTATGACAATAAAATATGTTTAACCCTTTCAGTGCCAAGTCCGATTTTTGTATCAACCCATATACCCTGTGCCAATGCATTCTCTTATATATGCGAGTCGACCATAGGTCGCCTCTCATATAGAAGAGAATGCATTGGCCTAACAATTTTTCATCATTTGTTATTAATTTTTAGAATTGTTTATAATTTTAATTATTTTTTTCTTATATTCTTTAACAGACTTATTTTGTAGGTTTAGTGCCAGGGAATATTGCGTTTTTCATGGGCTTCAACATTATTACTATGAATACGTGGTGATAATTTTGAGTTATAACATGCCCCTAAGGTTATAACCAGTTTGTATTTAAATTCTCTATAGCATGCTTAAGCATACCCAAAAACAAAACAAAATTTGTTTAATTTTTTAATTTCTTTTAGGGCCGATTTTACAGACCGTATATTAGGGCCGATGAGATCGGCCCATGGCACTGACATGGTTAATCTAAATTAAAATATAAAGCTTATATATTCCTGGTAAGTTGAACATTGTTTTATAAATGTTTGAATAATCTTGTCCAAAATTTTATGGGGAATCTCAAAGGTTTACCATCCAACCACCAGACTCCAGAGTTTGGTCGCAGTAGACTCGCATTTTTGTAGTGTTGCCATACGGATAGACAGTTTGTATGCCACTTGTATTTATGCCACGATCTAGTAGATCGTAACAGTCTATTCCCGGGAACTCCCTGGGAACTCCCGTCGTCGGCGGCTGCACTGTGGTACTAGAACATGTTGCCGGCGGCTGCTCTGTGGTATTAGAACATGTTGCCGGCGGCTGCCGTGTGGTACTAGCAACATGAGTTATTAATTGCAAACGAGCGTCCGCCGAGGTTAAACCTGAAACGGGTGTCGATATATACAGGGGAATATATACGTTCGCGAATATAAATCTATATACAATCAAGTAGTTTGGCTCAGATTAAAGCTTTGCAATTGGAAGTTTGCTCTCAAAAACACATCTAATAATATTCGCTTTTGAATTGTTCCCGGTATCGAAATATGTCGATAAATACTTGATCTACATTTCCACGAGCATTTAAGTCATAACAAGTACAACTTTTGACACGATGTTTCATCATGTTTGGATCCCAAACAAAAACAGACATTTGCACGGTGTGCAACAGAAAAGAGCATTATAGTCTATATTCCTGCTATGGTTTGTTTTACTTCTGTGCGAACATTTGAAAACAGCTGGAAAATGGCTGTGACCATGAACAGTATTTTTCAGAGCATATGGAGCCAGTATATCAATAAGTCGTGTATTTTTCAATCTATCTTATATCTCCTGTGAGATCCCTGAATCCATATAATATTACCTTTATCCGACCTGGTGTGCACCTTATCATAAATCACGATCGAAACGACCACAATACCAATAAAAAACAATCCACACAGAAACCCTAACAGCACCACATTCCTCCTCCTCATCTTCCGTATTGGAGTAATGGTCAATACATCATTCCACCCCATTTCGTTTATTGTGAATGTTATCTACAACCGGCGGCACAGTCCCAAAACCCTTGGTCAAATGATGCGTCATTACATGGAAAACTTTGAGCACATAAGCTGATTTCGTTTGCAGCTTAGGAGTATTAGTTGAAACAAAGATGTGCACGACGCAGTTTCAGTATACTCGATGTTACAAAAGTTAATTCAGCTATGTACAAGCCTGTATCAAAGATAGGAGACTGTCACGCCCATTTTGTTTTTGGTACGCGATCTTCAGGCTATTTTTAGCCGATATTCAGGATTGATACCCCTTCTTAAATTAATGGCATTCAGGATTAAAATAAAATGTGATATTTGATGACTAGAATGGAATGGGTCTTCTAGCATATTAGCTGTTTAATGTCTAGTTATGTTAATCGGGTGCTAGTTTGCCAGTGCAGTATGTTATTATGGAGGTCCGCTATACCGAAAGTCCGCTAATTCGAAGATCTGTTATTTCGAATGTCCGCAATTCCGAAGTCCGTATTGTACGCAATTGACAATTATGTGATTTTAATTGGCCTGTGGCAGTCATTCTGCGTTATTGTCCAAGAGAGTCCGTATTGTACGGAATTGACAATTCCGTGATATTGATTAGCCTGTATACATGGCAATTTGTATTACACACAAGTGACTGGTTTTACGGGAGATACCCGAACATGCATTTGAGTAATTTTGTCTCGAATCCAAATGCAGAAGCAATTAATAAACTGCTATAAAGAGAAATATGGGCTTATGATCATGATATTCATATGTGTTTTTTTCTCCCTCCCATCGGGTTATTATCAAACATTTTAACAGACTCTCGATGAATTCCTTGTACTCAACAAATGTTATTGGCAAATTGAAGGTTAAATTGAAATCGTCGTAAAGTTGCTTAATTTAGGTGATCATTGATTGTTCTTACTTTACTATCATTGTCATGCATGCTATGATTGCTGTCGTATTAAAACAAAATAACGTACCTTCGGGATAACGAACATTCGGAATAACGGACCCTCGCCATAACTTGCAGTTGTTGTCGTTTCGAAGGCCTGCTATTCGGAAAGTTTTTATTTTTTTCCAATATTTTTAGGTGAAAATATATTCCGCCGATAGTACCTTGCAGTATTTTAATATCTATCATGCGTAATATATAGGCGATTTACAAATCTTTCCAGTCACATGGATTGTGTGCGTAAAGTGCACTTTCGGAACAGAGGAACATAGCGGACCTTTGGAATAGCGGACCTTCGGAGTAATGACCCATCCCCTAGTTTGTCTATCACAGGCATTCGCATACCAACTGCGTCGCAACCGATCAGGGACGCGTTGACAGGGGTTGGAGGTTGGGGGGGGAGCACTTCGGTTAGCGCTAATTTCAGTGAATATTGAGATTCAAGAAAATATTGAACACAAATATCGTTGAACAAAAGACCATGCCAGTGTGGATTGGCCTATTCGTGAGCCTCACGTATGTAGGATAATGCACTGGCTTACAAGGTCAATGTAAATATTGTTAGGCCAATGTATTATCTTATATATGTAAGGCTTCCTATGCATTGGAGACTCGCATGCATAGAAGAATGCATTGGCACAGGGTTTCCGTAAACTATCAGGAAGCTGCAGTCATGGAAGGGTAGATGAGCGAACTCTGGTGCCTTCCATGAATGGTATTAGCCCCTCGTTGAACAGCGAGTGAGTTTCTTTGACTTAGACCACGACCCAGTGCTTATGGGAGGATGATGGTTAGTGCACCTATTTTTTTTACAGCCATCTGAGATATCTATAATTCAGATCTGAAAGATAGTTTTCAATACTAAAATCGTGCTTATAATAATGCGATGTGGTCTACCTTTTTCCATCATTAATACTTCACTCGCATACACATTTACTGTCAAGGTTCTAATAACGTCTTAGCATACTGCATACTTGTTGTATCTATTAGCTGGTTATATCCATATATGTGACCCATCGGCATCGTGAGACAGGTCCATAATATATTGAATCCAGGGATGGCTATCCAATCCGTGTGCATACTACAATAAATGTGCTCATACATAATTCAATTTTATAGTTGTGCGTCCCATGAAATAAGATTGGTCCAGTTGAGCGTTCTACTTTTAATATCGACGCTCAGTGGGTGTAGTACGCCTGTTGCCCCATGCACCATGACATTTGGAAATAATTCAATTGAGGCAATATGGCATTGACTGCTAAAGGTACAGTACGCGTTTATGGTCTAAACGCATGACAAATACATGACATTTGACCCTTGACGAACCAGTATATTATATTTATCCACCGCTCACTACCTCTATTGCCTAGATAAAGCCTGCATAATAAACGCTATATATACGCGTATTACGTAAATGTAGCTTTATTAGGTCAACGTAGCTTCATTAGGTCACTACTGCTTTCGTGACGTAATTACATATGCGCAGGTAGCTAGGGATGTCAACTGACCTAAATGACGTCATTGTGATTTTGGGACGTATCTATCGTCCATAATTCACCGTAATTGATACAAAATTCGTAAACGGATATGTTCTAAAATATATATAAACCATTAGTACAAGGCCAGCTTAGAATAACTATAAAAAAAACCCAACGAACTATTTCGCTCTAAGCTTCACCCCGGTTTTTTGCACGTCATGAATGCTAATTAGTTTGCTTGACCTAATACATGTTAGGGCGTCATCGAAGTAACGAATATAAAAATTAGGAAACTGACACATATTCTTCACAAAAGGCAAGTTTTGTGCGATGGATAAATAAAATATGTAGCTAATGTTGTCGCTTAAAGTGTTTATTTCCGTGAGGGGAATTAGAGCATCTATTGGACTCGGCAGAGCCTCGCCCAATAGATTCTCAAATACCCCTCACGGACATAAAAAGTTTAAGCGACGACAATATCCACATATTATATATACTCTAGTTCTGGTAAAGTAGTATTAACCCTTTACCCAACAAAACGGCCAAAACCGGCCAAATAAAGCTTCAACAGCCTAAAATATCTTCGGTCTGTCTCAATAGAACCATACAAATATGGATATCATTGGAACCGGCTCCTTGACCACATTGTGATAGTTACAGTAATGCCCTGTGCCAATGCATTCTCTTATATATGCGAGTCGACCATAGGTCGCCTCGCATATATAAGAGAATGCATTGGCCTAAAAAAACTTTTTACCATTTTGTCTTACATTCTTTAACAATTTTATAATTTTTAATGTGGTCGACTCGCATATATAAGAGAATGCATTGGCACAGGGCCGTTCTGTTGGGTAAAGGGTTAAACGTTTATGATCTAAATGCATGAAAAATGCATGACAAGTTATTCGGTATGTGACAGTGTAGTATACAATGTGGTCCTGGTAAAGTAGAAGTAAACGTTTATGGTCTAAACGCACGACATGAGACCCGCGATGAACCAGTATAGTATACACTGTAGTCATGTAGTATTAATCGTTTATGGTCTAAATGCATGACATGAGACCCACTATGAACCAGTATAGTGTACACTGTAGTCATGTAGTATTAATCGTTTATGGTCTAAATGCATGACATGAGACCCACTATGAACCAGTATAGTATACACTGTAGTCATGTAGTATTAATCGTTTATGGTCTAAATGCATGACATGAGACCCACTATATATAAACCAGTATAGTATACACTGTAGTCATATAGTATTAATCGTTTATGGTCTAAATGCATGATATGAGACCCACTATGAACCAGTATAGTGTACACTGTAGTCATGTAGTATTAATCGTGTATGGTCTAAATGCATGACATGAGACCCACTATGAACCAGTATAGTGTACACTATGGTCCCGATAAAGTAGTAGTAAACGTTCGGCTTTATGTGCGTGTAACTAATGTAAGGAAATAAAAGTATGTCCCAAAGCCACAGGGTAACGTGATGCACATTTAAAGACACGGTTGGCATTGGCGGTGGATATCCTGTGAAAATATCTCCACCCGTCAAAAACTGCCACAAACAGAAAGAACATCAAAATGTAGATAGACCTGGTCCGTATACAAATAAGAAATATCGCATAAACAGTATGTTATGGTCATTTGTTTGACCATTGCTATGTAAACAAAGGCATAAAAAGTTACTTTTCTGGTGTTTGTTTATATTATGATGGTAAACATAAAGAGCGTTCTTTGTTGTTGAATACCTGATATGGAACTAATAAAGAGCGTTTATGCCATTTGTGTGTGATTAGCCAGCAGCATTGTGTTGTCTTCTGTAACACAATCAGGCTCTTGCTTAGGTAAAATATAGTAAATCTTTATGATAACATGCTGTTTACGCGATGGTCATGGTATATATGAACGGAACTGTATGCGTTTTAATGTTTTTCTGTTTACGGTGTTTGGAACAAATATGAATATTTTCAACAATTAAGGCCGCACGTGCCTTTAATCATGGTAGGTAATCATAATAAACCAATATATATGGTATGCGAGATATTGTACATTGTGTGTAATTGTGAGTTAGCGGTGGCAAAATATCGTACCGACAGGCAAATTTCTAGGTTTTAATAATTCTCAGAAATTCCATGTGATTGTCTAAATAGTTTGTATACAAATACATGACAAAAGAACGTTGAACAAGTAAACCAACTTTAATACTATTAAAATATATTACCGTTATACAATAAATATTCATTGACGAGTAGTTCCCTTAGGAAATGTTCACAGATAATAAGTTCAATAAACGTTTTTTGAACTTATTATCTGAACAGTTCCAACTAATGAATGCGAATCATTCTGTGTTTGTCTCGTCTGTTTTTCTGTGTGTCATCGGATTATATTACACAAACACCCCTCCAAATGAATAATATACCGTTCGAACGTATACATTTGTAACTGAATGGGAGAATACATTCAATATAGAAAAGGTTAATTGAAAACACATCCATATCCAGCACATCTTTATTTTTAATATAATACATCATTTTACATGTATAAACTAATAAGGAGGGAGATACATATAGTAGTATCCGTTTTAATGTGGCGATTGCCGTGTGTTTTATATCGCTCATTTCAGTGAATAATTGAGATGCAATAAAATATCAAACAAACAATAAAGACAAGCCAGTGCGATTGTGCCTGTGCTGAAACGTATCATCGCGGAAATACGTACATTATCGGCCTATAAAGAGAAACAGGTACATACTGTAATCATTAGATTCTGAAATGAGCAGAAAATGTATTCTTCCCCGTTATTTCGTTTTATGGTGCGGGTCATAGTGAAAACACCCGTTAAGAGCGTACATCTGAAAAATCGTGAGTTGGCTTATGTGTGTCATTGTTCGCACATTATCTGCTCAGAATCGCCTCATTATCAGTCGATAATGTGACTAAAATGATCTAATTTTGAGCACATTATCGACTCAAAATAGGCCAATCCTAAGAAGATTATCTACATAAAACAAGTTCTATTGTGAAGTCAATGTAAATATTGTTAGGCCAATGTATTTTCGTATATAAGTAGGGCTCTCAATGGTAGACTCGCACAGATAAGAGAATACATAGGCTGTGTTTGCATATACTGTGCTGGTTTTCGGAAGAACAGGCTGGGTTACCATACACAAACTATTTATTAACCGTCCCATGATGGGAGCTGGGCTGGCCGAACATTAAAGACACTATGCCAATGCATTCTCTTATATATGCGAGACTACCATAGATCTCCTCGCATATATAAGAGAATGCATTGGCCTAACAATTTGTTATCATTTTCTATCAATTTTTCTTACATTCTTTAACAAATTTTTACATACACCCGTCAATGTTGCCATCTCGACATGCATAACACACACGAGCCGCTCAAATAGTTGGTCTTATTTTCATGCTGACTTTCTTGAGTGAATAGTGTAAACCTCTGAATGATTTCCATATGATTCCGTTCGCATAGATCTCGTGTGGTCCATTCAGATAATCGCCATTCAAATGTGACGCATGGCAGCCAGAAAACCACCAAGCTCCCCTATATGTGACAGCACAATTACCAGCGGAGATATCATTGTCACGATCTTTCGTGCTGAACATGCGTCCATTGGCAAGGGCACGCCTACTCAGATCATCCCCTGAAACAGAACCAAGCTTTGAAAGATGTAGTTAAATAAATGAAAATAAATTGAAATTGAGTAAGAAGCTAAACAAAACAAAGTGCAGAAAGGGGCCGCCGCAGGCGTTACGAACCCAACCATGAATGCGTTTACCGAGTTGAAGTTGAATATATAGTGTGGGTGATGATTCCGATTTAGTTACGATGTTGACGTGGATAAGTGATGCTGATGAGAGGACTTTCGAAAACATTTCAACAGTTGGAAATGTCACGTCGACACGACATATAATGAATGGAACTGTAACACCATATAGACATATGAGTATACATTTTTTATTTTGTTGAAATTTTCGAAATATCATTTGATTCAGTGCTATTCTTCGCATAAAATAGTCATTATCGCTAGCCTGTATTCGTATAAGCAGAATACGGACTCCTTTTATAATTGCGCGAAATAGACTCATATTGGTAATAGTTGAAAACTCAAATACTCTCTATAGGGTCCTCAACTCATGGTTATTAAAACAGACTATTTCAATATGAAATTTTTACAAGAACATTACGGAAAATATCACGAATAAACCAAATCACGACTTACCGGATTACTCTCTTTATAATGTGTTCCATTGCCGCCCGTGCCATTCAACGGAATAATGGGTATATGTCCACTAGGGGCTTATTTCAGAATCAAATAAGTTTAAATATGAATTTATGTGAATATTTAGGTCCAGTATGAACCTATTTGCAAGATATGTTGCTCACTAGGGCCAATTTTAGTTACCTCGACCAAAATAATCTCAGTCACCATGACTACGACCATTGCGTTGTGAACATGTACGTCTGTTTATTATATCTATATATTAGCAATAGAACCATACAAATATGGATATCATTGGAACCGGCTCCTTGACCACATTGTGATAGTTACAGTAATGCCCTGTGCCAATGCATTCTCTTATATATGCGAGTCGACCATAGGTCGCCTCGCATATATAAGAGAATGCATTGGCCTAAAAAAACTTTTTACCATTTTGTCTTACATTCTTTAACAATTTTATAATTTTTAATGTGGTCGACTCGCATATATAAGAGAATGCATTGGCACAGGGCCGTTCTGTTGGGTAAAGGGTTAAACGTTTATGATCTAAATGCATGAAAAATGCATGACAAGTTATTCGGTATGTGACAGTGTAGTATACAATGTGGTCCTGGTAAAGTAGAAGTAAACGTTTATGGTCTAAACGCACGACATGAGACCCGCGATGAACCAGTATAGTATACACTGTAGTCATGTAGTATTAATCGTTTATGGTCTAAATGCATGACATGAGACCCACTATGAACCAGTATAGTGTACACTGTAGTCATGTAGTATTAATCGTTTATGGTCTAAATGCATGACATGAGACCCACTATGAACCAGTATAGTATACACTGTAGTCATGTAGTATTAATCGTTTATGGTCTAAATGCATGACATGAGACCCACTATATAAACCAGTATAGTATACACTGTAGTCATATAGTATTAATCGTTTATGGTCTAAATGCATGATATGAGACCCACTATGAACCAGTATAGTGTACACTGTAGTCATGTAGTATTAATCGTGTATGGTCTAAATGCATGACATGAGACCCACTATGAACCAGTATAGTGTACACTATGGTCCCGATAAAGTAGTAGTAAACGTTCGGCTTTATGTGCGTGTAACTAATGTAAGGAAATAAAAGTATGTCCCAAAGCCACAGGGTAACGTGATGCACATTTAAAGACACGGTTGGCATTGGCGGTGGATATCCTGTGAAAATATCTCCACCCGTCAAAAACTGCCACAAACAGAAAGAACATCAAAATGTAGATAGACCTGGTCCGTATACAAATAAGAAATATCGCATAAACAGTATGTTATGGTCATTTGTTTGACCATTGCTATGTAAACAAAGGCATAAAAAGTTACTTTTCTGGTGTTTGTTTATATTATGATGGTAAACATAAAGAGCGTTCTTTGTTGTTGAATACCTGATATGGAACTAATAAAGAGCGTTTATGCCATTTGTGTGTGATTAGCCAGCAGCATTGTGTTGTCTTCTGTAACACAATCAGGCTCTTGCTTAGGTAAAATATAGTAAATCTTTATGATAACATGCTGTTTACGCGATGGTCATGGTATATATGAACGGAACTGTATGCGTTTTAATGTTTTTCTGTTTACGGTGTTTGGAACAAATATGAATATTTTCAACAATTAAGGCCGCACGTGCCTTTAATCATGGTAGGTAATCATAATAAACCAATATATATGGTATGCGAGATATTGTACATTGTGTGTAATTGTGAGTTAGCGGTGGCAAAATATCGTACCGACAGGCAAATTTCTAGGTTTTAATAATTCTCAGAAATTCCATGTGATTGTCTAAATAGTTTGTATACAAATACATGACAAAAGAACGTTGAACAAGTAAACCAACTTTAATACTATTAAAATATATTACCGTTATACAATAAATATTCATTGACGAGTAGTTCCCTTAGGAAATGTTCACAGATAATAAGTTCAATAAACGTTTTTTGAACTTATTATCTGAACAGTTCCAACTAATGAATGCGAATCATTCTGTGTTTGTCTCGTCTGTTTTTCTGTGTGTCATCGGATTATATTACACAAACACCCCTCCAAATGAATAATATACCGTTCGAACGTATACATTTGTAACTGAATGGGAGAATACATTCAATATAGAAAAGGTTAATTGAAAACACATCCATATCCAGCACATCTTTATTTTTAATATAATACATCATTTTACATGTATAAACTAATAAGGAGGGAGATACATATAGTAGTATCCGTTTTAATGTGGCGATTGCCGTGTGTTTTATATCGCTCATTTCAGTGAATAATTGAGATGCAATAAAATATCAAACAAACAATAAAGACAAGCCAGTGCGATTGTGCCTGTGCTGAAACGTATCATCGCGGAAATACGTACATTATCGGCCTATAAAGAGAAACAGGTACATACTGTAATCATTAGATTCTGAAATGAGCAGAAAATGTATTCTTCCCCGTTATTTCGTTTTATGGTGCGGGTCATAGTGAAAACACCCGTTAAGAGCGTACATCTGAAAAATCGTGAGTTGGCTTATGTGTGTCATTGTTCGCACATTATCTGCTCAGAATCGCCTCATTATCAGTCGATAATGTGACTAAAATGATCTCATTTTGAGCACATTATCGACTCAAAATAGGCCAATCCTAAGAAGATTATCTACATAAAACAAGTTCTATTGTGAAGTCAATGTAAATATTGTTAGGCCAATGTATTTTCGTATATAAGTAGGGCTCTCAATGGTAGACTCGCACAGATAAGAGAATACATAGGCTGTGTTTGCATATACTGTGCTGGTTTTCGGAAGAACAGGCTGGGTTACCATACACAAACTATTTATTAACCGTCCCATGATGGGAGCTGGGCTGGCCGAACATTAAAGACACTATGCCAATGCATTCTCTTATATATGCGAGACTACCATAGATCTCCTCGCATATATAAGAGAATGCATTGGCCTAACAATTTGTTATCATTTTCTATCAATTTTTCTTACATTCTTTAACAAATTTTTACATACACCCGTCAATGTTGCCATCTCGACATGCATAACACACACGAGCCGCTCAAATAGTTGGTCTTATTTTCATGCTGACTTTCTTGAGTGAATAGTGTAAACCTCTGAATGATTTCCATATGATTCCGTTCGCATAGATCTCGTGTGGTCCATTCAGATAATCGCCATTCAAATGTGACGCATGGCAGCCAGAAAACCACCAAGCTCCCCTATATGTGACAGCACAATTACCAGCGGAGATATCATTGTCACGATCTTTCGTGCTGAACATGCGTCCATTGGCAAGGGCACGCCTACTCAGATCATCCCCTGAAACAGAACCAAGCTTTGAAAGATGTAGTTAAATAAATGAAAATAAATTGAAATTGAGTAAGAAGCTAAACAAAACAAAGTGCAGAAAGGGGCCGCCGCAGGCGTTACGAACCCAACCATGAATGCGTTTACCGAGTTGAAGTTGAATATATAGTGTGGGTGATGATTCCGATTTAGTTACGATGTTGACGTGGATAAGTGATGCTGATGAGAGGACTTTCGAAAACATTTCAACAGTTGGAAATGTCACGTCGACACGACATATAATGAATGGAACTGTAACACCATATAGACATATGAGTATACATTTTTTATTTTGTTGAAATTTTCGAAATATCATTTGATTCAGTGCTATTCTTCGCATAAAATAGTCATTATCGCTAGCCTGTATTCGTATAAGCAGAATACGGACTCCTTTTATAATTGCGCGAAATAGACTCATATTGGTAATAGTTGAAAACTCAAATACTCTCTATAGGGTCCTCAACTCATGGTTATTAAAACAGACTATTTCAATATGAAATTTTTACAAGAACATTACGGAAAATATCACGAATAAACCAAATCACGACTTACCGGATTACTCTCTTTATAATGTGTTCCATTGCCGCCCGTGCCATTCAACGGAATAATGGGTATATGTCCACTAGGGGCTTATTTCAGAATCAAATAAGTTTAAATATGAATTTATGTGAATATTTAGGTCCAGTATGAACCTATTTGCAAGATATGTTGCTCACTAGGGCCAATTTTAGTTACCTCGACCAAAATAATCTCAGTCACCATGACTACGACCATTGCGTTGTGAACATGTACGTCTGTTTATTATATCTATATATTAGCTGAACGTCTATCAAAACTATATTATATGAACAAAGTACATAGTCAACCATTTACCAGTGGTCAAAATGACATACCCGCATCTCCCGAATATCCCCCCACGTGCAGGCGGTAGCCCTGTGACTCCGAGGCCACCCGGAACTCTGTATATTCAGCATAGGTTCTGATATTATCGAAGTCTTCCAAATCAACGCGCAGGGTGTAGTCTTTCTGGTTTGTTATCAAATACAGGAACTTGTTACCTTCGATAAATAAAAACTATATTTCAAACTATTACAAGCGTGATACTATAATTGCAGAGTTTTTGCTGTTCCATATTTACAAATCGTTATGGAACATATGTTCCATGTGCATCCCGTTGACGTCGAATGACGTTCCATTCAATCTTGAAACCGGAACTATATAATAAAAGCAACACCATGTATGCCAAAAACACGCCCTGTATGTGCCTGAATAAACCTTCGAATTCTGTTCTTTGTATTCACGAGATTCCAGGGTATAAATAACAATAAACACAGAACGTGTGTTAATATGTTTGTTGGTACAACAATCGTTCCATCGCCGAAGGATGAAACTCGAGGCGGTGTCTCTCGTTCTGATCGTCCACGCTAGCAATCGTGCCGTATCAGCAAACCCATTAACAAACTCTTATCGTTCGGTATTTATATTGTTTATAGGTAAGAATTGTCGACGAATGGGTATCTGCGATGTAACATAGATGGTAGAGTAAGCCACCCCAGTATTTGGCACGCTAGAAGGACACACACATATGTAGTCTTATTAGAATGTCCACCTGTCGTCCAATGGATTTACATAAATTGTCGACCTATATTACGTGCAAGCAGCTGGGTACGGATCTATAAAACGAAAATAGTTTTCTGGATCATCGTTCAGGAACCAGTACAGCCTGTTCTCCCAAAAAAACACCACACTGCCTGCTTATAATATAACTTGTTATAATGTATATACATGTATATATATAATCTGCTTAGAATCGTCTTCTTTTGAGTCGATAACGTGCTGAAAATGAGATCCATTTAGTCACATTATCTACTCATAATGAGGCGATGCTATATGCAGATTGTGTTCGGTTGATGACACAAAAAAAACAACTCACGAGAGTTTAGGTGTACGCTCGTTAACAGCTGTTTTCATTATGACCCGCGCCATAAAACGAAATAACGGGCGAGAGTCCATTACCTGTTATTTCAGAATCAAATAATCACATTATGTACCTATTTCCCAATATAGGTCGATGATTATGTGCGTATTTCCGCGAGAATATGTTGACCAGTGAGTGACCTTCGATAAGTGTAGAATACATGTCAATACAGATTTGGGAAGAAATTCTAGGTCCGATTAGATATTTCCTGTTTTCACCTCCAGCTTAACCATTTCTATTCTGAACGGATTCTCCAATTCAGTGTCCACATTTTTGCAGGATCTATTTATTATTCAGCTGGAAAGGAGTTCAATACTGTTCATGTAATAAAAGCAGCCGGCAGAAAGACTAAAATATAAAACAAGTGCATGCAGAATGGTTCGTATTCATTGGTGGTAAATGTTCAGATGTTCAGTTCAAACCATTTTCTAAGGGAACTACTAAGTCAACCATTGTCTAGTATAGAAAGTGTTAAGGTCGACTTAAACCCACAGCATTGGTGTAATACAATTACTCATAGACAAGTTGATTGGCAAATAAACACTGAACATCAACTCATACTAATTTTGTCATTATATATCACCTGAAACTTTAACCTGTCAGGTCTATAATTGCTTTATTCTCTGATCAAATTTGACATGAGACATGTCAGTGGCATTGCAAAAATTTATCAGGAGCGATCGTTTCCGTTAACTATGTTCAGGACGTGTTCTATTTGATCTTGTTATTGATACTAACATTTTGGTCACTGTTGACCAGGTCGACTATTACTATAAGTTACGGGACGCTTTGTGGTCGGATATGGTGTCATGTGAGGCGAAGTGAGATCAATATTAGGCCAGGCCGTAGGCTGAGCCTAATATTGATCTCGCTGAGCCTCACTTGACACCATATCCGACCACTAAGCGTCCCATATCGTATGTATTATATCGGTGAACAAAATCCTGCATATCCCTTTAGTTAATCGTCGCTGTAATTTATTGTAATTTGGTAAGTTATATGTGGCGTCTATGACCATTAACTTATGTAACGTAACGCATTGAGTCAATGGCTAATAACCAGAAGTAGGACAACTTGTTGAGTTTGCTAGTTAATTTATGAGTCTTTAGAATTCCTTAAATATATCGCATGCAGGTTTTCGTACATGGTACTATGTCTTTAAATTAGCAGAAAATGATTTCCGACAGATATCACCTTTATTGGTGCCAAAATACACCAAAAAATATTCCCGAGGCGAAAGAGTTTCTAAAAAAAAATCAAAATGGTGGATAATCACCTAATATTTATTTCACATGGGGTCACTCACCTAATATGGATTCATATACCGTCACCAATTATCGACACTGATTGGCTAATCACAAGAGCTAACATAATAACATGTTATACGAACCTAACCAGAAATTGGTGTTCAGATCGCCGAAGCCATATTTATAATCTCTCCACGTCCGATAAAAGTAAACGCTGTCATCAATGCGTCTCTGCAACACCTAGTGGTGGGGAAATTGAGGAATGTTGCAATAAAGTCTTGTATACATCCATGGTCTCAGGAAAATAATTTTTTTACTAATACTCTAAATCACGGAGTCGCTACCATAATTGATTCATCCAGCCCATTGCGTGGTTTGAGTGTTACATGTCAAAGTTATGGAGTAGCATTCCATATGTGGAGCACGAATAAGCAACACTCCATTTATGGAATGCCACTCCAGAACTTTGACCTGTAGCACTTAAACCGCGGAATGGGGTCTGGTGGATCCATTATGGTAGCGACTCAGTGATCTGGATTATTCAGTATGACAGGTTGAGGATAGAGCATGCCTACAATTTTTTGTTTGAATACCGAAATATTTCATGAGTGTCTGGAAAGAAATACCGAAAATTCGATATTTCTTTCCAAACACTAGTGAGATGTTTCATGAACTCAACCCAAAATACTGTGTATTCGTTTTATTTGTATGCGCCTTATTAACGCTTAAAGATCAGCTGATAGGTAGCAATCCGCTTCCAAGGGGGGAAATGATGACGCCATTGACGCCAAGACGGCACGCTACAGTGAACTAACGAAAGATACAATGAAATAACGAATCGTATATCACTCTAGCTTCGAAGAGGTACAGACGACGATTTACATTTCTGTAAAATGCCGCAATGTTATAGGAAAACATATACTAAAATCTACTATCAGACATATTAATATCTGACAATTTTCTTCAATACAAAACATTATTTTAAAAACTTATTATTTACGTAATTATACTAACGTACTGGTTTTCCGTCCATCCTCAGTTTAAGTTATTCAGCCTGCCTCGGATAGAACATGAACATAATTAAAGATGTTCATTTTCCATTTATGCCACATACATGTATGATAACACAGAAGCAGTTTACACGTTTACTGTCAGGTGACACTGTTTACACGTTTGTCTACATGTATACACTGGCATGTGACACTGATTATACGTGTACTGCATGTATAAACTGGAAAAAAAACTGTTTACACGTGCACCACATGTATAAACTATCAAGTGACACTGTATACACGTATTCTACAGGTATGAACGGTCAGGTGAAACTATTTACACGTGTACCACATGTATAAACTGCCAGGTGACACTGTCTACATGTGTACTACATGTATAAACTGTTAGGTGACACAGTTTACACGTCCACTACACGTATACACCGTCTGGTGACAGTTATTGTACTCTTAAGAGTTTGATATTCATTTCACAGATGTATAGCTTAAAATCCTACCGGTTGTTATGTTATGTGGACGAAAACGAGACAATTCATATTTCACTCGTCACGATAGTGGAAAAAGTGCCGCTGTACAGTGAACTAAAAATCTTAGTGTAACTTGGGTGCGTTTTGTTGAATGGTATGACACTGTTGTCGTTGAAACACGTTTTTTTTGGTATGTGTTCCAATGGTCACAGGACCATGCTCAATAAAACACACCCAACTACATTCATGTCTTATATCTATATAGCCTTTTCTTAGTATTTGTCTGAACTTGTTATCATGCTCCACGGTAAGATAACCCAATAGTCTACATGTAAATGGTTGATATATTAGTCTATGTCTGCATATTAAAAAAAACACAAATATTTATCGATCTGCCGCTTTTAGTCAACTATGTCAAGATGTCGTATCAATGTGTGTTTTATTGGGATAAAAAAGGCATGACTCAATCTGCAGTTGACAAATTACCAAAAAACAGGGCTGAGTGTAACACACAGTGCACATGATATGTAAATATTTACCAACGACTTAATTTTACGCTAATTCTGCCGTGTCGGTTAGTGTGTCTGGTAAAGATTCATGCTGGGTTAACGGCACAAATGTTGTAATATACGGCTCGTTATTTGTCCCATTTCGTTCACAATGTGTGCCAAATAAGTCATAACAGTCACAACAGAACACAGCAAAGTAAAACGCGACAACACGGTCACAACAACAAATTACAGTAAAGTAAAACGTGATGCAATATTTCTTTTGTTGGGGTGGCTGACGCAAATCGATCATTGGAATGGAGAAGGTCATAATCGAACATCTACATTGCTATCACGAAATCGTTACTATAGTATGTGTGCTCAATGTCGTTTATTTACATTTGGGTACGTTGTGCATGAACCATTAAGGTCGCATCATGTTGACCGACATGAGCTATTTTGTTTTTGAAATTACAAGAGTTGTTGTGCTAAATACAATGATGCTGAAAATTTATCAGAACTTCGTCGAGACTTGCACACACACACATATATACATATACATCTTGTAACACTAAACTGGTTTAGGCCATTGCTCAGATTCATGAACCCGACGAAGGCTGTATAGCCGAAAGCTAGTACGACATTAAAGATTTGATGGGTCTTTCACTTGGTGTTATCCTATTGATGAGAACTTCTATATATATATATATATATATATATATATATATATATATATATATATATATATAGCTATATATATATATATATATATTATAAGCTGAACTTCTCAAACCTGTTACCTGGTCATATACGTTACCTGCCCACACATGTATGTGCAGATACATACACATCAATTACCGGTCGCATTACATAATTTGGCTGAATACCGGTTTTTATTTCGCCTCGTCACCAATGTCCAATGTGTGTTGACATAATCACCTGCAAACTGCAATTGTTTATACTACTGTTAAGTGTAAAACTAAACTGGTTTAGGACATTTGAGTAAGTGGCGTCGGGTCATTGCTCGGACTTATTTAACCCTTTACCCAACAGAAGGGCCCTGTGCCAATGCATTCTCTTATATATGCGAGTCGACCATAGGTCGCCTCGCATATATAAGAGAATGCATTGGCTTAACACATTAAAAATTATAAAATTGTTAGGCCAATGCATTCTCTTATATATGCGAGGCGACCTATGGTCGACTCGCATATATAAGAGAATGCATTGGCACAGGGCATAACTGTAACCATCACAATGTGGTCAATGAGCCGGTTCCAATGATACCCATATGTGTATGGTTCTATTGAGACAGACCGAAGATATTTTAGGCTGTTGAAGCTTTATTTGACCGGTTTGTTGGGTAAAGGGTTAACTAAGAGCGATTGCTTACCAACCATCCATTCGACTCCAGTGTTTGGTCACAATACACGTCCAGCGCAGTCTCGTTGCCATATGGATAGACAAAGTGGACGCCACTGGACGTGATTCCATGATTCATGAGATCATAACAATCTATGCCTCCGGGGACCTGGGTGACTGGTAGGCTTGTTACCGGCGACGGCTCTGTTGTACTTGCCCCAATAAGTGTTAATTTCAAACGAACGTCGGTCCCGGGTGAACCTATAATGACATACCGGTTTAAACAATAACCATCGATATACATCAGAGAAATATTAAATATTATGATTCAGATATGATATCATGATTTAATTTAGAAGATGGTGAAGAGGATCGAACAACATGCGGGTCACAGCGTATGTTAAGTTGTCTCATCAGAGAAGAATAACATGCATATTATAATGTAGAGGGAGTGAATAACAATTGGCCGAGTTGAGGAGCACAGGTTGAAGAAAACAGGTTGAGGGTAAATGAAAATGATAAGAAAAACAAAACATTACATAAGAGTATGAACCAGCAGTGAATAAAATGGGCAAGGCAGTGAGTGATATACAACTACTGTGTTTATATACAATCTCTAACATATCCTTATTTCTATTATTTTAAGATAATGAAACGAGTGACATTTAACCCTTTACCCAACAAACCGGCCAAAACCGGCCAAATAAAGCTTCAACAGCCTAAAATATCTTCGGTCTGTCTCAATAGAACCATACAAATATGGATATCATTGGAACCGGCTCATTGACCACATTGTGATGGTTATAGTTATGCCCTGTGCCAATGCATTCTCTTATATAAGCGAGTCGACCATTGGTCGCCTCGCATATATAAGAGAATGCATTGGCCTAAAAAAAACACTTTTAACATTTTGTCTTACATTCTTTAACAATTTTATAATTTTTAATGTGTCAAGCCAATGCATTCTCTTATATATGTGAGGCGACCTATGGTCGACTCGCATATATAAGAGAATGCATTGGCACAGGGCCCTTCTGTTGGGTAAAGGGTATACAGAAATCCATTGAATCAGTCAACTATGCTAGTTAGTTAAGACATTCGTCGTATGGCCAAAATTGGGGTTCGTAAAGGTTTACCATATTATGTATATTATATATGGCAGACTAAAACATTCTAGGCCTAGTAGAAGCCGAGGTTAGACCCACGGCACATTTGTGACCCGTCATATCAAATCCAGTCGTAAGTCGGGATATTTTTACCCTGTGCCAATGCATTCTCTTATATATGCGAGTCGAACATAGGTCGCCTCGCATATATAAGAGAATGCATTGGCCTAACAAATTTTTTATCATTTTTTTTAAAATAAATGTTTCTTACAATTTTTAGGACATAAAATAAAAAACATCCATTACCCTGCAGGGAGCCCCACACATATATAGAAGCATATAGAAGAGTGTCGTCTGCTCATGTTTGTCTGGGGCTCTGTATGGGTGAAATTATAAAATTTTGGATTTCCGAAGATATTGTAGTTACTTGATTCCAATTTATGTCACGGTTGAAACTATATGTATTTTATTACAAATTTGCTATATTTCGGTTGATTGCCATGCAGCGGCCCAATAGCTGTATCGACGTACATTAAGCCATGCAGTTCAACACAACTGATACCAGAGCAATAATACTAGTAGATTACTAACATAAAGAATATTTTTTTATTGCATGATCCTACCCTTATTCCATTCACCAAACACATTCTAATTGTAACAGGCAACGTTCGTTGCATAACAGAAAATAGTGTCAGGTGTATCAAAACGTACTATTGTTGCGCAAACGTGACCTTTGACTGCCGGTTTTTGGTCTGTTTACATTCCGTACGTCTAAAAATACTATGGCTTCCAATATTTTTGCAATGAATGAAGATTTTCAAAAGTTATTTCATTAACTTTACGACACCAAATAAGTCAAAGAGTTTTTTTTATTTATCTGGGACTAGTTCTTTACGAGTGCAAACAACGCCTAGTGACGTGAAACGTCACCGCAGGCCTAGTAGAAGCCGAGGTTAGACCCACGGCACATTTGTGACCCGCCATATCAAATCCAGTCGTAAGTCGGGATTTTTTTTACCCTGTGCCAATGCATTCTCTTATATATGCGAGTCGACCATAGGTCGCCTCGCATATATAAGAGAATGCATTGGCCTAACAATTTTTTATCATTTGTTTTTAAATAAATGTTTCTGACAATTTTTAGGACATAAAATAAAAAAACATCCATTACCCTACAGGGAGCCCCACACATATATAGAAGAATATAGAAGAGTGTCGTCTGCTCATGTTTGTCTGGGGCTATGTATGGGTTAAATAATAAAATTGTTAAAGAATAGAAGACAAAATTATTAAAATTGTAAAAAATGGTTAGGCCAATGCATTCTCTTATATATGCGAGGCGACCTATGGTCGACTCGCATATATAAGAGAATGCATTGGCACATTGGTCACATTTGTTGATTTAGGTATGTTTTATGTGGCACATTGGTCACATTTGTTGATTTAGGTATGTTTTATCGAGATGTTGGATCATGTAATAAATAGAATCTTCAACACGTCATGTAAATTATATCTGGACCACGCCAAAGGCTCGGTCTTGACCTAATTTACAGGACTCGTTTTGCAAATTCCGCTATAAACTGGGGACGCTTTGTAGATCCTCTATATACCAAACATATGGATGGTTAGTGCATGTACAGAACCACACGGACATGACAGAAAGTGAACTCTATCGCACACTTAATATATATCCTTAATTAATCTTACCTTTAACCGACCTGGTGTGCACCATATCGTAAATAACGATCGACACGACCACAATACCAACAAGAAACAATCCACACAGAAACCCTAACAGCACCACATTCCTCCTCCTCATCGTCGGTATTGGAGTAATGGTCAATACTTCCTTAAACCCCATTTCGTATATCGTGAAATGTCTCAACAAACAGCGACACGTTCCAAACCTTGGTCACATGCTTCATAACTCTGCACTGAATTCGTTGAGTACATAACCCTATGTCACATGCTTCCTAATTCTGAGCTGAATTCGTTGAGAACATAACCCTAGGTCACATGCTTCCTACATATGGACTTAATTCATGCAGTACATAATCCTATTTCGTTCGTTGACGTGTATAGGATATCAGTTCACTGAACGAAGATACCGCAATTTAAAGATACGGGCGGCGCTGGTGATGGTTATGCTGTTAAAATATTCACCTCAGTCAAAAACCGCCATAAATAGAAGGAATAGTAAGATATAGACAGACTTTGTTATTGTGCCAATCAGAAATATGGCATAAACAGTATGTAAACAAAAGCAAAAAATGTTATGTTTCCAGGCTTGTGTTTAGATCCGGATATGGTAAACATAAAGAGCATTATTTGTTACTCTTTTCCTGATATGGAAATAATAAAGAGCGTTTATATCATTTTTGTGTGATTAACCAATAGAATCTAATGAATTGCGCTGTGGTGTGTAAACAGAAGCACAACTGCTGTAACACCAGCAGGTTCATGTTTACGTACACCATCGTACGACAATATATTATTTACGCTCTGATTATGTTTGGCATATGAGCGGAACTGTATATATTTTGGTGTTCTTTCTGTTGATGGCGATTTGAACAAATATAACTATTCCTGCAACGAACGCCGCCCGTGTCTTTAAATATCTTCAAGTCTGGTTCAAATTAGTATTAAACTGGAAAGACTATTCAAGATATATGTATAGTTCATTTGGCCGACTGTATATCTCCTTGTGAACACTCATTTGGCCGACTGTATATCTCCTTGTGAACACTCATTTGGCCGACTGTATATCTCCTTGTGAACACTCATTTTGCCGACTGTATATCGCTTTGTGAACACTAATTTGGCCGACTGTATATCTCCTTGTGAACACTCATTTGGCCGACTGTATATCTCCTTGTGAACACTCATTTGGCCGACTGTATATATCGGTGTGAACACTCATTTGGCCGACTGTATATCTCCTTGTGAACACTAATTTGGATTTGTTTTCATTGCAAGAATATGTGTTTTGTCTGAGGGGAACGCCCCTTTAAATTCAGGATTTTAATCATCAGAAATTATAGGACAACCAACACGGATACAGCAGCCTGGCAATTAGAACAATCAACAGTGGTATTATTAGCCATGGAGGTGTGGGTTTATCTATACAGTAATGCTCTAAGAAATCGACTTCTTAACCACAGCAGAATTATGGGTAACTTTTCAGGATTTAGTCGGAAATATGGTTTGTTGCCATTCATCGGAAAGCTCTCCCCGATAAAAACGTCCCAAAATCACAATGATGTCATTTAGGTCGGTTGACGTCCCTAATTTACTTGCGCAATTTGCATATGCAATTACGTCATGAAAGTAGTACTAACATAATAAAGCTACGTTGACCTAATAAAGCTACATTGACGTGATAAACGTAACGTTTGTTAGGCAGGCTTTATGTAGACAGGTAGTGGGCGGTGTATAAATACCAAATACAAGTGCAAGGTTAAAACCATCAACACGTATTGCAAACGTAATAATCTGATATAATTCAGTATACATTGGTGTGACTTCCTTCCCTGCGGAAACGAATCACCTGTCTCCATTGAATATTTGTGTGTAAGTAATTGAATTGGACGTATGTCACCACCTCATTACATCCCATCACACTCTCAGAATGGGGGATGGGAACTTGTCTATTGAATCATGCCAATGAGCAGACTCCACTATACAGAATCGTCTAATTACACACTTTGTACGTTTGCTAGGCTTCAAATTTATAAGACGGGAATTGATACCATGTCACACACGTAGGAAATTAGATTTTATCGTATTAGCCTGACCACCCCTTTTGTGTCACATTTGTCATATAAACTATTGAGTGCCGGCAATCCGGATGTTCTGCTGATCGGATATGTCGTTGTTGTGATTAAAGATACATTCTATCACTCCCCAACGTAATTGGCATCAAGTGGCTCACTGTAAAGACATACTTAATTTGTATTGGCCATTGGTAACGAATGCTATAAAATAATGGATTTTTATTAAACTCCTATTCCAGATTTCCATTGAAAACGATGTTAATAAAAATGGTACTGTCACTAGTGAATTTTGTCATTTCTCGTGACGTCATTGACGTTACGTCACGTACTGGTCTAGACTGAATTTTCGATGGTTGATCTTTCTCCACATCGGGACTTTCATGCATTAATTCTGTGTGTTTTAATCATAAATGCAGAAGTGTAATAAATAGAGTAATCAATTAATTCCGAGAATTACGTTAAATAATTTACTCGAGGCGAGAGACGTTTGTGTAAGAAACTCGTGCGCGAACGGGCATTCATTTCTTACCGACGTCTCTCGCCTCTCGTGAATTTTTAAACGTAATTCTCGGAACCAATTGATTACTCTCTATGTAATATGATAATATGCAAGGCATATATAGAACGACCCTGGCATAATAGTAACAAGACGGACAATGCGAAGGATCGTGCAAATAGTCGTGGAACTATATGCATATATATTAGGCCTATACGCATGTCAGCGACGCGAATGCTTGATTAATAATGTAGATAGTTTTGGATGCCGGTGGACTTCGATAATTATATATGCCTTAATATAGCATATCGGCCTTTGATAATAAAAGCCTCTATATTGCGATTAAGCGAAGACGACATGACACGTTCGGTCATGTCTGGATTCTGGCCCGCAGAGACAAATGACGTTCAGTTAGCTAACAAATGAAACTGATCTAATATGAACCTTTGCAGGACATATTCATAACAACTTACTGTTTATAAATAAATAAATAAATACTTCAGTTGTCCATTGCCACAAATCTGAAGTTGCGAAGTAGAAAATTCGTTTCATTGCTGATTCCGCGATTTTGTGAAACCACTGCCGGAAGTCACGTGATTTTTTCACGAAAGAGTTGGTTCGGTAAAAATTTCACCTATACGGTATACTGTAAATTATGTGTGACGTCACAAGTACGTACGCCCGCATGTTACCTTTACACGACCCGAGCTCGGTGATAGCGCGCTGAGCGGGGTCGTTATTAACCCTTTACCCAACAAACCGGCCAAAACCAGCCAAATAAAGATTCAACAGCCTAAAATATCTTCGGTCTGTCTCAATAGAACCATACACATATGGATATCATTGGAACCGGCTCCTTGACCACATTGTGTATAGTTACAGTTATGCCCTGTGCCAATGCATTCTCTTATATATGCGAGTCGACCATAGGTAGCCTCGCATATATAAGAGAATGCATTGGCCTAAAAAACATCTTTTTTTAACACTTTTTACCATTTGTTCTTACATTCTTTAACAATTTTATAATTTTTAATGTGTTAAGCCAATGCATTCTCTTATATATGCGAGGCGACCTATGGTCGACTCGCATATATAAGAGAATGCATTGGCACAGGGCCGTTCTGTTGGGTAAAGGGTTAATAAATTGTGATGCCCCTCTCCTAACTTCCATTCATTACACCATGAAATTCCTCGTATATCATTCATGTGAATACCCGTATAATTGTCAATGAAATCGGCCATATACAATGTACATATTTTATCAATTTGGTCACACATTCCCACTGACCCCAACCCTGACTCCGACGGTGCTAATTTTAACAAAAGTATTATAGAGCCTTTGTGTCACTGAGATGCCAATACATATATTTATCCACCGCTACCACCTATATTTCCTACATAAAGCCTGCCTAATAAACGTTACGTTTATTAAGTCACTGTAGCTTTGTTAGGTCAGTGTAGCTTTATTTGGCTAGTACTACTTTCATGACGTAATTGCATACGCAAATTGCACAGGTAACTAGGGATTTCAACCGACCTAAATAACGTCATTGTGATTTTGGGTCGTTTTTATCGTCTATAATTCAACAATTGATAGAAAATTCGTAAACCTATATTTTCGCTCTTAAACATCTATAAACCATTAGTACAAGGCCAGGTTAGAATAACTATAAAGAACACAACGAACTATTTCGCACTAAGCTGCACTCCGGTTTTGCACGTCATGAATGCTAATTAGTTTGCTTGACCTAATAAATGGGCGTCGTCCAAGTATGGAATGTAAAACAGAGGAAAATGACAGATTTACCTCACAAAATGCAAGTGTTGTGCGATGGATAAATAAAATATGTAGCTAATGTTGTCGCTTAAACTGTTTATGTCCGCTCAGGGGATATGGCATATATTGGAATCGGCAGAGCCTCGCCCAATAGATGCTCAAATCCCACTCACGGACATAACCTGTTTAAGCGACGACACTAGCTACATATTCTATATATACGATTGGCGGAAATCAGCAACACGCAGTTGTTAACGGTCCCACTGATCATTTAAACTACACATTTATTCTCCTCGTGTCACGACCCTTAAATTGGAGCGCCTGTATATTATATTTGTGAACATGGGAGATAAATATGATTTTATCAATTCTAGTTTCCCAAACTATACTGATGAGGACTGTGTTCCTTTGGCAACTGTGTGTCACACCATTAAGCCCATCATACCACGGAGTTGCCTGTGCAATGTATGAGCTCGGTGGAAATCGGCGACATTATTTGGTTTGTCCCACTCGGACCCCCGCATTGGGGGGGGGGGCATACTTTCTAACTTTAAACTACACCTCTTTATTCATTGTATCATTGAGATGACTCTATATGAGTTTGGTGTAAATTGGCGACAAAAACATCATTGGTTGTTTATTTAACTCAGTGCCACAATTGGCGAATATAGAGTACCAATTAACATATATATCTTTACAAAAGGGGGCCATTGTTGCCTGGCTTGCCATTTTCATATGGCAGAAGTGTATAGTTGTAATATAATCACCATCATCATCATCACCATTATCATCGTCATCATCGTCATCGTCATCATCATCATCGTTATCGTCATCATCGTCGTCATCGCCACAACCACCACCACCATCATCATCATCGTAAAAATCATCCTCATCATCATCGTCATAATCACCGTCATCATCGTTAGCATGATCATCAAAATCATCATCATCATCATCATCATCGTTGTCGTCATCATCATCGTCATCGTCGTCGTCACCGTTATCATCATATCCATCATGAACATCATCATAATCTTCATCACCATCATCGTGATCATCGCCATCGACATGTGGTACCCCCTTTCCGTTCTTATCCCTGACTCAGACAATGCCATTTTAAAGTTGTATACCGCGCCATTATCTTACCGTAGGCAGTTACCCCTGTTAGACTCGTTTGGAGTCATCTAGATTGACCCATATTAATTTATATAGTGGACAGACAGACATTCACTTATATAGATGAGATAATTTCCTCCTAATCACTCATAATTATATAATATGTATTACCCATATGATTTCATAATAGACATGTGCAACTTGTAACGTGTGCTATGTGGTATTGGTAAGTGGATGTACCACTTGGAGGGATAAAGTCAATCTATTTTAAGGCTAAATATGGATATCGGCCTAGCGTGTAGGAAACGTGTAAACAATGGTGGTGAGAAGCTGCGATCAGTAGGCTTCAATACAAATAAACCTAACCTGCGCAGGCTAATCCGATTCTCACATTGCCTGCATTGCCACAACAAAAATTTAAATGGAACATTTCATTTTGTTAGTTTTCGAAATGACACGTGAGTCAGGTGACAGCTTTTGGCAATGGCAACACACGATACAGTTGTACATGTGGTTAAAGCTGGTTAACGCTGACATGTAATTCAAATTGGATGGAACCTAAACTAGGAGCGATGTATGACCGCCCATTGTTGAAGTATTGTTTGCTCCATTGCTAACAAATATTGTTCTATGCTGTGTTAAGTATACTAAGTACTATAAGGGTATTGATTATACGAATTAGGGCCATCATTTTATGTTTACATGCACTATTCTCTGTAATATTCGGCCAATAGATTCCTAATCACGTGTGTGGGAATAAACTGCTCAGTAAGAACATACTAAAGAACTACATGCCTAGATTTTTTCCAGTTCACATAAGTTGTTAGGTCGACACATATGTTTATTCTTCATCCCACCCCAATTAGCACATTACCATCTCTATAATAAAGCATCATTGATGAGTAGTTATCCGATGGGAAATGTTCAAATAATATTACCATCTCTATATAAAGCATCATTGATGAGTAGTTATCCTATGGGAAATGTTCATATAATATTATCATCTCTATATAAAGCATCATTGATGAGTAGTTACCCTATGGGAAATGTTCAAATAATATTACCATCTCTATAATAAAGCATCATTGATGATTAGTTATCCGATGGGAAATGTTCATATAATATTACCATCTCTATATAAAGCATCATTGATGAGTAGTTATCCGATGGGAAATGTTCAAATAATATTACCATCTCTATAATAAAGCATCATTGATGAGTAGTTATCCGATGGGAAATGTTCAAATAATATTACCATCTCTATAATAAAGCATCATTGATGAGTAGTTATCCGATGGGAAATGTTCAAATTATAAGGATTAACTGTCATGTGGACTGTTTTTATGGAGATGTAACGGTGATGTAAGTGGACATAACTTGTGTAAAACCCGAAGGGTTTTACATACAAGTTATGTCCACTTACCTCACCGTTACATCTCCATAAAAATAGTCCACATGACAGTTAATCCTTATAGTTATATACATTTAGCGAAAAAGCCGCTTTTGTAAATATTTTTAAATCGAAAAGTGTATCGTGACAAGATCAGCCCAAAATACCCAATAGCACCCTTGGCAAAAGTTAATAGGAACAATTTCTCTTCATGTTGAAACCCGATGATGTATTAAGTCAATCCTGCGCGAGTCAAAATGCGCCCAAAGCATTACGCGTTCGTCTTTCCAAACCTAATGACGTATCGATGGTGTTATTAGCTTGGTGTTATGAGGCGTTACGCATTCACCGAGAAATAACTGCAACTAGCCACGTGGGCGCCGACCAATCAGAATGCTGGATTTAGTGATGACAACACTTAGTGTGTAAATATATAATATTACCATCTCTATAATAAAGCATCATTGATGAGTAGTTATCACATGGGTAATGCTCAAATAATATTACCATCTCTATAATAAAGCATCATTGATGAGTAGTTATCCGATGGGAAATATTCAAATAATATTACCATCTCTATAATAAAGCATCATTGATGAGTAGTTATCCGATGGGAAATGTTCAAATAATATTACCATCTCTATAATAAAGCATCATTGATGAGTAGTTATCCGATGGGAAATGTTCAAATAATATTACCATCTCTATAATAAAGCATCATTGATGAGTAGTTATCCGATGGGAAATGTTCAAATAATATTACCATCTCTATAATAAAGCATCATTGATGAGTAGTTATCCGATGGGAAATGTTCAAATAATATTACCATCTCTATAATAAAGCATCATTGATGAGTAGTTATCACATGGGTAATGCTCAAATAATATTACCATCTCTATAATAAAGCACCATTGATGAGTAGTTATCCGATGGGAAATGTTCAAATAATATTACCATCTCTATAATAAAGCATCATTGATGAGTAGTTATCACATGGGTAATGCTCAAATAATATGTTCAACAAACGACCATAGATCGTTTGTTGAATTTATTATATAAACATCTCCCTCAATAAATATGCTTTCAACGAAGCGATCAAAATAACATCAACACATGGTATGTGAGATACAGAGGATCTCCAATGAGTCATGTTGGGATATAAGATTTTATTAAACGAGTTTGATAAGTTTGTAGACGAGTCGTAGACGAGTTGTGAATCAAATTTATGGAGCTCGTTTCATAACATAATTAGTTGAAGATATTGTACATTACATTATGAAAACACTTAAAAGAAGCTGCAATATGCATACATTTGCAGCATTGGCTGAAACCCTTCACATCCGTATGCGACATATTCCTCCAATTTGCCTCTTTGTTTTTTGTGTGTGTCTATTTCCGTTAGTTCAACGAAGTTGGACAAGAATTTCGGTTTAATGAACAAAACAATCATTTTGCATCGTCTGGTGTTGGTGTCATGCGCGGCATTTCGAAATAGTATTGATCCACCTGTAGCAATGTAAACACGCGCGATCATTTTGTTGGGGGCGATGCCAAGTGAATGAAGTGATATGTAACTAGTGTGAGATAAGGAAATATGTAATGGCTTTTTATGTGATATAGACATGTTATACACAAATGCATGGCAACCTCATACTGTTCTCGAAAGTGACTTAACCCTTTACCCAACAGAAGGGCCCTGTGCCAATGCATTATCTTATATATGCGAGTCGACCATAGGTCGCCTCGCATATATAAGAGAATGCATTGGCTTAACACATTAAAAATTATAAAATTGTTAAAGAATGTAAGAAAAAATGGTAAAAAGTGTTTTTTTTAGGCCAATGCATTCTCTTATATATGCGAGGCGACCTATGGTCGACTCGCATATATAAGAGAACGCATTGGCACAGGGCATAACTGTAACCATCACAATGTGGTCAAGGAGCCGGTTCCAATGATATCCATATTTGTATGGTGTTATTGAGACAGACCGAAGATATTTTAGGCTGTTGAAGCTTTATTTGGCCGGTTTTGGCCGGTTTGTTGGGTAAAGGGTTAACAAGTTATAGTTTATTAATATACCAATTGAAGGCACACCCACACCCATCACATCTTCGTGTTTTATTAATAGAATATATCTGTATTAAACCATTTAAAGGTGAGACAAGATAAACATAATACTATCCGTTTAAATGTGTCGATTGCGGTTATACACAATTGCATTTACCAAATCGTTGGAACAAAAAATAAAAACCAAGTCAGTGAGATGTGATCGTTACTATATTTAAAACACACTACACTCTCTTCATTCTAACATAAATGGTGTCGTGTATGGTGACATACATACAGCAATGCCCTAAGTAATCAACTCCTTAACCACAGTAGAATTATGGGTAATTTTTCAGGATTTAGTCGGAAATATGGCTTGTTGCCATTCATCGGAAAGCTGTTAGTGAGATCTTTCCGATGAATGGCAACAAGCCATATTTCCGATTAAATCCTGAAAAATTACCCATAATTCTGCTGTGGTTAAGGAGCCCATTATTTAGGGCATTACTGGACAACCTAACCGAGCCGCTCACAGAGTTGGCCTTATTTTCATGCTGACTTTCTTGAGTGAATATTGGTAACCTCTGAATGAATTCCAGTTGATTCCGATCGCTTTAATCTCGTGGGGTCCAGCTAGATAAACTCCATTCAAATTTGACGCATGGCATTTATCATACCACCAAGCTCCCCGATATGTCACAGCACAATTCACAGGGCTGACGTCATTGTCGCGATCTTTTGTGGTGAACATGTATCCATTCCCACGGCGTTTCAGATCGTCACCTGAAACAGAACCAAACATGGCGAATAGCTACAGTAATGCTCTAATTAATCGACCGCTTAACCACAGCATAATTATGGGTAGCCGAGAGCTTTCAGATGAATGGCAACAAGCCATATTTCCGACTAAATCCTGAAAAGTTACCCATAATTATGCTGTGGTTAAGAGGTCGATTAATTAGAGCATTACTGTATATATGCCGAGCTTGTAACGATGTGGTTGTGCCTTCCGCTGAGCGGCAAATACGCACAGGATTAAAGATACTTAATATGGGTTCACGAGTAGATACAGATTTATATTAAATCGCAATAATGTGTGGCACGCGAGGTTAGGATTAAAGCTATATATAGGGTTATTCGTGAAATAACGGAGATGTTTGAATTTTTTAAATTTTTGTTTGGCCCGGGGCTATTGCGGACCACTCTTATCGGCTGGAGCACCCCGAACGAGGTGACCCACCCTTACGAGATGGTCAAATTGCCTGTCGGGGTCAGTCCCCGCTAGAAGCGGAAGTCGTCACTCAGTCACGACCACTCGTCCTCCTCAGGCTGCGAACCCATCCCGTCCGATGGGGTGACCATCGTCGGGGACGTATCTCACAGCACGAGCTTTATATTTCCCCAAAGTTGATAAATTGTGGTGTTGTAAATTCTTTCATACAAATCTCCGTTATTTCGTCAAAGTGCGTTCTATATAGAGTTATCACCCTTGCCAATTAAATCAGGATACTTATTTTGAAATCTAATCCAAACCTAGCGTGTCACCTGTTACTGCGTTTTGATATCAACCGCTATGTAATCGTGAATGTGTCCGTTTTAACCGAAGACAAGCAGTGTCCAAACGAGAACCACTGGGATACGCGTGTATGCCTATATTGGTCTATGTACATGTACGCATGCGTATGTGGCCCTCCAGTGGACAATGGTGTCTCGGATCTGTGATACGCTATCACATGACACTTGGGTATATATGTTTTCTGTACGTCTAAATGTCGTATTCGATTATTGGACAATCAAATTTATTAACCCATTCATGATAAAGTAACTACTCATTGGCTGCGGACACACGCATCACAGTAGCGATGGCATAGTAGGTGTGACAATTAATTATGGTGCAATTTTGGTGACAATTTGTCGTCATATTCCTGTGCCATAGCGAGACATGTCGCCCGCCGCGCATTCACACAATGAGTCTTTTCCAATCTCTATCAGCGTCGAGATCGACATCTCAATGATTTATCAAACCGAATGTCTTGTCGCTGTTGATCGTTACTCGACACGCAATGTTATATTTTTAATGCTAACACACAACTGACACAAGACAATTCTGGACGATCGGTCGTGCAATTTTATGTATCGTATAGAATACAATGTGGCTAAACGTTATGAGTAGAGATCAACCTTGGTGAAACTCAATGGGTTAATTGGTCAGTCGACTCACTGTGCGAATATGCGGCGCGCGACACGACTCCCTATGGCATATAAATTATGTTGACCAATTGTCACCAAACTCTACAATAATTAATTGTCACACCTACTATGCCATCGCTACTGTGGTACGTGTGTCCGCAGCCATTGTTAAATTTAACATGACATACCTGCATCTCCCGAATAATCCCCCAAATGCAGACGGTAGCCCTGTAACTCCGAGGCAACCCGGAACTCTGTATATTCAGCATATGCTGTGATGTTTTCGAAGTCCTCCAAGTCAATGCGCAAGGTGTACTGTTTCGTGCTTGTTGTCAGATACAGGAAGTTGTTACCTTCGATAAATGTAGAATACCTTTTTATAGAAATCCTAGACATACATGTAAGAACACTCTCATTATAATAGCTTGGGGGGACATATTACTAATGAACTCAATATAAAGAACGTTTTGTTTTAATTCGCATGGAAACAAACATGCGCTATATATGTGACCCGCCATATCAAATCCAGTCGTAAGTCGGGATTTTTTTTACCCTATGCCAATGCATTCTCTTATATATGCGAGTCGACCATAGGTCGCCTCGCATATATAAGAGAATGCATTGGCCTAACAATTTTTTATCATTTGGTTTAAATAAATGTTTCTTACAATTTTTAGGACATAAAATAAAAAACATCCAATACCCTGCAGGGAGCCCCACACCTCTATAGAAGCATATAGAAGAGTGTCGTCTGCTCATGTTTGTCTGGGGCTCTGTATGGGTGAAATTATAAAATTGTTAAAGAATACAAGAAAAAATTATTAAAATTGTAAAAAATTGTTAGGCCATGCATTCTCTTATATATGCGAGGCGACCTATGGTCGACTCGCATATATAAGAGAATGCATTGCCACAGGGTAAACAAAATCCCGACTTACGACTGGATTTGATATGGCGGGTCACAAATATGCGCTATATGTCATGCACAAGTAAAGCGCATGTACAGGCAAAATTTATCTTATATGTTAAACATGCACATAGATGGTGTGTGACACTATATCCTATTCCGTGAGTGGTCAACTTCCACCTAGGTCATTAGTTTCATATAAGGATTAACTGTCATGTGGACTGTTTTTTATGGAGATGTAACCGTGAGGTAAGTGGTCATAACTTGTGTAAAACCCGAAGGGTTTTACATACAAGTTATGACCACTTACCTCACGGTTACATCTCCATAAAAACAGTCTACATGACAGTTAATCCTTATATTTATATACATTTAGCGAAAAAGCCACTTTTGTAAATGTATTTAAATCGAAAAGTGTATCGTGACAAAACCAGCCCCAAATAACCAATAGCACCCTTGGCAAAAGTTAACAGGAACAATTGAAACCCGATGATTTATTAAGTCAATCCTGCGCGAATCCAAATGCGCCCAAAACATTACGCGTTCGTCTTTCCAAACCCAAATGACGTATCGATGTTGTTATGAGCTTGCAGTTATTAGCTGATGCGCATTCACCGAGAAATAACTGCAACTAGCCACGTGGGCGCCGACCAATCAGAATGCTGGATTTAGTGATGACAACACTTAGTATGTAAATATATACAAATTCACGTAAACATACCAAAAGACGAACCGAGTCACACGTTGTTGACCTGATGACAAACAGTTTGTAGATACAATAACTGGGCGTTTTTTCTAAGTGCGCTGCCATATAATAATCAATTGATAATTCAAAGGTTGAATATTGGGCTAACTTGTCGTGAGACACGGTAAGATCCAAACTACAGATATATTTCAGAAATAAAAAAAACATTCACCTGAGTTTATAATAAAGAAAAAACTACATAAATACAATAAATTAATTAGTTTTATTTAAGTGTATAACGCGGTGGAAGTTAGAGGAAAACAAGTAATACCTTCGCGGTTCACACACTATGTCTAATAACCACAAAGCCGCATTCGTTTCTTAAAGACATAGTATGTACTTGTTCGGGTGCGTGCAACTGATAATTCGCTGACAACTGGAGGAATGTAACAACATTCTGCGAACATCGCCGAACATTTGAAGCAAATCGACCGTACCACTCAATAGACAACATCGTCAGAACTACGATAAATTGTAAATATTTACTACTCGATTCAGGACGCATCTATCAGCGATAAACTAACGAAAAAGATTTCACCATCCACATTCACTGCATTTAATTAATATATAAGAATGGCGGTGTGTGTTGTCAATTTAGACATAATATTTGTAAAACAACTACTTTGAACAAGATTATTCTCCAGTTCTATTTGATCACCCTACCGGTTTGTTTCACATCACTTTAATAATTCGAACGGTTGATCTTAGCGTTCATAGCATTGGTATTGGTATTGGTTTCTGGTAGCAATTGTTTCCGTACTATATATTCAGGGTCTGTCTTATTTCAACTTGTTATTGATTATCAATTGGTCACTGCTGACTTGGGTCTGATCTGATATTTGATTCTCAAACAAATAGAAACAGCATAAGATTAACATAATACTGAGCCTCCCGACCTGCCCCAACCAATTTGCGTGCGTCTCATTGTGTATATAACACATACAGAAGGTGATAGTACTGATACCAATCATAAAGGTATGGACAGGTCGAGGGCGCGCCTATCAAAAACGCATGCATCGAGCCATGCCGGCTGGATAACACATTTGTACATGAAAACATAGATAATCTAAAAGAAAAATTCGAAACACATTTCAGCAAATTTATTTCCATATAACCACCCGAATATACCATGTTATACGAACCTAGTCACATAACCACTCGACTAATGCTATGTTTTACGAACCTAACCAGAAATCTGTGTTGAGATCACCGAAGCCATATTTATAATCTTCCCACGTCCGGTAAAAATCAACACTGTCATCAACGCGTCTCTGGAACACCTAGTGATTTGAACAAAAAATGATGAGAATTGAAATACACATAAATCATAGGGGTCAAGGATCATTTGGTGAACCCTTTACACAACAGAAGGGCCCTGTGCCAATGCATTCTCTTATATATGCGAGTCGACCATAGGTCGCCTCGCATATATAAGAGAATGCATTGGCTTAACACATTAAAAATTATAAAATTGTTAAAGAATGTAAGAAAAAATGGTAAAAAGTGTTAAAAAAAGATTTTTTTTTAGGCCAATGCATTCTCTTATATATGCGAGGCGACCTATGGTCGACTCGCATATATAAGAGAATGCATTGGCACAGGGCATAACTGTAACTATCACAATGTGGTCAAGGAGCCGGTTCCAATGATATCCATATTTGTATGGTTCTATTGAGACAGATTGAAGATATTTTAGGCTGTTGAAGCTTTATTTGGCCAGTTTTGGCCGGTTTGTTGGGTAAAGGGTTATACAAGAATTGTAACTGGTCCCCATCTCGAGAAATCGCACCAAGTCTGGGGGAAATTGCTTCAAAAAACATTTGGTTTTTTTTCAAATCACAAGCCAGTTGAGAGTTCCTTACCGTCCATAAACATTCTTCAGAACAACCGTGGAATATGATTGATCGGAAAAATCCTAAAACACCAACTCAAACGTCTGACAATCAACCCATTTCTCAAAATTAGAAATATCCTCGTCCAGATCCTGGCAAAAATATTAACACATACATGTAAACCAGTACATTTCGCGATATGGATCAAACCTGGGAAACTTTACCCAACAGATGAGTGGAATGAACCCCAACAAAATGGTTCGATTGGTAACTCGAGTACAGTTTACTGCATATGGGGAAAATAACACATTTTGTTCATATTAAGCAAGCGAAAACGTTGACAAAAATATAACCACTCCCATTTTGAATGTCTTAATCGCAGATAAAAATCAAATTGCTAAAAATTATACCATTAGTCTGAAATGACACCTATATGTCGTGTGCCAGTTTTGTTATTAACCGCTAAATTATGTCACATTACTACAGTTGTCTCAATTATGCCATAAATGGGAATATCACAAATAATGTTGTTTATAACTTATATTGTTTCTACTGTTTATGTTTAAATGCGCCAGACCGGGTTGTCGGCACCACGAAATTAAACTTTCGATTTCCAACCAATCGCAAGCGGGTTCTCTGCGTGAGCCTTGAGCAAATCAAAAATAGACGAACCACATAGCAAAACAATATACCCGGTCCCCTGGGACGTACATGTATACACCAATGGTCTGGGGAAAATGATATGTTCACCCATTTAGTTCGACTTCAGGAAGCAGGAAGGGTCAATATCTGGTATATATATTCAATACAAAACAGTTATGAAACTTAGTATTTATTTATACCAGAATAATGAATTTCCATCATTGTATGCCAACATATCCTCGAGCAAATACGCACATAATCGACATATAATGTACAAATACGCACATAATCGACATATAATGTACAAATACGCACATAATCGACATATAATGTACAAATATGCACATAATCGACATATAATGTACAAATACGCACATAATCGACATATAATGTACAAATACGCACATAATCGACATATAATGTACACATACGCACATATTCGACATATAATGTACAAATACGCACATAATCGACATATAATGTACAAATACGCACATAATCGACATATAATGTACAAATACGCACATAATCGACATATAATGTACAAATACGTTCATATTCGATTATTTTATTTTGAAAATAAGCAGATAATGGACTCATATCAGATACTTTGTTTTATGGCGCGGACCATTGCGAAAACACATTTTAAAGAGCGTTAGGGCCATTGCGAAAACACATTTTAAAGAGCATTAGTTAGATGAGTTAGTTAGATAGATGAGTGAAATACACATAATAGACATGTAAACTTGAGAGAAAAATGCAGGTGTTGCTCTTTTACTCGTACCATCTTTAAAAAAAATACTTTTTATCCTGTATTGGGATACACATGAAGCGATATGATACGCGTATCGTGTGTTAGTGTATCGCGCTATATTGAATTCACGATAAAAATCGCTACAGCACCTGACAGCCCTACATACTGGGTTACGGTATCAAATGTTGTAATATTGGCCATTTCACAATTTGAATTTGAGCCTTCGATATGAAATTTGTACCAGATGGTGATACCATAGTACAATAAACCCAGATGCGGAGATGGTTGACACAAATTGATGATTGGATTGGAGAAGTTAATCACCAAATATTTACATTGATATCACGAAATCGTGTTCGTTGACGATTATTTACATTTGCGTACCCTTCAGCCATGTAATTGTGCAGAAACCATTATAGTCACATCATTGTGAGCGACATGAACTATTTTTTTGTTGAATTTACAAGAGATGTTGCGCTAAATCACAATGACGAAAACGAATATGAACCATCTCGGCTGATAAATATATGCATGTATGAGATGAAGATGCATAACATATGTATGTGCATAAACATGTACATGTCGATAAACGGTCGATTGGCAAAATACGGCCGAATACCTGTTTACCTTTCGCCCGGTCACAATGTCATTTTTTGTGTGGACATATTCCTTTGCACACTGCAATCCATGCACTGGCAATGGTTTTGACGACTGGTAAGTGTAAAACCAAATTAGATTAGGACATTTGAATAAGTGGCGTCAGGTCATGCTCGGACGTCTTTAAGAGAGTTTGCTTACCAACAGAAGGGCCCTGTGCCAATGCATTCTCTTATATATGCGAGTCGACCATAGGTCGCCTCGCATATATAAGAGAATGCATTGGCTTAACACATTAAAAATTATAAAATTGTTAGGCCAATGCATTCTCTTATATATGCGAGGCGACCTATGGTCGACTCGCATATATAAGAGAATGCATTGGCACACGGCATAACTGTAACCATCACAATGTGGTCAATGAGCCGGTTCCAATGATACCCATATGTGTATGGTTCTATTGAGACAGACCGAAGATATTTTAGGCTGTTGAAGCTTTATTTGGCCGGTTTTGGCCGGTTTGTTGGGTAAAGGGTTAATTAAGAGCGATTGCTTACCAACCAGCCATTCGACTCCAGTGTTTGGTCACAATACACGCCCAGCGCAGTCTCGTTACCATATGGATAGACAAAGTGGACGCCACTGGACGTGATTCCACGATTCATGAGATCATAACAGTCTATACTTCTGGGGACCCGAGTGACTGGTTTGCTTGTTACCGGCGACTGCCCTGTGGTACTTGCACCAATATGTGTGAACTTCAAACGAACGTCGGTCCCGGGTGAACCTATAATGACATACCGGTTTGAAAAATATTAATTCTATCCTCAATATACATCAGAGAAACGTTAAATATTATGAGGATATGATATCATGATTTACTTTAGAAGATGGTGAAAATTATCTAACAACAAGCGATTCACCGTGCATCTTAAACGGACATGGCTCATTCGATCCTCCAAATTTTTGTTTGCATAATTTGAAGCGACGGATACACTAGGTCGATAAATAAACGAACAATTGATATACCGGCTTCATATGCTCAGAAAATCACTTGCCAAAGTCATAGCCATTGTTCCGCCGTTTTCATCTTTTTTTTCCAGAAGTCTGACAAACGGTCTTTATTGCTACCATAACAGGAATAGACTATCGCGGAACGCTTTTGTCTGTTCCATGTCGTGCAAATCGCTGGTTTGTGTATGGGACCCAAACACCATATTAATAGTTGTATTTTGCATTACATCAATGCGTCTTTTTAGGCTACATCATTCTATTAGAAAGGTAGTTCATATATTTATCGACCTATTTCGATGCTGAGAAAAATTCAAAAACGATTAACTTTATGTGTATTTTGGAGCGCAAACCGCCATGTGGCTGTAAGTTGTCTCCCCAGTGAAGAAAAGCATATTATACTGTAGGAAACGCGAATGAGAATATGCATTACATAACAGTATGAATCAGGGGTGAGCTAGATAGTGAATTACCAATGTTGTGTGACATACATACACAAATATGGGTTTGTCGATACGGCACGAGTGCTGCATGTTGCGGAATGATAGAACGAGAGGCGTTTGCGCCTCGAGTTCTATTCTTCCGCGACAGCACGAGTGCCGTATCGACAAACCCATTTACACATCGTGTCGTTCTGTGTTTATTACACGCTTCGCGTCCTATAATCCGTGCATTAAAAATACAAGATTAGACGGTTTATTTAGGCACATACAGGGCGTGTTTGTCACGTGTGATGATTCTTTTATTTAAATAGTTCCAGTTTCATGGTTGAGGCGAACGTCGTGTACGTCATTTTACGTCAACGAGATGCGTATGGAACTTACGTTCCATACGGATTTGTAAATATGGAACAGCACTAACACTGTACATCTAGGAACAAGTGTGTAATAATATATGATGGAAGACTAAAACGGATAGCAGTTTGGGCAGCTTTGAAGATACTGCTAAATGGAAGAGAATTCGACCCATTCAGGATTATGATAGTGGACATTATGTAGTTCTAATGACATGAATGCTATGCTCAATTACAATTTCCCAAATTTATGTTACGGTTAAAAATATATGTGCATGTAGTTTATTAAACAACATCATTTGCCATATATCCGTTGAATACGTTACATGCAGCGGCCCGATGTGTTTATTAACGTAAATTAACTCACGCACGAAAACAACTGATATGACAACAATAATGCAACCTTGTATTTCTTGAGTAGATTACAAATTAGAATCAAAACCAAAAACAAACAAGCATTTTATACTAAACATATGAACGGGTGGTGTGCAGAACCACACAGGCATGACTGAAGGAAGTTCATTTTATCGCACTATTTTGTTATGCCACAATCCTGGCGACTATCTATCATTATACTTATTATTTATGTGGGTATTATGGGTGGCGGGATGGGGTGGTGGGTGGGATTTCATTATACTTATTATTTATGTGGGTATTATGGGTGGCGGGATGGGGTGGTGGGTGGGATTTCATTATACTTATTATTTATGTGGGCAGTAGCCTCTATACGGGCGCCTGTGGCGCATAAGATATTATGGGTGGCGGGATGGGGTGGTGGGTGGGATCTCATTATACTTATTATTTATGTGGGCAGTAGCCTCTATACGGGCACCTGTGGCGCATAAGATATTATGGGTGGCGGGATTGGGTAGTGGGTGGGAACTCATTATACTTATTATTTATGTGGGCAGTAGCCTCAATACGGGCGCCTGTGGCGCATAAGATATTATGGGTGGCGGGATGGGGTGGTGGGTGGGATCTCATTATTCTTATTATTTATGTGGGCAGTATCCTCTATACGGGCGCCTGTGGCGCATAAGATATTATGGGTGGCGGGATGGGGTGGTGGGTGGGATACCCATTATAGTTGCGCTACAACACACTCGTTCAATAACGTTCACCACGTCCACACGCTTGTGCACTTCCCAGATATCCTCGCGGAAATAAGCACATAGTCGACCTATAATGTGAAATAGGTACCTTATTTTATTATTTGATTCTGAAGTAATCAGATAATGGACTCTTATGCGTCAGTTTGTGTTATGGTGCGTTAAAGAGCGTTGCCTTATTGTGTCATTGTCCGCACATAAACTGCTTAGAAGCCCCTCATTATGGGTCAATAATGTGACTGAAATATTTTCATTTTCAGCACATTATCGACAAGAAATGAGGCGATTCTAAGCAGATTATCTACCTAAAACAAGTTATGTTATAAGCAGAAAATGTGCTGGTTGTCGGGAGAACAGTCTGACGATTCGGTATATTTAATGTATGCGAGGAATTGATATAGAAAATAGTTTGGGCAAACGCTTTAACAACTTAGTAATGTCCCTCTCCTGCTGGCTAAATGGTATACTACATACAACAAAATAAAAACAAGATTGGAGGCTAGATATACATGTTATGAATCATATAAATCGTAACTGAAGCTATACAATTGAAATTAATAAGTTTAACCAGTGATACCGATTTGCAGGTATTTTTACAACAGTCCGGTGAATATTTTTTATCATAAAAAAAAAATGCTAATTTAATTCCCACAGGTTAATAGATTAACATTATTCTTTTTTCATAACTAATTGGAACAATTTACCATCACGCTGATCAGTATTAAATACTTTACACTGCCCATTTGAGTGACTTCAAACTCTTAGCAACATTGATTTATAAAAAATATAATTTCAACATGTTATTGCAATTTATATTGGTATTTTATTGTTTCCCGTTCTCCATTTGTTACCCGTTCGCGGTTATTATTTTTAGCATAGCCTGTTGTCACTAATAAATTAATTGTGACTTTCTAGACGACGTTCTGTTATTCTAAATCTGTGTAGTATATTTTATAAGCTGCATATTGTGTTTCTATTTTATTTTTGTACGTATATGTTATGTCTGCAATTGTATTTTATATTCCAACCTGTCAAGCGTTTTACAGCACTCCGGTGGATTTTACGCTATACAAAACGGTTATTTATTTATTATTTATATATCTTACCTTTAACCGACCTGGTGTGCACCATATCGTAAATAACGATCGACACGACCACAATACCAACAAGAAACAATCCACACAGAAACCCTAACAGCACCACATTCCTCCTCCTCGTCGCCCGTATTGGAGTAATGGTCAATACTTCCTTAAACCCCATATCGTATATCGTGAAATGTCTCAACAAACAGCGACACGCCTCAATACTGTGCAGGTCACACGCTTTCTAACTATGCACTGAATCAGTTTAATATATCATCATATCGCATTCGTGCACATGTATATACTATCAGTTTAAGGTCAGATGATACAGCACTTAAAATATCGTCAATTCGGATTAAAATCAGGAAAGGAAAGCTTATTAAATTATATGGGTATTCCATTTGGCCGACTTCACGTCTCCTTGTCATTATTCAATTGGCAGTTTAGTTTTATTGCAAGACGATGAGATTTGTCCGATCACAGGAGCTTGGAATTTGGTCAAAACCACTCTTTTATTGGCGGAACCACCACCCGGGGCCATATGCCACGGAAGGAACGAAACAACAAATTGTTGCCACCCATTTTCAACTCAACTGTATTCCTACAAAATATATATTTTCAATAAACACTTTTGGTACCTCTTACACCTTAGATGCCAATCTACAACATTCCATAGGTATATTTGTCCAGTTCTTCGAAAACCTCTCTTTATTTCGGTAATGTATTGTAAATTCACCAACGAAGACAAATCCGCGACATCTTCATCACCCGTTTTAGAATCTGAGTAGCGGAACTAGTACCGAAATATGCGGAAACTTTAAAACTATGATCCGGAGACGGATATTATTATTACATGACCGTACCGATGCACTGATCATCATGAACTTTTTGATGGATGATAACATTGGCGTCTAGATGGGAACGAATCATTTTGGGCTCATTTGCATAAAAACGTGGCCGCTGGCAGCCATCTTGGATTTAAGTGATAATACTAGATACATCTGAATCAATAACACAGCCTAGAGCCTGTGTCGATGCTCCTATCATCACGAAATTATTCATCGATCATGACATTGATATATAGACGACACCGAGTCATTTTGGGCTTATTTGCATGAAAAACATGGCCGCCAACAGCCATCTTGGATTTCAAAATTGCATCATTTAGCACGGGCAAGAGGTCGCAGTGTTGGTCCGATCATAATTAAATTTGTCACGGAGGTTGACATTGACATATAGATGGGAAGGAGTCATTTTGGTGTGAATTCTCAAAGAAACATGGTCGCCGTCGGATTTCAGCGACAACACCGCATATATAATTAAATCAATAACACTGCCTAGAGCCTAGGCCTATGTCGATGCACCGATCATCGTGAAATTGTTCATGGGTCATGACAAATGTATCAAAATGAGAACGAATCATTGCTAGAGACTGTAACATTGGTGTGATCGTCGTGAAATTAGTCATAGAAACATGGCCGCCGTCGGATTTCAGCCACTCGTTTCATCGACCATGAAAGTTACGCGGATGGGGTCATTGTCATAAGGCTCCGGTCACATTCGTAGCCAGTGTAGCCAGCTTATTTCACCGGCGATCACATTCGTAGTCAGCTTTTCTAATTCGTGGTTTATATTGCCCGAAATATGACGTCATCACGTTCGTGACTAAAATGTCGACGTTATGCTCCAAAACTGACTTCGTTTATCAACTTATATTGGAATATAATTCGAGCATTCCAACGACATTGATCCGAAACACCAGGTTATAAATGAACTTATATCAAAACTAAATTCAATTTGTTGTTCATCCATCAACACAGAAACATTAGATTAACCTGATCGTGTTCATTGAGGCTCGCCTGAATATGAAAAGCTGGCTACAAATGTGATCGCCATAGAAAAGTTGGCTACATTTGTGATCGATTAAAAAACCTGGCTACGAATGTGATCGGATCGCGGAGCCTTGTGACAATGACCTCATCAGCGAAAGTTACATTAAGTAATGTTTTTACTATTTTATCACTAACTCAAATTTATAAACTAGTTATTCGGTAAACCAGTTTGCATTACAACTTGCAAACGCACAAATAAACCGTATACTGTAAATAATACGCAGGTTAATTTTGTGCTCTTACATTAAAGAATCTTATTAAATTTTGTTACTGTATTTGGCATATTAATGGCGAGTTTTTGTACCCTACATTGACAATTTTGAATTTCGCGAAACTAAACACTCGTTCTATATATGCATGGCCAATATCGTTACCTAACTCACGAAAAATGTCTTCTATCATCAACTAAGACATATATTTGTTCGTCAGAACTAGTAAAAAACAGCATTTTATGTGGAAATAATTCAGATATTCTAGCAACGAATCTGCACCAAAACGCACAAAGGAATCGCTTCATGCATAGGCATATATACCAGGCCTCCCCGTGAGTCTATATATCTTTTTCTTCTACTTCGTGATATTCGACCAGTAATCAGTGGGTTGATTACTATTACTATTATATGATGGATATTTGAGGCCTATATACAACGGAGCGCGACACAAGCTCCTATGTAGTACATATAGGCCTACCGGTACATAATGAACATAAAACAAGAAGAACAAAACAATACCACGTGGTCGTGCCATAAATAGAAATAAATTATATATGAAATATTTGTACAAATTACCATTCAGTAAAATACAGAAATTTTCAGGAAAATGCACAAAACATCAAGATTATATCTTCAAAAACGAGCATAGTATGACGCAAACATAAACTGATTTAAGTTTTCTGGCGCCTAAGTTCGAAAACCGCACGCACTTTCAAATATTTTTGAATTTCGCGGGCTTTAAATTTAGGTTTAGATTTTATTTCGTTCCGACTTTGTTATTCCGGAAAAATGGTTTTGTGTCGTTTGTCATTCCGATTCTAAAACGGGTGATGTAGATGTCGCGGATTTGTCTTGTAGGTGAATTTACAATACATTACCGAAATAAAGTGAGGTTTTCGAAGAACTGGAAAAATATACCTATGGAATGTTGTAGATTGGCATCTAAGGTGTAAGAGGTACCAAAAGTTTTTAGTGAAAATATATTTTTTGTAGGAATACAGTTGAGTTGAAAATGGGTGGCAACAATTTGTTGTTTCGTTCCTTCCGTGGCCTATGGCCCAGGGTGGTGGTTCAGTCAATAAAAGAGGGGTTTTGACCAAATTCCAAGCTCCTGTGGTCCAATGGGGACGCACCGTTAATTTCAAGCTTTTATTCACCAGGAGTTATAGGTTGCAGTGCACCAATTATTCTCCATATGCCACAGTGTTAATGTCGGGGGCTATGCGTGATTCAAGTAAATGCTTGAACTTTCTAACCTAGTCAATTTTGAAGAACGACTCTTCCGACACAATATGACCCAAAATAATTAGTAGGTTCGTTTGCCCTTCCGTCTTTAAATTTACCGCTTTTGATACTACCCCAATTCCACATAAAAATCACCAATTTATCAAACATGTCCCGAGTAAATGCCAGGTTAATTATTTCACCCACTCTTGATCAATATTCATCTTGGTATAATATTTCCAGTATAATATTTCCATGGAAATATTATACCTAGATGAATATTGATCCATGGTGGCTTTTGTTTTTAGCATTTATGGTATCGCAATCATAATTAACCATTCGGCTACCAGATGTGATTTTATGCTGATATTACTGTGGGTGAAAGCACAACAAGTGGGCAATGTTTGGATACAGCAGCCATGAAGTTATAACGAACAATATTGTGTGGTATTGTTATCTATTAGCCATGGACTTGTGGGTGCATGTGTGCGTAGAAGAATTTATGCTTCAGTATATGCGATGGGGTGATAGTCTTTCTTTGTAGTTTGCTTCAACAGTACGGTTAATAGGCTTCATCAAAATAAGATCCATCCGCGTAGGCAAATAAAATTTCCACACTGCATGCAAAGCGTTGGTCACTCATTCGGGTGTTATAAAATTGTATTATTTCATTTTATTAGTCTTTAAAATGCTCACTTGAGTCGGGTGATGTCTGTTGGTAATGGCAACACACATTACAAGTTCTACGTGTGGTTAAAGTTAATACTTCAAATTAGATGCAGCCTAAAAAGAGGGGCGAGACATGACCGCCAGTATCGTCTGATCCATTGCTCACAGATCGAGTTTTATGCGTTGCTAAACATACTGCGTAGTAAACGGGTATTGATTACACACATTATAGCCATTCATTGAAATTTGCATGCAATATTCTCTGTATAATTCGGCGAATATAATCATAATCACGGTTGTTAGAATAAGCTGCTTAGTACGAACACAAGACGTATAGACCTACATGACTAGAGGTTTCAAGTTCACAAAGGTTGATATATATGTTTACTCTTCATCTCCATATAAACTAGTATATTAACCCTTTATAGGCTAAAGCATAATTTATGTGTAGTTATCCCATAAGAAATGTTCAGATACAGTAATGCTCTAAGTGATCGACTCTTTAACTACAACAGAATTATGGGTAACTTTTCAGGATAACGAAAGTAAATGTGCGAAGAACAAAAAGGTCGGCAATGGTACTACCCTAAGTGGGGAAAGGTACTACCCTAAATGGGTAAATGTACTAACTACCCTAAGTGGGGAAAGATACTTCCCTAAGCAGGGAAAGGTACTACCTTAAGTGGAGAAATATTTGAAGTTTGTAGAGATTAAGTGGGCAGTTTTAAGAGGGTAAACTGCTCTAAAGTCAGAACTTTAATAGACAATAATGTTACATGTAGCTGGAAAATGTCCGACTCTTTTTACAGATTGGCAAGGTCATGTCTGTGTGTTTAGCCAAATGGTGACCGATAGAGAGGCCGAGCCCAGGTCCCGTAGTTATGGGTACATGTATAGTGTACTCTTCCCCTTGAATACTTACTAGTAGTGACAGCAACTTAAGTAGAATACTATTAAGAATCAACGCAGATAATACAATCATTCCTTTGGGTGTCTGGGCGACTCACGAGTCGGAATTAAATTTCTTGTTATGGCGTACGGTCGTTTGACCGCTCAGTTAGTTTGTAATCCCGGTTGCACTTTGCACCTACCGCTGCCTTGAAGTCAAAAGGACCTAAGTCGATTTTGGTATTATTTTCAACAGACCAAAGAACTAATTTGTTTAAATTTGGCTGTTGTTTATCAATTGTAACTAATATCTCAAGTGAGGCAAATATACATTCTTTGAGAATCTCTAACTTGGTCCCTAGTCGACCTAATAAGCCGCGAGTAACCACGTAAAGTCTTTTTACAATCTTTTACCAGAGCTACATCTATTCTATTGTGAATTTATTATAGATAGGAAAAGTCGCAGAAATAACGTTTCTCAAGAAATTCGTTTAGAGAGCGAGTTCATTTGAGAAATAGATGTTGATTTGCTTGAGTTCCATATATAGTATGGGTGCATATTGGTCAGACGTTTTGTGTGGAACGTGAAAGCGTTCCACATATTAAATGTCAGACCAACATGCAGACACACTCTTCAAGGAACGCAACAAAACCAACATCCATTACTTATGTTTACACTGACAGGTTAAAGGATCATTTAGCACCCATTTCCAACGTAATTATCGCAGTTGCTTCTATACAATATCGAAGCATATAGGGGTCTACGTGCGACGTCACGTCACACAATTTCGAATTCATGTTCCACAGCGCGAATGCATGTGTCTGTAAATGCATGTATTAATTTGTGTGTAGCAACAACAGTTCCATCTACTCAGTATTAACCCAACTTTACTTTGTAAAGTTTGAGCTATTGTTGTGGGTTTGCGTCCGGTCGTCTGTACGTACGTGCGTGCGTGCGTCAACAATTTCCCTTGGCTCACACTACAGGCCGCATTCCTCGTCCGAATATCACCAAACTTCATGTGGATCTTCGGGGTGACATCTAGATGGGAGCCATCGATTTTTTTTCCGAAATTCGTTAAAAAACATGGTCGCCAGCAGCCATTTTGGATTTCAAATTTGAATCAATCGGCACACCCTGCAGCCCGCGTTATTCGAGAAATGTTTTGAACATTTACAGGCGTATTTAGAATCACCTCTAGATGGGAGATATCGAATTTTATTAATTTACGGTGAAAAATATGGCGCCGGCAGCCATCTTGAATTTTACTCTAAATGCATGACTAAATCCTTTGGCACATCCATAGACACTAATCGCCACCAAACTTCATATGGATCTTGGAGGTGACCTCTAGATGGGAGCCATCGATTATTTCCAAAATTCGTTTAAAAACATGGCCGTTTTTACCCATTGCATGACGAAATCCTTTGGTGCATCATACATGCCACATCCCTCTGCCGATCATCTTCAAACTCCATACGCATCTTCGGGGTGACCTGTAGATGGGAGCCATCGATTATTTCTGGAATTCTGTTAAAAGCATGGCCACCAGCAGCCATCTTGGATTTAAAATTTGAATCCACCGGCACACCCTGTAGCCCGCATATATCTAAAAAAAATTGTAAATGTACAGCCATGAATAGGATCACCTCTAGAAGAGAACAATCGAATTTTAACCAGTTTCGATTAAAATCATGGTCGCAGACAGCCATCTTGTATTTTGCTCTTTGTATGACTACATCATTTGGCACACCCTACAGACCTCACCCCTCGTCCGATCATCGCCAAACTTGATAAGCATATCCAGGGTGACCTCTAGATAGGCGCCATCGATTTATTTAAGAAATTCGTTGAAAAACGAGGCTGCCAGTAGCCATCTTGGATTTTACTCTGTGCATGACTAAATCCTTCGGCACAACCTACGGGCCATATCCCTCACCCAATTGTCACATAACGTCATAAGGATATTCTGGGTGACCTCTAGACGGAAGCCAACAATCTGTTTTCGAAATTCGTTAACAAATATGGCTGCCAGCGTCCATCTTGGATTTTACTCTTTGCATGACTAAATCCTTCGGCACAACCAACATCCGGTCGTCTCCAGACTTAATAACGATCTTCAGGGTGACCTCTAGGATGGGAACCAATGACATTTTCCAAATTTAGTTAAAAACATGGTCGCCAGTGGTCATCTTGGATTTTACTATTTTCATGACTAAAATCCTTGCCACACACTACATACCACACCCCTAGTCCCTCACCCAACTTCATATGGTTCTTTGGTTTGACCTCTAGATGGAAGCTGTCCAATTATTCCGAAATATTTTTAAAAACCATGGGCGCCTGGGGACACCTTGTATTTCACATTTCAATCCACCGGCACACCCTGCAGCCCACATTTAGTGGAGAAATGTTTGAAATGAAATTAATTTTATTTACACAATACAATCCATTTACTGAAAAGTGTTTGCTTTCCTTCTTTATCCTTCTATTGACTGCTCAGCATAAAATTAACGCCCCCCAGGTTGAGCTACAATGTCATTGACACTTTCATTTAGTTTATCATGCCCAGGACCGTCGAATTGGGTTCGGGGTATATCGGCGAGAGCTCAGTCCGGACAAACATTACAACTTATAATTCTGGTGTGATTTATCGTTGAAATGTGGTAGGCTGGTTCCTCAGTTTGAGGACAGGATACCCATATCCGCTACATATTTGGTCTTTTATTCTTACCATGTTGTTGAGCTTGATTTGACAAGTTGTTTATTGTCGCCGTTTCTATGTGATATACACAAGGCCCTTCTCGTTGATTTTCACCAGAGATGCGGATCTCGTTGGCATGAGGAAACATTACAAACAGTTAGCCTGGAACATTCTCTGAATTGAGCGTCGGGGACATGTGTAACTCCTAAAGTGCATTTTCTTTGTTTGTTGCTACATGTATACTACATTTTGGGGAGGTGGTTGGTCTCACGGTTGATGTTCTATACAATCTACATATATTTATTTTTTTCTATTTACAGGTAAGCACATACATTGCAGTCTACGTTGTTTATTGTCCTTTCCATGTTAGGTGAGTCTTGTCCCCTATTTATTTAGTATAACTGGTTCTCAAAACGGAAATTACAGTCCTAAAATAAATAGTAAAATTCATGAAAAGCCAAACATTTCGTTTCGCAAAAATAACAACGATTAGAATTACTGAATACGGAGATATATGGATAATTAAGTGCTTTTAAATTTTCGGTTTGCACGATCTACCAGATTAAGCACAAAGCGTACAATAATCTTCTATTCGATCGATCAATTGAGGATAGTTGTCCGAGGCTTGATAAGTCATGGTTGTTAAACATTAATTAAAATTAAAAACTAAAATTAATTAACTGATTGTCTGCATTTTTAAATGAAGTTTTGGTAGAAACCTGAGAAATTAATATCTTATTCGTTGTGACGGTTATAGGATATCACGGTTGCATTGAGGACGTGTGCACAAGTTGCTGACATAGTACTATAATTTCATGACATAGTACCATAAAAGTAGTCGTAACTCTATATGTGAGATTTGTGAAAGCTCTCTAATAATTTTTCTCTCATAACTGTTTACTAATTCCCAAATGTAAATATACACTATTCGTAAATAACTATGGTACATGTAACTTATACATGGCTGACAAATATATTTTCCATTATCATCCGTATAAGTAAACAAGAATTCTAATCTAATCCGCGAACGTCCATTGGGTGGGAGACGAACCATGTGTACCCTTTAGAATTACCGAATACTGAGATGCACGAATAATGGTACGCTGTGAGTTTTTCGGTTTGCACGATCTACAGATTAAGCACAACGCGTACAATAATCTTCTATTCATTCAACCTGTATAGTGTATAGTTAGTTGTCCGAGGCTTGAAAGATGATGGCTGTATGAAACAACACATCTAAATGACTGAGTGTTTGTATTTTTAAATGAAGTTGTTGGTAAAAACCAAAGAAATTTATACAGTGCATCAAGGTTACAGTTATAACTTGCGGATTATTTGATGAGAACGTGCGCATACTATGGCTGAAGGGGTCACTCTCACCAAAAAAGTGCTGAAGGGTACATAGGTTTTGAAAATGTGCTGAAGAGTACACATGTTTTGAATTGTCGTTCTAAATGACGTTTAGTTTTCGTATCTGCCATGATTTTTGTTAGAGAATAATTGTTTATGTTACAATGAAAATTACAATTAACTGAAAACAAACTGCTAATGGGTGCCATACTTTCAGAAACACAGTTTAAGTAACTGTTTTAGTGCCGACCACAAACCCTGTGTACCCTTTAGCACATTTTCAAACCCTGTGTACCCTTCAGCACTTGTTTTGGTGAGAGTAACCCCTTCAGCCATACTGTGATGGCGTAGTACCACACACGTAGTCGTATCTCTACCGTAAGTCTTGGGAAATCTCCCTAGACTAGATCGAGTCATACTGTTATACATGTGGTGTGTTATGTCTTCGCGGCATGCCAACCTAGTGGTTCTCTCGTGCAGGGAAGTGGCGACAGTGTGGATGGGTGATTTTTGTTTCTTTAAAAAATGTCATGGATATGCGACAATTTCCCACAGGGAGCCTCGCATATATACGACAATACATTGGCCAAACAATATTTACCTTGTCCTTATATTTTAAGCCAGTACATTATCTTTTATATGCGAGGCTCCCTATGTGAGACTCGCATATATAAGAGAATGCACTGGCACGGGATCTTTAATGTTGTACCAGCACAGCTCCCATCATGAAAGGGTTAAAAATGTCATGGATATGCGTCAATTTCCTAAAGTTTGAATATTTCCGACGGGGACGTGGTGACAGGGTGTTTATGATGGTTCTCATCCACACCCCACCCCAACTTTGGCCATCAGTTGGAAATTGTACACCACATACAAGTATAGATTGTATAATTGTTCTCACTGTTTGATTAACCCACCAATAATTAGTGGGGAATTTCTTGTTTTAGACCAACATTAGCATATTTGTTTTATATATTTAGTCCAAATTTTGGTGTGAACTTGCTATCAGTTGGACATATTCCAACGTTAAAGGGTGTCAGGTTGGAAATTTTCAATAGCTGGAAAGTTTTAGGTACCAGTTGGATAATTCGAATCCATGCAAAGCGGAGGTGAAAATGTTATTTTACAACATAGGAGTTTGGTCAGGTTTAACGGGAGTGTTCCGTTTGGAATTTTAAAGGTGGACACCCCCTCCCCCACAACCACCATCGGAGACCTTCTAGCCACGTCTCTGCTCGCATGACTTCTACAACTAAACATGTGAACCGAGTTGAATTATATGGAATTGGGAAACGAATTGGCATGATCATGTTTTCAGAAGTAACAGTCACCATCTGCTCGAGGAGGAATGGCAGGTAAAACATAACAGCTGCTTAATCTGTGCCGTCTATTCTAATCTTACATCAAACGTACCGTCGGTGGAACATTCGCCGGTGGATTAGCTTGTTTTCACGTTGATCATTCCTGTGCCATCTAAGCGGCCAAATTATGTGACACAGTGGGCACGTGATAGTTCTGTGGAAGTTATATGCACCTTATCGATGCACTCGTTTCGGGATAATTCGAATGTTGATATAAATATATCCAGATGTATACAATTCCATGTTATCTCGGCCATGTGCAGTCGGTGCTTATGTTGCGTTCAGATGCTAACCATGTTATCAGGGCCATAAGTTGTGTGTGTGTGTGGGGGGGGGGGGTCATTTCGACAATCGCTGTTTGAGCGATAGGAAACCTGTTAGTTAAAGGTTTAGACATTTTGGAATGTGGCGACTGTAAAAGCATAAGCATATACATGTATCAATTAAGTATACAGAGTATATGTTTTATGTGTTATGTGTTATGCCAATATGGTAAAGGTGATGTCAGACCTGATAACTTAGGACAAGGTGCGCAAGCACCACACCGGCACACCGAGCAGGCAGATAAAACCAGCGTGATGGGTCGACTGGTAACCGAAAGGCGTGAACCCGAGGATATCTACAGTCTACGCTTGATTATTCATCGGATATGTAAATGTGTAACTACGCAATAAAAGTATAAGGCATATACATGTAAATATTAATTATAGAGTAGTTACATACCCGTATACGGTTATCGTCTCCCGTTGGAGAAATTTTGGAAATGTTTTCATCGGAACCACCACAATAAATACTAGTAATCCATCCACCGTCGATACTAATTCTATCATATTAACTGAATACTGATAGAGGTGATAACAGATCCAAAAACTTATAAAACACCACTAATACAAGTATACCGTAAAAGTTTCCTGAAATGAAATATCTTTCAACTTTCTTGATGAATTAAAAAGTGACTTGGCAACACTTTTGCCAAATGAAAATAGTTTTTGTCAGATGTGAATTAGTTTTGCCATTGGCAAATTTAGTAAGTGGCAGCGCGATCCCTGTCGTGAATTATTCGACATTTATCTTTAGTATGTCCAATAATAGACACCTTTCGCATAATGAACTACGACATATAACTATTACGAATAGGGTACTACGTCACTATAATTTGTGTCGTTTTCCCCTATCCGTTGTCACGATTACGGTTTTGGATTTTCTACAAAACTCACAAATAAACAATAAGTTCGCGATCGTTTCCCAGCTCTTTAATGTGGGAGATGACCCTGAGATTATGCCATTAAATTGTGATCGCCGTGTGGCCTTACTGTTTACCTATTAGTGATAATCAAATGGTTCGTCGTCGTCGTGAAACTCGAGAATCTTGCCAAACACAAAGCGCTAAGCTGTGACCTGATAACAACTTAATTAACTGCGAGTGGCAAACATGATAGTCTCCGATTGTTTCACCAGCGGACTCGTCGTCGTCAATTCTTCGAAAAGGTTATTGGATCTTCCGAAAAATTTGCCATTTGTAAAATTAGCTATTCGTAATTTGTATATGTCGTAGTTCATTGTGCTAATGGTGTATAATATACATGTAGCATCGGACAATTTGACAGTGACGTCGGGTAAGGATACACTACACCCTTCTAATATATTTGGTATGTTACGGGCCTGCATATTGCGCTAACGTTTTAGAGGGGCAGAAGCTGGTCGTCTGCGGATTCTATTGCTGACTTCGATTTACAAAATGCTACTTTGCGCAGGGGGGGGGGGGGGTGAACAAAAAAATTCCGGCACGTATGCCGGGGTGGATGGGTGGTCAAAGCCACCAACAAGCAATTTTTTCCGCAACTAAAAAAAAAATTCCTGCTTGTTTTTTTAGTGTTTTGGCAATGAGTTGGGGTTCAAACCCACTTTAAATGAGAGAAATAATGTAATTCTAACTGGTTAACTGACTGCAGACAGTTATCTTGTTGTATTTTTTTGCAAATTTTGAAATCCAAGATGGCCGCTGGCCGAATGACCTCAAAATGACTCATTCCTATTTACATGTCCATGTTAACATCCATGATAAATAGTATGCACAGAAATTCATATACAGCTGTTTACAATGAATTTCCCCCCGCAGATCTCTGTTTTAGTGTTAAAAGGGGGGTGTGTGTCAAAAAATGGTCGGAAAAAACTGCCGAAAACTGAAAAAAAATTGGCGGTGGGCTTGGTGGGTACAAAAAATGATCGAAAGGGAAAAAATACCATACGTGCCTGAATTTTTTTTTCCGACCCCCCCCCTGCTTTGCGGCGATATATCCCCAACCCGGACGTGGGTGCTAACTTTGAGATAAGGGATACTAGCCAATTGTAAGAACTTCATTTTACGTCCGTATCAATCCTAGCCGAATTCCGAAATAATATCCCAAATTGACCTCGGTGAATTTTCCTATCGGTCGGAAAGAGTAATGCACGTTTTATCGCTCGGTTCATTACCAAACAGCGATATAACCCGTCTATAATTCGAAGACTTTGCCGACTTGATCAGAAAGTATTATTTCATGTGTATTACTGCTTTAATGTCGCTCGTGGAATAATCAGTCTCGATTGATTGCTTTGATGCGGACCTCACTAGTCGAGGTCGCCTTTGAGTCGAAAACTAAAGATATATCCACGAGTCTTTCCGCAACGTTAACGTGCCATCACTGAAAAAATAATCCATCACTGGATATTGATTAACGCTCGTAAAAAAAATCCACCCAATCATTTGCTTTCCTAATTACCTAAATATACACCGATCCTTGAAATGAGGATTTCTTTGGTTCGATTATCTGCGAAGCGAAGAAAACCAACTGTTGGGAAATGGCAACGAGACGTGATAATGCCGAGAATCATGAAAGCGACTGACAGGGACGTGGATATAGGGTCTCCGTTGCGGGGGGGGGGGTCCACCTTGGGAAATTCCAACTGCACCCCCCCCCCTTGAATCAGAATTCAGAATTCAGACCAAACAAGTTTTGTATAATTCCATTTGGACCCCCCACTTGCACCTCGGTGCTCAGGCCTAATATCCTATATATTCATAAACCATGGTTCTATATTCCTGGTATGAGAACATTCAGATATTTTAACCTGAAAAATTGCATAAATCATAACATCTCCAGACAAATGCACACGGCTACGGACAAGCGACCAGGACACACTGGGCTGACCATGGTTGTTCGGTCCGGTCTGAGAAAATTTTGAAAACTATACAAGAAAATCGCAAATCCTAGCATCTAGACTGGCATCAAGTTGCCTCAACTGAAGCTTCCCTATAGTGTTGGAAATTTCAAACGTCATACTCCCCCCTCAGGTTGGACATTTCTCCAACTGATGACCATTTCAGTCCACAAGTTTGACCAAATGTAGTAAAATATTGTTTTGTTAAACTAATTAGCATATTTTGTATTGGCCATGGGGGAGGGACAAAGACACACCGGGCCGACCATGGTTCGGCCCGGTGTCCGAAAATTTTGAAATCTGAACAAGAAAATCGCAAAATCCTAGCATCTAGACTAACCTCAAGCCTTCATAGAGTTGGACATTTCAAACTTAGGTTGGAAAATTTCCAACTGATGACAATTCCAATGACAATGTTGACCAAATGTATGACAATATTGTTTTCTTAAATTAACTAACAGTTTTTGATTGGACACGGGGGAGGGACCAGGACACAAGCTTTCCAAGTGTTGGAAATTCCCAACCTGTCACCCCCCTAAGGTTGGAAAATTTCAAACTGATGACCATTTCAGTCAAAAATTTAGAAAAAAATAGGAAAATATGCAAAAACAATTATTCCCCCCCCCCGCAATAAATTGTTTGCAAATCAAACTACAAGAACATTTTCAACCTATTGTTGGTGTGAAATTTCCAACTAATGTGTTGGCATGTATGAAATTTCCAACTGTTGAAAATTTTGACCAAAGTCTCTGGCGACTGGCCTGCGATTGTAATACGTTCACTTTGCACGTCATCTCAACTTTACATGGCAGATAAAATATTCAAGCCTTCCGTTAAATGTTTTTGGAGTGAAAGGAATTTTCGCCACTAAAAGATTAAGGTTTCTTTTTCTAAATCATGTATAACAAAAAAGAACGTTGCTTAGTTCAACACGACCAAAACAATTATGAACACAATACAAACAAAATTAACAGCCTATTTCCCTGGACCATAAACTCAATGTAAACCTATTGAACCTCAATGTGAACCTATTAGGAGGTTCATTGGGTTCAGTATGAAAGTACTTCAAAACGAAATAATTTCAATGGCACCATGTGAGTACTAGGTTATATGCAAGTCTATTTACCGTGACAAATATGTGTTCACTGTGGCCCGCAATTCAATGGAATAATAGGTAATGTACGTACGGAATAATAGGCATTAGTTCACTGTGGGCTTATTTAAGAATCGAACACCTGCAATATGAACATAATTATGTGATTACTTGTGGTCATTATGACGCTTTTTGCACGAGAAAAATTGTTGACGTGAACTTAATATGTAGGATTTATGTTATTAAGTTTTCAGTTCAATGATGAGTGTATACGCCTTTCTTCTCGTGCAGATAAGAAAAAAACTTCAATTTAACTGTTACCAGCTCAGGGAAACCAAGATAAACGGAAAGGGGCTCATTCGAGGAGATATAAGATAGGTTGAAAAATACAGAACGATTGATATAACGTTGATATATTGACTTCATATGCTCTGATAAATACATGCCAATGTCAAAGCCATTTTACAGCTGTTTTCGGTTTTACACAAACGTCAAATAAACGCTCTTTATTTCTACCATATCGGGAATAGACTAACACGGAACGATCTGTTCTGTTCCGTGTCGTGCAAATGGATGGTTTTGTTGTTGTATTTTGTATAACTTCAATGCGTCTTTCTGAGACACACAATGCTCTCAGACGTTCTGAGACACACAATGCTCTCAGCGTTCTGAGACACACAATGCTCTCGTTCTGAGACACACAATGCTCTCACGTTCTGAGACACACAATGCTCTCAGCGTTCTGAGACGCACAATGCTCTCATTCTGAGACACACAATGCCCTCGTTCTGAGACACACAATGCTCTGAGACACACAATGCTCTGTGACACACAATGCTCTCAGCGTTCTGAGACACACAATGCTCTCAGCGTTCTGAGACACAATGCTCTCAGCGTTCTGAGACGCACAATGCTCTCAGCGTTCTGAGACACACAATGCTCTCAGCGTTCTGAGACACACAATGCTCTCAGACACACAATGCTCTCAGACACACAATGCTCTCAGACACACAATGCTCTCAGACACACAATGCTCTCACACACAATGCTCTCACACAATGCTCCCAGACACACAATGCTCTCAGACACACAATGCTCTCAGACACACAATGCTCACAGACACACAATGCCTCTCAGACACACAATGCTCTCTCAGACACACAATGCTCTCACGTTCTGAGACACACAATGCTCTCTGAGACACACAATGCTCTCAGCGTTCTGAGACACACAATGCTCTCTGAGACACACAATGTTCTCTGAGACACACAATGCTCTCTGAGACACACAATGCTCTCAGCGTTCTGAGACACACAATGCTCTCCGTTCTGAGACACATCATGCTCTCCGTTCTGAGACACATAATGCTCTCCGTTCTGAGACACACAATGCTCTCTGAGACACACAATGCTCTCTGAGACACACAATGCTCTCTGAGACACACAATGCTCTCAGCGTTCTGAGACACACAATGCTCTCCGTTCTGAGACACATAATGCTCTCCGTTCTGAGACACATAATGCTCTCCGTTCTGAGACACACAATGCTCTCTGAGACACACAATGCTCTCTGAGACACACAATGCTCTCTGAGACACACAATGCTCTCTGATACACACAATGCTCTCAGCGTTCTGGGACATACAATGCTCTCCGTTCTGAGACACATAATGCTCTCCGTTCTGAGACACATAATGCTCTCCGTTCTGAGACACATAATGCTCTCCGTTCTGAGACACATAATGCTCTCCGTTCTGAGACACATAATGCTCTCCGTTCTGAGACACATTATGCTCTCCGTTCTGAGACACACAATGCTCTCAGAAAGGTAGTTCGAGTATCTATCGACCTACATCTATACCGGGAAAAATTCAAAAGCGAATATTATGTGTATTTTTTAGGGCAAACCGCCATGTGGCGAACAAAATTACTTATTATTTATGTGGGCAGTAGTCTCTATACGGGCGCCTGCTGCGCATAAGATACTATGGGTGGCGGGATGGGGTGGTGGGTGGGAACTTATCCTTATTATTTACTTTATGGTTCTCATGATTTATCTTTGAATGGAAATATTGAAATAATTTCACAAGTCCAAAAGTCTATAATAATTGCAAATAGATTTGGTTACGATTGATGGAATGTAACCTTTTGCTACATGCATGTACGAATACATGCAGCACTACACGGTATCATTATACGCATAGTGCAACCGAAGCCCTAATCAGCACAAACGTAAAATGGGCCCGGGGGACTGGTGGATCAGGCACAAACTATTATCATATATAATGACATACAATCATTCATATATCGGAAATGCATGGCCACAATAAGCCAAATCCATTTTCTCAAATGTGATATTATATAACATATTATATATGAAATATGTATATTAGGAGGAATAAAATATTTTTACACTAAATCAAGTTAAGGGTATTCTATCTACATGCCTTGCAATTTGTACAACGACCACTCGCTTCCATTATACTGATTATAATTATCTCAAGCAGGAACCATTTGGCCTTGAAATTGACGCTTTATTCATGGAACTCTCCGAAAGTGATCACAATTATTATATAAGGCAATTCATCAATCAGTTTCATCTCAATAGTGTTGTGCCCATTGTTGATCTCGAAGAGCACGGCTTTTCATAATTAGAGAGCTAGCCGAATTCAATCTTTATGCAGCACACACTTGCCTCGCACATCTCTGATGGTAAATTCTAGGTCAGTCGTGTTGCCTACAGGGATGTGACTCAGGTTTCACATCGCAGGAAAGAGACCTCGCAAGTTAAATTAGAATCACGGAATCACGGCGGGAAAGCCCTCCAGTGAGTTGCTTTAATTGTCACATATTATTCCCAAGCATGATTCAAGCCTTTAATTCAAAAACAAATTTAAAGATGCCTCATCCACGTTGACACCATAATGTTGTCGTATTTGCGATCACTATGCCCGACAATTAACACAGTTAGCGTAATGAACTACCGCTGATAATAATTACGGATATGGTACTACGTCACTAGCATCTGTTTTTTTTTCTTTCTACACGGGAAGGAGGCGAGCTCGCAAATATGAAATTATTGTCTCACATAAACCTTGTTATTTTTAATTGGGAATAAATAAATTATTACGGTTTCGAGAACCCAAGCATAGACACGCGAGATTTGTATGCAATCTTCGAGCCTACCGCTGACTATGGCATGTAAACAACATACTTAAAGTTATGTGAAACACTCCGGTGGGGTGGTCAAATAGAAATGGAGAACAATCTTGCTCAAAGTTGTTATTTTTACGAATATTATTACAAAATTGACAACACACACAGCGATTCTTATATATTAATTGAATGCAATGACTCTTAATGGGGAAATCATTTGTGTAAGTTTATCGCCGATTGTTGCGTCCCGAATCGAGATGTAAATATTTACAATGAATGTAGTTCAGAGATGTTTTCTATGGAGTGGTATGGTCGATTTCTTTGAAATTTTCGGCGATGTTAGCAGAATGCTACATTCCCCAGGTTGGCATTGCACCTAAGTACTATCTTATCACTTTCACGTTCTCGAACAAATCCATAATATGTCTTTAAGTACAAATTAATCACGTCGAACATGATGATGATGATGATGATGAAGATGATGAAGATGATGATGATGATGATAGTACAAATATGCACCTCTGCCATATGAAAATGGCAAGCCAGACAACAGTGGCCCCCTTTTGTAAATATATGTATATATGTTAATTATTTAATACTCTGTATTCGCCACTTAATTGTGACATTGAGTGAAATAAACAATCAACAATCAACAGAACTATATCACCTTACAGTGAGTTGCAAACGGACTCGTCAATTCTGTGAAAATGCTTCTTTTGTTTGGACCGTACGAAACATTTGCGACAACTACAAGCTATATATTCTTAATCATAAACGATTACGGTATGGTTTGCATGCATTTCGTCGTAGAAAACGATATGATGGCAGAATATGAACGGAAAAATGCATGTAAAATGCATTTATATACTACAGCTAACTACGTGAGAAGTAATATCTCTGTAATTCTACCTGTAGCGATGCTACTCAGGGATGTGGCTAGAGGGTCTCCGTTGGGGGGTGTCCACCTTGGGAAATTCCAACTGCACCCTCCCCTTGAGTCGGAATCACACCAACACAACTTTTTGCATAATTCCATTTGCACCCCCCCCCCCCCTTGAATCATAATCACAGACCAAACACAAGTTTTGCATAATTCCATTTGCACCCCCTTGCACATCAGTCCTCAGGCCTAATAGCCTATGTATTCATAAACTATGTTGTTCTATATGCCCGGTATTCAGATACTTTAACCTGAGAATTGCATAAATCCTAACATCTAGTAGCCTATTCCAGACAAATGCACACGGCTACGGGTAAGACACCAGAACATTGTGTCCGTCCATGTTTGTTCAGCCCGGTGTGAGAAAATTTGGAAAACTATACAAGAAAATCGCAAATCCTAGCATCTAGACTGGCCTCAACTGAAGCTTCCCTAGTGTTGGAAATTTCAAACCTCATACTCCCTCTTAGGTTGGAAAATTCTCCAACTGATGACCATTTCAGTCCACAAGTTTGACCGAATGTACTAAACTATTGTTTTGTTAAACTAATTAGCAGTTTTGTATTGGTCACGGGGGAGGGACAGTGAGGCACCGGGCCGACCATGGTTCGGCCCGGTGTTCGAAAATTTTGAAATCTGAACAAGAAAATCGCAAAATCCTAGCATCTAGACTAGCCTCAAGTCTTCTTAGAGTTGGGAATTTCAAACCTGACACCCCCCCCCCACTTAGGTTGAAAAATTTCCAAATGATGACAATTCCAATGACAATGTTGACCAAATGTATGACAATATTGTTTTCTTAAATTTAGTAGCAGTTTTGACTAGCCACGGGGGAGGACCAGGACACAAGCTTTCCAAGTGTTGGAAATTTCCAACCTGTCACCCCCCTAAGGTTGGAAAATTTCCAACTGATGACCATTTCAGTCCAAAATTTTGACAAAAAATAGGAAAATATTGGTCCAAAAACAATTAATTCCCCCCAATGAATTGTTTGAAAATCAAACGACAAGAACATTTTCAACCCATTGTTGGTGTGAAATGAAATTTCCAACTGTTGAAAATTTTGACCAAAGTTGAGGGGTGAGACACCCCACACCCCCCTCTAGGCACATCCCTGGATTGCTACTGCACATGGAATTTGCCTGTAAATGCCAATCAATTATCTCGCATGAATCAATAACACAGGTAGTTGAAATCAAATGTCAGTAGCACCGTTACAATTGGAATTATAGAATTCATACCTTTCATGTCATGTAGCGATGCTATCTGAATTTGCCTGTAAATACATGTAACATGCAATTATTTCCGAAGAATCAATCATACATTCGAAGGCAAATGCCAGTAGCACCGTTACACGTAGAACTACAAAAAGTTTACTTCTAATGTCGTTCGCTTTGGTAAAGGTGCATGTTATATTCACGTTTTCGTTCATATTCTGGCACCATGTGGTTTTCTATGACGAAATGCCTGCAAAACATACCGTGAAAATTGCCAGCGTATATATGAACGTACCCTTATGCGAAAGGTATCGACTAATTGGATGAAGCCTATGAGCCCATTTGTTGGGGGTTCGCTTGGTGTCTTCTGGGTTCTTCAGGCGGGTGTCTGAAAAAATTTCAAACACATGTTACTTTTTTACCTTTGGCCATTTTCGGGACCACCCACACCTCGACCCAATTTGTTTCCGTTTTATCAAGATTGTTCTTACCATTGTTCGACATCCAACCCTCTAGATACATGAAATCATTTTCATTCCGAAGAATATTATCATTTTCAGTGATTGCTTATGCAACGTGGCCATGTATTTTATGTTCGGAGTGACATGAACTGACATATACCGGGTATTTAGTAATTTTACAACAAGAAACATTCCATACTAACTGTCTAAAGGCAGCTTTGATGTTAACATTATATTATCTCTAAGTTTTAAGGCCAAAACTAGTTCAAAAGTATGAAGGTATTTGTTTTAGCTGCGAAAAAAGAATTGCTTTTTGGTTTCCGAGATTAATAAAGCAGTAAGTGCAACATCCACTACATAAAAACCGATGAATCACATACGTCACTTTAAGCCAACCTTTGACAAGCGCTCGCTGCGTGGTGTTATAGGGATACTGTGTTGGAATTTTAACAATATGTTCTTATTTTATGGTTTTTGTTTTTTTAATTTAATTTATTTTTATTAGAAAATAATTATAAAATGAAAATTTGTCTAATAATCACAACGAACCGTAACCATTTGCCTCACATTCAACACAAATATTATTATATCATTCACTTTCTCACAGTATATTGCACTCACATTCACTCACACTCAGTAATCACTGTAAAACAATGAACATCGCAAAAAAAGATCAAATTTATTTTTGAATTCAAAATAGATTTGCATTTAAATTTACTGGTATATGATTATGACTGAAATATCGATTGGAGTCATTGGTTTTGACTAATTAAACAGAGTTCGTGAAGGGATTCACACACATTGTTTAATTACTCTGCCGGTCAAAAATCCAATGACCCCCAATCGATCTTCCAGTCATTTCGTATATATCCAGCGTACCGAATCCCATTACTACGGCGTTAACCCTTTACCCAACAGAAGGGCCCTGTGCCAATGCATTCTCTTATATATGCGAGTCGACCATAGGTCGCCTCGCATATATAAGAGAATGCATTGGCTTAACACATTAAAAATTATAAAATTGTTAAAGAATGTAAGAAAAAATGGTAAAAAGTGTTAAGTGATTTTGTTTAGGCCAATGCATTCTCTTATATATGCGAGGCGACCTATGGTCGACTCGCATATATAAGAGAATGCATTGGCACAGGGCATAACTGTAACTATCACAATGTGGTCAAGGAGCCGATTCCAATGATATCCATATTTGTATGGTTCTATTGAGACAGACCGAAGATATTTTAGGCCGTTGAAGCTTTATTTGGCCGGTTTTGGCCGGTTTGTTGGGTAAAGGGTTAAACAAATATTATGGACTTATTCGTGTGCGTGAAACAGATAACTTAGTATTCAGGCGCTATGCCAACTGGTGGAGTGAAGCATTCTACTAACATCACCGAAAATCTCAAGCAAATCGGCCATAACACTCCATAGAAAAAACATCGTCTGAACTACGCTCAATTGTTAATATTTACCTCTCGATTCGGGACGCAACTACCGGTGATAAACTAACGAAAAGGATTTCACCATCGAGAGTTCCTGCATTTAATTTATATATAAGAATGATGGTGTGTCATGTCAATTTGGATATAATATTTGTAAAATGTAACTACTTTTAGCAAGATTATTCTCTATTTCTATTTGATCACCCTATACCGGAGTGTTTCACATCACTTTAACCCTTTACCCAACAGAAGGGCCCTGTGCCAATGCATTCTCTTATATATGCGAGTCGACCATAGGTCGCCTCGCATATATAAGAGAATGCATTGGCTTAACACATTAAAAATTATAAAATTGTTAAAGAATGTAAGAAAAAATGGTAAAAAGTGTTAAAAAAAGATTTTTGTTAGGCCAATGCATTCTCTTATATATGCGAGGCGACCTATGGTCGACTCGCATATATAAGAGAATGCATTGGCACAGGGCATAACTGTAACTATCACAATGTGGTCAAGGAGCCGGTTCCAATGATATCCATATTTGTATGGTTCTATTGAGACAGACCGAAGATATTTTAGGCTGTTGAAGCTTTATTTGGCAGGATTTGGCCGGTTTGTTGGGTAAAGGGTTAACGACCGCCCCGCGTATAATTTGATGATATGCATAATTTTGTGCCAATCGATCTCATCGCACTTCTTTAATGGAGTCATTCGCATGCCTCATTTCATAAGCTGTAATTTTGTTCGAAGAGATACCCAATCGATACGACACGTGTTCATTAAGGTGTCATATAAACAATGCCCTGAGAAAGCGATCCTGCTCTATTATCCACCCCTTCGAATAATACCGGTGTCTTGTGACAATGGGATGGTCCATCGCACTACCATGAACCCAGCTTCCGTGTATAATTAGGGACTCCTTTCGCATAATGAACTACTATTGATAAGAATTAACAATAGCTATATAAATTAAAGACATATTATGGACTTGTTCGGTTGTTCGGATGAAACTGATAAGTTAGTATTCAGGCCCTATGCCAACGGGATGAATGTAGCATTCTACTAAAATCGCCGAAAATTTCAACCAAATCGACTATACCACTCCACAAAAATCATCGTCTGAACTACGCTTAATTGTAAATATTTACTGCTCGATTCGGGACGCAACTATTGACGATAAACTAACGAAAACAATTTCACCATCGAGAGACACTGCATTTAATTAGTATACAAAAATGTCGGTGTGTGTTGTCAATTTGGATATACTATTTGTAAAAACAACTACTTTGAGCAAGATTGTTCTCCATTTCTATTTTATCACCCTAGCAGAGTGTTTCACATCACTTTAAATAGTAATCTTAATGTGTGCGGACGGTCCAAAGACATCGTCTTAGTACATATACTAGTACTTTATTCTCCCCCATGTACCCATGTCAAGCGCCGACGGACGATGGTTAAAGTAATACACTAATCATATTCATGTTAAATTTTCCGTCAGGACATGACACGGGGTTTGACAAAATTAGGGATACCTTACTCATATTTAAATTCGCGCAGTACTATTTTCGTTCAGTTTTAAATTCGCACACCGTTGTGCGCGAAATAAAAACTGATAAACAATAGTATAATAAAAGTCTCGTATCCGATGGCATTTTCTGTTCTTAATAGTTCCCAAAAGCATATTACAAATTAATACAAGAAAACCATAGTCAGAAATGGTAACGCGCTCAAGATCATATACTATATACCCATGATTGTAATTATAGAATCTTTTTCATTTCTGTTATTTGTAATTGGTATAGCTTATCACAAACCAAAAATCAACATTATTGACATAATGTAAACGCAAATAAACGAAATTGAAATTCTCAACTACACCTTTTATCGGGCTCGGCCTCGGGGTCGCACTACAGGTCGGCCTCGGGGTAGCACTACAACTTTAATGTATCCCAATAGTTAACATTCTATAAATAGAACCGCAAGCGCTATGCCAGCGCCCAGGCGAAACAAGAATTTGTACATTAGTATACACGCGGCGCGCGTAATAAAACCACCAACATGTGCCCAAGTAGAATATAAATGTTCATATACATGTATGTGTATTGCTCTACTCTTGTTATGTTACAATACTATACATATATTTAGTACATGCATAAAAGTACATGCATTTATGCATCATTATTGACAAAACAATTGCATATCATATAATATCACACTTTCATCGATAGTGATCTACCATTTTCACATGCACATGTGTTGAAATAGACTGTTTGACGTATACAAACATTCCTCCACTCAATGTATGTTTTAAAATATAAAAACTAATTACCATAAACTATTTATTTTACCGTGGGATTGGCTAAAATTCGGAGTCGTACTATTTTTCGCTCAGTTTTAAATTCGCGCACCGCTAAGTGCGCGCAAAACAGTACTGCTCGAATTTAAATACGAGTAAGTTAGACATTGTGTTATGGCAATAAACAGGCTGTCGTCATGTGGGATGGGAGCTACCTGATTTAACATGTAGAACATGTTCGTCATGTGGGGTGGGAGCTACCTGATTTTACATGGAGAACATATTCGTCATGTGGGGTGGGAGCTACCTGATTTAACATGGAGAACATGTTCGTTATGTGGGGTGGGAGCTACCTGATTTAACATGTAGAACATGTTCGTCATGTGGGGTGGGAGCTACCTGATTTAACATGTAGAACATGTTCGTTATGTGGGGTGGGAGCTACCTGATTTAACATGTAGAACATGTTCGTCATGTGGGGTGGGAGCTACCTGATTTAACATGTAGAACATGTTCGTCATGTGGGGTGGGAGCTACCTGATTTAACATGTAGAACATGTTCGTCATGTGGGGTGGGAGCTACCTGATTTAACATGGAGAACATGTTCGTTATGTGGGGTGGGAGCTACCTGATTTAACATGTAGAACATGTTCGTTATGTGGGGTGGGAGCTACCTGATTTAACATGGAGAACATGTTCGTTATGTGGGGTGGGAGCTACCTGATTTAACATATAGAACATGTTCGTCATGTGGGGTGGGAGCTACCTGATTTAACATGTAGAACATGTTCGTCATGTGGGGTGGGAGCTACCTGATTTAACATGTAGAACATGTTCGTCATGTGGGGTGGGAGCTACCTGATTTAACATGTAGAACATGTTCGTTATGTGGGGTGGGAGCTACCTGATTTAACATGGAGAACATGTTCGTTATGTGGGGTGGGAGCTACCTGATTTAACATATAGAACATGTTCGTCATGTGGGGTGGGAGCTACCTGATTTAACGTGTAGAACATGTTCGTCATGTGGGGTGGGAGCTACCTGATTTTACGTGGAGAACATGTTCGTCGTGTGGGGTGGGAGCTACCTGATTTTACGTGGAGAACATGTAGCGATGGAGCTTTGAATCTCTTTCATCAATTTACACGTTTCCTTTAGCCGTGTGCTCCTTATAAGAATTTTCAATTTACCAAGACTATGTTCTTTTAGAAAATTAATAAGGTATAGTGTATTTCGTCGCCGATTGCATTCAGATTGCACAAAGTAAATACACGCTACTCTCTTGGAACGTTATCTCAACGTCGTTATTCTACTGTGAGTTTATCATTTCTGGTTCTGAATCTAGCCAAATTGAATGATCGGTATTACAAGAATTTAGACAGTTTAGCAAGTGAATTCGTTATTAATCAAGGAATAAAATTTGCAATTTCTAGAAAACGATATATCGATTTGCCACCCTTGTATAAAGTGATCTCTTAAAATTATTGTGACATCCTTGACATAGCACATCGTGTTGTTACGTGACTATTCGTTCGCCCAAACATGTAACACGCCTCAACAATCAATTATTCCCTTGATTGCAGAAATACACGATGAAAATGATATACCTTTGGAGTAATGATTATACGGCAATGTGTAGAGCAATAGAGTATGTCGTGTATCTTAAACGGACATGGCTCATTCGAGATTCCAAATAGTGTCTACATAATTTGAATGGAAGTATAATATAGGCTGAACATACACGAAATTTTGAAATAATTTGTATATATTGACTTCATATGCTCTGATAAATACATACCATGTGCAAAGCCATTTTCCAGCTTTATTCAAATTTTCGCACAGAAGTTAACAAACGCTCTTTATAACTACCATATCGGGAATAGACTAACACGGGACGCTCTTTTCTGTTCCATGTCGCGCAAATTGCTGTTGTTTTTGTTGGGGATCCAAACATCTTGTTTAGAGCTGTATTTTCTATAACTCCAATGCGTCTTTCTGGGACATATTATGCTCGTAGAAAGGTAGTTCAAGTATTTATCGACCTAAATTCAAAAGCGAATATTATTATGTGCATTTTGGAGCGCAAACCGCCATGTTGCTTTAATCGCCAAAACGTGTCAAATCAGCGTCAGTTTAAAAGCTCATTACCTAGGTTGTTCATTTGAACAAGTTGCCAAGGGATGAATAGGTTTATGTTATCATGTTACCCATCGGGCAGACATATGATGGGATATGATATGTTATTGTCCAATGTAGATATATATCATTATTACAGAATATATTTAAAAGTGATGTGAAACACTCCGGTTGGGTGATCAAATAGAAATGGAGAACAATATTGCTCAAATATGAATATACGAATATTAACCCAAAGTTACAGCGCACACACCGCCATTCTTATATATATTAATTAAATGCAATGACTCTCGATGGCGAAGTAATTTGCTTTAGTTTATCGCCGATTGTTGCGTACCGTATCGAGATGTAAATATTTACAATTATGCGTAGTTCAGACGATATCTTTGGAGTGGTATGGTGAATTTCTTTGAGATTTTCGGCAATGTTAGTAAAATGGTACATTCACACAGTTGGCATAGCGCCTGGGTACTAACTTATCAGTTTCACGCATCCGAAGTCCGTAATATGTCTTCTGTTCTGATCGATGGAAGATAACTCTATCCTGATCCTGCCGACAAGCGCCCGTCGTGTTATTCCCCGTGGATTGATGCCAGATCTGAGTCGGCAGAAATCGATGAGAACTTTGTTGGACATTTTAGAGTTATCATTCGTTGAGCAGTTTGGAATTTAAGATCGCCAATCGAGTAATTCAGAACCAACCAGGTCGGCATGCCCTGAATACAATTATTGTTGATGCTATTATATGATGAATTCGGGAAAAGAAACATAATTTAAAATCATATTTCAAACAAATTATGTTGATGATGCCCAGGGAAGTCGGTAGTCGAGAGGTAGCATACTGATCTCTCGTGCTAGCGGACCGGGGATCTCAACCTGGTCAGGGTATTCTGACAAAATTCGGTCAGACACCAATTTTTATCAGGCTGAAAAGTCTCACTCGGGATCATTGAATAGAGATCCGAATACAACTGTCCCCCATTACAACATGCGTCCAACTATGTTGTCGTCGGTGCACCACGCTGTCCGATCGGGCGCGGTCCTTAATGGCTGACACGTGTATATACACGCATCGGCGTGTGCACGTTAAAGAACGCTGCTGGGGTCACCACAAGGTTATAAAGTTACTCAGACGTGGTAGAACCTGGGCCAATGCGTTTATAACCAGAATTGGTCCCCGAACTGAAATATCTACAGAGAGATTTAAAAACAAAATAATTAACCAGATAATTAGCATTTTGTTAAATAATTGGATGTATGTGTTGTGAATAAGTATTGCTTACACAAAAAAGCAAGTGTCCAATGTGATTCGGTGTTTACTGCTGTGACAAAATAACGTGTCTCGGTTCATGCGAATGTTTGGTCATTCATGATAACACACCATAAAAATTGGTTTCAGTGGTGTTACGAATAGGTGATCTCGTCGTCCCATTAATGTCATTTATTAAGAACTAGCAAGGTTACCCGTTGTTGCACAGGTTAAAGTAATGTGAAACCCTCTGTTTGATGTGGATATTTGGTGGGGTAGAGAATACTCTTGCTCAAAGTGTTACACGTATTCTCATAAATTGTATATCCAATGGAATCACAAAACATGATTCTTACACATGGAATATAAGTAGTGGTTCACCTTATCGGATCGGAGCGATCGTCATTGTGTTTATCGCGATTAATCCATCTCACCATAAAGACGTATGTATTCATTTACAACTGCATATACTCCAAACGGCATAACATGACACAGAACATCATAAACACATTAGTTCGCAAAAGTCTAAATTAGCCCCTGAACCCACAACATATTATCGTGAAAATTGGTTCATATTGAACCTAGCTATTGACATTGGTCCATATTGAACCTAGCTATTGACATTGGTCCATATTGGACTCATTCGGTTCTGAAATTAGCCCACAGTGAACTTACAAATTATCATTCCGTTGAATGGGGTGGGCCACAATGAAAACACACACCACAGTAAATAGACTTGTAAAGAACATATTGCTCAAATTCAAATTCAAATTCAAATTAGTTTATTCATCAGATAACTATACATAAATAAAAATATAACAATACATATAGAACAAACATAGATATCTGATGGGGAGGGATATGACTATTCAGTCGTCTTCCTGTCCCACCCCTAGGCCACTTCAGCTACACATACATCACTGCTGAGTCACTGTGCTATAAACAAAAGATATATTAATTGGAATTGTAGGTTGTTTTTGTTAGTTTTTTTTGTTTTTGTTTTTTTTGTTTTCAGTGAAAAGCGTAAGTTTAAGTATAAACTAAAAAATTCTTAAAACTAATTCTTACAGTCAAATAGCGCCATGTTGGACTTATTTCGTTTTGAGCTTATGTTCCATGAGACCAGGTTGGATTTCAATTTACTCTTTGGTTTTACAATATCAGTAAGAGCCAGGAACTAACTGTATTGGTCCACACTGAAGCAACGCTGCTATTACATGGTTCGCACTGCCATCACTTGCCAAATTTGACAATGGCAAAAATAATACACATTTGGCAAAAATATGTTCATTTGGCGAAAGTTTTGGAAAATCACTTTTTAATTCCTTTATGTTTTCTTAAAATATAGTAAACTTATTTAACGAACTATTTTTGATCGCCGAAATCTGACCTGGGTGCAAAAAGGTGATCCTATTTTCTCAGCCTGTTGTCCTAGGTCATAAGCTCATGAAATGTGAATCTATATGTATGGGTCGAAATAGGTTCAATATGAACGTATTTCAAAACTAAAACAATCCAATATGGCTATATATAGCACACAAACTGCTCAATCCGACCAAGCCAATGTTGTGGAGACGATCATAGTCCACCAGCGAGGCGCGAACTCACGCCGGTGCATTAACACCATTACAAGTCCGACAATCTGACCACTGGGCTTCAATCCGCTCTGGAGAGGGATTTAAATTACGTATCGCCAGTGTTGTTGAAACTAATGTTTGTACTAACCTAATTGTCAAGTTCGGTTTTAGATCATGCCATGAATCTCTACTATGGCTAACGCCCGTAGAGATCATAATCCACCAGTACAAATATATATTTCTTAATGATTGTCTGTTACTCAATAGTGTACTCCACTATATGTGAAGGTCCCAACTCGAAATCGTATGCTGTTCTGTGACCTTTGAGAACCGATATCGCAATAAACATGTAATTAATTACTCAGGAGAAATTCCATAATTGTAAGAAACGTAATGCAAAATCGCTCACAAAGTCACTTAAATCGTGAAATTTCGAGTTGGGACCTTCACCTACAGTGAAGTACATTATTAAGAAACAGATAATAATAAAGAAATATATTCTCCCTGTAATGTTTTTGATTGTATAAGGTTCCCGGTCAAAACTTAAAGGGGTACTGTACTCAAATGTTGTTGTTGGTTTCTATAGTCTCTGAGTGGTAGAATAAGTAACCTGATTTAGATTATTTGAAAGTCTGTTGAGTACGAATTAATGTTACGGATGGCAGATTAGCCGGAATGTGAATATACAGATTGTCGTTGTCGAGTAATTTTTGTACAGTTTTCAAGCAAATGTATCAAATTAATGTTATATTATATTCATACTAGTCCCATATACTCATTTAAGTTATTGTATGGTCACTACGACTCACTAGTCAGTGATGGCTTGAGTTTATGGCCCGTATCAACATAATATTTTACACGATCATGTGGGCCACGTATTGCCCAATCCACTATCCGTTAATTAATTTGATTACGTCTTGTACACTGAAATTCGTAATTTAATTTATGGCTCCAGCCATAAATTAAATTTATATCAAATTATTAACTTTGCTTTAAAGATAACCTTTTAACTTGAACGTTTACAAAATACATCTTCGACCAAAATTACTTAATTTTCTATATATTATCAATACTAGATCGGTATTATTACCGGGAATTTATTGAAAATGGCGTACAGTAGCCCTTTAAAATAGTTCCCATGTTTTGTACTGGTGGAATATGATCTCTACGGGCGTTAGCCACAATAGAGATTCATGGCAAGATACAGATTTCACCTATGAGTTTTATTCCATCGCACTGAGAGAAAACGCCAATATCACCAAGTCTTCATATAAAATATTTCATGGAAAATTACCTCTACCATCGAATCGACCGACAGGAATAATCTCGCTGCATTCATGTGAGGTTAGCACCTCAAATCAAACTTGTTACTACTATCTCCCATTCCGACGCGGTTTAATGTTTTTTATATCCCAGAGTCAGTTTTCTTTTTCCCGGAGATGCCACAGCAGTTATATACACATGATTGATTGCATCGCTTGACATGACAGAAAATCAAAATCCTCTGATTGCTAAACAGCAGTTTTAAGGCGCACTGGACGCAATCAATACGTTGACAATCGAGATGGACAGGGACGGTTCGTGCAAAGTCATCCATCATTACTGGTATGTCAAAGAGGTCGCAATGGCGGCACAAAGGCGCGATTGTCCGGGATCCACTCAGCTAAATTGGTCCAGAATGGACTACACTCCCAAATTTCTTATAGACCGGGACGTGGGGACAGGGTATAGTGTGTTGTCTCACAGCACCCACCTTTCGTAATATTTTCAACAATTTTTACTTTAAACATATTTTATTCGTATATAAATACACAAAAGGGATCGGGGCACAAGTTATTTCAACTTAGGTAGCCACTCTCCCGTACAAAATTGACAATACATTGTCATAAAATGAAAAGAAGGCGATAACAGAAACGTTTGTACGTGGTGGGAAAACAATTTGAGTTTGCATTATGTCGAATAACATCTTTCAGCGTGTATGTGGCTATGGATTACCAACTAGGACGAGCATAAAACAATGCATATCTATATCTATTTGGGATATTTAAGGAAGATGTGAAATATTGATTTCAAGGCTATATAAAGATTAACTGTCATGTGGACTGTTTTTATGGAGATGTAACCGTGAGGTAAGTGGCATAACTTGTGTAAAACCCGAAGGGTTTTACATACAAGTTATGACCACTTACCTCGCGGTTACATCTCCATAAAAACAGTCCACATGACAGTTAATCCTTATGTGGACTGTTTTTATGGAGATGTAACCGTGAGTTAAGTGGTCATAACTTGTGTAAAACCCGAAGGGTTTTACATACAAGTTATGACCACTTACCTCACGGTTACATCTCCATAAAAAACAGTCCACATGACAGTTAATCCTTATATTTATATACATTTCGCGAAAAAGCCACTTTTGTAAATGTATTTAAATCGAAAAGTGTATCGTGACAAAACCAGCCCAAAATATCCCATAGCACCCTTGGCCAAAGTTAACAGGAACAATTGAAACCCGATGATTTATTAAGTCAATCCTGCGCGAATCCAAATGCGCCCAAAACACTACGCGTTCGTCTTTCCAAACCCAAATGACGTATCCATGTTGTTATGAGCTGGCAGTTATTAGCTGTTGCGCATTCACCGAGAAATAATTGCAACTAGCCACGTGGGCGCCGACCAATCAGAATGCTGGATTTAGTGATGACAACACTTAGTATGTAAATATATATGGATCAAACATTTTACTGTAATGTTAATCTGAGTTGGTATATATAGTAGAAAAGTTGGCGATTGGCCCGATGACTCCCTTGACAGTTACGCTGGAAGAAATTATCCATGTGTATACAAATGGTGGATATGGCGATCCGAATGGGGGGGGGGGGTTCTAGCAATGTTCGTGTTTGGTGTATGTTGAGCGATTTGTGGTTTACATTGCATTATGGCTATTTAATTTTAGGTCATATCTGAACGGCCGTACATTGAGTGTCACAGTTAACAACGTTCACTCGGATGTTTTTGCACTTAAGTACGGTGTGCCACAGGGGCCCGTGCTCGGACACATGCTCTATGTGATCCACGTCCTACCGCTGGGGGACATAATCCGTCATCATGGACTGAATTTTCACTTTTATGCGGATGATTCCCAACTCTACGTTCATTTCAACCCTGGTTGTGAGATTCCAGCCAGAGAATCCCTAGAGCACTGTGTATCCGATATTAAAATCTGGATGACTGATAATTTCCTTAAGTTGAATCCTGACAAAACTGAACTGATATATATCGGGTTACCGCATCAGTTGCAGAATGCAACTACCCACGATATTGTGCTTGGAGATAGTGTAGTCTCTAAGTCGACTATGGTCCGCAACCTGGGGTATATGATGGATCACAATCTATCTGCGGAGGCGCATGTAATGCAAGTTTGCAGATTGGCATATTGTCACCTGAGAAATACCCGCAGGGTGCGAAATGTAGTCGACGAAGAGACGGCCAAACAACTCGTAGATGCATTTGTCACAAGCCGTATAGACTACTGTAACTCACTTTTATTTGGTTGCAACACATACCTTATTCGGAAACTTCAGCTTGTACACAACTGTGCTGCTAGGATTGTTACCAAAACAAAGAAATTTGATAACATCACTCCAATTCTAGCTAAATTACACTGGCTTCCCGTTGAGCAGAGGATCCATTTTAAGGTCTTGCTTTTCACTTATAAGTGTTCAAATAATCTGGCACCATCGTACTTGTCGGATCCCATTCAGCGCTATCAGCCCGTCAGACCCCTCAGGTCCGCCAAGGCAAATCAACTTGTCTATAAACCTGGGGATCTGGTTACATGCGGCGATCGCGCTTTTTCTGTGGCTGGCCCAAAGCTGTGGAATCTACTTCCTGATCACTGAAGGATTCCACAAAACATAAATGATTTCAAATCAGCACTTAAAACCCACCTGTTTGAAGTGGCATTTGGTCTTCGGCCCACATTGCGTAAAGTGAAGAAATAGCCGCAGTTTATGTTGTATATTTGTATTGTGTTGTTTATGTTTTATGTGTATATTGTTAAGTCCGAGAGCACATTTGTGGAGTCGTGACTATAAACCTTATTATTATTATTATTATTATTATTAAATGTCAGAGCAGCCAGACAGTCATGAATCGAAGCGTTTTGTCAACAATTGGAAATGTCATGCATGGCACAATATTTGTTGAACAATTTACACCAATATATGTTGAAATTGTTTTCTTTTCCCCATATTCCAACCAGTAATTAGTGCGGAATATGTTGTTTTTAGAACTGCAATGGCAATTTGTTCTACTTATGGTCAACAGCTTGGGTGGAATGACCATCAGTTGGACATCTTCTAACCTCAGGCTGGAGTATGGTTGGAGATTTCCAACATTTCGAAAGCTTGAGGTGCCACTCGGAAAGTTCCAATCCAAGGGGGGTGTGGCAAATTGTCTGTTGGAGGGGTGGATCTGTTGAACAATTCAAGGTGACACCATACAGCCTCGTCCCTGCGTAGAGTAGTTTCCATTGACAACAATTACATCTTGTGCGACTTTATATAAATTTAGATCTTATTATTATATGCTTTATTGTTACATGCGGAAGACAAGAGGGTACTTGTTTTGTTTTTCTTTACTTTATGAAATGTATGACTTCAGTAAGTATCCGTGGTATTTCAGACAAGCTGCTTAGAATCTCCTCATTTTGAGTCGATAATGTGCTGAAATGAGAGTATTTTAGTCACATTATCGACTCATAATGTCTTAATGAGGCGATTCTAAGCAGATTATATGCGGACAATGATACACACAAGCCAACTCATGACAGGTATACGCTCTTTAACATGTGTTTCACTGTGGCCCGCGCCATCATACGAAATAACTGGTCTGACTCCAGTATCTGCGTATTTCAGAATCCAATGATACCATTAAGTACCCATTTCACATTATAGGTAGATTATGTGCATATTGCGCGAGGATATGTTTGGTACTTGCATATTTTATAATATTAGTTCACACGCATGTAATTAACGACCAATCTTGCGGAACCCCACACCAGAATGTGAAAAAGACCCATTAATAAGTACAATCCTGTGCCATTAAAGAACTCATTAGCTACAACCTGAATTAGCTAACATAACTTTAACTATTTCTTTAAAAAATGGATTCTCGCACTCAGTCACAATATTATGAATTGGAATGGCATTCAGCTGGAGCGGTGTTCAGGGAATATGAGCAGACGGCATACAATTATAAGTGCAGGAGGAATCCTATTCATTCAATTTCATTGGTGGAAATCGTTCAGATAATAAGTTAAACAAACGACATTGCTGCGGTCGTTTGTTGAACTTAAACGGACATGGCTAATTCGAGCTTCCAAAGTTTGTCTACGTAATTAGAAGGAGGTATAAGATAGGTTGAAAAATTCACGAAATTTTGATATAATTTTGATGTATTGACTTCATATGCTCAGATAAATACCTGCTATGGTCAAAGCCATTTTCCAGCTGTTTTAAATTTTTCACACAAAAGTGAAAGAAATGCTCTTTATTTCTACCATATCGGGATAAACTAACACGGAACGCTCTTTTCTGTTCCATGTCTTGCAAATGGCTGTTTTCTGTTTGGGACCCAAACATCCTGTTCTTTTGAATAACTTCAATGCGTCTTTCTGGGACACATAACGCTCGCAGAAAGGTCGTTAGATTAGTTATCGATCTATTTCGGTACCTGGACAAATTCAAAAGCGACATTATTATGTGTATTTTGGAGAGCAAACCGCCATGTGGCTTTAAATTCTGAATATTTCCTAAGGGATAACTACTCGTCAATGTGTATATGAAGGGTTAATAGTATAATGTATTAATGTGTTTGACGAGGAAGGAGAGGTAGGCTCTGGCACGTCGCGCAATATGGAAGCCATACTATACTCACCAAGCGCTGACATATCGTTTGATCGGGCTGTGTCATAATTAATTTCTAATATGCGAAGTTCGCACTCGAAAGGCTCCGGCTGCCACGGTGCGTTATTACGTATTTTTTTAATAGTAAAGTTCAGTGTTACCAGTGCGAAGAAACTGACAGTGATGCTTGGGGTCTGAAGACAATTTCTGCCCCTTTGGACGGATATATTAGACAAAAATACGGAATGAGCATTCGTCGCTTATGATATTCTATACAGACGAATTTCCTTTCATGCAGAGCTAAATAATTATGCCACAACAGTGTAAATTAAAGGCACCGGCGGCGTTCGTTGCAGAAATATTCATAGCTGTTAAAATCGCCATCAACAGAAGGAATATTAAAATATATATAGTTTTGCTCATATGCCAAACATAATCAGCGCGTAAATAGTATATTGTTGTCAAGACGTACGTAAAATTTATATATGATATAGCGAAATTTTAATTCGCATTCGCTTATTGTGCAACGTTATGCTCCATGTTATAGAGATGGTGAGCTTCTGGATCATAAGTTGCATTCACCAGAGATAAAGTAGAGTAGAAGGGTAGAAGTGGTGAGAAGTGTTCAGATAATAAAACTTCGGTCGTTATCTGAATATTTCCAAAGGGAACCACTCATTAATACATATTTATAATAGAAAGGTGTGAGCAACAGCGAGTCTTGGCATCTTGTGTGATGAGATCATATTCATAATCAGGACAAATTCATAGTTATTAGGTCAGCTTTCCACATAAACGCTTTTCACTTTTGCCATGCATGTGAGGACACAAAATACCAACGTACATATATGCTCATTCTGTTACAGTTCAAACTAGCACAGTGTATACTAGCATGCATTATTATAATAGTTGACTTAGATCATACTGCCTTTTGATTGGAGGAAGCGCACCCACGTGTCATAGAGTAGTTTTGATCATTGCCCGGGAAGCGAACTATCACCCGGACTATAGTCTTTAAACTATTACCGGCGAACTATCGCCCGGGCTAGAGTCTTTAAACTATTACCGGCGAACCATCGCCCGGGCTAGAGTCTTTAAACTATTACCGGCGAACCATCGCCCGGGCTAGAGTCTTTAAACTATTACCGGCGAACTATCGCCCGGGCTAGAGTCTTTAAACTATTACCGGCGAACTATCGCCCGGGCTAGAGTCTTTAAACTATTACCGGCGAACTATCTCCCGGGCTAGAGTATTTAAACTATTACCGGCGAACTATCGCCCGGGCTAGAGTCTTTAAACTATTACCGGCGAACCATCGCCCGGGCTAGAGTCTTTAAACTATTACCGGCGAACTATCTCCCGGGCTAGAGTCTTTAAACTATTACCGGCGAACTATCGCCTGGGCTAGAGTCTTTAAACTATTACCGGCGAACTATCTCCCGGGCTAGAATCTTTAAACTATTACCGGCGAACTATCGCCCGGGCTAGAGTCTTTAAACTATTACCGGCGAACTATCTCCCGGGCTAGAGTCTTTAAACTATTACCGGCGAACTATCGCCCGGGCTAGAGTCTTTAAACTATTACCGGCGAACTATCGCCCGGGCTAGAGTCTTTAAACTATTACCGGCTATTACCGGCGAACTATCACCCGGGCTAGAGTCTTTAAACTATTACCGGCCTGCTGACACTACGAATGGCGCGATGCGGGAATTGTTACCTGCGAACTATCGCATCCTGGTGCTGACGAGAATGGTGCTATATATATATATATATATATATATATAATTTCTTCTTAGCCGTATAGGTCTGCTGATAATTAATAAATATGAAGAGTAACACCTTTTAAGACCTATTTTATGTATTTAACATACGAGCTTTCGGGTTTCCCCTTCCTCAGGTATATATGCAAATGGAGTTACATCAAGATACAGTTGAACAAAGTTAGGCGTAACGTCAACGTCACACAACCCTTGGTGACATCTCCTTGATGATAACGTTATATATGTTGTTTTTTCGCGCCAAAAAGTTAGTCTTACAATTTGAACAATAAGAACGCGCGTTTCCACAGATGTGTAGGCCTATACGTGTATCTATCGTTATTATTAATGTCCAGATGCGGTGCGCCACGAGGCCATGAACCCAGCGTCCCTGTTTATCCCGGAATTCAGACTGTCAAACATTTGGATAAATCTTTGTTCAGTAATTCGTCTCTGGGAAGTATTGTCCAGTCCACCTTGGAGTACTTGTACCCGCATGTCTGAAACAGAGTGTCCTGGTGCGCCAAAGTGGACAGCTGTGGGTATTCCAGCATCTCGTGAACGAATGTTTTGTCTATGTCCTGTTATTCTGTTACTTAACTGCTGTCCCGTCTCACCAATGTAATGCACAGTGGGACATTTCGCACACGACATATAGTAAACAATTCCACTCGACACACAAGAATATGATCCGGAGGGGTTGAATTTCCGACCGGATTTTGTGTAAATATCATTATTACAGATGAGTGAGCACGTCTCGCACCTGGGTCTTCCGCAAGGACTTGTTCCTGTATGTATATTGTTTCCACCAGAGTTAACGGAAGATGACACAATTTTACATTTTAAATTAGGTGGTTGGCGAGTAGCGACTATTGGTTTTTCTGGGAATACCTTCGCCAAGTAATTGTCATCAGTAAGCATATCATGCGACTCCGTAACAATGTTTCGTAATTTCTCTAAACGAGGGTGGTATGTCACTACAAGCGGAACGCGATCGGACAGTCCCTTTGTGTTGTATGTGAGCAAATCCTTCCTGTCCTTTGCTTTCGCTTTGTCCACCTCTCTCTGTACAAGTATATATATATATGTATATTATATATCATATAACACCTATTGCCAGCCTTGCATGTGTGGCATATAGAGAGCTATTTTCCCTCGAACTATCGCATCCTGGTGCTGACGAGAATGGTGCTATATATATATATATATATATATATATATATATATATATATATATATATATATATATATATATATATATATATATATCATATAACACCTATTGCCAGCCTTGCATGTGTGGCATATTGAGAGCTATTTTCCCTCGACGGTGTCTTCTGAACAGTAAGCTTGAATATTGTATAAAAAACACCATCTTGGGAAAATAGTTCTCGCTATTCCACCAAGGCAGGCAATGGGAATATATACTATAGTCCCGTTGGGATAGATATCAAAATTCCGAAATCAGTCCAGATATACATGCATGTTCATGTTGATCAGAACATTCCCGACACAAATGGCAAAGTGTCCGTATGGTGGTATATGTGATTGTGGAATGACAGAGCATAATATGCACACACTTGACACCACTCTTATATACATATATATGAGATTCATGGAGGCATGAACTCGGTGTGAGCGTTCATTGCTTCTATATGCTCATTTCCAGTCGAAATATCCATGTATCGATCAAAATACAAGAAGCACATTGATGTGTCCTTCTACTTAGATTAAGCTTGAAAATCCGTCCCGATTTTCGCACATGTCGGGGTTAAAACCTGTGCCAACCTGTGCCAACAGAACGGCCCTGTGCCAATGCATTTTCTTATATATGCGAGTCGACCATAGGTCGCCTCGCATATATAAGAGAATGCATTGGCTTAACACATATTAAAAATGATAAAATTGTTAAAGAATATAGAAAAATATTATAAAAATTGTTTTTTTTTTAGGCCAATGCATTCTCTTATGGCCGACTCGCATATATAAGAGAATGCATTGGCACAGGGCATAACTGTAACTATCACAATGTGGTCAATGAGCCGGTTCCAATGATATCCATATTAGTATGGTGTTATTGAGACAGACCGAAGATATTTTAGGCTGTTGAAGCTTTATTTGGGCGTTTTTGGCCGTTTTGTTGGGTAAAGGGTTAAACCTGTGCCAACCTGGTCTATCCAAGATTGCGATGATCGTATCCACAACCTAACCACCTCGGCTACAGGGACATACTTAAAACGGAAGCCCTTCCACAGAGAGTTAGCAAGCGTAACTGTCTTCCTGTTTGGTCGAAAATAAAGTGTAATTCCACATACAGGCATGTGACATGAGATTTCGTTTTAAGTTTCCTTTGAAGGCCGCGACTCTCATCACTCATACCACATCTGATCTTATCTTATCTTATCTTATATTATATTATATTATATTATATTATATTATATTATCTTATATTCTATTATATTATATTATCTTGTAAATACCTCCTATATCAGGAGAACCGCCGATGGCCCGACGTTGGCATACACACCCACACAGCTGTATAGACTTTTTGTTAGTATTGTTATTCTAGGGAGGGGTATTTGTTTTTTAGTAGGACTAGTACTTTTACATATATACATACCCGGAGGAGTATTTTTACCACGCTTGCGAACCGTACTGGGACTCAACTCGATAGGCCTGAAATTTGATGTCTATACTTATACATACTGTTAAGCAGGTAACTCTATCTACAACGTACTAGAAGGTTACACCCCGAAAGGAAGAATTTAGACAGGAATTTAGACAGGAATTTAGACAGGAATTTAGACAGGAATTTTGCCATTAGCCTGTGGATCGTTGCCATCATCAACAATAACCCGCTGAAAATGACCATGACATGAATCTCTACTCCAGCTTTTTCTCGTAGAGACCACACTCCACAAGTCAAAATATTGGGAACTTTTTGATGTTGTGACAGGGAAGTTTATAACATTGAACAATCAGTGTAGATGACATATTTCTCAGTTAATATGTGTTCCCTAATAATGTATTTCATAGTAGGCCCTGTGCCAATGCATTCTCTTATATATGCGAGTCGACCATAGGTCGCCTCGCATATATAAGAGAATGCATTGGCTTAACACATAATAAAAATGATAAAATTGTCAAAGAATGTAGAAAAATATTATAAAAATTTTAAAAAATGTAAGAAAAAATTATAAAATTGTTAAAGAATGTAAGAAAAAATGGTAAAAAGTGTTAAAAAAAGGACTTGAAATTGCATGATTCGATTGACATTGTGTTGGATATTGCTTTGCGTCGCTTACAATCGTGGAATTTCTCCCTGGTAATTCATTCAATGTTTATTGCGATAACGGCTCACCAAAGTCTTGTAAGCAATCTCGAGCTGGGTCCAACCTCTAATGTGAAGTCGATTACTGAGGAATAAGTGTTGATAAAGAAACACAATCCCTGCATTGTTTGTTCAATGTTATAAAGTTGGCCCTGTGCCAATGCATTCTCTTATATATGCGAGTCGACCTATGGTCGACTCGCATATATAAGAGAATGCATTGGCACAGGGCCCTGCATTGTTTGTTCAATGTTATAAAGGTCCCCATCAGAAGGGCTCAGAACATCAAAACGTTCCCAGGTTTTGTACTGGTGACCCGCCATATCAAATCCAGTCGTAAGTCGGGATTTTTTTTACCCTGTGCCAATGCATTCTCTTATATATGCGAGTCGACCATAGGTCGCCTCACATATATAAGAGAATGCATTGGCCTAACAATTTTTTATCATTTTTTTTTAAATAAATGTTTCTGACAATTTTTAGGACATAAAATAAAAAACCTGCAGGGAGCCCCACACATATATAGAAGCACATAGAAGAGTGTCGGCTGCTCATGTTTGTCTGGGGCTCTGTTTGGGTGAAATTATAAAATTGTTAAAGAATACAAGAACAAATTATTAAAATTGTAAAAAAATGTCGACTCGCATATATAAGAGAATGCATTGGCACAGGGTAAAAAACGTTCCCAGGTTTTGTACTGGCAGAACATGATCTCAACAAATGTACAGTAATGCTCTAAATCATCGACTCCTTAACCATAGCAGAATTATGGGTATTTTCAGGATTTAGTGGTAAATATGGCTCGTTGCCATTCATCGGAAAGCTCTCAGCTCTCCATAATTCTGCTGTGGTTAAGGAGTTGATTATTTAGTGCATTACTGTAGCTTGGGTAGAGATTCATGGTATGATGTAATGCATTGTAAGATTGTCAGGCAATTGTTCCCAGTGTGTGAGCATGACCTGAGCAGTATTTTTATGTCACTGAGTGCTCACAAGCCGCAAAGTACACGTGTAATATGCATAATTTGTGCAATGTGCAAGATGTAAAACTGAGACGTCATATACGCTAAGACCATTGCACGTGGAGCTTCGCAGTCCATTATTGCGAAATTCAATGAACATTTTAAGATTTTTGTCAGCGCTCACCCAATAAATAGTATAATCTGATTTAATATTCCCTGTTGGGTACCGACGGTTCGTCCTATTGGATCACAAGTGATCAGATGGCATTTCAGCTGTCTGACGAATATCTTTTAATCTCTGTAACTAGTATCATCTGGGGATTGCCGCACATAGCTGATAACACCCGCAGGTGGGCTGTTTTATAACAATTCGCCGTGTTATGAGTCGCTCATTTCTACATGATTTTTCATAATTTCCCAAGACGACAATGTCAACGGTTCTGTGCTGCTTCAAATTGTACCAAAGGATATTATAGCCTGAAAAGTTCGCAGTGCCTGGAATCAGGTATGCACACTATCTAACAAATTATCAGCATCCCAGTGCGAATGAAGACCTCTCAGTCTTCCACATAAGTTTCGCAGTGTAATTTGTCATTTTTGGAAAAAAAGAGTTATACCCTAAATTGTCTAATCTCCGCCTTGATCACATTGATTGGATTATCCTATACAGCGAAGATGTCGTTTATATTGACTACCATGCACACACAGCTTCGCATTGAGTCTCGCATTGCATAAACTACCTGGACTATATATACACCCAGTACACGTAGTACAACTTTATATACGGTTCCACTCCACATGTTGGCACTACTGTTGTCCCTACAAGCTCACCTTAGCTGTTAGGCTGTGTAATGCAGAATATATAACTATAACATTATATACCTTCGATTATGGTTCCCAGAAGGTTTCAGAGTTAAAAGGCGATGTTTCCACTCTTCAGGTGATTGGCCGGCTCGAGACTTCCAAATTATCATGCACGGTCAGCTCTATGCCCCAACACCGTAAGGTCGTCGGCACCAGAGACTGGTACAAACCACCATCTTGTTCATGGGTATGACGTGGTTTTAAATATAGCGTCGGTAGCATCCCCACAGGCGACCATGGACTAGAAATTGGCTATATGAGGCTACGTCGTTATACTATGCACGCCGCCATGAGACGAACAGAGCGTCGGAGCGTTATAGAGGCAGTGTCTAGTCCAAGGCAGCCAGCGCTCCCATATTATGAAGTCTAATATATAACTCAAGTCGGTTACTACGTCATAAGGTCACGACGTCGTATCCTGAAATCCTATCGTGGCGGTCTGTACTGGATCCTTCCTGTTTAAGCGTGACGTCGTGAAGAGGAACGGAACAGTGAGCGGAGGTGGATGGGCCAGGGACGAGACTAGCCAATCACTAACGAAGGAGCATCTCCGAAGTTACAGCATTCTCGATAAAAATGCTACTCCACAACACTACACATATCTGACTCTCTTCGAATATTTGACCCACATCGAATGAAGATCCCTCTTGGTGGTACTATAGTGATCCTCACTGGTCCATTTGTACTACTGTACGAATTACCCACAATGCTATGCATAGACACTAATAACGTCGTTCTCCCCAGGGGAATTTGATGTACAATCGCATGTCAACTATTATTACACAAGCATTTGTCTTCCTGGTTGCTAATCGATACACACAATGATCAAAATCCCATTCTGGACGAGGAAAGATATTTGTTTTTCGTGTATCATCCGCGGAAATGATGTCTCGACTGTGATTTCACTTGACGTGATTTCATGCGTGATCATTTCGCTATTAAACAATGACATTAATATCAGCGCGGCATCAGACATTCGTTGATGGGAGGGTATATCGTACGTCCCATGTGGCAATTTGCGACTGGCTATAACCAGTAGAACTCATTATAGAAACTCCCAACGAACGATCGTGGCGAGCAGAACATTGATATAGGCACACACATACGTTTGGTTTGGTGTATTGTGGTTTAGCTATAGTGGGGTCCCTTAGACCCAAAAGAATCACGATATTGTGACTGTTGTGACTAAAGCATGAACTTTCAAGAGAAAGTCTGGTTTCCGTGGTAACGGCCTGAAATATTTGGGGAAAACATGAAAAAGGCTATTGTATGCAACCAATAAACCTAGTATTCGTAGAACTGATGAGAAGTAATGGTGCCATCAATGGTCCATCAAACAGACTTGTCCACTAGGATGGTCATGGTCAATTGCTACGGTCAATTCCCGTTTGAACCACCGTGTCATATCACGACGTTGTCAGATTTGCAGGTGGAGGAAAGACCGCGCACATTGATATTTTCACCGGGAGATCAGTTCACTGCACGTAGAAACCATAAAATCCCAGACGACAGCAACTGACAAACTTGATGTCTACTAACACCCTGACCTCTATCACACGTGATGCACACATACATGTATACACACATCATAGACCTATAAACACAAAAGCTGATGACATAAGATAACACATACATAACAATAGTTAAACAACATCTGAGATAACTTGCTCATAGTGAGCACAGAATAATTAACTCTTTAACACAGATTTGAATTCAGTCAGAGAGTTTGCAAATATTGTGTCGTGTCTCAGTGAGTTCCAAACATTTGGAGCATACGAATCCAATGCTCTATCGCCATAAGTTTTAAATTTTTTATGGAATATCCATTAGAGCTTGTGTCTTTGACCTCAGATTCATTGGTGGAACATACTTGCTTAAAAGTTTATAAAAATATTGAGGTAATACAGGGAGAATGCTTGAACTGGATTCTGATTATGTGACTGCAATGGCTGAATACGATCCATATTCTGCATCGAAATTCAAATATAAACGATGAAAACTCGAACAATATTCGTTACTGCGACTGCGAGCTAGAACTCATTGGACCCAACCTACTTTCAAACTTTTAGTGTGCTAGTCCTTATATTTTCCGAAATGTAATGGCTGAAAGTGTCCAGTTTATTATAAATAATAATGAAAAATAATAGTAGAAGAGCGATTTCTCCGAAAAGAAACACTGGGCCGAAATCGCGACACCTTCGTTGTCAGTAGCCCTTTGATGCCTACATTCCTAGAGATTTCGCGTTCCTGCTGCCATTAGTTTCTGAGTGTTTCCAATGAAATAGAGAACGACCCAAATAGAAAAACAATATATTTCCTTGGTTACACCTTGGGAGTATAATTATAGATTGATCATAGTGTATGTAATGAAATAGAATGATGGAAACTATATATGCCTGCCCATATTTGCCCTTTTCTTGCATTGTTCTAATGCTATTCAAATTAACGCATGTACGATTTGCTTCTAACAATGCCATCGTCCATTAACCCTTCCAGGGCCAGGTCCGATTTTTCTATCAACCCATATACCCTGTGCCAATGCATTCTCTTATATATGCGAGTCGACCATAGGTCGCCTCGCATATATAAGAGAATGCATTGGCCTAACAATTTTTCATCATTTGTTATTATTTTTTACAATTTTTTACAATTTTAATAATTTTTTCTTATATTCTTTAACATACTTATTGTGTAGGTTTAGTGCCAGGGAATCTTACGTTTTTTCATGGGCATCAAAATTATTACTATGAATACTTGGTGATAGTTTTGAGTTATAACATGCCCCTAAGGTTTTACCCAAACAAATCTATAAAAAAAATTTAAAACATTTTAGGGCCGATTTTACAGACCGTAAATTAGGGCCGATGAGATCGGCCCCTGGCACTGAAAATTAAGAAATTAATGTAGTGGGGGTGTTATTGGGTGATATGGCGATTCGGTCGTTGTGGTACATTGTGTAAACCGAAAACGACAATAGCGCCATATCCCCCATTAACAGACACCCACTACATGTACATTCATTGCTTTAATTTATATATCTTTTTGATTATTTATTCCTATAAAAAGCTGAGTGTATTCTTGTTTATTTTTTTTTAAATCGGCCGAGAATTTCATATTAGTACATGCGGCACATTACGTCAGCTCAATATAAGATGTTTAAGCACTTAGTAACGATAACGTGATCGATATAAATAATTGGCTTCAGATATAACTACGGCTAAACTTTTAAAAGCACGCCCAATTATTTTGCTTATCGCTTTTAGTGATTAGGTCGGAGTAGGTCAACAATTTGTGACGTCGTGTTCGTGTTACGGTCTGCGTGTTATTTTGTTTGGGGGGGGGGGGTCTGTGTGTTGTTGGGATTTAAAACGGGTGGCCCAATTGGCAGTAGACCAATCACCGCCCACGATTCAGTGTAACACGGACGGACTATGTCATTATTTTGATATGAAGTTGATATATAATTAAGTTGATATATAATTACATGTTTTGCTCACGTATACATGCTCACATAAAGACATTACTTGATTCTTTGTACTACGATGCGTATGTCGCGATACGATACATGTATCGTTTGAAAGTGTATCGCGGTACATATAATTCACGATGAATTGTTACAGTCCTAGCTGGCGACCAGATATTTAAAGCCTTGCCAGCTAGTTTTGTTTTATGCTTCAAAGTCGTTAGGTCCTGCTGATATTCCGACGTCGACTAGAAAGGCGACGCTGTTAACCCTTTACCCAACAGAACGGCCCTGTGCCAATGCATTCTCTTATATATGCGAGTCGACCTATGGTCGACTCGCATATATAAGAGAATGCATTGGCACAGGGCATAACTGTAACCATCACAATGTGGTCAATGAGCCGGTTCCAATGAAATCCATATTTGTATGGTTTTATTGAGACAGACCCAAGATAATTTAGGCTGTTGCAGCTTTATTTGGCCGTTTTTGGCCGGTTTGTTGGGTAAAGGGTTAACGATCAGTACTGAAATTGCCATTTTTTGCAGTGTTTGTCAAATTGAAATAATTCTAGAAACCACCATGATAAATATGGAATATTAAAGAGCAAGCATATTTAAAATGTTTCAATAACGGCTGCACTGAAACTCCTGTTGATTAAACTCTCTACTCAACACATAATATTATTTCTACGAATATTATGTAACCCAAAAAGACGCATTGACGTAATGAAAAATACAACTGTGAATACAATGTTTGGGTCCCAGACACTAAACAGCCATTTGCAAGACATGGAACAGAAAAGAGCGTTCCGTTGTAGTCTATCCCTGATATGGTAGCAATAAAGAGCGTTTGTCTGAATTCTGGCGAAACATTGTGAACGGCTGAAAAATGGCTGTGACTTTGGCAGGAGTTTTTCAGAGCATATCAAGCCAGTATATCAATAATTCGTTTATTTATCGACCTATCGTTTCCGTCGTTCCAAATTTAGCAGAAACAAATTTGGAGGTTCGAATGAGCCATGTCCGTTTAATTAACGAGTACTCAACAATGACAAACCATGATATCTTATTATGATTTAATTAACACATTTGATTAACGGTTTTAGGAACAATAACACTATTTAAAACACTGCAATTATAATAGTAGTCATTTTGAAATGTTTATTCTACGTTTCAATGTTATTTTTGTATCTATAAATGCAACATTGAGATGAGAGGAGATGGTCGAATATGTATGTCGGAACTTCATACGTTCATCGCCTCATTAACCCTTTACCCAACAAACCGGCCAAAACCGGCCAAATAAAGCTTCAACAGCCTAAAATATCTTCGGTCTGTCTCAATAGAACCATACAAATATGGATATCATTGGAACCGGCTCCTTGACCACATTGCGATAGTTACAGTTATGCCATGTGCCAATGCATTCTCTTATATAGGTCGCCTCGCATATATAAGAGAATGCATTGGCCTAAAAAAAAATCTTTTTTTTAACACTTTTTACCATTTTTTCTTACATTCTTTAACAATTTTATAATTTGTAATGTGTTAAGCCAATGCATTCTCTTATATATGCGAGGCGACCTATGGTCGACTCGCATATATAAGAGAATGCATTGGCACAGGGCCCTTCTGTTGGGTAAAGGGTTAAAGAGTAAACATTTTAATGCCGGGGTTCTAATTTTATGGACATCACAAACAATCCAGACATGTGAATCAAAGGTATCACAGAATAATTTATTATCTTCCAACAGATCATTTTCGGATAAAATATCGGTAATTTCTTGTTCATAAGTGAAAAATCTACATTTTCAGTCAACTATTGAGCAAAATCAATCGGTTGTTGAGGGATTTCACTTTCAGTTCTGAGTAAAATTTTACACAACTCGTTGAGTAGAAATATTTTTCTCAACGTTTTACTCAATGTTGCTAGGGGCCATAACTGCGCAGCTGTTTGGTACTTGTTGAGTAAAATCTTACTCAAAGATATTTAGAGTGTTCGTTTATTTCTGACAAACGATCAATATGGAGAGTTTTGACGGGAGTCACCTTGCGTTAAATTATTCCTTCAGATAATAGACTTGTCTTAATAATGACAATTCTCCAAACAGCACGACAGCGGACATTTTATGACAAACATAGTAATGGCGCAGCAACCTCGCTGCGTTCTGCCAATATGCGACCCGCCATATCAAATCCAAGTCGTAAGTCGGGATTTTTTTTACCCTGTGCCAATGCATTCTCTAAAATATGCGAGTCGACCATAGGTCGCCTCGCATATATAAGAGAATGCATTGGCCTAACAATTTTTTATCATTTTGTTTAAATAAATGTTTCTTACAATTTTTAGGACATAAAATAAAAAACATCCATTACCATGCAGGGAGCCCCACCCGTATATAGAAGCATATAGAAGAGTGTCGTCTGCTCATGTTTGTCTGGGGCTCTGTATGGGTGAAATTATAAAAATGTTAAAGAATACAAGAAAAAATTATTAAAAGTGTAAAAAATTGTTAGGCCAGTGCATTCTCTTATATATGCGAGGCGACCTATGGTCGACTCGCATATATAAGAGAATGCATTGGCACAGGATAAAAAAAATCCCGACTTACGACTGGATTTGATATGGCGGGTCACATATCATAACTGCGCCAACAGGGCCGTCATCACAGGCGCACTGGAATATTCCAGGAAGTTACAGTCGCCGTTTGGTGTTGCTCTTCAAAAGAATGTAACGGCCGTTCGTATTTACCTATAATTCAGTCACAGATGGTGGGTTACGTATCTACATCATGTAATTGAAATGGTGACATCATTGATATCGGATGCTTCGGGCCATGCACGCTTTGGACGACTTTCAATGCGAATGAAATTGCCGATGTGTATCAATACGCACTGCTCGTGGGTCGCGTGAAAGGATGAAGATAATTATAATCCGAAAGATAGTTGTTTTGGTTGCCAGCATATGAGGCTGTGTCAATAGTAGGGGAATATCATATTCAAATCTAATGAAAACTAATCGATTGGATGCGGGAACTCAGGGATACATTTGTCGGTAGATAGATAAACGTCGTGTTCATATTCTCATGTACAACGTCAATAAAGGTCACGTGAACTTTTCTTTTGTCTCTTTAATTCTGCTGACGATTCATTAATGTTTTGAGTTACTAAAATAATTTGTCTAAAATCAATAGAACATCAAGTGCATTTGGCGCACGGAGCAATTATCTATATAAAAGAATAGATATGTGTCTGTCTGTCTGTCCATGTATCTGTCTGTCCGGATTGTTTACCCTGACTACTGGTCCGATTTCAACCAAATTTGGTATGTTGACTCGGGGTACCCGATCGGAGGTTATAAAGACTGTACAGGGGCTTTAACCCTTCTATAACTGGAGTGTCCTGAAAGTTTACGAAAACCCTGTGACTATGGATTTTCTTATACATGCGATTCTCCCATAGGGCAACTTGCATATATCAGAGAATACATACGTTTGTCTAACAATATTCAACTTGACATTGTAAGCCCGTGCATTCACTTATATATAGGAGGGAGCCTCGCATATGTAAGAGTATGCACTGTATCTTTAATGCTGCACCAGTGCAGCTCCCGTCATGAACGGGTTAATTTGACTCTATTTCTGAGACGTGACGATGCAAAGAGTTAAAGATACGGGCGGTGTTGGCGGTGGGTATGCTATTAAAATATTCAGCTCCGTCAAAAACCGCCATAGGAATAGTAAAATATAGACAGACTTTGTTCTTATACCAATAAGAAATATGGCATAAACAGTGTGTTATTGTTAAATGTTTTTCCTTTGTTATGTAAGCAAATGGCAAAAAAAAAAATTACACAACCTGGCTTTTGTTTAGATCCGAATATGGTAAACATAAAGGGCGTTATTTGTTACTGTTTTCCTGATATGGAAATAATAAAGAGCGTTTATATCATTTGTGTGTGATTAACCAATAGAATTGCGCTGTGTTATGTAAACAGAAGCAAAACTTCTGTAACACGAACAGGCTCTTGTTTACGTACACCATCGTACGTCAATATACTATTTACGCGCTGATTATGTTTGGCATATGAACAAAACTATATATATTATTATATTCCTTCCGTTGATGGCGATTTGAACAGATATGAATATTTCTGCAACGAACGCCGCACGTGCCTTTAATTTTACCGGAGGCTTATTGATTAGGTGCATTGTACACACTAAATGTAATATGGATGTTGGGCAACTAATGTTGGCGTGGTATATAAGCTTAAGTGTATTGGTGTATGTTACAATCCATGTATTTACAGCCAATACTAGCACGAACACTTGCGACAAAGATTGTGTTAAATTTATTGTCTACCAGGAATATCTTGGTGGGGTGTTTCCTGGATGAGCACTTGAGCTGAGATATATACTCGGATGCCTCCCGCTTCTATGGAATCCGTTGGTGTGCACTGGGTTGTCTACAATATACATTTTATTATAATCAATATTAAGAACACATGTGTGCTGTATATCATGCCACGAATCTCTGCTCTGACTAAAGCCCGCATATACACGAAAATGCACTTGCACTGTATCTTTAATACTGCACCATGCAGTGAAGCTCCCGTCACGAACGGGTTAATATGACTTTATTGGCCGAGGAGTGGCCATGCAAAGGGTTAATTGTATCGGGGGCTTATTGATTAGGTGCATTGTACATAATAAATGTAATACGGAGATTGGGCAATCTTACATGAACGCATACACCTTGCGCGTATAGTTTACGTTTTTCTCCACGGCATCTAAACGCGTATGTGCATAATTATGTGTGTAGAATGGTAAGTTTTTACGGCCATTTTTTTGTCGTCAAAATCTCACATTATATTTGCATGTGCTGCTGTTGTTGAAGCGCTGGAATGGATAAATTATTGATATAATTGATATAATTTGTAATCCTATATGCATGCTCCGCGTATGCGAATAACTACATGTCAATCGAAATGCACATTTTAAGCTATGCTGATAACTTCACTGTCACGGTCAACATGATAAACGTGCTAACAAAAATCGTTAACTTGTAGAGCACCGCAATTGTATTTTGTCCGCCGCTCGTTAGCTCTATATATAAGACTGCTCCATAAAAATTCCATACGTGTACATACATCCATGGCTTTATTAGGTCAACATATGTGTATAGGTTATTACTACTTTCGTGACGTATTTATGCACACAAATTGCACAGGTAGCAAGGAAAACGTGGAGCTACCCAACTGCCGTCATGATTAGGAACGTTTTCTCGTCACAATTCAATGAAAATTTTAAAACAAATCCATTAACATGTTTATTATTTAACCCTTTGAGTGCCAGGTCCGATTTTTGTATCGACCCATATACCCTGTGCCAATGCATTCTCTTATATATGCGAGTCTACCATATGTCGCCTCGCATATATAAGAGAATGCATTGACCTAACATTTTTTTTTTTTTTTTTTTTTTACAATTTTAATAATTTATTCTTATATTCTTTAACAGACTTATTTTGTAGGTTTAGGGCCAATGAGATCGGCCCCTGGCACTCAAATAGTTAATACACAGGAAACTATATACAACTTGTTATAGGAAGAGATAGACCATCTTTAAAGTGGTTGGAAATAAGCCTTGAATTTGGCCCATCTTTGAGAGCAGGAACCCCGTATGTAATCCAGTCGTAAGTCGGGATTTTTTTGCCAATGTCGTTCTGAAACATATACCAACAATTAGAACAAGGACAGTTTCGAACGAGTATCAGAAAACCAGATAATTATATCTATTTCTTCTGTAATCCGGTTTTTCCACGTCCTGGATACTATAGTAAGCATCCTTGGGCTCACAAATATATGGGAGTCATCGAAAACCAAATGAAAGACTTTGGAAACTCACACTTGGTCTACGCAAGGAACCAGTTTTGTGCGATGGATAACTAAAATATGTACATGTAGTTAATGCTATCGCATACGCTGTTTATGTCCGCACGGACAATATATACTCAATCTCCCGAGCGGACATAACCGATGGTGCGAAGGTATATACGAGCTACATATTCTATACATGTATATATATATTTCGTCAATAATGATTGTGACGTCATATCGTCAAGGGAAATAACTCAATTTAGATAAAACGTCATTTTCCTGAGTGCATTAAGTTTACACGTGAAATGTTCATATAAAACTCTTCTCTTTGATTTTTGAGTATTTTGCTGTCGTACTGTAGTTTTTGGAACGGCAAAATCGATAATTTACCACCCCCTTTTTTCTGTTGAAAAGTGGCACTGCCACGAAAGGCATATAGACACTTTATTTAAATGAATTATTTTCTATAGACATATCTTATATCAATCTTAGACCATATATATTACTGTACACATGTTATTCTAAACTGTGAAGTATATATATATACTATATATTATAGCCACCTCACCGCGCGAAATTACTAACGTGATGCAAAATTGCCACATACTTCCTGCCACATACTTCCTGCCACATATTTCTGCCACATACTTCCTGCCACATACTTCCAATTTGAACCATTTCGACGTCGACATTGGGTGACGTAAAACTTTCTCTGAACGTAACATAACTTTTATATATAACTGAATCGAATTACATATAGGCATACACGATAAACCCCCATACAAATCACAGAATCCCCAAAATGCTGTTATCGTGTAGATCTAGTGGTTTTGACATTTAATTTACCGGATTTTATAGGAAAATTTAATTTTGTCTTGAAAATCAGGAGAATATTTAATGGAAGAAATGTGTAGAAGTGTCCTATATAATGGTTTCCTCTGCCGAGAAAGAAACCAACAACACTGTCTGCCAGTGCTACTGTTCCATTAGTTTGAATTATTGTAATTGTCACAAGGTTTAATGTGTTGAAACACTCGCCTCCGTAATTTGTCTTATAGGTTGGGTACTGCTGACGTAAAAAAGAAAATGACTCGTGATTTCAGTAAATGATGTCAGTCTTCCTTCAGTTATAATTCTCGCAGATTATTTCTGTTAAGATCTACGTGTGTCTGTCGTATCGTATTTTGTCGTATCTTATCATACCATATTGTTGACGCTCTTATGAGACAATATTTAGTGTTCCAAAATGTATTAAATGATATGGATAGAAATGGAATTAACCCTTTACCCAACAAAACGGCCAAAACCGGCCAAATAAAGCTTCAACAGCCTAAAATATCTTCGGTCTGTCTCAATAGAACCATACAAATATGGATATCATTGGAACCGGCTCCTTGACCACATTGTGATAGTTACATTTATGCCCTGTGCCAATGCATTCTCTTATATATGGGAGTCGACCATTGGTCGCCTCGCATATATAAGAGAATGCATTGGCCTAAAAACAAAAAATTACCATTTTTTTTCTTACATTCTTTAACAATTTTATAATTTTTAATGTGTTAAGCCAATGCATTCTCTTATATATGCGAGGCGACCTATGGTCGACTCACATATATAAGAGAATGCATTGGCACAGGGCCTTCTGTTGGGTAAAGGGTTAATGGCCCCGTATGTACTTATAATAGAACTTATTTTAGGTAGATAATTTGCTGAGAATCGCCTCATTTTGAGTCGATAATGTGCTGAAAATGATACCGTTTTAGTCGCATTATCGACACATAATGAGGCGATTCTAAGCAGGTTATGCGCACACAATGACAGAAATCATCCAATACACGAATTTTCAGGTGAACGCTCTTTAACATGTGTTTTCAATGTGGCCCCCGCCATAAAACGAAATAACCGGACATGACTCCATTATCTGCTTATTTCAGAATCAAATAATCACATTATGTACCCATTTCACTTTATATGTACGTATACGATTATGTACATATTTGTGCGAGGATATTTTGGAGGGGCGTTTATGTTATTAATTGAAAGAGGAATCCTTCGCCGATGTAACTAACCATGGCGACATCGATGCCATTGCTCGGATAACTGGGCCGCATTTGTCAGTTTTCCGAGTGATGGAAAATCAGGATTGATTGGTTGATTGGGGTTTTAATATCGAGGAAAAGCCTATCGTTCCCTTTGTCTCTTGTATAATTCCATAACATAAATCACGCGCGTATATAGGATGGTACATAAGGCCAGTGCGGTGTGACGCGTTACAACCCCCTGTGGTTACAATACACCAAATTATTTGCATATATGCCTCAGTGTTAACAAATCCCGCTAGTCTGTATTCGCAGGAAAGATTTGACCCTGCACGAGTATCAAAAATTGAAAAACGTCCTTTTAGACACACGAAAATGTGCCCAAAGTACACTGCAGTTGTGATAAACGTCACACTACCCTTAAAATGGAGAACAAAAATACAAACCCCTCCCATAAATTATTCGCCAGCCGTCACCGTTCACCATGTGGCTATATTTTATGTTTCTCGCCGGGAAACACGTTTGTGTATTTTTTCGTGCACTTTTCATCCATGTGCCATTGACCATTTGTTTATGCTGATCCTAGCTTGGTCCCAGGGGAAATCACTCTACTAATTTGTATTTGGTGTAGATATATAGATAGATAGATAGATAGATAGATACTTTATTTACAAAATGCCCAATTAACAAAACAACATACACCCTGAAATACAAACATATAAATTGGAATACAATGAAATAAAAATATAAAACACATATATGACTGTCCCAGCAGCATATAACTAAATAGTAGGATGTTATAGATTTGGTCACCAGCAGAATGATTCCACGAGCCACGCCCCACCTCGATATGCATACCGCTGTGGGTATATATATATAGACATGTCATTTCTTGGGAAACTTAACTTTGCGCGCGGACTTCCCATGAGAATACGTCACACCTCGTCATGAGAATACGTCACACCTCGTCATGAGAATACGTCATGCACACCTCGTCATTTTAATCGTTTCCATTGGACGATTGCATCTCAGAGTGAGTTCTGGTGGGTTGTAATGATTCGGAATCCCGTGCATGGTTCAGAAATAAAACCTCTACAAAAAGTTACCACCAGACTCAGACCCACAATTACATCAACATAAAGTTACCACCAGAATCAGACCCACAATTACATCAACATAAAGTTACCACCAGAATCAGACCCACAATTACATCAACATAAAGTTACCACCAGAATCAGACCCACAATTACATCAACATAAAGTTACCATCAGAATCAGACCCACAATTACATCAACATAAAGTTACCACCAGAATCAGACCCACAATTACATCAACATAAAGTTACCACCAGACTCAGACCCACAATCACATCAACATATCCTCGCGCAAATACGCACATAACCCTTTACCCAACAGAAGGGCCCTGTGCCAATGCATTCTCTTAAATATGCGAGTCGACCATAGGTCGCCTCGCATATATAAGAGAATGCAATGGCTTAACACATTACAAATTATAAAAATTTTAAAGAATGTAAGAAAAAATGGTAAAAAGTGTTAAAAAAAAGATTTTTTTTTAGGCCAATGCATTCTCTTATATATGCGAGGCGACCTATATAAGAGAATGCATTGGCACATGGCATAACTGTAACTATCGCAATGTGGTCAAGGAGCCGGTTCCAATGATATCCATATTTGTATGGTTCTATTGAGACAGACCGAAGATATTTTAGGCTGTTGAAGCTTTAATTGGCCGGTTTTGGCCGTTTTGTTGGGTAAAGGGATAAAGTGAGATAGGTACATAATGTGATTATTGGATTCTGAAATAAGCAGATAATGAAGTCATGTTCGTGATTTCGTTTTATGTCGCTGGTCACAGTGGAAACACATGTTACAGGGCGTATAGCTGAACAGGCGTGAGTTTGCTTATATGTGTCATTGTGCGTACATAATCTGCTTAGAATCGCCTCATTATGAGCCGATAACGTGACTAAAACGATCTCATTGTCAGCACAGTATCGACTGAAAATGAGGTGAGAACAAGTTTTATAGCAGATAATGTGCGGCTTTTCGGGATAACAGGCTGATTATATACGTGGATGTGAAGTTTACTGAGAGTCTGAGACTGATAAGGTACTCATATAAATAATTCATATTTTCTGAGATATACTTGGTCCATGCAGCGGCACAATACCGAGTAATTACTAGGCTTTATATGAGGATGGTGATTATGTGCTCATTTAAAGTAACTATTGAATGAGACAATCGATTCTATACCAGAGCCGTATAGGCTAAGGCATTGTGAATGAAATTTAAAGATCACTCAAGAAACTGCAGGACTGTTATGTGTCCATTGGAAGCTATAATAATTGCTGTTCAAGAACGACTTGGATAACGTTTGGCATACAAATATGCAAGGTTGTTAATATGTATACAGCTTACGTGCGCAAAATCTATATGTGACCCAAGTATACTAACGCAGTAACTGCTGGACTGTTGTGTGTCCATTGGACAGGGGGGGGGGTGGAAAAAAGTTTTTTCCGGGCACGTATGCCGGGGTGGGTGGTTTGTCGATAAGACCAACATTTTTTTTTTCCCGCAACTCAAAAATATTTTTCCTGCAAGTCTTTTTGACAGTTTTTGCAATGAGTTTGGCTTAAAACACATCTATATGTCAATATTAACATAAATGACAAATTTCGTGATGATCAGACTAACAGTATAGCCTATAGCCCATGCTAATGGATTGAATTTTGAAGTCCAAGATGGCTGCTGGCAGCCATGTTTTTTTTTACCGAATGATCCCAAAATGACTTGTTCCTATTTACATGTCAATGTTAACATCCATGACTAATAGTATGCACATAAATTAATATACAGCTGTTTACAGTTAATTCCCCCCGCAAATCTATGTTTTAGTGTTAAAAGGGGGTGGGTGTCCAAAAATGGTCGGAAAAAACTGGCGAAAACGGAAAAAAATTTGGACGCGGGGGTGGGTGGGTCCCAACAAGGGTCGAAAGTCAAAAATCAGCATACGTGCCTGCAAATTGTTTCCGACCACCCCCCCCCCCTGCATTGGAAGCTAATAATTGTTATTCAAGAACGACTTGGATAACGTTTGGCATACAAATATGCAAGGATGTTATTATGTATACAGCTTACATGTGCAAAATCTATATATGACCCAAGTATACTAACGCAGGCGACCTCAGAGCCGTTCGCTGCTTCGTCTGCATTCCGTAATAACGTCATGTTCTTTATATGGTTCATCTAGAGATCATGCCACGAATATATATTATTATGTCAGCTCTTGCGATTAGCCAATCAGCGTCGATAAATAGTGAAAGTATATGAACCCATATTAGGTTAGTGACCCCATATGAAATCAATATTAGGTGCTTATCCACCATCTTGTTTTTCAGCCTATTGCGAATCGGCAAACTTCAAACGTCGAAGGCGTAATTTCAAATTTTGCGATATAATTGCAGAATGTCAATGCATTAGGCGGATTCACGTCAAATTCATATACATGTAGTATATAATAATTATTTTCTAATTCGAAAAGTGATGTTTACTGACACAATTGATGGTTGTTCCTCTGCGTCAGTTTTATTTTGTTTATTTCCAAGTCGATATTGACTTGAGCGGCCTTAAAGACACGGGCGGAGTTGGCGGTGGGTATTCTGTTAAAATATTCATCTCCGTCAAAAACCACAATAAACAGAAATATTAGTAAAATATAGACAGACATTGTTTTTATACCAATCAGAAATATGGCATATAAACAATATGTTATTGTCAAATGTTGTTCCTTTGATATGTAAACAAAAGCAAAAAACGTTACAGAACTAGGCTTTGTTTAGATCCGGATATGGTAAACATAAAGAGCGTTATTTGTTAGTGTTTTCCTGATATGGAAATAATAAAGAGCGTTTATATCATGTGTGTGTGATTAATCAATAGAATTGCGCTGTCACACGAGAAGGTTCTTGTTTACGTACATTATCGTCTTGACGACAATATACTATTCACGCGCTGATTATTTGACATACAAGAAAACTAAGATGCATGCATCAGGTCGGCAGTGAACTATCTACCATAGAATTGTTGTAGCTATCGATTATACATTTTGAAACACCTGTCTGTATGTATGTATGTATGTGTGTATGCGTGAATGCATGTGTGTATGTGTTATAGACTCTAACACTGCTCGAATTTGGTATTTAACGTGTCAACTTGACCTCGCTCATAGGCATGTTTCTGGACCTTGACCGATCCGACTAAAAATTTGTGTGTAGGACTACTTCGATCCCGGGAGCAACATGGACGGGTCCAATTTCACGTGGGACCATGTTCTCGAACGTGCTGATATAGGCATGTTTCTGGACCAATTGAACAATAGTTTGGTCAGACGCTGTATATACTGGGTACTGTCCAGATGGAGGCGATCACAAAAAAAATCCCTAACTAGCCCGAACGAAGTCGAGTACATCAGCTAGTTTAATATATATTTTGGACATTTGTCTGTCTGTTTGTCTGTTAGCTATGGCCGGGAAAACTGCCGGACAGATTTGACGAAATTTGATACCTAGGGGTAATTATTTCCAGGGAGTATTTTGGACGGGTCAAATCTTGATCCCGACCTGACTTTGACATTCAAAAAGATCAATTCAAGGTCAAATCTGGTAAAACGGAAGTATTTCAACGAAATTTGATACCTACTGTTACTTTTGTCCCAGGAGTGTTTCGGGTGGGTCAAATCATGACCATGACCTGATCTTGACATTCAAAATTGTCAATTCAAGGTCAAATCGGGTATAAAGCCGGGCGGATTTCGACGGGTACTTTTGTCGTGACTTTTGTCCGGGGAGTGTTTTGGACGGGTCAAATCGTGACCCCGATATGACCTTCACCTTTAAAATAGTCAATTCAAGGTTAAATCGCGCATTTCTCCGAAAATCAGAGCCTTCAGATGGGAACATCCCGGACGAAGTGGGGTCCACGAGCTACTATTATATATTTCTAGATTTAGTTACAAACTAAATACCTGTATATTGTACAAAGAAATGTTTGACAAATATATCTGTATCAATATTACCATACGGGTCATTAAAATAGATACGACGAAACAAATTTTGAAGGGTGCATGTATCAGGTAAATATTTATATTTCAAATGATGACAGGAATGCAGAAAGTTGGAGTACCTACGTAATACTGGCTATCCGCATGAAGAGATATACATGTATATAAAAACCAGATGAGGGATATGTCTGTACAGTTGCTAAACAATTCAGTCATGCAAAAGAGGATCAAAGAGTAAGATACCAAATTGCTGCCTGTGGTAATGTTTTTTAACGAAATTCGGGAAAATTAGATTACTCTCACCCTGGTTATCCAGAAGATAATTGTGGAATCTGATGACGATCGGACAAGGGGTGTCGTCTGTAGGATCAACCAAATTATTTAGCCATAAAAATAGTAAAATTGAAGATCACCGCTGGCAGTGATGTCTTCACAAGGACAGTTTGAGAACAAAATATGGCTCACATCTAGCGGTGACCCAAAATATCCACATAAGAAAAAGTTCTCCAATAAAAGCTGGCTGCAGGGTGCGCCAATTGATTCAAATTCGAAATTTAGCAGGGTGTACTGCTTGTGGCCATGTTTTCCCCGCAAATTTGATAGACTGATGGACAAAACCACTGAATCCGTTGAATCAATATACATGTATACATGGATTAATTTATATGCATTGTTATACACAGTACTGGTATATAAAGGTACTGAAAATAACTATATTACTAGTATACACAAAATAAACCATATATCATGGCTATGGGTTCTAATATCCGAACATGACAGCTGAGAACTTGGTGTGAATTAAAGAGTGGTGGTTTCTCAAGCATATCTAACCCTCCACGTTAGGAACATGCCATTAAATGTCATAAGTATAATCTAGCTTGAGGACAGAAGTGATCCATAAAACCCCCCTTAATTCAACCAGGTCCTCGCGCGATGTATGATCGATCACATGATGATCTAGGGGGATTAGAATTGATGTATAAAAACAGCACTGCATGTAAATATAAAATAAAATAGTGCTACATCTTATTACAGATTATTGCCATATATAATCAGTGATTATACAGACAGTCTGACAAAATAAAGTTTCAGTGACACTCTATCCGAAGAGGGGAATAATTTCATCTGTTACAGTCAATGGAGCAATTATGAATCTGGAAAGGTGAAATTTCTAAGTAATACTAGATATCGACATGACGCGATAAAATAAAACGTAAATGCAATATGGCCGCTGGCGACCATTTTTTCCTATGAAATTAAAAAAATATTTGATAGCTCTCATCTGATAGATCAATATCAAGATAAATATGAAGTTTGGTGATGACGGGATGAGTGAAGTGGACTGTGGTCTGTGCTAAACGGTTTAGTAATGCTTAAAAAGATTCTTACCTTAATATTTTTATGTTCACTTTATAAACTTCACTGAGTCATCTTTGTCATGTATTGAGTTTGATATCTTTTGTTAACAGTTTATAAATCATGTATGTCTCATGTTTGTTATTTTAATTTATGTGTTTATTATCATTAAATAAAGTTGCATTCCTTAAAAAGATGCTTACCTCAATGTTTTTATGTTCACTTTATAAACTCCACTGAGTCATCTTTGTCATGTATTGAATTTGATATCTTTTGTTAACAGTTTATAAATTATGTATGTCTCGTGTTCGTTATTATATTATATACACTTTATAGTGTGTTTTCAGAACGAAAACAAATTGAATAAAATCAACAAATTTGTAAATTTAAAAACAATTCAAACGTTGTTGTATTCCATGTCCCAGCCCGGACATATACACCAAATTTCAATAATATTCATTGAGAAACAACGGACCAAACGCTATATAACACCCGTATACATCTTTTATTCCGTATCGGACTCGGGTACATGTTATAGTAGGTACCGAATTGACACACGTCGACTGGGCGAGTTGGCCCTGGGGCGATTAGGCCGATTCCGTCACATTCTAGAATTTACCGTATGTATCCGTTTACGCGTAGTTTACTTTAGAAAGTTCCGCAATTAATACCGTAAATAGAGCGACCATATTTGACAGAGAATGCCTCTGTTATTGATTATCAAGTTGCTGTACATTAAAAACGACAAATTCACATGCTCGTTCAAGCGCAGTAGTCTATTTTCCCCATGTTAAAGGACATCCACAAATACTAAATAACGCTAACCTACTGCCGAATGTTTGACACGACAACTGTTAACATATTTGGGCTGAATTCATCTGACGCGGTATTATTCCTCAAAATAAACAACAAAACCATCGTTACTTGGACATGTAGTTTGGGCTAACATTTACATAAATCCTCCAGATCAATTATCCGACAAACACGTCAGATGAAAAAGTCACATGAAGTAACCGGCCAAATTGGCCGAAATGAACAAAACTATATACATTTTAATATTCCTTCCGTTGATGACGATTTGAACAAATATGAATATTTCTGCAACGAACGCCGCCAATGCCTTTAAACTTCCTGTATCGCGCCTTTTCTTCGCATGGGCAAAATTTCCAAATAAAATGTCGCCCATTCGTTCGATCTGCATAGATACTCGACTAACGGAAATTGTGAATTTGTACAGACACATTCTTTCTAATATGTTGAAATCAATGTGCCGGGGTGTAATTATTAGTAATCAACGTATTTGCGAATATATACATTATGTTGTTCGGCCACCTAAAATTTTATAAGCCAGTAAATGCAACACAAATATATTGATAGCATATATATATATATATATATATATATATATATATCCCACAGCAACACTGACGCAAATATATATATCCTACAGCCACACTGATGCAAATATATATATCCTACAGCCACACTGATGCAAATATATATATCCTACAGCCACACTGATGCAAATATATATATCCTACAGCCACACTGATGCAAATATATATATATCCTACAGCCACACTGATGCAAATATATATATATCCTACAGCAACACTGATGCAAATATATATATCCTACAGCCACACTGATGCAAATATATATATCCTACAGCCACACTGATGCAAATATATATATCCTACAGCCACACTGATGCAAATATATATATATCCTACAGCAACACTGATGCAAATATATATATCCTACAGCAACACTGATGCAAATATATATATATCCTACAGCAACACTGACGCAAATATATATATATCCTACAGCAACACTGATGCAAATATATATATCCTACAGCAACACTGATGCAAATATATATATATCCTACAGCCACACTGATGCAAATATATATATATCCTACAGCCACACTGATGCAAATATATATATCCTACAGCCACACTGATGCAAATATATATATATATCCTACAGCAACACTGATGCAAATATATATATATCCTACAGCCACACTGATGCAAATATATATATATCCTACAGCAACACTGATGCAAATATATATATCCTACAGCCACACTGATGCAAATATATATATCCTACAGCCACACTGATGCAAATATATATATATATCCTACAGCAACACTGATGCAAATATATATATATCCTACAGCCACACTGATGCAAATATATATATCCTACAGCCACACTGATGCAAATATATATATCCTACAGCCACACTGATGCAAATATATATATATATCCTACAGCAACACTGATGCAAATATATATATATCCTACAGCCACACTGATGCAAATATATATATCCTACAGCCACACTGATGCAAATATATATATCCTACAGCCACACTGATGCAAATATATATATATATCCTACAGCAACACTGACGCAAATATATATATCCTACAGCCACACTGATGCAAATATATATATCCTACAGCCACACTGATGCAAATATATATATATCCTACAACCACACTGACGCAAATATATATATATCCTACAGCCACACTGATGCAAATATATATATCCTACAGCAACACTGATGCAAATATATATATCCTACAGCCACACTGACGCAAATATATATATCCTACAGCCACACTGACGCAAATATATATATCCTACAGCCACACTGATGCAAATATATATATCCTACAGCAACACTGATGCAAATATATATATCCTACAGCCACACTGACGCAAATATATATATCCTACAGCCACACTGACGCAAATATATATATCCTACAGCCACACTGATGCAAATATATATATCCTACAGCCACACTGATGCAAATATATATATATATCCTACAGCCACACTGACGCAAATATATATATCCTACAGCCACACTGATGCAAATATATATATCCTACAGCCACACTGATGCAAATATATATATATCCTACAGCAACACTGACGCAAATATATATATATCCTACAGCAACACTGATGCAAATATATATATCCTACAGCCACACTGATGCAAATATATATATATCCTACAGCAACACTGACGCAAATATATATATATCCTACAGCCACACTGATGCAAATATATATATCCTACAGCAACACTGATGCAAATATATATATCCTACAGCCACACTGATGCAAATATATATATCCTACAGCAACACTGATGCAAATATATATATCCTACAGCAACACTGATGCAAATATATATATATCCTACAGCAACACTGATGCAAATATATATATATCCTACAGCAACACTGATGCAAATATATATATCCTACAGCCACACTGATGCAAATATATATATCCTACAGCCACACTGATGCAAATATATATATCCTACAGCAACACTGATGCAAATATATATATCCTACAGCAACACTGATGCAAATATATATATCCTACAGCAACACTGATGCAAATATATATATCCTACAGCCACACTGATACAAATATATATATATCCTACAGCCAGACTGACGCAAATATATATATATCCTACAGCCACACTGATACAAATATATATATATCCTACAGCCAGACTGATGCAAATATATATATCCTACAGCCACACTGATACAAATATATATATATCCTACAGCCAGACTGACGCAAATATATATATATCCTACAGCCACACTGATACAAATATATATATATCCTACAGCCAGACTGACGCAAATATATATATCCTACAGCCACACTGACGCAAATATATATATATATCCTACAGCAACACTGATGCAAATATATATATATCCTACAGCCACACTGATGCAAATATATATAAATCCTACAGCAACACTGATGCAAATATATATATCGTACAGCCACACTGATGCAAATATATATATATATCCTACAGCCACACTGATGCAAATATATATATATATCCTACAGCCACCCTGATGCAAATATATATATATATCCTACAGCCACACTGATGCAAATATATATATCCTACAGCAACACTGATGCAAATATATATATATCCTACAGCAACACTGATGCAAATATATATATCCTACAGCCACACTGATGCAAATATATATATATATCCTACAGCCACACTGATGCAAATATATATATATATCCTACAGCCACACTGATGCAAATATATATATCCTACAGCCACACTGATGCAAATATATATATATCCTACAGCCACACTGATGCAAATATATATATCCTACAGCCACACTGATGCAAATATATATATATATCCTACAGCCACACTGATGCAAATATATATATATATCCTACAGCAACACTGATGCAAATATATATATCCTACAGCCACACTGATGCAAATATATATATATATATATCCTACAGCCACACTGATGCAAATATATATATATCCTACAGCCACACTGATGCAAATATATATATCCTACAGCCACACTGATGCAAATATATATATCCTACAGCCACACTGATGCAAATATATATATCCTACAGCCACACTGATGCAAATATATATATCCTACAGCCACACTGATGCAAATATATATATATCCTACAGCCACACTGATGCAAATATATATATCCTACAGCCACACTGATGCAAATATATATATATCCTACAGCCACACTGATGCAAATATATATATATCCTACAGCCACACTGATGCAAATATATATATCCTACAGCAACACTGATGCAAATATATATATCCTACAGCCACACTGATGCAAATATATATATATATATATCCTACAGCCACACTGATGCAAATATATATATATCCTACAGCCACACTGATGCAAATATATATATCCTACAGCCACACTGATGCAAATATATATATCCTACAGCCACACTGATGCAAATATATATATCCTACAGCCACACTGATGCAAATATATATATCCTACAGCCACACTGATGCAAATATATATATCCTACAGCCACACTGATGCAAATATATATATATATCCTACAGCCACACTGATGCAAATATATATATATCCTACAGCCACACTGATGCAAATATATATATCCTACAGCCACACTGATGCAAATATATATATATATCCTACAGCCACACTGATGCAAATATATATATATATCCTACAGCAACACTGATGCAAATATATATATCCTACAGCCACACTGATGCAAATATATATATATATATATCCTACAGCCACACTGATGCAAATATATATATATCCTACAGCCACACTGATGCAAATATATATATCCTACAGCCACACTGATGCAAATATATATATCCTACAGCCACACTGATGCAAATATATATATCCTACAGCCACACTGACGCAAATATATATATATCCTACAGCCACACTGATGCAAATATATATATCCTACAGCCACACTGACGCAAATATATATATATCCTACAGCCACACTGATGCAAATATATATATATCCTACAGCCACACTGATGCAAATATATATATCCTACAGCCACACTGACGCAAATATATATATATCCTACAGCAACACTGATGCAAATATATATATCCTACAGCCACACTGATGCAAATATATATATATCCTACAGCAACACTGATGCAAATATATATATCCTACAGCCACACTGACGCAAATATATATATATCCTACAGCCACACTGATGTAAATATATATATATCCTACAGCAACACTGATGCAAATATATATATATCCTACAGCCAGACTGATGCAAATATATATATCCTACAGCCACACTGACGCAAATATATATATATCCTACAGCCACCCTGATGCAAATATATATATATATCCTACAGCCACACTGACGCAAATATATATATATCCTACAGCCACACTGATGCAAATATATATATCCTACAGCCACACTGACGCAAATATATATATATCCTACAGCAACACTGATGCAAATATATATATCCTACAGCCACACTGATGCAAATATATATATCCTACAGCAACACTGATGCAAATATATATATCCTACAGCCACACTGACGCAAATATATATATATCCTACAGCCACACTGATGTAAATATATATATATCCTACAGCAACACTGATGCAAATATATATATATCCTACAGCCACACTGATGCAAATATATATATCCTACAGCCACACTGACGCAAATATATATATATCCTACAGCCACCCTGATGCAAATATATATATATATCCTACAGCCACACTGACGCAAATATATATATATCCTACAGCCACACTGATGCAAATATATATATCCTACAGCCACACTGACGCAAATATATATATATCCTACAGCCACACTGATGCAAATATATATATCCTACAGCCACACTGATGCAAATATATATATCCTACAGCAACACTGATGCAAATATATATATCCTACAGCCACACTGACGCAAATATATATATATCCTACAGCCACACTGATGCAAATATATATATCCTACAGCCACACTGACGCAAATATATATATATCCTACAGCCACCCTGATGCAAATATATATATATATCCTACAGCCACACTGACGCAAATATATATATATCCTACAGCCACACTGATGCAAATATATATATCCTACAGCCACACTGACGCAAATATATATATATCCTACAGCCACACTGATGCAAATATATATATCCTACAGCCACACTGATGCAAATATATATATATCCTACAGCCACACTGATGCAAATATATATATATCCTACAGCCACACTGATGCAAATATATATATATCCTACAGCCACACTGATGCAAATATATATATCCTACAGCCACACTGATGCAAATATATATATATCCTACAGCCACACTGATGCAAATATATATATCCTACAGCAACACTGATGCAAATATATATATCCTACAGCCACACTGATGCAAATATATATATATCCTACAGCCACCCTGATGCAAATATATATATATCCTACAGCCACACTGATGCAAATATATATATCCTACAGCCACACTGATGCACATATATATATATCCTACAGCCACCCTGATGCAAATATATATATATCCTACAGCCACACTGATGCACATATATATATATCCTACAGCCACCCTGATGCAAATATATATATATCCTACAGCCACCCTGATGTAAATATATATATATCCTACAGCCACACTGATGCAAATATATATATATCCTACAGCCACACTGATGCAAATATATATATCCTACAGCCACACTGATGCAAATATATATATATCCTACAACCACACTGATGCAAATATATATATCCTACAGCAACACTGACGCAAATATATATATCCTACAGCCACACTGATGCAAATATATATATCCTACAGCAACACTGATGCAAATATATATATCCTACAGCCACACTGATGCAAATATATATATCCTACAGCAACACTGATGCAAATATATATATCCTACAGCAACACTGATGCAAATATATATATCCTACAGCAACACTGACGCAAATATATATATCCTACAGCCACACTGATGCAAATATATATATCCTACAGCCACACTGATGCAAATATATATATCCTACAGCCACACTGATGCAAATATATATATCCTACAGCCACACTGATGCAAATATATATATCCTACAGCAACACTGATGCAAATATATATATCCTACAGCCACACTGATGCAAATATATATATCCTACAGCCACACTGATGCAAATATATATATCCTACAGCAACACTGACGCAAATATATATATCCTACAGCCACACTGATGCAAATATATATATATCCTACAGCAACACTGACGCAAATATATATATCCTACAGCAACACTGATGCAAATATATATATCCTACAGCCACACTGATGCAAATATATATATATCCTACAGCAACACTGATGCAAATATATATATCCTACAGCCACACTGATGCAAATATATATATCCTACAGCCACACTGACGCAAATATATATATCCTACAGCAACACTGATGCAAATATATATATATCCTACAGCCACACTGATGCAAATATATATATATCCTACAGCCACACTGATGCAAATATATATATCCTACAGCAACACTGATGCAAATATATATATATATCCTACAGCCACACTGATGCAAATATATATATATCCTACAGCCACACTGATGCAAATATATATATATATCCTACAGCCACACTGATGCAAATATATATATATATCCTACAGCCACCCTGATGCAAATATATATATCCTACAGCCACCCTGATGCAAATATATATATCCTACAGCCACACTGACGCAAATATATATATCCTACAGCCACACTGATGCAAATATATATATATCCTACAGCCATACTGATGCAAATATATATATATCCTACAGCCACACTGATGCAAATATATATATCCTACAGCCACACTGATGCAAATATATATATATCCTACAGCAACACTGATGCAAATATATATATCCTACAGCCACACTGATGCAAATATATATATCCTACAGCCACACTGACGCAAATATATATATCCTACAGCAACACTGATGCAAATATATATATATCCTACAGCCACACTGATGCAAATATATATATATCCTACAGCCACACTGATGCAAATATATATATCCTACAGCAACACTGATGCAAATATATATATATATCCTACAGCCACACTGATGCAAATATATATATATCCTACAGCCACACTGATGCAAATATATATATATATCCTACAGCCACACTGATGCAAATATATATATATATCCTACAGCCACCCTGATGCAAATATATATATCCTACAGCCACCCTGATGCAAATATATATATCCTACAGCCACACTGACGCAAATATATATATCCTACAGCCACACTGATGCAAATATATATATATCCTACAGCCATACTGATGCAAATATATATATATCCTACAGCCACACTGATGCAAATATATATATCCTACAGCCACACTGATGCAAATATATATATATATCCTACAGCCACACTGATGCAAATATATATATCCTACAGCCACACTGATGCAAATATATATATATCCTACAGCCACACTGATGCAAATATATATATATCCTACAGCCACACTGATGCAAATATATATATCCTACAGCCACACTGATGCAAATATATATATCCTACAGCCACCCTGATGCAAATATATATATCCTACAGCCACACTGATGCAAATATATATATCCTACAGCCACACTGATGCAAATATATATATCCTACAGCCACACTGACGCAAATATATATATCCTACAGCCACCCTGATGCAAATATATATATCCTACAGCCACACTGATGCAAATATATATATATATCCTACAGCCACATTGATGCAAATATATATACATCCTACAGCCACACTGATGCAAATATATATATATCCTACAGCCACACTGATGCAAATATATATATCCTACAGCCACACTGATGCAAATATATATCCTACAGCCACACTGATGCAAATATATATATCCTACAGCCACACTGATGCAAATATATATATATCCTACAGCCACACTGATGCAAATATATATATCCTACAGCCACACTGATGCAAATATATATATCCTACAGCCACACTGATGCAAATATATATATCCTACAGCCACACTGATGCAAATATATATATCCTACAGCCACCCTGATGCAAATATATATATATCCTACAGCCACACTGATGCAAATATATATATCCTACAGCCACACTGATGCAAATATATATATCCTACAGCCACACTGATGCAAATATATATATCCTACAGCCACACTGATGCAAATATATATATATCCTACAGCCACACTGATGCAAATATATATATATCCTACAGCCACACTGATGCAAATATATATATATCCTACAGCCACACTGATGCAAATATATATATATCCTACAGCCACACTGATGCAAATATATATATATCCTACAGCCACACTGATGCAAATATATATATATCCTACAGCCACCCTGATGCAAATATATATATATCCTACAGCCACACTGATGCAAATATATATATCCTACAGCCACACTGATACAAATATATATATATATCCTACAGCCACACTGATGCAAATATATATATATATCCTACAGCCACACTGATGCAAATATATATATATATCCTACAGCCACACTGATGCAAATATATATATCCTACAGCCACACTGATGCAAATATATATATCCTACAGCCACACTGATGCAAATATATATATATCCTACAGCCACTCTGATGCAAATATATATATATCCTACAGCCACACTGATGCAAATATATATATCCTACAGCCACACTGATGCAAATATATATATATATCCTACAGCCACACTGATGCAAATATATATATCCTACAGCCACACTGATGCAAATATATATATCCTACAGCCACACTGATGCAAATATATATATATCCTACAGCCACCCTGATGCAAATATATATATATCCTACAGCCACACTGATGCAAATATATATATCCTACAGCCACACTGATGCAAATATATATACATCCTACAGCCACACTGATGCAAATATATATATATCCTACAGCCACACTGATGCAAATATATATACATCCTACAGCCACACTGATGCAAATATATATATATCCTACAGCCACACTGATGCAAATATATATATATCCTACAGCCACACTGATGCAAATATATATACATCCTACAGCCACACTGACGCAAATATATATACATCCTACAGCCACACTGATGCAAATATATATATATCCTACAGCCACACTGATGCAAATATATATATCCTACAGCCACACTGATGCAAATATATATATATCCTACAGCAACACTGATGCAAATATATATATATCCTACAGCCACCCTGATGCAAATATATATATATCCTACAGCCACACTGATGCAAATATATATATATCCTACAGCCACACTGATGCAAATATATATATATCCTACAGCCACACTGATGCAAATATATATATCCTACAGCCACACTGATGCAAATATATATATATCCTACAGCCACACTGATGCAAATATATATACATCCTACAGCCACACTGATGCAAATATATATATATCCTACAGCCACACTGATGCAAATATATATATATCCTACAGCCACACTGATGCAAATATATATACATCCTACAGCCACACTGACGCAAATATATATACATCCTACAGCCACACTGATGCAAATATATATATATCCTACAGCCACACTGATGCAAATATATATATCCTACAGCCACACTGATGCAAATATATATATATCCTACAGCAACACTGATGCAAATATATATATATCCTACAGCCACCCTGATGCAAATATATATATCCTACAGCCACACTGATGCAAATATATATATATCCTACAGCCACTCTGATGCAAATATATATATATCCTACAGCCACCCTGATGCAAATATATATATATCCTACAGCAACACTGATGCAAATATATATATATCCTACAGCAACACTGATGCAAATATATATATATCCTACAGCCACCCTGATGCAAATATATATATCCTACAGCCACACTGATGCAAATATATATATATCCTACAGCCACCCTGATGCAAATATATATATATCCTACAGCCACCCTGATGCAAATATATATATATCCTACAGCAACACTGATGCAAATATATATATATCCTACAGCCACCCTGATGCAAATATATATATCCTACAGCCACACTGATGCAAATATATATATATCCTACAGCCACCCTGATGCAAATATATATATATCCTACAGCCACCCTGATGCAAATATATATATATCCTACAGCCACACTGATGCAAATATATATATATCCTACAGCCACACTGATGCAAATATATATATATCCTACAGCCACCCTGATGCAAATATATATATCCTACAGCCACACTGATGCAAATATATATATCCTACAGCCACACTGATGCAAATATATATATATCCTACAGCCACACTGATGCAAATATATATATATCCTACAGCCACACTGATGTAAATATATATATATCATACAGCCACACTGATGCAAATATATATATCCTACAGCCACACTGATGCAAATATATATATATCCTACAGCCACACTGATGCAAATATATATATCCTACAGCCACACTGATGCAAATATATATACATCCTACAGCCACACTGATGCAAATATATATATATCCTACAGCCACACTGATGCAAATATATATATATCATACAGCCACACTGATGTAAATATATATATATCCTACAGCCACACTGATGCAAATATATATATATCATACAGCCACACTGATGTAAATATATATATATCCTACAGCCACACTGATGCAAATATATATATATCATACAGCCACACTGATGTAAATATATATATATCCTACAGCCACACTGATGCAAATATATATATATCATACAGCCACACTGATGTAAATATATATATATCCTACAGCCACACTGATGCAAATATATATATCCTACAGCCACACTGATGCAAATATATATATATCATACAGCCACACTGATGCAAATATATATATCCTACAGCCACACTGATGCAAATATATATATATCCTACAGCCACACTGATGCAAATATATATATATCCTACAGCCACACTGATGCAAATATATATATATCCTACAGCAACACTGATGCAAATATATATATCCTACAGCCACACTGATGCAAATATATATATATCCTACAGCCACACTGATGCAAATATATATATATCCTACAGCCACACTGATGCAAATATATATATATCCTACAGCCACACTGATGCAAATATATATATCCTACAGCCACACTGATGCAAATATATATATATCCTACAGCCACACTGATGCAAATATATATATATCCTACAGCCACACTGATGCAAATATATATATATCCTACAGCAACACTGATGCAAATATATATATATCCTACAGCAACACTGATGCAAATATATATATATCCTACAGCCACACTGATGCAAATATATATATATCCTACAGCCACCCTGATGCAAATATATATATATCCTACAGCCACACTGATGCAAATATATATATATCCTACAGCCACCCTGATGCAAATATATATATATCCTACAGCCACCCTGATGCAAATATATATATATCCTACAGCAACACTGATGCAAATATATATATATCCTACAGCCACCCTGATGCAAATATATATATATCCTACAGCAACACTGATGCAAATATATATATATCCTACAGCCACACTGATGCAAATATATATATATCCTACAGCAACACTGATGCAAATATATATATCCTACAGCCACACTGATGCAAATATATATATCCTACAGCCACACTGATGCAAATATATATATATCCTACAGCCACACTGATGCAAATATATATATATCCTACAGCCACACTGATGCAAATATATATATATCCTACAGCCACACTGATGCAAATATATATATATCCTACAGCCACACTGATACAAATATATATATCCTACAGCCACTCTGATGCAAATATATATATCCTACAGCCACACTGATGCAAATATATATATCCTACAGCCACACTGATGCAAATATATATATATCCTACAGCCACACTGATGCAAATATATATATCCTACAGCCACACTGATGCAAATATATATATATCCTACAGCCACACTGATGCAAATATATATATCCTACAGCCACACTGATGCAAATATATATATATCCTACAGCCACACTGATGCAAATATATATATCCTACAGCCACACTGATGCAAATATATATATATCCTACAGCCACACTGATGCAAATATATATATCCTACAGCCACACTGATGCAAATATATATATCCTACAGCCACACTGATGCAAATATATATATATCCTACAGCAACACTGATGCAAATATATATATATCCTACAGCCATACTGATACAAATATATATATATCCTACAGCCACACTGATGCAAATATATATATATCCTACAGCCACACTGATGCAAATATATATATCCTACAGCCACACTGATGCAAATATATATATCCTACAGCCACACTGATGCAAATATATATATATCCTACAGCCACTCTGATGCAAATATATATATATCCTACAGCCACACTGATGCAAATATATATATATCCTACAGCCACACTGATGCAAATATATATATCCTACAGCCACACTGATGCAAATATATATATATCCTACAGCCACACTGATGCAAATATATATATATCCTACAGCCACACTGATGCAAATATATATATATCCTACAGCCACACTGATGCAAATATATATATCCTACAGCCACACTGATGCAAATATATATATATCCTACAGCCACACTGATGCAAATATATATATCCTACAGCCACACTGATGCAAATATATATATATCCTACAGCCACACTGATGCAAATATATATATCCTACAGCCACACTGATGCAAATATATATATCCTACAGCCACACTGATGCAAATATATATATCCTACAGCCACACTGATGCAAATATATATATCCTACAGCCACACTGATGCAAATATATATATATCCTACAGCCACACTGATGCAAATATATATATATCCTACAGCCACACTGATGCAAATATATATATCCTACAGCAACACTGACGCAAATATATATATATCCTACAGCCACACTGACGCAAATATATATATATCCTACAGCCACACTGATGCAAATATATATATCCTACAGCCACACTGACGCAAATATATATATCCTACAGCCACACTGATGCAAATATATATATATCCTACAGCCACACTGATGCAAATATATATATCCTACAGCAACACTGATGCAAATATATATATATCCTACAGCCACACTGATGCAAATATATATATATCCTACAGCCACACTGATGCAAATATATATATCCTACAGCCACACTGATGCAAATATATATATATCCTACAGCCACACTGATACAAATATATATATCCTACAGCCACTCTGATGCAAATATATATATCCTACAGCCACTCTGATGCAAATATATATATCCTACAGCCACACTGATGCAAATATATATATATCCTACAGCAACACTGATGCAAATATATATATCCTACAGCCACACTGACGCAAATATATATATCCTACAGCCACACTGATGCAAATATATATATCCTACAGCCACACTGATGCAAATATATATATCCTACAGCCACACTGATGCAAATATATATATATCCTACAGCAACACTGATGCAAATATATATATCCTACAGCCACACTGATGCAAATATATATATCCTACAGCCACACTGATGCAAATATATATATCCTACAGCCACACTGATGCAAATATATATATCCTACAGCCACACTGATGCAAATATATATATCCTACAGCCACACTGATGAAAATATATATATATCCTACAGCAACACTGATGCAAATATATATATCCTACAGCCACACTGATGCAAATATATATATATCCTACAGCCACACTGATACAAATATATATATATATCCTACAGCCACACTGATGCAAATATATATATCCTACAGCCACACTGATGCAAATATATATATCCTACAGCCACACTGATGCAAATATATATATCCTACAGCCACACTGATGCAAATATATATATCCTACAGCCACTCTGATGCAAATATATATATCCTACAGCCACACTGATGCAAATATATATATCCTACAGCCACACTGATGCAAATATATATATATCCTACAGCCACACTGATGCAAATATATATATCCTACAGCCACACTGATGCTTTGTGTGACCCACATTATGTGAGTAAAGGGGGGGTGCCCTATAGCAGAAGAGTCCACAATTAGAGGTACCATGTCTTACCCACCGGAAGCTGACATAAGCTAATGATAGGTAGAGCACTCTGCTGTATAGGCAGTTTCTGATATAGTCATAAAGAGTAGGAAAATAAAAGATAGCAGAAACCCAGAGAACACATACAAATTTCGTGTTATGATTTATATTTCATAATAATATTTAATTTAATCATTGTATGATCAAAGTTATGTGAAAAAGAAATAATCAAAAAAGCGAGGCCCCCTGGTCATTTCTGTAAATTTAGTACCCGTGAGGTCTCCATGTCGTTACTGTACATTTATTAACCACGAGTTTCCCAGTCCGGATCCCCCGTCTTTGTAAGATAATTGCGCTTAACATGTATATGCATATGTAAACCATAATATTTATATACTTATTAAAAGATACCAACACTGAAATTTTTTTATTATCGAATTATCCACACACTATCGTGACAGGTTATTTTGTTTACTTGATCAAGGGAGGTCCCGTTGTTTGATCATCGGCAACCATAATTCCGTATTAAAATTAAATAATAGATAAACAAATCCTCATGCAAAAAGCAGCCCAGTCCAAAGGACAAACATGCAGCAAGCATCCACACATCACACGACAACATGTCCATCCTACACTTGTCATGATAATTGATATATAGGGCTGTTGTTAGTAAGTAATTAAATTACAAACCTATACATATGACATGGTGAACGCTCTTTAATATTATGTAGAGTATATAACAGTTGTGTATTGATATGGTACATCGGTTGGAATTGTGTTCAAAGTTCCCAGGCATACAAATTGTTATCGTGATAGCCGACAAAAACATGGGGCATCCCACATATATACAGGTATACAATCAACCATCCATAAGTTAAATGGTTTGTTGGTTAACGTGTCCTGTTTCTAAAGTGGTGTTGACATGTGGAGCTATGTAAACATGTCATATTTACTGTTATTGAGTGTTTATTTTTTGAGTGTTTATTTTTTGACTTATCGTACTAGCTTGATAACACAGAAGGAATCAATTGTTTGGAAAATGTTTACTAAGTCCGTTCCGAAATCATATTTTTGTACCGAAAGTTGGTCCTATAAAAAAAAATGTTTAGCCACAGCAGCTCATCAGGTACACCTCTGGTCTATAACAGATATAAAGCAATCTGTTATTTCATATATGGTTTCGGGAGTTGTGCACGACCTTATGGACAGACCAGTTCTCCCGTACAGACCAAGTCCTTGGCCTGTACGCTGAAAGCCAGAAAATTGCCTGCTGATTCCTCCAATATCGAACTAGTATGAACTGTCAAAGGTATTTTATCACGCGCGATGGTAACAGTGCACTGTAAAAACGCGACGGTATTATTGTCCGAACACATAATATAGTTATAAACTGTGTTGATAGTTTATAGGTGGTCTAACCACAAAATTGCACAAAGTAAAAACCGTGTTTTGTACGGTAAAAACCCAATCAAAAACAAAACGTAGTATACATTAACATTAGTTTACCTGTAATCAGAAAATAAACACATGTATTAACCTCCATGTAGTTTTCCAGTTCGTCAGTATTTAAGAACACATATCCTCTATTCGCGAAGGAGCCTAAAATGCACAACTTACCCAGGCCTAATTCCTGCCACTATGAAGCGCAGACGTTATGAGAAACGTCATGATTCACGAGCTCCGGTGTGACGTATATCCGCCCGTGACGTCACACGTCAGGTGCGTGTAAGACAATTTAAAGGAATACATATTGAACGTGTGTCGCCCATAACAAAATAAATTCGTATTATATAATCAACTGTAATGTTGGGATGTGGATATTATATAATTATTCCAAGAATAATTTGGGTGAATTATAATTCCGAGTTGCGGCCATTCCCTTAAGTTAGTTTAAGCTCTTTTTAAAGAGCGTGTTATTTGAGCATGTGCATGATTGAACCAACCCATTAACGAGTGTCCATAAATTTGTAAAAATATATCGTAAATGGGTACCACATGGCTATGTACATCGCGAAATTAATTATTACAACAACGAGGCGCGTTCACGTGATGGTATGGAAATCATAAGCGGGAAGTTCCATTTATAAATAATATCTTGAAAACATATTTTGTGTAAATGTTATGCATCACGACTGAACTGTCGTGATTAAGGTTGCGATCTACTGTACTAGTACTGTTGGGATGTGTATATTATATAATAATTCCAAGATTAATTTTAGTGAAATGATTCCGACTTTTGGCCATTCCCTTAGGTTGATGTAGCTCATTTAAAGAGCGTTGTTCCTTGAGATGTGCGTGATTGGCACCACACAATTAAGGAGTGTTTAAAAAAATTGTATGATTATCGTAAATGGGTACCAGGTTGTCTGTGTCCACTGCGAAATTAATGATTACAACAACAGGGCGCGTTCACGTGGTGGTATGGAAATCATAAGGGGGAGTTGTGTATATAAATAACACCATTAAGGATTGTTATACATTTGTATAATATATCGTAAATGTGTACCAAAATGGCTGTGTCGACCGTATAATTAATGATTATAACAACGAGGCGCGTTCACGTGGTGGTAGGGCGATCATAAGGGGGGAGTTTTGTTTATAAATAATATCGTGAATACTCCATTTTGTGTAAATGTTATGCATCACAAATATATATTCATTCATTTGGCAATATTTAAGTTCCCGCCTTGATGACCCATCCAGTAAGGCGCACGACACTCCCACTGAATTATAAGTTAACAATTTTTAGGTTGGGTTATCACATAATGTATACGAGTTCTGTGCTGGGTATTTTTGTGAAATAAAACGTTAAACAAAAGTTTAAGAGCTTGTCAAATAAGGTGATAATGGTGAAAATATCAAAATTAGGATGTAAAATAAATACGTCAAACAGTCTACAGGGCCAAAAGAACCCTCTATCGCAGAACATCTCGCTATGGGTTCCATATATCGTAGCTTTGTGTGACCCACATTATGTGAGTAAAGGGGGGATGCCCTATAGCAGAAGAGTCCACAATTAGAGGTACCATGTCTTACCCACCGGAAGCTGACATAAGCTAATGATAGGTAGAGCACTCTGCTGTATAGGCAGTTTCTGATATAGTCATAAAGAGTAGGAAAATAAAAGATAGCAGAAACCCAGAGAACACATACAAATTTCGTGTTATGATTTATATTTCATAATAATATTTAATTTAATCATTGTATGATCAAAGTTATGTGAAAAAGAAATAATCAAAAAAGCGAGGCCCCCTGGTCATTTCTGTAAATTTAGTACCCGTGAGGTCTCCATGTCGTTACTGTACATTTATTAACCACGAGTTTCCCAGTCCGGATCCCCCGTCTTTGTAAGATAATTGCGCTTAACATGTATATGCATATGTAAACCATAATATTTATATACTTATTAAAAGATACCAACACTGAAATTTTTTTATTATCGAATTATCCACACACTATCGTGACAGGTTATTTTGTTTACTTGATCAAGGGAGGTCCCGTTGTTTGATCATCGGCAACCATAATTCCGTATTAAAATTAAATAATAGATAAACAAATCCTCATGCAAAAAGCAGCCCAGTCCAAAGGACAAACATGCAGCAAGCATCCACACATCACACGACAACATGTCCATCCTACACTTGTCATGATAATTGATATATAGGGCTGTTGTTAGTAAGTAATTAAATTACAAACCTATACATATGACATGGTGAACGCTCTTTAATATTATGTAGAGTATATAACAGTTGTGTATTGATATGGTACATCGGTTGGAATTGTGTTCAAAGTTCCCAGGCATACAAATTGTTATCGTGATAGCCGACAAAAACATGGGGCATCCCACATATATACAGGTATACAATCAACCATCCATAAGTTAAATGGTTTGTTGGTTAACGTGTCCTGTTTCTAAAGTGGTGTTGACATGTGGAGCTATGTAAACATGTCATATTTACTGTTATTGAGTGTTTATTTTTTGAGTGTTTATTTTTTGACTTATCGTACTAGCTTGATAACACAGAAGGAATCAATTGTTTGGAAAATGTTTACTAAGTCCGTTCCGAAATCATATTTTTGTACCGAAAGTTGGTCCTATAAAAAAAAATGTTTAGCCACAGCAGCTCATCAGGTACACCTCTGGTCTATAACAGATATAAAGCAATCTGTTATTTCATATATGGTTTCGGGAGTTGTGCACGACCTTATGGACAGACCAGTTCTCCCGTACAGACCAAGTCCTTGGCCTGTACGCTGAAAGCCAGAAAATTGCCTGCTGATTCCTCCAATATCGAACTAGTATGAACTGTCAAAGGTATTTTATCACGCGCGATGGTAACAGTGCACTGTAAAAACGCGACGGTATTATTGTCCGAACACATAATATAGTTATAAACTGTGTTGATAGTTTATAGGTGGTCTAACCACAAAATTGCACAAAGTAAAAACCGTGTTTTGTACGGTAAAAACCCAATCAAAAACAAAACGTAGTATACATTAACATTAGTTTACCTGTAATCAGAAAATAAACACATGTATTAACCTCCATGTAGTTTTCCAGTTCGTCAGTATTTAAGAACACATATCCTCTATTCGCGAAGGAGCCTAAAATGCACAACTTACCCAGGCCTAATTCCTGCCACTATGAAGCGCAGACGTTATGAGAAACGTCATGATTCACGAGCTCCGGTGTGACGTATATCCGCCCGTGACGTCACACGTCAGGTGCGTGTAAGACAATTTAAAGGAATACATATTGAACGTGTGTCGCCCATAACAAAATAAATTCGTATTATATAATCAACTGTAATGTTGGGATGTGGATATTATATAATTATTCCAAGAATAATTTGGGTGAATTATAATTCCGAGTTGCGGCCATTCCCTTAAGTTAGTTTAAGCTCTTTTTAAAGAGCGTGTTATTTGAGCATGTGCATGATTGAACCAACCCATTAACGAGTGTCCATAAATTTGTAAAAATATATCGTAAATGGGTACCACATGGCTATGTACATCGCGAAATTAATTATTACAACAACGAGGCGCGTTCACGTGATGGTATGGAAATCATAAGCGGGAAGTTCCATTTATAAATAATATCTTGAAAACATATTTTGTGTAAATGTTATGCATCACGACTGAACTGTCGTGATTAAGGTTGCGATCTACTGTACTAGTACTGTTGGGATGTGTATATTATATAATAATTCCAAGATTAATTTTAGTGAAATGATTCCGACTTTTGGCCATTCCCTTAGGTTGATGTAGCTCATTTAAAGAGCGTTGTTCCTTGAGATGTGCGTGATTGGCACCACACAATTAAGGAGTGTTTAAAAAAATTGTATGATTATCGTAAATGGGTACCAGGTTGTCTGTGTCCACTGCGAAATTAATGATTACAACAACAGGGCGCGTTCACGTGGTGGTATGGAAATCATAAGGGGGAGTTGTGTATATAAATAACACCATTAAGGATTGTTATACATTTGTATAATATATCGTAAATGTGTACCAAAATGGCTGTGTCGACCGTATAATTAATGATTATAACAACGAGGCGCGTTCACGTGGTGGTAGGGCGATCATAAGGGGGGAGTTTTGTTTATAAATAATATCGTGAATACTCCATTTTGTGTAAATGTTATGCATCACAAATATATATTCATTCATTTGGCAATATTTAAGTTCCCGCCTTGATGACCCATCCAGTAAGGCGCACGACACTCCCACTGAATTATAAGTTAACAATTTTTAGGTTGGGTTATCACATAATGTATACGAGTTCTGTGCTGGGTATTTTTGTGAAATAAAACGTTAAACAAAAGTTTAAGAGCTTGTCAAATAAGGTGATAATGGTGAAAATATCAAAATTAGGATGTAAAATAAATACGTCAAACAGTCTACAGGGCCAAAAGAACCCTCTATCGCAGAACATCTCGCTATGGGTTCCATATATCGTAGCTTTGTGTGACCCACATTATGTGAGTAAAGGGGGGATGCCCTATAGCAGAAGAGTCCACAATTAGAGGTACCATGTCTTACCCACCGGAAGCTGACATAAGCTAATGATAGGTAGAGCACTCTGCTGTATAGGCAGTTTCTGATATAGTCATAAAGAGTAGGAAAATAAAAGATAGCAGAAACCCAGAGAACACATACAAATTTCGTGTTATGATTTATATTTCATAATAATATTTAATTTAATCATTGTATGATCAAAGTTATGTGAAAAAGAAATAATCAAAAAAGCGAGGCCCCCTGGTCATTTCTGTAAATTTAGTACCCGTGAGGTCTCCATGTCGTTACTGTACATTTATTAACCACGAGTTTCCCAGTCCGGATCCCCCGTCTTTGTAAGATAATTGCGCTTAACATGTATATGCATATGTAAACCATAATATTTATATACTTATTAAAAGATACCAACACTGAAATTTTTTTATTATCGAATTATCCACACACTATCGTGACAGGTTATTTTGTTTACTTGATCAAGGGAGGTCCCGTTGTTTGATCATCGGCAACCATAATTCCGTATTAAAATTAAATAATAGATAAACAAATCCTCATGCAAAAAGCAGCCCAGTCCAAAGGACAAACATGCAGCAAGCATCCACACATCACACGACAACATGTCCATCCTACACTTGTCATGATAATTGATATATAGGGCTGTTGTTAGTAAGTAATTAAATTACAAACCTATACATATGACATGGTGAACGCTCTTTAATATTATGTAGAGTATATAACAGTTGTGTATTGATATGGTACATCGGTTGGAATTGTGTTCAAAGTTCCCAGGCATACAAATTGTTATCGTGATAGCCGACAAAAACATGGGGCATCCCACATATATACAGGTATACAATCAACCATCCATAAGTTAAATGGTTTGTTGGTTAACGTGTCCTGTTTCTAAAGTGGTGTTGACATGTGGAGCTATGTAAACATGTCATATTTACTGTTATTGAGTGTTTATTTTTTGAGTGTTTATTTTTTGACTTATCGTACTAGCTTGATAACACAGAAGGAATCAATTGTTTGGAAAATGTTTACTAAGTCCGTTCCGAAATCATATTTTTGTACCGAAAGTTGGTCCTATAAAAAAAAATGTTTAGCCACAGCAGCTCATCAGGTACACCTCTGGTCTATAACAGATATAAAGCAATCTGTTATTTCATATATGGTTTCGGGAGTTGTGCACGACCTTATGGACAGACCAGTTCTCCCGTACAGACCAAGTCCTTGGCCTGTACGCTGAAAGCCAGAAAATTGCCTGCTGATTCCTCCAATATCGAACTAGTATGAACTGTCAAAGGTATTTTATCACGCGCGATGGTAACAGTGCACTGTAAAAACGCGACGGTATTATTGTCCGAACACATAATATAGTTATAAACTGTGTTGATAGTTTATAGGTGGTCTAACCACAAAATTGCACAAAGTAAAAACCGTGTTTTGTACGGTAAAAACCCAATCAAAAACAAAACGTAGTATACATTAACATTAGTTTACCTGTAATCAGAAAATAAACACATGTATTAACCTCCATGTAGTTTTCCAGTTCGTCAGTATTTAAGAACACATATCCTCTATTCGCGAAGGAGCCTAAAATGCACAACTTACCCAGGCCTAATTCCTGCCACTATGAAGCGCAGACGTTATGAGAAACGTCATGATTCACGAGCTCCGGTGTGACGTATATCCGCCCGTGACGTCACACGTCAGGTGCGTGTAAGACAATTTAAAGGAATACATATTGAACGTGTGTCGCCCATAACAAAATAAATTCGTATTATATAATCAACTGTAATGTTGGGATGTGGATATTATATAATTATTCCAAGAATAATTTGGGTGAATTATAATTCCGAGTTGCGGCCATTCCCTTAAGTTAGTTTAAGCTCTTTTTAAAGAGCGTGTTATTTGAGCATGTGCATGATTGAACCAACCCATTAACGAGTGTCCATAAATTTGTAAAAATATATCGTAAATGGGTACCACATGGCTATGTACATCGCGAAATTAATTATTACAACAACGAGGCGCGTTCACGTGATGGTATGGAAATCATAAGCGGGAAGTTCCATTTATAAATAATATCTTGAAAACATATTTTGTGTAAATGTTATGCATCACGACTGAACTGTCGTGATTAAGGTTGCGATCTACTGTACTAGTACTGTTGGGATGTGTATATTATATAATAATTCCAAGATTAATTTTAGTGAAATGATTCCGACTTTTGGCCATTCCCTTAGGTTGATGTAGCTCATTTAAAGAGCGTTGTTCCTTGAGATGTGCGTGATTGGCACCACACAATTAAGGAGTGTTTAAAAAAATTGTATGATTATCGTAAATGGGTACCAGGTTGTCTGTGTCCACTGCGAAATTAATGATTACAACAACAGGGCGCGTTCACGTGGTGGTATGGAAATCATAAGGGGGAGTTGTGTATATAAATAACACCATTAAGGATTGTTATACATTTGTATAATATATCGTAAATGTGTACCAAAATGGCTGTGTCGACCGTATAATTAATGATTATAACAACGAGGCGCGTTCACGTGGTGGTAGGGCGATCATAAGGGGGGAGTTTTGTTTATAAATAATATCGTGAATACTCCATTTTGTGTAAATGTTATGCATCACAAATATATATTCATTCATTTGGCAATATTTAAGTTCCCGCCTTGATGACCCATCCAGTAAGGCGCACGACACTCCCACTGAATTATAAGTTAACAATTTTTAGGTTGGGTTATCACATAATGTATACGAGTTCTGTGCTGGGTATTTTTGTGAAATAAAACGTTAAACAAAAGTTTAAGAGCTTGTCAAATAAGGTGATAATGGTGAAAATATCAAAATTAGGATGTAAAATAAATACGTCAAACAGTCTACAGGGCCAAAAGAACCCTCTATCGCAGAACATCTCGCTATGGGTTCCATATATCGTAGCTTTGTGTGACCCACATTATGTGAGTAAAGGGGGGATGCCCTATAGCAGAAGAGTCCACAATTAGAGGTACCATGTCTTACCCACCGGAAGCTGACATAAGCTAATGATAGGTAGAGCACTCTGCTGTATAGGCAGTTTCTGATATAGTCATAAAGAGTAGGAAAATAAAAGATAGCAGAAACCCAGAGAACACATACAAATTTCGTGTTATGATTTATATTTCATAATAATATTTAATTTAATCATTGTATGATCAAAGTTATGTGAAAAAGAAATAATCAAAAAAGCGAGGCCCCCTGGTCATTTCTGTAAATTTAGTACCCGTGAGGTCTCCATGTCGTTACTGTACATTTATTAACCACGAGTTTCCCAGTCCGGAACCCCCGTCTTTGTAAGATAATTGCGCTTAACATGTATATGCATATGTAAACCATAATATTTATATACTTATTAAAAGATACCAACACTGAAATTTTTTTATTATCGAATTATCCACACACTATCGTGACAGGTTATTTTGTTTACTTGATCAAGGGAGGTCCCGTTGTTTGATCATCGGCAACCATAATTCCGTATTAAAATTAAATAATAGATAAACAAATCCTCATGCAAAAAGCAGCCCAGTCCAAAGGACAAACATGCAGCAAGCATCCACACATCACACGACAACATGTCCATCCTACACTTGTCATGATAATTGATATATAGGGCTGTTGTTAGTAAGTAATTAAATTACAAACCTATACATATGACATGGTGAACGCTCTTTAATATTATGTAGAGTATATAACAGTTGTGTATTGATATGGTACATCGGTTGGAATTGTGTTCAAAGTTCCCAGGCATACAAATTGTTATCGTGATAGCCGACAAAAACATGGGGCATCCCACATATATACAGGTATACAATCAACCATCCATAAGTTAAATGGTTTGTTGGTTAACGTGTCCTGTTTCTAAAGTGGTGTTGACATGTGGAGCTATGTAAACATGTCATATTTACTGTTATTGAGTGTTTATTTTTTGAGTGTTTATTTTTTGACTTATCGTACTAGCTTGATAACACAGAAGGAATCAATTGTTTGGAAAATGTTTACTAAGTCCGTTCCGAAATCATATTTTTGTACCGAAAGTTGGTCCTATAAAAAAAAATGTTTAGCCACAGCAGCTCATCAGGTACACCTCTGGTCTATAACAGATATAAAGCAATCTGTTATTTCATATATGGTTTCGGGAGTTGTGCACGACCTTATGGACAGACCAGTTCTCCCGTACAGACCAAGTCCTTGGCCTGTACGCTGAAAGCCAGAAAATTGCCTGCTGATTCCTCCAATATCGAACTAGTATGAACTGTCAAAGGTATTTTATCACGCGCGATGGTAACAGTGCACTGTAAAAACGCGACGGTATTATTGTCCGAACACATAATATAGTTATAAACTGTGTTGATAGTTTATAGGTGGTCTAACCACAAAATTGCACAAAGTAAAAACCGTGTTTTGTACGGTAAAAACCCAATCAAAAACAAAACGTAGTATACATTAACATTAGTTTACCTGTAATCAGAAAATAAACACATGTATTAACCTCCATGTAGTTTTCCAGTTCGTCAGTATTTAAGAACACATATCCTCTATTCGCGAAGGAGCCTAAAATGCACAACTTACACTACTGCACACAAACCCATTAAATGACCATTAAATAACCATTAATCAGAAGTCATTAAAACACCATTAAAACCCAATTAAAATCCCATTAGAAAAACCTCTTATTCGTTGTCCTTTAAGTGCCATTAAATTGCCATTAATACGGACCATTAATGGGCATTAAATCCAAAAATATTTAATGGCATATAGACAATATGTGTTAATGGGCATTAATTATTAAGTATCGATTAAAGGCCATTAAAACAAATTAATGGGTGATGACATCTGTTAATGGGCATTAATTTCCCATTAAAAACCACTTAAAGGACAACGAATAATGCCCATTAAAATCATGGCCATTAAATATTTGTAATTGTCATGGCCATTAATTTTTGCAGAAGCATTTTCATTGCTATTAATGGGCATTAATTTCCCATTAAAAGCACTTTTTACTTTCATGGCCATTAATTTTATGACCATTAATGACATTCCACATTTTAATGGGTTGAACTTATTTTTACTTTAATGGCCATTAATGAGATTTCGAATGGTTTAAAATAATGGCCATTAAATATACCATAGCAACCATTAACCAGGGCTGGAATTTTGTAGGCAGGCTGCCCGCAGCCTACAGCCCATGCAAAATTATTTTAGGCGGGCAATTGATAGCCCGCCTAACTTCTAAGTTTGACTGGCAAAGTCGCGAAGTTTTTCAGAACAAAACTTCAAAGGTCGACACCGCCGACGAAACACCAAAGAGACTGTCGGTTTAATCGAAGTTCCATCGCTGAAACAAAGACTAATTCGTGTTTATTGTCAACGGAGGACCACGTGCTATCCCGCACATCACTGTTATGTGTTGAAGTATCACTTTGAACGCCATTTTGTTCTGGAGTTGTAATTTTTAACACCATTCTTGAAATTTTGCGAGACCTCAATGGAATCGAAAGTTGTTTATTCACGTAAACTTTAAACAAATAAAAAAATTATTTGTAAATGAAATCAATAAATTTTATAACTAGAAAGTCAATGTTTTCCGCAGGAATACTTTGTCAATTTTTATAACACTTAGTTGATTCAGTGTTGTACGGGTCAATATTAAACAATTTCTGAAGAATTTGTTATTGAATTTAGAAAATGCAAAATGAGTTAAATTTCGTGGAATTTCCGCAGACAATATTAATACAAATGTATAACAATCTGACGGGAAAATTGGGACAAATCTTCCGAATAAATTATTTTCATTCAACAGGTCTGGTATGCTGTTTAATATAATTTATATATTTTTTGGTTGAGGAGGCTTACTAGCGTGATCACCTGATCACAAGATACTAGGATATCTGTTACCTAATATGGTTTAGCCTTCCACTCGAATGATATCAGTGTGTCATATTCAAAGCACACAATATATTATTCCTATTGTCTCGGCATTGCCTGTTTCAATTATGAATGAGCTTTATTCTTATCAATGGGGAGTTGGGATAGGTACTATTGTACACTCCCACTCAGTTATAAAAGTATACATATGAATAGTCTGGAGGGGTGTTCATGAAACCAACAGGAAACGACATGAATACAGAGTCTATAAATCAATCGCATCAAACTAGACAAATAGCCATTTTGCACCAGCGTTGCTGAAGACAAATCTGAAACTATGGGTTCCAATAATGCTCCAGACCAAGTTTGAAAGAAATACACCCTGTGGTTCTTGCTAAGATTTTTTAAAGTTGCACCAAATTAGTCCTCTTTTGCCCATAATTAACATATTGACCTAATTTTAACAAACATGAATACCAGTCATCCAATTAGCAAGGCACTTGCACACCAAATTTGAGCAAAATCGGCCAAGTGGTTTTGTAGAAGAAGTCGTTTAAAGAATTGTTGACAAACTAACGCATGAAGAGTGACGATCATAGATCCCCTCGATACTTTGTAGACGTATCAGGCTAGGTGATCTAAAAATTATGTTTAAAATTCTTGACGAAATGAACACAAAATCATTCAAATTTTTTATTTGCATATCTTTTATGCAAATTTTGTTCTCATGCCTTAACTCTTTCATGATGGGAGCTGTGCTGGTGCAGCATTATAACCCTGTGCCAGTGCATTCTCTTATATATAAGAGAATGCACTGGCTTACAAGATCAAGGTAAATATTGTTAGGCCAATTGATGCAATCTCTTTTATATGCGAGGCGCCCTATGGGCGACTCGAATATATAAGAGAATGCATTGGCACAGGGTTTTTCGACTCTCCATGACCATTTTAATATGTTAGGAAGAATAAAATATAAAAAATAAAATTTGCCCTCCCACCCCAGTTTTCTGAAAAAGTTGGATGTAAATCTAGCAATTTATTCTTATTGGCCTTATGAGGAATATACACACCCGAGGATGAAATTGAATCAATATTACATGGTTACGAAATGAGATTTGACAAATGTTGTGTGAACCTGAATCGTGTGAACGCCATTTGTCGAAGTTCACTTCGCAACCATGTAATAACATTGAGAACGACAATCATTTGTTAACTATTGCCAGGAAGTGCAAATCAACAAGGGAGTGGGTTTAAGTTCTATGCATGCGTAACATGTATATACATGTGGAGGAGCGTAGACAATTGCATGATGGTCTCCAGGAAATAAACATAAAACGGTAGGTTTATAATTGCATTCATAGGCATGTCAGCACAAATATTTGAATGCAAAATCTTTACAACTGCCTATATGCTATGTGTTAATGGTTTCCGAACACATTTTTGCACCACATCTTGAAAAATGATCGTATAATTATTTCTTCGAAAAATATTGATATTGTAATTTTAATTCACACACAGGAATTGATTTATCTTAAATATTTTAATAAATTTAATAAAATCACTCCATCGGTCGTTGAGTTATAGACCCCTGAACCAGATATACCCTTCTGGATGAATTGCCACCCACACATGACAGATAAAGTCGCTGCAAAAAAAGAAAATCCCTCCAATAAAAAAAAAGTGATTACAGATTCGGAACTGACTTATGTCAGCTTCAGCATGACACATGCATGATGCATCGTGAAAAAAGGCACACTAGATCTAAAATTATAAGCCATCGACTGCACATACCCCAGTACCGTAACAAATGCGGTCTGCCATTTATCAGTGAGTGCTACATCCTTACCTGTGCCGTCATGTTTGGTAGGAAAATTATCCACGCAGGTATTTCTGGTTCGGGGTCTATAACTCTGATAGACTGATTTTAATAAATTTGGTATCAAATTAAATCAATTCCTGCAATAAGATATCAATTTTCATGACGTGGTGAAAAACGGCAACACCAACCGCTAGCTAGTTCCCTATATATAATATATACTATTCCACATGTACCCCGCTGGACAAAACAAGTGTCCATTGGCACCGTGTTGTATTTGCCGTTCGGCTGCGGTGTCAGAGTTTGTAACTGCAGTTGAACACTGCGGCCGAACGGCAAGTACACTGCGGCCAAACGACAAATTCACTGCGGCCGAAAGGCAACTACCCTCACGGTCGAATGGCATGTACACCGTGGTTAGATTTCTGGTTTGTATTGTATTTTTTCAGTTTGATGAAAGTACACCGTGGCAAATACACCATGCTGAATGGCAATTACACCGCGGCCCAACTGTAGTTAGCCGGTGGAGCCGCGTGTAGTTGCATTTCGGCCGCGGTGGCAATGCTAACCGCACCGCAGTTAAGTGGACACTTGTTTTGTCCAGCAGGGTATATACCCATATTAAGTGTTCGTAAACCCATTTCCGCATAGGGTTGCAAAGTTTTTGCATAAAATATTCGCCCTGAGATTTATATGGACGCAATATATAGACATACCATTTTGTTTATTTCCTGCGACCATCTATTCTACACTCCTGATTAGATCACACACAGTATCCGACAATGTTCATGTGATAAATGTGTTTACCATTGGCATCTAATTGTAATATAATGTAGAACATTGTAACAACTGTGAATAAACTTTATTTTAACAAGGAATCAAACGAAACAGCGAACATGCTCATTATTTGAGAAGATAAAACTAACAGAACATGAATTGGGATTTTCATGCCAACTCAAACATACAAGATGGATTATGCGCAATTGCGTATTTATCATGAAAGGCAAATAAAAGCTTTGATTGAATAGATAATTAAATAGTAAGGACAGAGTATATACATAGTTGCATAAAAAAACCCAAATATGTATTTCTCTGGATATACTTAGTCGTCAGTCATTCCATATACCAAAAGAAAGGGCATTGTCTAAGGAACATTGTGCCAAAAAATGTAGTTGTTTGAACCATGCAAAGGAAAAGAAATCATTCCTGAAATCTGACCACAGACGGTCATCAGGACGACAAAGTCATTTTTTTCATATGGTCAATAATGTTATTTTACGGGTTTGTCATTAACATTGACACCATATAGACTTGAAATTTTGACCTTTGGAACCAATCCTATGTGAAGAGCTTGTGGTACACTTTATGAAGAAACTTCAAATAGTATGTGAACAATAAATGCATAAGATAGTTCTGAAATTTCTGTATATTATGAGCTGAGACTTGGAAAATATTGTTTTTGTTCCAGTTTATCAATTTTGATATGTTATGAAAGGGTTTTCATGCAAATATTTGGTCCACCAAATTATTGGGCTGTGTGTCTTTCATTGATCTCGGACCTCTTTTTATATGAGAGTAGATGACTAGCTAGTAATACTGTGTTCACTGGGGCTGCTAAATCATCAGGTTGACTATGGGGAAACTGTGACCCAGTTCATGGTCTAATGTCATGTCGCATGTCATTTCTGGGTTGGTGGGTGAAGCATTGGGCCAGGCATAATTGTGTATTCTGTAAATAAACTAGAGCTGACAGGGCGGCTGGGACGCTCACCTGACCACAGGTCCCCTGGTGCGACAACACTACCATAAGTATATACATGTACCTTAATACAAGGTTTATACATGTATCTATCGGACCTATATTGAGCATAGACTCACTTGCAATCTAATTTCATCAATATCCTCTGTACATAAGATAATGTCACATCCCCAGTTCTTTAGACCATATTCACACCTTTAATTTGGTGTATCTAGATCTCTTGCATCGATACGTGTACGATCACCAAAGATATATCTGAATGTGTGCACACTTTCAAATCCAGACAAACCCTTGAACAGATTCCCATCAAATATAGCATACTAGTAGTACTACTGCAGAATTCCACTTGTCACAATAATTCACAATGGATGGTCCTGTCTGTGTGACCTCAGCAGAGTAAATTCTGCAGTGCTACTGTGCTATATTTGATGGGAATCTGTTCAGGGGTTTGTCTGATTTTGAAAGTGTGCACATATTCATAAATATCTTTGGCGATCTTCCACGTATCGATGTGGGAGATACACCAAATTAAAGGTGCGAATATGGTCTAAAGAACTTGGTATGCGGCATTATATTATACACAGGGGATATTGATGAATTTTTATCGCAAGCGAATCTATGCTCAATATAGGTCGGATAGATATAAACCTTGTATTAAGGTATATACTCATGGTAGTCGCCTGTGCACCTGACATGGTGTAGTGCCTTAAGCTTCATATTTCTATCATTGCATGCGATGCTAATTTGTTGAGCATGATTAACCCAGTCATACATAAATAAATTATAGACTATAAGATAAACTGTTATATATGATGAATTTGTGATCACAAACAGTATTTGAACCCAATTGCCAGCGCCTAATTAACCAATCGAGCCTATTTCAACACGGATGCCCTATCACCAAAAGTATATAGACACAAAGTTTTTGAGCAAAATCGGCCAAGGGGTTTTGGAGAAGAAGTCATTTGAAGAAATTGTTGACAGACTAACGCATGATGAGTGACGACTATAGCTCACCTTGATACTTTGTATCAAGTGAGCTAAAAAGTGTTTTACAACTTGGGTCTTCAAAAGTATTTATATTTCGGGTCTCAGCTCATAACATACATAACTTTCAGAACACACTTACACTGGGGGGAAACTATTTCACCAGAATCGATTCTATCGCCCTTCCGGTTCCGTCTCTATCGAATTAAGTTCCGACTCTTTCGCGATTTCTAAAACATGTTTTCAAAGTTTTGACCGTTGTTTATAGACTGAATGTCAAAACAGAATGTTTTCTCCAATAACAATCGACAGATTATGTCTTTATACGTGTTTATTGATGACAGTAAAGCAAAATCGGCTGCATGTTGTGCACAGTCACAGACGTAGTGCGTTTGGGTGCATTTCCCATGAAAATTAAGCAGCACTTTGATGCTCAGATTATCGGCCTTGTCTACTTTAAATTGGACTGAAACTTGTCAAGTTTTATGGTTGAACATTAGATAATTATAATACAATACCTCCCGACGGTTCCTCGCCATACAATTCCTTCAAATTAGTGCCTAAAAAAGCAACAAAAGGTTCCGATTCTATTGTGATGTTTATGTTCACGATCGGTTCTTTCGTTCCTGTTTACAGTACATTCATACTCGATCAGATTATTTGATTGTACATCTATAGTTGCCCAATGACAATCCATGATAATATATGGTTTAAAATTGTAGCCATAGTAAATCAATAGATGAGTTTTAGTGGTCCCAAACGATCATAGGTCAGATATTAAAGATGTTCGACGGATAATCTTTAATATCCAACCTATGATGCTTTGCGACTACTGAACAACTCATATTGGTGTTGCTGTGACTATAGTTTAAACCATATATGGTAATATGGCAACTAGAAACACAAATGAACTCTCTGGTCGAATATAATATTGCATTAAACGGGGGGCGAAAGAACCGATCGTGAACATAAAAATCACATTAGAACCGGAACATTGCGTTGCTTCTTTTGGTGGATTAATTTGAGGGTCTTTTACTGTGAGGAGCCATCGAGAGCTGTGCTGTAATCGTGTCCTGGTGTTCGATCATACAAGAAGACATATTTCAGTCTAATTAACAGGTAAAAAGGCCGATAAAAGGAGCATCAAAATGCTGCTTAATTTACAAAGGAAATGCACACAAACACATTACTCTTCTAAGTGTGCAAAAAATAGCCGACTTCGCATTATTATCACCAATAATTACGCACAAAGACACAATCAAGCGATAGTTTTTGTAAAATACGTTCTGTTTTAACATTTAGTGTATAAATGGAGGTCAAAACTTTGAAAACATTTGTTTCAAGTCGCGAAAGAGACGGGACTTAATTCGATAGAGACAGAACCCGATAGGCGATAGAATCGATTCTTGTGAAACAGTGACTTAGCTATTTAAAGTTTCATCAAAAAGTGTACCAAAAGTGTTTAACATAAGATAATTTCCAAACATCACATTTTTTAAAATAAACATCTTGAAATTTGTGGAGTCAGTTTTAAATACACATCTTTGTGGAGACAAACGGTGACCCACAAAGAACATTACTGACCAAATAGAAGAATTGTATGTCTTAATTCCTCAAAAATGAGATTTTAGAAATGTCTAAGAGTGGTCGCAGGGCTAAACTTTACAAATATGGTGAGTTGGTTTGAGATTATTCACAAAATGTGTATGTCTTTGTGTCCCTTCAATAAACATATATAAATGTATTCACAAAATAGCATCAGTGGACAATATCGTAAGCAAGTAAAATTTAGATAAAATTCAATTAAAATATGAAGACCATAAAATTAAGGTTCCACTCACATACAATACTGATTTCAAGGGCTATACATATGTACAGTTCATTACCCTCACATGTTATCAACAGTTCCAGGTTTCATAACCTGCAAGCTGGATGTTATGTCTGATAAGACAGGATGCTGTTAATTATTAATGGAGGGTGCTTAGGCCACAATAAAAAATAGCTATGTTTTCATCCAGATTGTTTTCAAAAATGGGGCGGGATGAAGATTATTTTTATTTTCCAAATAGCAGTCACGAAGGTTGTACAGTACATCTACGATATATAGTTACATAGCTTCAATATATGGAGAGCAGGAATTATCACACCGCATTAAAGCTGCTCTAGAGGAAATGAAAATATGGAGGATACCCACTGTTTTTGAGTAGGTACCAAGAATTATCCCATGATTGGCTACAAGGAAAGAAATATAAGATTTTCAGACGCGATTGATAATCTAGATTTTCTTGTAGGAACGAATGAGATAATCATGGTATTCAAAAACAGTAGGTTTTCTTTTTATTATATGATTTATTGCTCGAATTTCATTGAATTGAAATCTTGATATTAATTTATTGTCTTCCAAATAATCGTGGGATATTAATACTGTATCAAATCATAAGTTCATTTACCAGCATGTCTGAGCTAGGAAAAGCATGCAATACAAATACAGTTGAATTTCATGACTTCACCTATGAAGCTACTAGTATTAAACTTTAAAAAAAATAAAAATAAAAACATTTCATAATATAAAAAGTTGGGGGGGGGGGGGGGGGTGCTTAAAAATTGTCCCAAATGTGTACTCTACATATTAATACAATTGCTTCTGACTAGTCCCCCTTCAATTTTTATTTTTTTATTTTTATTTTTTCATTTGTTTATTTAATTTTTTTAGTGCCCCTTTAAATTTTCTTGTGTTCCTAGTCTGAACTGGAAGCACTCATTTTTTAAAAAGTTTTTCAAATATGCGACATGCATGTCTTCACTTCAACCTTCGATAATGGATATCTCTGAATATCAAATAATACCGCAATAAACGTTGAGAAAATGGGTGCTTTCAGTTCTGATTAGGAAACAAGAAAATATAAGGGGGCACTAAAAAAAATGAACAAATGAAAAAAATAAAATAATTCAAGGGGAGACTAGTCAGAAGCAATTCGGATTATCTACCTATAAATATGTTAATTCAGCCAATTATAGTGGTCGTGTGTGAATCTATAAAGAATGCCCTTGAAAGTGGTAAAATATACAGCAGTGGAACATTTAATCTTCATAAAACAAAACAAATTCACTCATTCTTTGAGTAGGAACACAAGATTTGGCACGCTACGATTCATTTCCGGTGACAAACAAGTTTTTCCTCGTGTTTAGGCCTTTAAATGCAGTTTCGGTGACAAATTAGGATTCATATCATTATATTAATACACTGTAGAATAACGGTTTAAAAGATAGGCGATACTTCATTTCGGAAAAAGAACTGTCGCGTATCTTTCAAATGGCTTTTCTACTTATTTTATTCAATGTACTGTCTTGATTTGGATGGATATCAGTAACACGAGACACACTCTGGATGGAGGGACAGCTTCTGGACAGACAGACCCCGGGACATACAACGACTCATCGCGAACGACATTACATGTATGTGTACCAGTGATGTGGATAAAAATGAAGAAAAAAATCTTTTTTAATTTTTTTAAAATAAAATGAAGTCGGAAGAATTTTTTTTAAAACAATAAAATGGAATTCGGCGCCAGGTTTGGAGTAGGGGCGGGCCGCAGGCGGGTTACCCTAAACACAGGTATATTTTATTTGGCCTGATGTGAATGCCAATTTGAATTTGTAACGGAAACTGCGTTTAAATGCCTAATCACGAAGAAAAAACTTGTTTGTCACTGGAAACGAATCGTCGCATGCCAAAACGCCACCGTCTTGTTTATCAGAACGCCACCAGGTCCTATCAACACGTCACATGTAATTGTAACTAGAGAACATTTTGTCGCCTGGGCCGGATATCATACATGATGTAGGCTGCAATTAAAGATCACGTATTTCACTTATCCACAAATAACACTTACCAATTTAATAAATATTTGCCGAAATATTTTGCGCCTTAAATCAACGACGGACTGTGACGGACACCTTGAACAAAACAGAGAACTCAAAGCGAAGCACACATCAAGGGCCTGGTAGCGACGTATCAGATCTCCAAAAATGAGCATTTTCCAAGGGTCTAAGGACTAAACCTCCCTCAAATCATAATATTCACCCTAACACCCAACATTTTAATTTGAGAGAGCTTTAACAGCAAGGGACTTGAAACTTGCTCATTTTTGTAATCCAAATTCATGGCCACCTACATTTACAAAATGTTGGTATTGCTCATATACATATCAAACTTCTGTTTGAATGTTTCATAAAATTTGCTCTCGTCAAGATCATCATCAAATCGAAGTAGTCCTTCTTCCAGGTTTAGTTTGTAATTCATAACACAGAACTGCTCATCGATGTCGTAGGCCATATCCCGCTGGTTAAGCTTCTTCGATTTTGGGTCATTCACAAAAGTTAATTTTTTGCTGACATCGTCTATTTTAGCAATCGCTTTGTTGCAATTGATAAGGTATTTGATTCCACGGTCATTAACTATTGTTTGGCAAAGATAGAGGTCTCCTGCTGCCCATTCATATATGGCTACACAAACCCTCTCTGAATTTGAAGCTTTCTGCTTAATTTCCTTCTCTATCATTGAATTAGGGGACTTTTTGTTGTCAATCACATCACTTTGTTTGGCAACGGTTGATGTCTTTATATTAAGCTTCTGCGTTGTTCTCTCTGAATTTGAAGCTTTCTGCTTAATTTCCTTCTCTATCATTGAATTAGGCGACTTTTTGTTGTCAATCACATCACTTTGTTTGGCAACGGTTGATGTCTTTATATTAAGCTTCTGCGTTGTTCTCTCTGAATTTGAAGCCTTCTGCTTAATTTTCTTCTCTATCATTGAATTAGGCAACTTTTTGTTGTCAATCACATCACTTTGTTTGGCAACGGTTGATTGAACTGATGCCAATTCATCAATTACTTTCTCTGATGTCTTATTAATTATAAGCTTCTGCGTTTTTTTCTTCTTTTCTTTACCAGTGGCCCTCTTCTTGTTATCAGAGTCAGACTGCTTCTCTGTTTGTCTTATTAATTTATCTTTTTTAGCTAACCTTTCTGTCCAATATAAAATCCTACCAATGTCTTTGTGCAATCTTGTACCGGTCCCGGTACTACCACATCCTGAAGGTAACTCCATGTCATTTTCATCAATATCATTTGTCACAACAGATTTAACAACAATTTCAGAAAAGAGATCCGAACTGGATAGAAGGAATATACCAAGTCCAATTTTCACATTCCTTTGTCTATTTAAAAGAACCACTTCATCCCCTGCTTGGTAACGCAGACAACTTTCAGAACTTTGGGGCATTTTTTCAATGTTTTTTTTGGTCCCTCGCTTCCCATTTGTACAGTCTTGTGTGTACTTCCGCCTGTTCTGCAGTTGTTTCCCAAGTCTTTTGAGAACGGTGCCCCTTTTTTTTTTCAGCTGAGGAAGAACATTAAATACTTGTTCGAAAAAACGTTCTCGTCTTGAACTTGGTAACGCAGACAACTTCGGGGCATTTTTCCAGATTTTGGCGTTTACTGCAGCATCCTTCAGAACATTGGTAAAGAGCTTCTGTGCCAGTGTTGGTTTCCCTCTTAGAGGTTTCATCTGCAGTAATTCTTCTTCAGAAAATTCATTATTGACATCGGTACATGTATTCACTTGAGCATCGAGTGAGGATACATGTAATTCATCATTAAAACTAGTGTCACCATTTACTTGAGTAACTGGACTACTCAAAATATCAGACTCGCCATCTGTATCGGTATTAGTGTCCTTGCAAAGAAATTTTCTTATCTTATGTCTGTCCCAGAAGTTTTTGAACAAGTCCAATATGTCTGCTTCAGTGAAATTTAAGAGTTGCCATAGTTGGACTCCATTTTCTGAAAAGAGTAACGGGAATTAATGAGTGAACTCAATCTGGGCATCATATCTGGCCATACTCAGCCCTCGACAATTTGTTCCCAAATGTTTTTAACTCCATCTGGGACTATAGAAATAATCTCCTTCCTTTGCCATATTTACAGCAACATGCATGGTCTACATACTGTAGTGGTCATAATGAATACCATACATGGATTAAATGAAAGTGTCAATGACACTGTAGCTTATCTCACTTTCATTTTAACAAGCATCAGCTCTGATGATAGTACTATGCAATGGAACTAATGTAGGGTTGCCACGACTGAGTTTTCATAATCAACTGTTATAGTCGACGGTTAGTCGATTAATCGTTTATATGTGGCCTATATTGCACCTGGGCAGGTAAAGACGTGATCAAATCGAAATTACAATGACTACAATACATTCAGTCTGAACACAGTTATAAACTGTCAATCAGCAGGCTTGTCATTCTGAGGCACCCACCCGTCATCGGCCACCTAAACTCAAATTTACGCAGCAGGTAAACGCCCTCTATGGGAGGCCAAATTCACATTTAATAATTAATTGTGCTTAAGCGCAATCAATTGCGCTTAAGCGCAATTCATGGTTATATGTAACAAAACACCCCTGGTGAATAAATAGGTTTCTCCATAACTTAGCATTAACTCCTATTGACATGTCACTTCTTGGTTTCATTGGTTTGGATGGGTAGGGAGCTAGCCCAACTTCTTTATCAAAATGGCTGACTCGCAATAGTATCACCTTCTGTTTTAGTTGGAGCGATTCGTGATAGCATTATATTATCTTCGGTATATATTAGTTGGGGCTACTTGCAATAGCATTACTTTCTGTATTAGTCGGGGCGACATTGATTTTCTTAAATTTTCGAGTATACAGGCACACCATATGAGGGAAGCAAGCCCTCGGTGACACCACATTCACACTATATGATCATGGAAATACTATAGATTTGTGCAAGAGCTGCTGATTTAATAAGAAAAACTAGAGCTTCAGGACTGAGACACCAAAGCTCCAGTAATTACACACCATTTTTTGGACAGGGATGCTGATAATATGAAAATAGGGTTTTTCCCTCTGATTTAAGTAAATAAGTAAACCATACAGTAATGCTCTAATTAATCGACTCCTTAACCACAGCAGAATTATGGATAACTTTTCAGGATTTAGTCGGAAATATGGCTTGTTGCCATTCATCGGAAAGCTCTCGAGAGCTTTTCGATGAATGGCAACAAGCCATATTTCCGACTAAATCCTGAAAAGTTATCCATAATTCTGCTGTGGTTAAGAAGTCAATTAAATAGAGCATTACTGTATGAGGTAAGAAAGCCCTCATGCAGTGACACCGCATGCATGTATAGGATATTACCATAGTAAAGGCTAAAATCTGTGCAAAAATACATTAAAAACATCATACAAAACATTACTAGAGTTCCGGGAAGGCGACATCAATTCTTTGGATAGAGGGATGCTGATATGTAATTAGGGGATTCTCCTTGTTGAACACATACTCACAGTTTGACTGTTGAGTACAGGTCAAAATTAGCCCAATGCTCATCTTGTGTTGCTAGGTGATACACCAGGTCATGCTAATAGTTTATGGGTGGGTTAGATAGTAGTCACAATTACGCTTAAGCGCAATATGTGGTATTTGCGCTTAAGCGCAATTCATTATTAAATGTGAATTTGGCCTCCCATAGCCCTCCTCATCGCTATTCCCGCGGACGAGAATTGTTTTAAATATCTGTCCAGTCAATCAATGTTACCTGTGAACATGTATCGCGGTCACAGCGACAAAACATGAAAGCATGCGGATTTGTCGCATACTTATTGAAAACGGACTATAGTTATGTTTGCAGAAAATCCCATTGTGTACCGATTGCTTCACCTGACACATTATTTTATTTCTGTTATTCAAATTGCATGCAACGCATCGTGCAGTAATGGGGTGAGGGGGGGTATATATGTTACCAAGTTGGAGAATGTAATGTATGTAGCACTAATAAGTGATGACATCAATTTGTTATTAACTGTCTAGTAACACTAAACAATCCATGTCCCGCGAACTTTATGACTTTGTCAATTATTATCAATAATGGTGAACGTTTTACAGTATGAAATTTGAAGAAAAAAAATATATAGATGAGTCCATTTTGGATATGTTGATCGCTAACTACAGATCCATAGGAAGATAGGTTTACATTTAAACATAATACATAAACAATGTCAAGTCTGTAACACCGAACCCTTTGAAGATGACCGCCACACGTTGGCTGCGTTATCAAAGGAAGCCGCATTAGAAGTGGCGACAGTAGGCTACAGGCTGTCGGGTGGTAAATTGCGCTACAAACACTGTTAACTTTTACTTCTAGGCATGGTATTTGCGCATAGTACTGCTTAAATACACAACCATACCCCACATCACACCCCCCCCCCCCCCCCCCCCCCCCCCCGGTTGGGCGATTAGTTGACGAAAGTAAATAACCGTCGACTACCACACCTGCCGAAGGTTAGTCGAATGATCGTGGCAAGCCTAAGCTAATGTATATCTATTTTTTGTTTAAAGAAAAAAAAACATTTGAAAAAAAAAGAAAAGATTTTTTTTTTCGAGAAATGAGCTGAAAGCAAAGAATTAATTTTTTTTTTAAATTATTCCTTTTTTCAAGAAACTCTAAAGGGGACGTCCTCGCCTAGACCTTGACCTGAACCTGCATTTATGGCTGCATATGAAATTTGGTGATGATCGGATGAGAAATGCGGTCTGTAGACTGTGCGGGAGGAAATGTGGACGGACAGACTTCCGCACACTTGATGGCAATAGCTTAGCTTGACAAGTCAAGATAAGCTAAAAATGTTGAAATTTTCAGTCGAAAAATATAATGCTGACAGCGAAATTATATACCCCCTGTCTATGGAATTAGTGCTTGCTTGTTTGTGCTTGCTTGCAAAGACCATATACATAATTTTTTAACACAATTGGAGTTGATTAAAAATCTCACTGGGCTGAATAATAGGCCCAGAACAAAGCCCTAACAGGGCTGATTACGGGGCCTGGGCCTAAAGGCCCCGCTAAAATGCGAAGCCTGGCGTTTTATGTATAATACACGTTTTATGCATAATATAAGTTATTATTTATTAAACGGTTGAAGTATGCATCTAAAGCATGAGAATGTCTCCGATTTCAGTCGCGATCAACGATGCTCCTGTTGCAGGATTTCAATATACGGCGCCTATACTGGTACACTGTCGCGCAGCTGTCACCGAACATTTCTTTAATATGAAAGTATCAATGACACTGTAGCTTATCTCATGAATGACTGATCGAAATCCATTTCTGAAGCGCGAGGTTGCCTTTCAAAATTTGACTTAACCCTTTACCCAACAAACCGGCCAAATAAAGCTTCAACAGCCTAAAATATCTTCGGTCTGTCTCAATAGAACCATACAAATATGGATATCATTGGAACCGGCTCCTTGACCACATTGTGATATTTACAGTTATGCCCTGTGCCAATGCATTCTCTTATATATGCGAGTCGACCATAGGTCGCCTCCCATATATAAGAGAATGCATTGGCCTAAAAAAAATCTTTTTTTAACACTTTTTACTATTTTTTCTTACATTTTATAATTTTTAATGTGTTAAGCCAATGCATTCTCTTATATATGCGAGGCGACCTATGGTCGACTCGCATATATAAGAGAATGCATTGGCACAGGGCCGTTCTGTTGGGTAAAGGGTTAAGCCATGATCACCGACAGTACTGCATGTTGCAGGATTTTGATTTGGAGCACTGCTGGGCAAGTGCCAACAAAGAATCAGTCAGCACACTGGAATTTAAGACCACGTCTTTTTAAAACCTAAACATGTCTCGATCCCGATAACACGTACTTGTGCAGCAAAATGAAACAGAGTTACAGAGGGTTAAAATTTACACATCTTAGCTTGCACGTGGTTTGGTGTCTTCAATTCGATATAACTACGGAAATTGACAATTTTTCTTGATAAATTTTGCCACAATCGACCGCCCGCTGCAGTTGGATCTAAGGTTCTTTCGGTTCTCGTTAGACCATAGAACAATTGACTTCCCGTAAGTTTCATGACTTCCGAATCCATGCACATTCATCCATAAAATTGTTCTCCCATTTTTCGTTCTACACACCTACCTACCAACGTGATACCATATGGTAGTAATATATATATATATATACTAGGGTTATAACCTGTGGAGCTGCGAATTCCATTTTCGCCGAATCATTTTCAAGTTTCCTAATTTTGTGATATTGCGACTTTGACAATTTGTAAAAGTCTTTTAAAAAAAAAATTCTCGAAAATGTACAGTTATTGTTATAGTACAGGGCGGATTTCCCCCAGAATTTAATAAACGTACAGACCCGTATAACATCGTACAGGGCGGATTTTTTTCTATGAAATTAATAAACGTACAGGTACGTTTATTTGGCACGCGAGAGAATATGGAACTGTCTCAGATGCCGCGTTATGTAATATCGCTGCGAATGTAAACAACACATGTTTCAGACATCGAAAAGTCCGAGTGGGCAGCATTTTCTTTTAAATTTGACATTGAGTTTCGGAGTAGGGCTGGACGATATTAACGAAAATAAAAACCGCGATTTTTGGAAATTAAAACCGCGGTTAACGATATAATCGCGGTTTTTTAAAACATCAGATACTAGTAACTTAAACAGTTTCTCACTGTTCGCTAGAATCACATCATTGTCATTAATTTTGACAAGTTGACGTCAATAATAACATACCTGTACACAACCTTTCAACCAGTGACAACCTCATGCTCGCATCGATATTCGGAATGAAAAGTAAATTCACTGGTTAAATTCCGCTATTCGGACAATTTCTTTCCGGTGACTTGACAAATTCTGGTATATACCGATAATTAATAAAACCATTATCTAGTCTATGCCAAAACTAAAAGTGTTCTATACTATACAGTATCCTTTTCTAACTCGGTATATTCAACTATGTTGAGCAAATACATATGTTGTTCCCGATGACACTTGCGTCGCTTGACAAATGGAATATGGTTTACCGTCAAGACAAATTTTAGCGAAGTCCACACACACGTAGTACATAACTTTTGGAATTCGGCCAAGCAAGGACACCATGTATTTTGGGCGGGTTTGAAGCCCTAATTCTATAATATTGGTTTTAACCAATCGCCGTGAGTGGTTTCTTCTAGACGAGAAGGGGGCGGTATCTTCGCTCATTTACTATTTTGATTGACGGTGCATGTGCATCATTGTACTGAAGGAAGAGACATGGCAAAACTGACATTCATATTGATCTATCACCCGATCAGTCGTCAATTCATTTGGTGAATTCTCTTGTAATAAAAAGTACGCAGGGAAGTCGGAGCGTTTGTGTAATATTGTGAGCGAAAGGGGGACGTATTCGGGGTTTTCGTATCCCCTTAATTTTGTTAGTCGTCCTAAACGTTGTTTACTATGATTTATATTGAATATTGAAAAAGTCAGGACACGGGGATTTAGTTGGAATTTAAAACTTAAATAACTCGATTTAGGCTTGAGTTAAACTATTTGTTTGTATACGCTTATGATGGTCTGGCACCCTCTAATTGCCGACGATATTACGATTATTTTAGTTTAGACGATATTACTGACGATATTGAAATATTAACCAGGTATTGACAATTAATCGGGAAACCGCCCAGCAGGCCAGCACTATTTCGGAGCACTCCTTTACTAAGGCCAAAACAAATTTAATGCGTGTTTCCCGTAACCTGACTGACCATCTTCAAAACCCCCCGACCCAAGTTCATTTTATTGGTTTCAAAGAAAAAAAATCAATCTATAAACAGACCGACTGCACTGTTAACCAAATTGTGTACACATGGTTACATTTTACCTGTATCTGATTCGCCCCGCGAGATAAATTATATCTTTGATATATTTATATATTTTTCGCAAACCCACATCGTCACTCTTCAAATGGAAAGTCAAATTACGACCAGACGCTATACCGGAAGATCATGAGTTATCGTTCCTCTTCGCTGACCGGAAGCACGTGTTTGTGTTGATATGGAGTATTTATATTAAACATGGATGTTCTCTGAGGTTGATTCGAACCGAAATTCGAATGCAGGAACAAGTTCTTTTCAACGATAGCGGTCGCACATGGGTCGATTCCCATGTGCATAATTCACGACTGCTGTGGCAAAAAAACCCGCATTTTAAAGATAACAGAAATCTGTTTTATACATGTTTCCCCTCAATATATCAGTTTTATCACCAATTTGTTGGTTACTCTGGCAATATATATGGCATTTTAATCAGCGATGTTCTCCGCAATGCAATTGCAAGTGTACTTTGTTTGTATAAGACTACAAATGCATACTTAGAATTTACTAGTAAAGGCTATCGCATATCTTGTGGTGAATGCTGAATGAAACTGACTATTATGAAATACTTTGCTTGTTCTGAGTCCTGCAATTTGCGGGGGGGGGGCACACGTTTGTGATTGTTAACCACGCTCTGGAAGTTTGATGAAACTTATTGTTTCCGTAACATTTGATTCCTTTCTTTAGGAACCGCCGGCGGTCCAACGCGTTCATTCCTACTTTTATATTATTGGATATGTGGCTATTCATTAAAATGAAATAGTAATCGCCACGTTCGTTCTAGTGAACTCACAAATATTATAAGTTAACCATGACATCGCCGAGAAATGTGCTAGTATTCAATACATTGTGCTCTTTAGTCATTAAGAGTGGTCTATGATGCACTTTATTAACGTAAAAATTACATCAGCCAATGCCTCAAACAACCAGTTAAAATTGAGTTAACCAGCACCTAGGCAATAGTCCATATTACGGAATACTTCCACTGATGTTATTAATATTAGGTACAGTTAAGTCGATTATTGATGAACGATTATCAAAATCAATAATCGTGTCACCTCTACTCTAGGCTCTACCTTAACTTTGACATGTAACTGAGTAGACTGTTTGGATTTTGTAAAGTTGGTAGGGGAAGCTTATACGAGTATGGAATTTTACTGGATGATTAATCATTTAATAATGTTCTCTGTATTGTACAACATCTAGATCTATTTAACAAGATTCATCTACCCTAGGAATTCCAATTCACAAAATTAATTACTTTTGAAGCATTTTTTTCCCCTCCAGCCAGCCTGCCAGGTGACAAGAAATCACCCATTCGGCCATTGTCGTCTGCTTTTTTCTTGTCAGTAAATGTCACCTCAAATCCAAACAGTTCAATCAATCATACTCATACGAGTCATAGGCCCTAGCACAGAAGTTGGAATCACTGACTTTTATAGATTACCAGGGGACTTATAAGCAAACCCTAATGCTTTTAACTCGCCTGATAATCTCTAAAAGTGGCATAAAAGTCAGTGATTCCAACTTCTGAGGATCGTACTCGTAGGCCTAGCTAAAATTAAAAATTGGACTCTGCAGACAATAATCTGTAGAGTCCAATTTGGATAACATGTATATATCAATAGACCGACAACACACCATTTAAAGATTTCAGACCATCGTCGCTAAGTCCAATACTTTGGATACTCATTGTTGAATTGTATTAATATTTGCTGAAACAAAAAGGCGCCAATGGAATTGGTAAAGCCGAAAAGTCCGCGTTGCTAATTGACTAATTAAAACCATTGTTTTAATTTCACTTCAGCCTTTATGGCTTTATCCAATCAGAATGCATAACACTCAATTTATCTGAGGAAGAGATAAAACGTGATACTGAGGTACGATATCGATGAAATTGAGAACACTCGAGAAATCAACACTTACGCTTAATATTCACATTCTGAGATGTGACACAAACGAAAAATGTCACCACAATGCAACTCCAATGTATTAGCCACGCATCTGATTGGAAGTGAAAATTAAAAAAATATATAAACCAGCTACTGACACAAGTTAACATTACACGTTTTATGGGAGCCCATTTTTTCGGATCGATGTTTGGTCATGTGACAATGTGCGCGAATTGTTGATTGTTGATCAAGAAAAAGAACAAATTATATCAGCATATATGTATAAATCTAGGAAAAGACCATGTGGCTGTAAGCGTTGTAAATACCATCGCTCTCAACATTACAGTACCGTACAGAAACATTTGGTCGAATTTGGCAAGTATAATGCCAATGGAACTTCTGACATTGACAATAAATTGAATAAGTTTAAGAATAACGTTGTTGATGTTGTTATTGTGGACAATGAAAGTATAAGTGATACTGATAGTGAAGATATTCAGTGTGATGATCTTACCAGTACTGATGATGAATCAACTACCAGTACTGATGATGAATCAACTGATGACATCATGGAGTCGATGGACCAAAGCATTTCTAATAATGCTCTTGTTGCCAATGTTGGCACTACTGGACATTCAACCAATTACCAAACCAGCCTTACCAGGTGAGAACTTATGATATTTATTAATTCTCCAGGCTCTTGCCATTTTACTAGTCTTAGTTCAAAATGAACCTATTTAAATCAGGTCGAGCACTAGCCCGCATCTTCCCGGGCTTTAATGACCTGGATTGGAATATCACAGATTGGTGTCGTTATAGACCGCGTTCCATGCCTATATTTTCAATAGCACTTTGTGCGCCTATGATCCTGAGCATGAACGGTGCATGTTTATAGGGTTTTCCATGACTGAGATTTGAAGGTCAACTAATCAGCCGTAATAGTCAAAGATTATTCGATTAATCATCAACTCATACACCAAAAACTGTCATCAATGCCAGAGTACTAGTACCTTCCTGTGGATACCATACTTTTCTTCCGCAGTTATTAACTATCCGTGTATCTTTTTTCAGCCCTCAAAATTCACTAAGGCAATTCCGTAGTAAAATGCCATAGTTCATGTAATTAGCCATGGCATATCATTACTAGTACCGTAGTAAAGTGTCAGGTAAATCCTGTGTAATCACTCAGCTCCAGTACAAACGTGACAAGATTGAATACAATCACGCAATACCGCTATTCTCAAAGTAATTGACCAGAAAAACGGGGTGATACCCCGGTCATGACCGCGGTGATACCGGTAATAAACGGTAGCGGTATCGAGACGGTCATGGCGTGGAGTTACGGTATTGGGCGATAATGATACCGTGGTCTTTTAGCGGGCACCGCATTAATTTTGTTGAATACCGCAGTGATTTTCGTGGAACTCTTTTAGGGGAAGTATTTACTCACACATACTTGTTCGCGTTAACAAGCGGTATCAGTACCGTGGTATTGGAGGATACCGCGGCATAGTACCGCCATATTAACGGGGTGACACCACGTTATTGGTGGTCAATTACTTTAAGTATAGCGGTACTTCCAATACATGCAAATAAACAAGTGCGAATGGTGAAGGATCAAGAGGTGCCGGGGAGTATGTATTTGTTACACATTAGATGTTTTTCTGTTCTGTTAATATCATTGAAATGACTATAACAAATAATTTCCCGGCTTCCCTGCCCAAAAGTTGACAATTTAATAACAAATTTTGTCTAAAAATACCATATTTTTCCAAAGTAAAAATAAACACAAAAACAATCATAATATGTGCCAATAATTATAAATGAAAAAATTTAATATTCAGACATAAAATAATGAGTCAAATTGTGTAAATCAAGCATAAAGAATTATAAAATAAAGGTTTTACTTCATTTTAGTGTCCTAAAACCTCCTCCAGGTGGCACCTCCTGATCCGTCACCATTGAGAGGAATGGGAGGAACTTGAACATTACATGAAGGTTCATTTTGAACTAGACTAGTCTAAACAAAGTAGACTGAGTAGTACAAAATGAACCTAGGTCCTATACTAATATGTATAGTATTGGTTCATTTTCAATGTCCAATGTGTATCAAATAATGCCTCGAAAACCTCCCCTGGCACCTCTTGATCCCTCACCATTGAAATGAATGTTGGCAATTACATGTAGGTTCATTTTAAACTCAGCCTTTTGTCATTGACTCGCCGTATTGTACATGTAACCAACATATGAACCCAGAATGGCAGAAATAATAAATCACTTACCGGTAGTTATCTTCGTAATAGCCCATTCACATTCGGCAACATAAATATAAATGAAATCAGGATGTTTTCTTAATTTTCTGTGGATATTATTGTGAGAGAAAAATCCCTCTTTGTTTATCTTCTTAAAACGGAAAAATATCTGAAAAGTATCGTAAGAAAATTTGAGTTTTTCATTTCACCGAGTGTGTTATGGATACAGCCCTCTAAATTCAGATTGTTTGGCTTCGGCAATCCTCTACGGCAACAGTATGCCGTGCCCCAGTTTGCTTCAGCAAATTGCTTCGGCAATGCTGATTGCCGTAGCCAATTATGAAGGCTGTGGATATGCATACATGCAAAAATGCAGCGACATTGAATTCACAGCGAATTACCTCAGCCAGATACCTGCGTATAAAAAGCAGCAAAGCTACATATTTATTTGAGTGCTGTCTCTTATTTATACTGAAAAATAAGAAATTATTATGGTGATCAATTCCAAGGCAATTTCTTTTATTTCACTGTTCTTTTTGCAGGGACACTGGTATGGATCATGCGGGTGATGGATCGACTATCGGTGCTGCATGCCAGGACCATAGCATTGCTAATGGTACTCATAACTGTACTGCTGGACATTCAACCAATTACCAAAGCAGGTGAGAATATTTATAGTATGAACCAGCTGTATCTTAACAGATCATGTTATGTCTTAATCCGAATTGCTTTTTATTTTTTTTTTTCATTTTTTTTTAGTGCCACTTTAAATTTTCAGTGTTCCTAGTCAGAACTCATCATTCATACTCATCTTTGGGAAGTTTTCAAAATATGCGACATGTGTTCACTTCAACCTACGATTTCTCAGCCATATCTCTGAATATCAAATCATGCCTTCTATGAGTTGAATAGGGCATTCAGATAACGCCTTTGCGACGCGTGCGTTTCAGTGTTAACTATACCAAGCTCTGAGACATGAGCAACACGTGCGATGTGCCAATCGTGTTCAACGCACGTTCCGTATTTTGTTTGTGCACCACAGAGGCCGCATACCTTTATAAATGGAAAATTACGTCACTTGGCTTTTTGACTACCGCAAAGTCGCCTCTGTAACAATTTATTCATTTAAACATAGCTCCGATTGGCAAAATAAATATTCTCTTGTTGCAGGTGGGATAATATATGGAAGTGTGTTTTGTTTTCGTTAGCTCACCTGATACGAAGTATCATGGGGAGCTACAGTCGTCACATATTGTACGTTAGTCAACAATTTCTTTAAATGACTTCTTCTCCAAAACCCCTTGGTCGATTTTGCTCAAATTTGGTGTGGGAGTGGGCGACTGGTTTTCAGATTTGTTAAAATTAGGTCAATATGTTGAAAAGGGGGGGGGGCAAAAGGGACTTATTTGGGTGCAACTTTAATCTTCTTCTCAAGAACCACCAGGTGGATTTCTTTCAAACTTGATCTGGAGCATTATTGGTACTCATAGTTTCAGATTTGTTCAAGGCATTATGCTCGAATGATTTTAAGGGGCCATTAGGGCCCTTTGAAAATAGTGGTTTTGGGTTTGACTTGGAAAAATATGTTTTCTCAAGATAAACATGGTGGCTTGGCCCATTTCGCTCAAATTTGTTGTGCATGTGCCTTGGGTGACTGGTATTCAGATATGTTAACATTAGGTCAATATGTTCATACCGGTAAGGGGGCAAAAGGGGCTTATTTGGGTGAAATTAAAAAAAATTGGTTTCCTCAAGAACCACTAAGTGGATTTCTTTCAAACTTGGTCTGGAGCATTACAATTTACTGGAACCCATATTTTCAGATTAGTTCAAGGCGTCATGCTTGACTGATTTAAAGGGTCGCAGGGCTCTCTGAAACTAGGGTTTTTGGGTTCGATGCAGCTTTTCAAATTGGAAAAATATGTTTTTCTCAAGAAAAACATGGTGGAATTCTTCCAAATTTGGTTTGGAACATTAATGGGAGACCTAGTATCAGATTTGTTTACCATTATGTTGGTGGGGCCAAACAATTTGTTATTTTTTTCTATTTTTTAAGGACGACCATGGCCAGCTGGGTGCAGCCCAGCCACACATTTGTTGAGTAGCAACAAATGCGCTGGTCGTCCTTATACTGAGTTCACTTTCAAACATGGGTGCCGCCATCTTGAATTTGAGGGGGCCTTCATCTTGGTCGTCCTTATACTGAGTTCGCTTTCGAACATGGGTGCCACCATCTTGAATTTGAGGGGCCGCCATCTTGGAACGTCATTGCAGTTAAATTAAAACTACAAAATGTTACTTTTCATATAGCCAACATAACAGTAATCATTACGTTAAGGCATTACATGGTTTATTCTTTGCACGTTTATGTAAACTATTAGGTGACATCACAGATATGTTGTATCCAAAGCGACGTCATATTGGCACGCACATTTCCCCGCGAAATTTCCCCAACTAAAATTTCAATGATAGAAATATGAAGCTTACGGCACTACACCATGTCAGGTGAGCATCCCAGCCGCCTCTAGTCAACTAGATATTGTGTATGAATAAAAGTTGAGTGCATCGTGCATGTATATATGCAAAATTTTCTCCTGTTCCAGCAGGCCTAATGTTTTGAGGTCCGGTAAATACTGGGGTGTTCATGATTTCATGGTTGATTGATTTTTGGGGGCTTCAGAGCAATTTCTATATTAACACTGAACCCAATGGAGATTTCATATATTTCACTCTCTGTGTTTATCTTAACACAACTAGTTTACCAAATGACAAAAAATTAATATAATGAACTTGGGGAAGATGTTTATAAACTCAGTAAACATTCTAGGACTAGTCTCTTTAGATCTCATCAGAGCAGGTGAGTGCCCAATAGTCCCTGGATTATCTTGTTCTGAAAATGGCAAATTGTGACCTACATGTACATGTATATAGCAAATAAATGATATCAGGTCAATGGTGTAAGCTAGCACCCAGTGTAATTGTTACGACCCGCATAAAAAAATGAACTATATATATATGTATATATAATAGTATCACATGCAGGCCTTATTTAAATCTTTCTCAATTTTAAATTAATATAGAAATATTCTAAGTACATGTATGTAAGAAATACCAGAATATTCTACCGGTACATTAATTTAAAATTGAGGATTATGTAAATAAGGCCTGAAAGCTAATCCATTTGAAGCTTATATCTGCATTGTAATATTTTAAAACCTTCTTTTCTAGCTCATCTGAAAATGACAAGTCTTCTGTTGATTCATCTGACTCTGAAAACATGGACAGTGATGGATCTGGAGAATTTGAAGCCGACGTTGAATCAGAATGGTGTTGTCGGTATGACCAAGATATTTACAACTCACATGTGGCTGATGAGAAAGTAACAGAAGATTTAACAATACTACAGTGGTTGGCGATGAATTTTCACCTATTCGTTCTCCACCCTACTATGAGCAAAGCAGCCTTTAGTCATATTCTGGAGATGCAAAGTGTGCTACATCATGACAAAAGTGTCATGCCAAATTCTTATTATAATGCACGCAAGATTATTGAACCATTTCTTATCAAGAAATTTGTTTACCATGTCTGTGTCAATGACTGCATAATATTTAGAGGAGAGTATGAAGACGTTGAAATTTGTCCAATTTGTAAGGAGGAAAGGTACAAGATGGACAGATCTAGATCTATAGCTAGTGGCCGAAATAAAAACAATTCAACAGGACGTCGCAGATTTGTGTACATTCCTATAGGCCCGAGAATTGCAAGAATGTTTGGTGAAGTGAACCTGGCACAGCTGGTACAATCCCACCCTGGAAACACTGATACATGTAGTGATGGTAAAATGTCTGATATTCATGATTCGCCAATCTGGAAGGAGCTGTATTCTGTGCAGGGTCACTTCAAAGGTGACAAAAATGGGTTATCCTTTGCATTGGAACTGGATGGTGTCAACCCGTTCCACAATATTGGTGCTATATACTCTATGACTCCAATTATGCTCACATTGTTAAACCTACCGAGACATGTGAGGAACGCATTCGGAAACATAAACCTTGTGGGAATAATTCCAGGAAATGGACGTTCAGAAGCAAAAAACATTGATCCTTACATTGAGATCTTAGTCGATGAGTTGATTTTCATTTCTGGCTACTCGGCATTTAATAGTTATGAAAAAGCTCCTATAGAGGTGAAAGTGAAACTTCTGCTCTTTGTTTTAGACTATCCAGGCCTTTCAAAACTTTTTCATCAACAGGGAAGTGGTAGTTTGTCTGGATGCCATTGGTGTATGGTCAGAGGTAGAAAATGCAAACATTTAGATAAGGTTATTTACTTGTCCAACAGATCTTTTCTGGATACAGGAGATTCTCTGAGACTTGATGATAAAAATTTCAGCGTAAAGTCGACCGATTTTTCTGAGAAGCCAGACCTACGCGATTCAAGAAATGAGTTGGCCTACCGTAAAGCATTTCAAGGGGCATCAAATAAAACAAATTCAAATAAAGTTGCTAGTGCGACAGGCTGCAAGAGTACATATCCTTTAATGCGTTTACCAGGACATTCGAGAATTGAGAGCACCCTGCCAGATGCATGCCACACCATAAAGGATGCAATACAGAACATTATGAATGTTATAGTACAAAACAAAAAAGTTAACATGGCCAAAGTCATAAGTGCTGAACAGAATTATGGTAGGCTTCATAATTCAGTATTGGATGTGGTAACTTCTGATGATGGGCCAGTATGTAAAAAGAGGAAGTTGCAAAAACCAGAACTTCCATATGTGTTGACAAAATCTGAGTTGAATATCGCTGACCAACGTGCAAGTAGTTTAAGGGTGCCATCTGACTTTGGCTTGAAACCGTCCAAATTCATTTCAAATACCAGCAGCTTGAAATCACACGACTGGAAACAGTTAGGCTCTCAAGAAATTCTAAAGTTTTGTCTAAAAGGGGCCCTTGAGCCACGATGTAGAGGAACGTTATTTTCCCTACTTGATTGCGTGGCAGACATGTGTCAGGAATGTTTGTCTATTGACGATATCAATGACTTGAAAGTAAAAATCAACACAGCACTAGCGCTACTGGAAAGAGACTTCCCACTACACATACAGAATATAACTACACACATTCTGCATCATATTCCAGAGGGGATGGTCCGATATGGACCTGTGTACAGCACATGGATGTGGGTCTATGAACGCTTCAATTCCTGGATTTGCAAACGTGTACAAAACAAAAGATATCCGGAGGCAACTGTTGTGGAAACATTTCTCATTCATGATTGGTGTAACTTCATGATTTCTTCGGGTCGACTCCCATTGCATGCATTGAAGAGCTGCTCAATGTTCACTTCGAGCTTTTTTGATGATGGTGATGCAAATAATAGTAAACAGCGACAGAAACAATTATATGTGCTTAGAAGAAAAAAGCTTAAAAATTTACACAAACAGCTGGGCAAGGAAAATTGTGATGGAAAGTGTTCAGTGTATAGATATTTTGTTCACAAAGAATCAAATCCTAAGACAATGCGAATACGCACATACACTTCGCAATCAAAAGAATTACTCTCTGCAAAAAGTATGTCGTCATTCATATGTGCAGAATTCCAGCGAGGAACGCAGAAGCAAAAGTTGTGTTCTGGAAAGTTTGCATTCTTTGGTAGAATTGATTTCTTCGTTGAACATATGAGTGAAAATAATAGTGCAATCAACACACTTGCATTTGTTAATTGGTATGATAACATCAGAGTTGACCATGACTCTGGTCTGTGGTACACAGACATGAATACTGCAGGTGGCAATTCAAAAAAATCTTTTATTTTAACAAAACTCATGTCGGATCCTCTTGTGACTGCTGTTGAAGATGGTTGTCTGTGGTTTCTTGGTAATACACCCCAGCCTAATGACTTTAAATATAATCATACAGTGAGAGATTGAGTCATGGACCAACAAATATAGGCAAATTTAACTGTATACATTACATTGTACTAAACCCATATTGATGTTTAGAGGCGTCATCACTTTGAGTAAGGTATACAGCCCGCATTTCCCCGGCCTCTGCTCGCTAAGACATTCGGATAGATAATGATGCTAGACAGATCGCCCGAGAGCACTCCCATAGGCCTCCTATAGCGGGATTACGTCGCCACAAATGGTTTGTTCACATTTAGTAATTGGTGTGTTTTTTTTAAAGTATAGAGAAGACGATAAAATATATTAGCAATTGATGAGACAACTAAATCATTGACCAATACAACAGTGTAAATGAATTGTAAAGGTACGAAGCAAAGGATTTTTTACATTTATCGAGTGACATCCAAAATAGCGTTGAATGTAATATATATATAAACAAAGCTTTGTGAACTTAATTCAACTTGCTAGCTATATGGACAGCTAATTTACCAGGACTGTTGATGTATCACACATTGTAATCGGAAGACACTGATCTTTCCAACTATAGTACTATACCAGGGTTTTGGTTCAAGAATATCTGAGTGGAAATCCTGTTATAGGATGGCTACGGGAGCACTCCCGGGCTCTGTCGACCATTTATATCTAACCGAATGTCTTAGTGAGCAGAGGCCGGGGAAACGCGGGCTAAGTAAGCTTTAGAGGCATTCTTCGAGTGTTCTTAATGCTACTGATCATGACATGGTTACATGGTGAATGAGTCGATTTCATTGGATCAGTTTTAATAATGCAGTACATCTACCTTACTCGTATTTGAATTCGCGCAGTACTTTTAGCGTGACCATGAAATTAAAACTGAGTGATAAAAAGTATGATACAAAAGTTTATCGATAATTTTATTTCAAATTCTATTAGATTCTTAGATTGGAACTCTCTATAATTGTTCTGTATTTCAGACGTCTGAAAGCAGTAAACTGACTAAATGTCGGAGAAATTATTATTATCGGAAATGGCATTACATTACAGGTGGTCTATATGTTCACAACTTTCTAGTTCAAATTTGGAACTGATACTATGTATCCATGGAGCTGTCGTCCATTGTATATAAAATTGATTTACCTTTGCTATTCCCAGGAACACAAAATGTTGGGTAATAGTCTTTGAGAATGTGTTTGAACTTTGAAGTTTCAGATTTGCATGCAGTATATAGATACTATTATTTACGAGGTTTTTGTGGAACATAAAATTATAGCAGCGTTCGCAGTTTTAAACTTTATCAGATCAATTGAACCATATATATGAGGTAACATGTCTTAAGATATACATCAAGCAACGAAGTATAACCACTAAATTGATGTTCTGCACCTGCTATGATATTTGGCACAGACCACATTTCCATTCACTTCTACATGTATACCTTTTTGCAACATTTCCGCATGGATTCTATTTATTCTGAACAACTTAAAATAAAAATAAAACTGTCAGCTTTAAATTCGCATCAGGGTGCGCGAATTCAAAATGTGCGAATTTAAAACTGAGTGAAAAATAGGTACTACATGTACATGTACGTGAATTTAAATACGAGTAAGGTATATAGCTTTATTGAAGACCTATTCCCAATAAAGGATAGAAAACCACATAATGCCTTAATTTCAAATTTGTATGGCAGACATGTGTCCATATAGATTAAAGGTACTCAATCCGATAAAACTCCTCCCAATTACTATTTCAATGGCTTCGGGGGGTCAAAAATATTTGATTCGAGTCGAGGAAGTCACCCATCAAAGCTCAGATTTGTTAGATATCGATTTTAGAAATCTATTATTTTTCATTATCGGGAATACTTTCTGGCCCAGAACGCAGTCAAAATTGCGTTATTATTACCACTTGATTTTAGAGTTATCCATCCTTGTCTGTTTGAATAGAGTTTTGGTGTACACATCTCGAGCAGGATATGAAATTGACGGCAATTATTAGTACTCATCTCGAGAATATAACAAATTTCAAAAATCAATATCTAATAACTCTGAGCTTTGTTTGATGGGTTCCTCGACTCGAAGCAAATATTTGTTACCCCCAAAGAAATAGTAATATAGGACCCTCTGATCGGATTGTTGTTGTTGGAATCTGTTGAGATGGGGACCCTCTGTTCGGATTGAGTACCTTTAAGCAACATAAATTGTTCCTGTTTTGACGTCAGTGTGTAATTAACACAGAATCGCACACTTGTGGGATGGCTTTGGTGCAGTATGGCACTCAATTTGACGACACTACCCCCAGTGCTTCATGACATCATAGACTCGTGCCATAACCATCAAAGCCTTCACACATGTACAAGTGTAATGTGGGGTTCTGTGAAAGTAGGATTTTTGGGTTCGACTTGCAAAAATCTGTTTTCTCAACATATACATAGTGGCTCGGCTGATTTTGCTCAAATTTAGTGTGAACGTGCCTTGGGTGACTGGTATTCGGATTTGTTAAAATTAGGTCAATATGTCGATAAAGGGGTCGGGTGTATTTGGGTACAACTTTTAAAAAATCTTTTTTCTCACAAACCACTAGGTGGAATTCTTTCATACTTGGTCTGTAGCATTATTGAAACCTATAGTTTCAGATTTGTCCAAGGTATCATGCTTAACTGATTTTAAAGGGCTAGCTATAGGGCTCTCTGAAAATAGGGTTTTTGGGTTCGACTTGGAAAAATCTGTTTTCTCAAGAAATACATGGTGGAATTCTTCCACATTCGGTTTGGAACATTAATGTGACAACTAGTATCAGATTTGTTTACCATTATTTTTTCTGGGCTTTTCAGCTCATTTCTAAAAAAAAAAATTTGGATTTAATTAATTTGGTTTTATATCTTGGTTTTTTGTTCTGACCCCCTTGATAAAGAATATATTTTTTCTTCAACGCCACAGTAGTCAAGTGGGCTCAAATTTGATCTGCAATATCTATGGGGGAGTAGAACTTTTGTTGAAACCACCTCAACATTAATTTAATAGACCCAAGGCCATAAAATTTAAACCCATTTGCTGACGCACATTTTGAAAATATTGTGTGTCACTGTGAAACTGATATTTGTTGAAATGAGTGGGTTGGTAACTTATAATGTGCGCCAGAACCTCTGGTGACAAGCCTGTGACTAATATTGCCATGAAAGTGCTTGCTCGATAAATTGAGCCCCCCAATCAAGTGACAATATATCACATTTTATCGTATAGTCTATATATTATATATCGTAAAGTTACTAAGGCTCGAATTAGTTTCTCCTTTTGAAAACAAGCATATAGCACCGACGCATGTCAGGTGAGCGTCCCAGCTGCCCTGGCGGCTCTAGTTTGAAAATACTATGGTTGGCATCACATAATATAGCTATAGTGTATATCATATATATCAAACTATCCAATTAATAAAACACACTGATCATCAGACATGATTCCATTTCTATCCATGAAAACTGTTTTGCTTTTGGGTTGTATTGGTATTTTATATATAAAAGCAGTTTAACAAGCTTAAGTTGCACAGGCACAACTTGTACATTCCAATTTATTTCATTAGAATCTAAAAGAAACCACATTTGGAAAGTGATGAACATCAATTTTCCTATTCCAATAAGATGGGGGTGTTAATTAATATTTACACTTCTACCTGCACTTCTGCTACCGAGACTGAATCAAGTCTTCTGTTTGGTCAGGAACTGATCAGCTGATAGAGCAACCGTAATGCATAAAGTATGAAAGAAGTTGACACCTGCTTCACATGTGTAACGTAGCAATTACGTTAACAACGCGCCTGTCGCTTTCAACATTCTATTTTTCACTAGAAAACGGTGCAAATCACATGTGCAAATCATTCATTTTATTCAATAATCGAAACAAATTTCCATTGAATGTTCTTTTTGGTGTGTAAATATAAATAATGTTTCCTGTATTTCCATGCGTTATGAAATCAGGTTGGTCTGACAAAGTTATGTGAGGAGCGCTTCAGCGCTACACACTGCAACCTGCTTTCATACATCGATCATATCTAGAAATACAGGAAGCAAACTTTCAGTTCTTAATGAGTTTGATGGGCATTCATTTTTCAAATTCTATGTTAATGGCCATTAACCACCATAGGTACATCATTTAGGGCCCTTAATTTTTTTATTACTAAGTTAATGGGCATTAAACACCAGCACTATTGAGGTGATAGCCATTAATTTTTCAAAATTATTAGATAATGGCCATTAAACACCAAAATGCATATAATTAATGGTCATTAACATATAATTAATGAGCATCAAGTTTTCAAATCATACTTTAATGGCCATTAACCATCATGGATGTACAACAGTTGGTATCAATTTCTCAAAATACTTAATTAATGGCCATTAAACACTCAAATACATATAAGATGGATAATAGCCATTAAAATATTAGAGACTATGGCCATTAAATTGTGGTCTTTACAAATTTTAAGGGCATCTAATGGCCATTAACAATACATTGTTGATGATTAATGGGAAATATGGCAGTATTGGCCATTAAAATAACAAAATGTAATGGTTTTTAATGGGTTCTGGGAAACCCATTATTTTTTTTGTTACAAGAATTAATGGCATAAAGTAATGGATTTATGATATTTAATGGAATTTTAATGGGATTTTAATGATATTTTAATGGGTTGTGTGTGCAGTAGTGTTACCCAGGCCTAATTCCTGCCACTATGAAGCGCAGACGTTATGAGAAACGTCATGATTCACGAGCTCCGGTGTGACGTATATCCGCCCGTGACGTCACACGTCAGGTGCGTGTAAGACAATTTAAAGGAATACATATTGAACGTGTGTCGCCCATAACAAAATAAATTCGTATTATATAATCAACTGTAATGTTGGGATGTGGATATTATATAATTATTCCAAGAATAATTTGGGTGAATTATAATTCCGAGTTGCGGCCATTCCCTTAAGTTAGTTTAAGCTCTTTTTAAAGAGCGTGTTATTTGAGCATGTGCATGATTGAACCAACCCATTAACGAGTGTCCATAAATTTGTAAAAATATATCGTAAATGGGTACCACATGGCTATGTACATCGCGAAATTAATTATTACAACAACGAGGCGCGTTCACGTGATGGTATGGAAATCATAAGCGGGAAGTTCCATTTATAAATAATATCTTGAAAACATATTTTGTGTAAATGTTATGCATCACGACTGAACTGTCGTGATTAAGGTTGCGATCTACTGTACTAGTACTGTTGGGATGTGTATATTATATAATAATTCCAAGATTAATTTTAGTGAAATGATTCCGACTTTTGGCCATTCCCTTAGGTTGATGTAGCTCATTTAAAGAGCGTTGTTCCTTGAGATGTGCGTGATTGGCACCACACAATTAAGGAGTGTTTAAAAAAATTGTATGATTATCGTAAATGGGTACCAGGTTGTCTGTGTCCACTGCGAAATTAATGATTACAACAACAGGGCGCGTTCACGTGGTGGTATGGAAATCATAAGGGGGAGTTGTGTATATAAATAACACCATTAAGGATTGTTATACATTTGTATAATATATCGTAAATGTGTACCAAAATGGCTGTGTCGACCGTATAATTAATGATTATAACAACGAGGCGCGTTCACGTGGTGGTAGGGCGATCATAAGGGGGGGTTTTGTTTATAAATAATATCGTGAATACTCCATTTTGTGTAAATGTTATGCATCACAAATATATATTCATTCATTTGGCAATATTTAAGTTCCCGCCTTGATGACCCATCCAGTAAGGCGCACGACACTCCCACTGAATTATAAGTTAACAATTTTTAGGTTGGGTTATCACATAATGTATACGAGTTCTGTGCTGGGTATTTTTGTGAAATAAAACGTTAAACAAAAGTTTAAGAGCTTGTCAAATAAGGTGATAATGGTGAAAATATCAAAATTAGGATGTAAAATAAATACGTCAAACAGTCTACAGGGCCAAAAGAACCCTCTATCGCAGAACATCTCGCTATGGGTTCCATATATCGTAGCTTTGTGTGACCCACATTATGTGAGTAAAGGGGGGATGCCCTATAGCAGAAGAGTCCACAATTAGAGGTACCATGTCTTACCCACCGGAAGCTGACATAAGCTAATGATAGGTAGAGCACTCTGCTGTATAGGCAGTTTCTGATATAGTCATAAAGAGTAGGAAAATAAAAGATAGCAGAAACCCAGAGAACACATACAAATTTCGTGTTATGATTTATATTTCATAATAATATTTAATTTAATCATTGTATGATCAAAGTTATGTGAAAAAGAAATAATCAAAAAAGCGAGGCCCCCTGGTCATTTCTGTAAATTTAGTACCCGTGAGGTCTCCATGTCGTTACTGTACATTTATTAACCACGAGTTTCCCAGTCCGGATCCCCCGTCTTTGTAAGATAATTGCGCTTAACATGTATATGCATATGTAAACCATAATATTTATATACTTATTAAAAGATACCAACACTGAAATTTTTTTATTATCGAATTATCCACACACTATCGTGACAGGTTATTTTGTTTACTTGATCAAGGGAGGTCCCGTTGTTTGATCATCGGCAACCATAATTCCGTATTAAAATTAAATAATAGATAAACAAATCCTCATGCAAAAAGCAGCCCAGTCCAAAGGACAAACATGCAGCAAGCATCCACACATCACACGACAACATGTCCATCCTACACTTGTCATGATAATTGATATATAGGGCTGTTGTTAGTAAGTAATTAAATTACAAACCTATACATATGACATGGTGAACGCTCTTTAATATTATGTAGAGTATATAACAGTTGTGTATTGATATGGTACATCGGTTGGAATTGTGTTCAAAGTTCCCAGGCATACAAATTGTTATCGTGATAGCCGACAAAAACATGGGGCATCCCACATATATACAGGTATACAATCAACCATCCATAAGTTAAATGGTTTGTTGGTTAACGTGTCCTGTTTCTAAAGTGGTGTTGACATGTGGAGCTATGTAAACATGTCATATTTACTGTTATTGAGTGTTTATTTTTTGAGTGTTTATTTTTTGACTTATCGTACTAGCTTGATAACACAGAAGGAATCAATTGTTTGGAAAATGTTTACTAAGTCCGTTCCGAAATCATATTTTTGTACCGAAAGTTGGTCCTATAAAAAAAAAATGTTTAGCCACAGCAGCTCATCAGGTACACCTCTGGTCTATAACAGATATAAAGCAATCTGTTATTTCATATATGGTTTCGGGAGTTGTGCACGACCTTATGGACAGACCAGTTCTCCCGTACAGACCAAGTCCTTGGCCTGTACGCTGAAAGCCAGAAAATTGCCTGCTGATTCCTCCAATATCGAACTAGTATGAACTGTCAAAGGTATTTTATCACGCGCGATGGTAACAGTGCACTGTAAAAACGCGACGGTATTATTGTCCGAACACATAATATAGTTATAAACTGTGTTGATAGTTTATAGGTGGTCTAACCACAAAATTGCACAAAGTAAAAACCGTGTTTTGTACGGTAAAAACCCAATCAAAAACAAAACGTAGTATACATTAACATTAGTTTACCTGTAATCAGAAAATAAACACATGTATTAACCTCCATGTAGTTTTCCAGTTCGTCAGTATTTAAGAACACATATCCTCTATTCGCGAAGGAGCCTAAAATGCACAACTTACCCAGGCCTAATTCCTGCCACTATGAAGCGCAGACGTTATGAGAAACGTCATGATTCACGAGCTCCGGTGTGACGTATATCCGCCCGTGACGTCACACGTCAGGTGCGTGTAAGACAATTTAAAGGAATACATATTGAACGTGTGTCGCCCATAACAAAATAAATTCGTATTATATAATCAACTGTAATGTTGGGATGTGGATATTATATAATTATTCCAAGAATAATTTGGGTGAATTATAATTCCGAGTTGCGGCCATTCCCTTAAGTTAGTTTAAGCTCTTTTTAAAGAGCGTGTTATTTGAGCATGTGCATGATTGAACCAACCCATTAACGAGTGTCCATAAATTTGTAAAAATATATCGTAAATGGGTACCACATGGCTATGTACATCGCGAAATTAATTATTACAACAACGAGGCGCGTTCACGTGATGGTATGGAAATCATAAGCGGGAAGTTCCATTTATAAATAATATCTTGAAAACATATTTTGTGTAAATGTTATGCATCACGACTGAACTGTCGTGATTAAGGTTGCGATCTACTGTACTAGTACTGTTGGGATGTGTATATTATATAATAATTCCAAGATTAATTTTAGTGAAATGATTCCGACTTTTGGCCATTCCCTTAGGTTGATGTAGCTCATTTAAAGAGCGTTGTTCCTTGAGATGTGCGTGATTGGCACCACACAATTAAGGAGTGTTTAAAAAAATTGTATGATTATCGTAAATGGGTACCAGGTTGTCTGTGTCCACTGCGAAATTAATGATTACAACAACAGGGCGCGTTCACGTGGTGGTATGGAAATCATAAGGGGGAGTTGTGTATATAAATAACACCATTAAGGATTGTTATACATTTGTATAATATATCGTAAATGTGTACCAAAATGGCTGTGTCGACCGTATAATTAATGATTATAACAACGAGGCGCGTTCACGTGGTGGTAGGGCGATCATAAGGGGGGAGTTTTGTTTATAAATAATATCGTGAATACTCCATTTTGTGTAAATGTTATGCATCACAAATATATATTCATTCATTTGGCAATATTTAAGTTCCCGCCTTGATGACCCATCCAGTAAGGCGCACGACACTCCCACTGAATTATAAGTTAACAATTTTTAGGTTGGGTTATCACATAATGTATACGAGTTCTGTGCTGGGTATTTTTGTGAAATAAAACGTTAAACAAAAGTTTAAGAGCTTGTCAAATAAGGTGATAATGGTGAAAATATCAAAATTAGGATGTAAAATAAATACGTCAAACAGTCTACAGGGCCAAAAGAACCCTCTATCGCAGAACATCTCGCTATGGGTTCCATATATCGTAGCTTTGTGTGACCCACATTATGTGAGTAAAGGGGGGATGCCCTATAGCAGAAGAGTCCACAATTAGAGGTACCATGTCTTACCCACCGGAAGCTGACATAAGCTAATGATAGGTAGAGCACTCTGCTGTATAGGCAGTTTCTGATATAGTCATAAAGAGTAGGAAAATAAAAGATAGCAGAAACCCAGAGAACACATACAAATTTCGTGTTATGATTTATATTTCATAATAATATTTAATTTAATCATTGTATGATCAAAGTTATGTGAAAAAGAAATAATCAAAAAAGCGAGGCCCCCTGGTCATTTCTGTAAATTTAGTACCCGTGAGGTCTCCATGTCGTTACTGTACATTTATTAACCACGAGTTTCCCAGTCCGGATCCCCCGTCTTTGTAAGATAATTGCGCTTAACATGTATATGCATATGTAAACCATAATATTTATATACTTATTAAAAGATACCAACACTGAAATTTTTTTATTATCGAATTATCCACACACTATCGTGACAGGTTATTTTGTTTACTTGATCAAGGGAGGTCCCGTTGTTTGATCATCGGCAACCATAATTCCGTATTAAAATTAAATAATAGATAAACAAATCCTCATGCAAAAAGCAGCCCAGTCCAAAGGACAAACATGCAGCAAGCATCCACACATCACACGACAACATGTCCATCCTACACTTGTCATGATAATTGATATATAGGGCTGTTGTTAGTAAGTAATTAAATTACAAACCTATACATATGACATGGTGAACGCTCTTTAATATTATGTAGAGTATATAACAGTTGTGTATTGATATGGTACATCGGTTGGAATTGTGTTCAAAGTTCCCAGGCATACAAATTGTTATCGTGATAGCCGACAAAAACATGGGGCATCCCACATATATACAGGTATACAATCAACCATCCATAAGTTAAATGGTTTGTTGGTTAACGTGTCCTGTTTCTAAAGTGGTGTTGACATGTGGAGCTATGTAAACATGTCATATTTACTGTTATTGAGTGTTTATTTTTTGAGTGTTTATTTTTTGACTTATCGTACTAGCTTGATAACACAGAAGGAATCAATTGTTTGGAAAATGTTTACTAAGTCCGTTCCGAAATCATATTTTTGTACCGAAAGTTGGTCCTATAAAAAAAAATGTTTAGCCACAGCAGCTCATCAGGTACACCTCTGGTCTATAACAGATATAAAGCAATCTGTTATTTCATATATGGTTTCGGGAGTTGTGCACGACCTTATGGACAGACCAGTTCTCCCGTACAGACCAAGTCCTTGGCCTGTACGCTGAAAGCCAGAAAATTGCCTGCTGATTCCTCCAATATCGAACTAGTATGAACTGTCAAAGGTATTTTATCACGCGCGATGGTAACAGTGCACTGTAAAAACGCGACGGTATTATTGTCCGAACACATAATATAGTTATAAACTGTGTTGATAGTTTATAGGTGGTCTAACCACAAAATTGCACAAAGTAAAAACCGTGTTTTGTACGGTAAAAACCCAATCAAAAACAAAACGTAGTATACATTAACATTAGTTTACCTGTAATCAGAAAATAAACACATGTATTAACCTCCATGTAGTTTTCCAGTTCGTCAGTATTTAAGAACACATATCCTCTATTCGCGAAGGAGCCTAAAATGCACAACTTACCCAGGCCTAATTCCTGCCACTATGAAGCGCAGACGTTATGAGAAACGTCATGATTCACGAGCTCCGGTGTGACGTATATCCGCCCGTGACGTCACACGTCAGGTGCGTGTAAGACAATTTAAAGGAATACATATTGAACGTGTGTCGCCCATAACAAAATAAATTCGTATTATATAATCAACTGTAATGTTGGGATGTGGATATTATATAATTATTCCAAGAATAATTTGGGTGAATTATAATTCCGAGTTGCGGCCATTCCCTTAAGTTAGTTTAAGCTCTTTTTAAAGAGCGTGTTATTTGAGCATGTGCATGATTGAACCAACCCATTAACGAGTGTCCATAAATTTGTAAAAATATATCGTAAATGGGTACCACATGGCTATGTACATCGCGAAATTAATTATTACAACAACGAGGCGCGTTCACGTGATGGTATGGAAATCATAAGCGGGAAGTTCCATTTATAAATAATATCTTGAAAACATATTTTGTGTAAATGTTATGCATCACGACTGAACTGTCGTGATTAAGGTTGCGATCTACTGTACTAGTACTGTTGGGATGTGTATATTATATAATAATTCCAAGATTAATTTTAGTGAAATGATTCCGACTTTTGGCCATTCCCTTAGGTTGATGTAGCTCATTTAAAGAGCGTTGTTCCTTGAGATGTGCGTGATTGGCACCACACAATTAAGGAGTGTTTAAAAAAATTGTATGATTATCGTAAATGGGTACCAGGTTGTCTGTGTCCACTGCGAAATTAATGATTACAACAACAGGGCGCGTTCACGTGGTGGTATGGAAATCATAAGGGGGAGTTGTGTATATAAATAACACCATTAAGGATTGTTATACATTTGTATAATATATCGTAAATGTGTACCAAAATGGCTGTGTCGACCGTATAATTAATGATTATAACAACGAGGCGCGTTCACGTGGTGGTAGGGCGATCATAAGGGGGGAGTTTTGTTTATAAATAATATCGTGAATACTCCATTTTGTGTAAATGTTATGCATCACAAATATATATTCATTCATTTGGCAATATTTAAGTTCCCGCCTTGATGACCCATCCAGTAAGGCGCACGACACTCCCACTGAATTATAAGTTAACAATTTTTAGGTTGGGTTATCACATAATGTATACGAGTTCTGTGCTGGGTATTTTTGTGAAATAAAACGTTAAACAAAAGTTTAAGAGCTTGTCAAATAAGGTGATAATGGTGAAAATATCAAAATTAGGATGTAAAATAAATACGTCAAACAGTCTACAGGGCCAAAAGAACCCTCTATCGCAGAACATCTCGCTATGGGTTCCATATATCGTAGCTTTGTGTGACCCACATTATGTGAGTAAAGGGGGGATGCCCTATAGCAGAAGAGTCCACAATTAGAGGTACCATGTCTTACCCACCGGAAGCTGACATAAGCTAATGATAGGTAGAGCACTCTGCTGTATAGGCAGTTTCTGATATAGTCATAAAGAGTAGGAAAATAAAAGATAGCAGAAACCCAGAGAACACATACAAATTTCGTGTTATGATTTATATTTCATAATAATATTTAATTTAATCATTGTATGATCAAAGTTATGTGAAAAAGAAATAATCAAAAAAGCGAGGCCCCCTGGTCATTTCTGTAAATTTAGTACCCGTGAGGTCTCCATGTCGTTACTGTACATTTATTAACCACGAGTTTCCCAGTCCGGAACCCCCGTCTTTGTAAGATAATTGCGCTTAACATGTATATGCATATGTAAACCATAATATTTATATACTTATTAAAAGATACCAACACTGAAATTTTTTTATTATCGAATTATCCACACACTATCGTGACAGGTTATTTTGTTTACTTGATCAAGGGAGGTCCCGTTGTTTGATCATCGGCAACCATAATTCCGTATTAAAATTAAATAATAGATAAACAAATCCTCATGCAAAAAGCAGCCCAGTCCAAAGGACAAACATGCAGCAAGCATCCACACATCACACGACAACATGTCCATCCTACACTTGTCATGATAATTGATATATAGGGCTGTTGTTAGTAAGTAATTAAATTACAAACCTATACATATGACATGGTGAACGCTCTTTAATATTATGTAGAGTATATAACAGTTGTGTATTGATATGGTACATCGGTTGGAATTGTGTTCAAAGTTCCCAGGCATACAAATTGTTATCGTGATAGCCGACAAAAACATGGGGCATCCCACATATATACAGGTATACAATCAACCATCCATAAGTTAAATGGTTTGTTGGTTAACGTGTCCTGTTTCTAAAGTGGTGTTGACATGTGGAGCTATTTAAACATGTCATATTTACTGTTATTGAGTGTTTATTTTTTGAGTGTTTATTTTTTGACTTATCGTACTAGCTTGATAACACAGAAGGAATCAATTGTTTGGAAAATGTTTACTAAGTCCGTTCCGAAATCATATTTTTGTACCGAAAGTTGGTCCTATAAAAAAAAATGTTTAGCCACAGCAGCTCATCAGGTACACCTCTGGTCTATAACAGATATAAAGCAATCTGTTATTTCATATATGGTTTCGGGAGTTGTGCACGACCTTATGGACAGACCAGTTCTCCCGTACAGACCAAGTCCTTGGCCTGTACGCTGAAAGCCAGAAAATTGCCTGCTGATTCCTCCAATATCGAACTAGTATGAACTGTCAAAGGTATTTTATCACGCGCGATGGTAACAGTGCACTGTAAAAACGCGACGGTATTATTGTCCGAACACATAATATAGTTATAAACTGTGTTGATAGTTTATAGGTGGTCTAACCACAAAATTGCATTATTGCACAAAGTAAAAACCGTGTTTTGTACGGTAAAAACCCAATCAAAAACAAAACGTAGTATACATTAACATTAGTTTACCTGTAATCAGAAAATAAACACATGTATTAACCTCCATGTAGTTTTCCAGTTCGTCAGTATTTAAGAACACATATCCTCTATTCGCGAAGGAGCCTAAAATGCACAACTTACCCAGGCCTAATTCCTGCCACTATGAAGCGCAGACGTTATGAGAAACGTCATGATTCACGAGCTCCGGTGTGACGTATATCCGCCCGTGACGTCACACGTCAGGTGCGTGTAAGACAATTTAAAGGAATACATATTGAACGTGTGTCGCCCATAACAAAATAAATTCGTATTATATAATCAACTGTAATGTTGGGATGTGGATATTATATAATTATTCCAAGAATAATTTGGGTGAATTATAATTCCGAGTTGCGGCCATTCCCTTAAGTTAGTTTAAGCTCTTTTTAAAGAGCGTGTTATTTGAGCATGTGCATGATTGAACCAACCCATTAACGAGTGTCCATAAATTTGTAAAAATATATCGTAAATGGGTACCACATGGCTATGTACATCGCGAAATTAATTATTACAACAACGAGGCGCGTTCACGTGATGGTATGGAAATCATAAGCGGGAAGTTCCATTTATAAATAATATCTTGAAAACATATTTTGTGTAAATGTTATGCATCACGACTGAACTGTCGTGATTAAGGTTGCGATCTACTGTACTAGTACTGTTGGGATGTGTATATTATATAATAATTCCAAGATTAATTTTAGTGAAATGATTCCGACTTTTGGCCATTCCCTTAGGTTGATGTAGCTCATTTAAAGAGCGTTGTTCCTTGAGATGTGCGTGATTGGCACCACACAATTAAGGAGTGTTTAAAAAAATTGTATGATTATCGTAAATGGGTACCAGGTTGTCTGTGTCCACTGCGAAATTAATGATTACAACAACAGGGCGCGTTCACGTGGTGGTATGGAAATCATAAGGGGGAGTTGTGTATATAAATAACACCATTAAGGATTGTTATACATTTGTATAATATATCGTAAATGTGTACCAAAATGGCTGTGTCGACCGTATAATTAATGATTATAACAACGAGGCGCGTTCACGTGGTGGTAGGGCGATCATAAGGGGGGAGTTTTGTTTATAAATAATATCGTGAATACTCCATTTTGTGTAAATGTTATGCATCACAAATATATATTCATTCATTTGGCAATATTTAAGTTCCCGCCTTGATGACCCATCCAGTAAGGCGCACGACACTCCCACTGAATTATAAGTTAACAATTTTTAGGTTGGGTTATCACATAATGTATACGAGTTCTGTGCTGGGTATTTTTGTGAAATAAAACGTTAAACAAAAGTTTAAGAGCTTGTCAAATAAGGTGATAATGGTGAAAATATCAAAATTAGGATGTAAAATAAATACGTCAAACAGTCTACAGGGCCAAAAGAACCCTCTATCGCAGAACATCTCGCTATGGGTTCCATATATCGTAGCTTTGTGTGACCCACATTATGTGAGTAAAGGGGGGATGCCCTATAGCAGAAGAGTCCACAATTAGAGGTACCATGTCTTACCCACCGGAAGCTGACATAAGCTAATGATAGGTAGAGCACTCTGCTGTATAGGCAGTTTCTGATATAGTCATAAAGAGTAGGAAAATAAAAGATAGCAGAAACCCAGAGAACACATACAAATTTCGTGTTATGATTTATATTTCATAATAATATTTAATTTAATCATTGTATGATCAAAGTTATGTGAAAAAGAAATAATCAAAAAAGCGAGGCCCCCTGGTCATTTCTGTAAATTTAGTACCCGTGAGGTCTCCATGTCGTTACTGTACATTTATTAACCACGAGTTTCCCAGTCCGGATCCCCCGTCTTTGTAAGATAATTGCGCTTAACATGTATATGCATATGTAAACCATAATATTTATATACTTATTAAAAGATACCAACACTGAAATTTTTTTATTATCGAATTATCCACACACTATCGTGACAGGTTATTTTGTTTACTTGATCAAGGGAGGTCCCGTTGTTTGATCATCGGCAACCATAATTCCGTATTAAAATTAAATAATAGATAAACAAATCCTCATGCAAAAAGCAGCCCAGTCCAAAGGACAAACATGCAGCAAGCATCCACACATCACACGACAACATGTCCATCCTACACTTGTCATGATAATTGATATATAGGGCTGTTGTTAGTAAGTAATTAAATTACAAACCTATACATATGACATGGTGAACGCTCTTTAATATTATGTAGAGTATATAACAGTTGTGTATTGATATGGTACATCGGTTGGAATTGTGTTCAAAGTTCCCAGGCATACAAATTGTTATCGTGATAGCCGACAAAAACATGGGGCATCCCACATATATACAGGTATACAATCAACCATCCATAAGTTAAATGGTTTGTTGGTTAACGTGTCCTGTTTCTAAAGTGGTGTTGACATGTGGAGCTATGTAAACATGTCATATTTACTGTTATTGAGTGTTTATTTTTTGAGTGTTTATTTTTTGACTTATCGTACTAGCTTGATAACACAGAAGGAATCAATTGTTTGGAAAATGTTTACTAAGTCCGTTCCGAAATCATATTTTTGTACCGAAAGTTGGTCCTATAAAAAAAAATGTTTAGCCACAGCAGCTCATCAGGTACACCTCTGGTCTATAACAGATATAAAGCAATCTGTTATTTCATATATGGTTTCGGGAGTTGTGCACGACCTTATGGACAGACCAGTTCTCCCGTACAGACCAAGTCCTTGGCCTGTACGCTGAAAGCCAGAAAATTGCCTGCTGATTCCTCCAATATCGAACTAGTATGAACTGTCAAAGGTATTTTATCACGCGCGATGGTAACAGTGCACTGTAAAAACGCGACGGTATTATTGTCCGAACACATAATATAGTTATAAACTGTGTTGATAGTTTATAGGTGGTCTAACCACAAAATTGCACAAAGTAAAAACCGTGTTTTGTACGGTAAAAACCCAATCAAAAACAAAACGTAGTATACATTAACATTAGTTTACCTGTAATCAGAAAATAAACACATGTATTAACCTCCATGTAGTTTTCCAGTTCGTCAGTATTTAAGAACACATATCCTCTATTCGCGAAGGAGCCTAAAATGCACAACTTACCCAGGCCTAATTCCTGCCACTATGAAGCGCAGACGTTATGAGAAACGTCATGATTCACGAGCTCCGGTGTGACGTATATCCGCCCGTGACGTCACACGTCAGGTGCGTGTAAGACAATTTAAAGGAATACATATTGAACGTGTGTCGCCCATAACAAAATAAATTCGTATTATATAATCAACTGTAATGTTGGGATGTGGATATTATATAATTATTCCAAGAATAATTTGGGTGAATTATAATTCCGAGTTGCGGCCATTCCCTTAAGTTAGTTTAAGCTCTTTTTAAAGAGCGTGTTATTTGAGCATGTGCATGATTGAACCAACCCATTAACGAGTGTCCATAAATTTGTAAAAATATATCGTAAATGGGTACCACATGGCTATGTACATCGCGAAATTAATTATTACAACAACGAGGCGCGTTCACGTGATGGTATGGAAATCATAAGCGGGAAGTTCCATTTATAAATAATATCTTGAAAACATATTTTGTGTAAATGTTATGCATCACGACTGAACTGTCGTGATTAAGGTTGCGATCTACTGTACTAGTACTGTTGGGATGTGTATATTATATAATAATTCCAAGATTAATTTTAGTGAAATGATTCCGACTTTTGGCCATTCCCTTAGGTTGATGTAGCTCATTTAAAGAGCGTTGTTCCTTGAGATGTGCGTGATTGGCACCACACAATTAAGGAGTGTTTAAAAAAATTGTATGATTATCGTAAATGGGTACCAGGTTGTCTGTGTCCACTGCGAAATTAATGATTACAACAACAGGGCGCGTTCACGTGGTGGTATGGAAATCATAAGGGGGAGTTGTGTATATAAATAACACCATTAAGGATTGTTATACATTTGTATAATATATCGTAAATGTGTACCAAAATGGCTGTGTCGACCGTATAATTAATGATTATAACAACGAGGCGCGTTCACGTGGTGGTAGGGCGATCATAAGGGGGGAGTTTTGTTTATAAATAATATCGTGAATACTCCATTTTGTGTAAATGTTATGCATCACAAATATATATTCATTCATTTGGCAATATTTAAGTTCCCGCCTTGATGACCCATCCAGTAAGGCGCACGACACTCCCACTGAATTATAAGTTAACAATTTTTAGGTTGGGTTATCACATAATGTATACGAGTTCTGTGCTGGGTATTTTTGTGAAATAAAACGTTAAACAAAAGTTTAAGAGCTTGTCAAATAAGGTGATAATGGTGAAAATATCAAAATTAGGATGTAAAATAAATACGTCAAACAGTCTACAGGGCCAAAAGAACCCTCTATCGCAGAACATCTCGCTATGGGTTCCATATATCGTAGCTTTGTGTGACCCACATTATGTGAGTAAAGGGGGGATGCCCTATAGCAGAAGAGTCCACAATTAGAGGTACCATGTCTTACCCACCGGAAGCTGACATAAGCTAATGATAGGTAGAGCACTCTGCTGTATAGGCAGTTTCTGATATAGTCATAAAGAGTAGGAAAATAAAAGATAGCAGAAACCCAGAGAACACATACAAATTTCGTGTTATGATTTATATTTCATAATAATATTTAATTTAATCATTGTATGATCAAAGTTATGTGAAAAAGAAATAATCAAAAAAGCGAGGCCCCCTGGTCATTTCTGTAAATTTAGTACCCGTGAGGTCTCCATGTCGTTACTGTACATTTATTAACCACGAGTTTCCCAGTCCGGATCCCCCGTCTTTGTAAGATAATTGCGCTTAACATGTATATGCATATGTAAACCATAATATTTATATACTTATTAAAAGATACCAACACTGAAATTTTTTTATTATCGAATTATCCACACACTATCGTGACAGGTTATTTTGTTTACTTGATCAAGGGAGGTCCCGTTGTTTGATCATCGGCAACCATAATTCCGTATTAAAATTAAATAATAGATAAACAAATCCTCATGCAAAAAGCAGCCCAGTCCAAAGGACAAACATGCAGCAAGCATCCACACATCACACGACAACATGTCCATCCTACACTTGTCATGATAATTGATATATAGGGCTGTTGTTAGTAAGTAATTAAATTACAAACCTATACATATGACATGGTGAACGCTCTTTAATATTATGTAGAGTATATAACAGTTGTGTATTGATATGGTACATCGGTTGGAATTGTGTTCAAAGTTCCCAGGCATACAAATTGTTATCGTGATAGCCGACAAAAACATGGGGCATCCCACATATATACAGGTATACAATCAACCATCCATAAGTTAAATGGTTTGTTGGTTAACGTGTCCTGTTTCTAAAGTGGTGTTGACATGTGGAGCTATGTAAACATGTCATATTTACTGTTATTGAGTGTTTATTTTTTGAGTGTTTATTTTTTGACTTATCGTACTAGCTTGATAACACAGAAGGAATCAATTGTTTGGAAAATGTTTACTAAGTCCGTTCCGAAATCATATTTTTGTACCGAAAGTTGGTCCTATAAAAAAAAATGTTTAGCCACAGCAGCTCATCAGGTACACCTCTGGTCTATAACAGATATAAAGCAATCTGTTATTTCATATATGGTTTCGGGAGTTGTGCACGACCTTATGGACAGACCAGTTCTCCCGTACAGACCAAGTCCTTGGCCTGTACGCTGAAAGCCAGAAAATTGCCTGCTGATTCCTCCAATATCGAACTAGTATGAACTGTCAAAGGTATTTTATCACGCGCGATGGTAACAGTGCACTGTAAAAACGCGACGGTATTATTGTCCGAACACATAATATAGTTATAAACTGTGTTGATAGTTTATAGGTGGTCTAACCACAAAATTGCACAAAGTAAAAACCGTGTTTTGTACGGTAAAAACCCAATCAAAAACAAAACGTAGTATACATTAACATTAGTTTACCTGTAATCAGAAAATAAACACATGTATTAACCTCCATGTAGTTTTCCAGTTCGTCAGTATTTAAGAACACATATCCTCTATTCGCGAAGGAGCCTAAAATGCACAACTTACCCAGGCCTAATTCCTGCCACTATGAAGCGCAGACGTTATGAGAAACGTCATGATTCACGAGCTCCGGTGTGACGTATATCCGCCCGTGACGTCACACGTCAGGTGCGTGTAAGACAATTTAAAGGAATACATATTGAACGTGTGTCGCCCATAACAAAATAAATTCGTATTATATAATCAACTGTAATGTTGGGATGTGGATATTATATAATTATTCCAAGAATAATTTGGGTGAATTATAATTCCGAGTTGCGGCCATTCCCTTAAGTTAGTTTAAGCTCTTTTTAAAGAGCGTGTTATTTGAGCATGTGCATGATTGAACCAACCCATTAACGAGTGTCCATAAATTTGTAAAAATATATCGTAAATGGGTACCACATGGCTATGTACATCGCGAAATTAATTATTACAACAACGAGGCGCGTTCACGTGATGGTATGGAAATCATAAGCGGGAAGTTCCATTTATAAATAATATCTTGAAAACATATTTTGTGTAAATGTTATGCATCACGACTGAACTGTCGTGATTAAGGTTGCGATCTACTGTACTAGTACTGTTGGGATGTGTATATTATATAATAATTCCAAGATTAATTTTAGTGAAATGATTCCGACTTTTGGCCATTCCCTTAGGTTGATGTAGCTCATTTAAAGAGCGTTGTTCCTTGAGATGTGCGTGATTGGCACCACACAATTAAGGAGTGTTTAAAAAAATTGTATGATTATCGTAAATGGGTACCAGGTTGTCTGTGTCCACTGCGAAATTAATGATTACAACAACAGGGCGCGTTCACGTGGTGGTATGGAAATCATAAGGGGGAGTTGTGTATATAAATAACACCATTAAGGATTGTTATACATTTGTATAATATATCGTAAATGTGTACCAAAATGGCTGTGTCGACCGTATAATTAATGATTATAACAACGAGGCGCGTTCACGTGGTGGTAGGGCGATCATAAGGGGGGAGTTTTGTTTATAAATAATATCGTGAATACTCCATTTTGTGTAAATGTTATGCATCACAAATATATATTCATTCATTTGGCAATATTTAAGTTCCCGCCTTGATGACCCATCCAGTAAGGCGCACGACACTCCCACTGAATTATAAGTTAACAATTTTTAGGTTGGGTTATCACATAATGTATACGAGTTCTGTGCTGGGTATTTTTGTGAAATAAAACGTTAAACAAAAGTTTAAGAGCTTGTCAAATAAGGTGATAATGGTGAAAATATCAAAATTAGGATGTAAAATAAATACGTCAAACAGTCTACAGGGCCAAAAGAACCCTCTATCGCAGAACATCTCGCTATGGGTTCCATATATCGTAGCTTTGTGTGACCCACATTATGTGAGTAAAGGGGGGATGCCCTATAGCAGAAGAGTCCACAATTAGAGGTACCATGTCTTACCCACCGGAAGCTGACATAAGCTAATGATAGGTAGAGCACTCTGCTGTATAGGCAGTTTCTGATATAGTCATAAAGAGTAGCTTTGTGTGACCCACATTATGTGAGTAGCTTTGTGTGACTTTGTGTGACCCACATTATGTGAGTAAAGGGGGGATATCCTACAGCCACACTGATGCAAATATATATATCCTACAGCCACACTGATGCAAATATATATATCCTACAGCCACACTGATGCAAATATATATATCCTACAGCCACACTGATGCAAATATATATATCCTACAGCCACACTGATGCAAATATATATATATATCCTACAGCCACACTGATGCAAATATATATATATATCCTACAGCCACACTGATGCAAATATATATATCCTACAGCCACACTGATGCAAATATATATATCCTACAGCCACACTGATGCAAATATATATATATCCTACAGCCACACTGATGCTAATATATATATATCCTACAGCCACACTGATGTAAATATATATATCCTACAGCCACACTGATGCAAATATATATATCCTACAGCCACACTGATGCAAATATATATATATATCCTACAGCCACACTGATGCAAATATATATATATATCCTACAGCCACACTGATGCAAATATATATATATCCTACAGCAACACTGATGCAAATATATATATCCTACAGCCACACTGATGCAAATATATATATATCCTACAGCCACACTGATACAAATATATATATATATCCTACAGCCACACTGATGCAAATATATATATATATCCTACAGCCACACTGATGCAAATATATATATATCCTACAGCCACGCTGATGCAAATATATATATATATCCTACAGCCACACTGATGCAAATATATATATCCTACAGCCACACTGATGCAAATATATATATCCTACAGCCACACTGATGCAAATATATATATCCTACAGCCACACTGATGCAAATATATATATATCCTACAGCCACACTGATGCAAATATATATATCCTACAGCCACACTGATGCAAATATATATATCCTACAGCAACACTGATGCAAATATATATATCCTACAGCCACACTGATGCAAATATATATATCCTACAGCCACACTGATGCAAATATATATATATATCCTACAGCCACACTGATGCAAATATATATATATCCTACAGCAACACTGATGCAAATATATATATCCTACAGCCACACTGATGCAAATATATATATATCCTACAGCAACACTGATGCAAATATATATATCCTACAGCCACACTGATGCAAATATATATATATATCCTACAGCCACACTGATGCAAATATATATATCCTACAGCCACACTGATGCAAATATATATATATATCCTACAGCCACACTGATGCAAATATATATATATCCTACAGCAACACTGATGCAAATATATATATCCTACAGCCACACTGATGCAAATATATATATCCTACAGCCACACTGATGCAAATATATATATCCTACAGCCACACTGATGCAAATATATATATATATCCTACAGCCACACTGATGCAAATATATATATATCCTACAGCAACACTGATGCAAATATATATATCCTACAGCCACACTGATGCAAATATATATATATCCTACAGCAACACTGATGCAAATATATATATCCTACAGCCACACTGATGCAAATATATATATATCCTACAGCCACACTGATGCAAATATATATATCCTACAGCCACACTGATGCAAATATATATATATCCTACAGCAACACTGATGCAAATATATATATCCTACAGCCACACTGATGCAAATATATATATCCTACAGCAACACTGATGCAAATATATATATAGATCCTACAGCCACACTGATGCAAATATATATATATCCTACAGCAACACTGATGCAAATATATATATCCTACAGCCACACTGATGCAAATATATATATCCTACAGCCACACTGATGCAAATATATATATCCTACAGCAACACTGATGCAAATATATATATATATCCTACAGCCACACTGATGCAAATATATATATATCCTACAGCAACACTGATGCAAATATATATATCCTACAGCCACACTGATGCAAATATATATATATCCTACAGCCACACTGATGCAAATATATATATCCTACAGCCACACTGATGCAAATATATATATATATCCTACAGCCACACTGATGCAAATATATATATATCCTACAGCAACACTGATGCAAATATATATATCCTACAGCCACACTGATGCAAATATATATATATCCTACAGCAACACTGATGCAAATATATATATCCTACAGCCACACTGATGCAAATATATATATATCCTACAGCCACACTGATACAAATATATATATATCCTACAGCCACACTGATGCAAATATATATATATCCTACAGCAACACTGATGCAAATATATATATCCTACAGCCACACTGATGCAAATATATATATCCTACAGCCACACTGATGCAAATATATATATCCTACAGCCACACTGATGCAAATATATATATATATCCTACAGCCACACTGATGCAAATATATATATATCCTACAGCAACACTGATGCAAATATATATATCCTACAGCCACACTGATGCAAATATATATATATCCTACAGCCACACTGATGCAAATATATATATCCTACAGCCACACTGATGCAAATATATATATATATCCTACAGCCACACTGACGCAAATATATATATATCCTACAGCCACACTGATGCAAATATATATATCCTACAGCCATACTGATGCAAATATATATATATCCTACAGCCACACTGACGCAAATATATATATCCTACAGCCACCCTGATGCAAATATATATATCCTACAGCCACACTGACGCAAATATATATATATCCTACAGCCACACTGATGCAAATATATATATCCTACAGCCACACTGATGCAAATATATATATATCCTACAGCCACACTGATGCAAATATATATATCCTACAGCCACACTGATGCAAATATATATATATATCCTACAGCCACACTGACGCAAATATATATATATCCTACAGCCACACTGATGCGAATATATATATCCTACAGCCACACTGATGCAAATATATATATCCTACAGCCACACTGATGCAAATATATATATATATCCTACAGCCACACTGATGCAAATATATATATCCTACAGCCACACTGATGCAAATATATATATCCTACAGCAACACTGATGCAAATATATATATATATCCTACAGCCACACTGATGCAAATATATATATCCTACAGCCACACTGATGCAAATATATATATATCCTACAGCCACACTGATGCAAATATATATATATATCCTACAGCCACACTGATGCAAATATATATATATATCCTACAGCCACACTGATGCAAATATATATATCCTACAGCAACACTGATGCAAATATATATATATATCCTACAGCCACACTGATGCAAATATATATATCCTACAGCCACACTGATGCAAATATATATATATCCTACAGCCACACTGATGCAAATATATATATATATCCTACAGCCACACTGATGCAAATATATATATCCTACAGCCACACTGATGCAAATATATATATCCTACAGCCACACTGATGCAAATATATATATCCTACAGCCACACTGATGCAAATATATATATCCTACAGCAACACTGATGCAAATATATATATATATCCTACAGCCACACTGATGCAAATATATATATATCCTACAGCCACACTGATGCAAATATATATATATCCTACAGCCACACTGATGCAAATATATATATATCCTACAGCCACCCTGATGCAAATATATATATCCTACAGCCACACTGATGCAAATATATATATCCTACAGCAACACTGATGCAAATATATATATATCCTACAGCCACACTGATGCAAATATATATATCCTACAGCCACACTGATGCAAATATATATATCCTACAGCAACACTGATGCAAATATATATATATATATCCTACAGCCACACTGATGCAAATATATATATATCCTACAGCCACACTGATGCAAATATATATATATCCTACAGCCACACTGATGCAAATATATATATCCTACAGCCATACTGATGCAAATATATATATATATCCTACAGCCACACTGATGCAAATATATATATATCCTACAGCCACACTGATGCAAATATATATATATCCTACAGCCACACTGACGCAAATATATATATATCCTACAGCCACACTGATGCAAATATATATATATCCTACAGCCATACTGATGCAAATATATATATATCCTACAGCCACACTGATGCAAATATATATATCCTACAGCCACACTGATGCAAATATATATATATCCTACAGCCACCCTGATGCAAATATATATATCCTACAGCCACACTGATGCAAATATATATATATCATACAGCCACCCTGACGCAAATATATATATATCCTACAGCCACACTGATGCAAATATATATATATCCTACAGCCACACTGATGCAAATATATATATATCCTACAGCCACCCTGATGCAAATATATATATATCCTACAGCCACCCTGATGCAAATATATATATATCCTACAGCCACACTGATGCAAATATATATATCCTACAGCCACACTGATGCAAATATATATATATCCTACAGCCACACTGACGCAAATATATATATATCCTACAGCCACACTGACGCAAATATATATATATCCTACAGCCACACTGATGCAAATATATATATCCTACAGCCACACTGACGCAAATATATATATCCTACAGCCACACTGATGCAAATATATATATATCCTACAGCCACACTGACGCAAATATATATATATCCTACAGCCACACTGACGCAAATATATATATATCCTACAGCCACACTGACGCAAATATATATATATCCTACAGCCACACTGACGCAAATATATATATATCCTACAGCCACCCTGATGCAAATATATATATATCCTACAGCCACCCTGATGCAAATATATATATATCCTACAGCCACACTGATGCAAATATATATATCCTACAGCCACACTGATGCAAATATATATATATCCTACAGCCACACTGACGCAAATATATATATATCCTACAGCCACACTGACGCAAATATATATATATCCTACAGCCACACTGATGCAAATATATATATCCTACAGCCACACTGACGCAAATATATATATCCTACAGCCACACTGATGCAAATATATATATATCCTACAGCCACACTGACGCAAATATATATATATCCTACAGCCACACTGATGCAAATATATATATATCCTACAGCCACACTGACGCAAATATATATATATCCTACAGCCACACTGACGCAAATATATATATATCCTACAGCCACCCTGATGCAAATATATATATATCCTACAGCCACACTGATGCAAATATATATATCCTACAGCCACACTGATGCAAATATATATATATCCTACAGCCACACTGACGCAAATATATATATATCCTACAGCCACACTGACGCAAATATATATATATCCTACAGCCACACTGATGCAAATATATATATCCTACAGCCACACTGACGCAAATATATATATCCTACAGCCACACTGATACAAATATATATATATCCTACAGCCACCCTGATGCAAATATATATATATCCTACAGCCACACTGATGCAAATATATATATCCTACAGCCACACTGATGCAAATATATATATATCATACAGCCACACTGATGCAAATATATATATCCTACAGCCACACTGACGCAAATATATATATCCTACAGCCACACTGATACAAATATATATATATCCTACAGCCACCCTGATGCAAATATATATATATCCTACAGCCACACTGATGCAAATATATATATCCTACAGCCACACTGATGCAAATATATATATCCTACAGCCACACTGACGCAAATATATATATCCTACAGCCACACTGATACAAATATATATATATCCTACAGCCACCCTGATGCAAATATATATATATCCTACAGCCACACTGATGCAAATATATATATCCTACAGCCACACTGATGCAAATATATATATATCCTACAGCCACCCTGATGCAAATATATATATATCCTACAGCCACCCTGATGCAAATATATATATCCTACAGCCACACTGATGCAAATATATATATCCTACAGCCACACTGATGCAAATATATATATATCCTACAGCCACCCTGATGCAAATATATATATATATCCTACAGCCACCCTGATGCAAATATATATATATCCTACAGCCACACTGATGCAAATATATATATATATCCTACAGCCACACTGATGCAAATATATATATATCCTACAGCCACACTGATGCAAATATATATATATATCCTACAGCCACACTGATGCAAATATATATATATCCTACAGCCACACTGATGCAAATATATATATATCCTACAGCCACCCTGATGCAAATATATATATATCCTACAGCAACACTGATGCAAATATATATATCCTACAGCCACACTGATGAAAATATATATATATCCTACAGCCACACTGATGCAAATATATATATCCTACAGCCACACTGATGAAAATATATATATATCCTACAGCCACACTGATGCAAATATATATATATCCTACAGCAACACTGATGCAAATATATATATATCCTACAGCCACACTGATGCAAATATATATATCCTACAGCCACACTGATGCAAATATATATATATCCTACAGCCACACTGATGCAAATATATATATCCTACAGCCACACTGATGCAAATATATATATATCCTACAGCCACACTGACGCAAATATATATATCCTACAGCCACACTGATACAAATATATATATATCCTACAGCCACACTGATGCAAATATATATATCCTACAGCCACACTGACGCAAATATATATATCCTACAGCCACACTGACGCAAATATATATATATCCTACAGCCACACTGACGCAAATATATATATATCCTACAGCCACCCTGATGCAAATATATATATATCCTACAGCCACACTGATGCAAATATATATATCCTACAGCCACACTGATGCAAATATATATATATCCTACAGCCACACTGATGCAAATATATATATCCTACAGCCACACTGATGCAAATATATATATATCCTACAGCCACACTGACGCAAATATATATATCCTACAGCCACACTGATACAAATATATATATATCCTACAGCCACACTGATGCAAATATATATATCCTACAGCCACACTGACGCAAATATATATATCCTACAGCCACACTGACGCAAATATATATATATCCTACAGCCACACTGACGCAAATATATATATCCTACAGCCACACTGACGCAAATATATATATCCTACAGCCACACTGACGCAAATATATATATATCCTACAGCCACACTGATACAAATATATATATATCCTACAGCCACCCTGATGCAAATATATATATATCCTACAGCCACACTGATACAAATATATATATATCCTACAGCCACACTGATGCAAATATATATATATCCTACAGCCACCCTGATGCAAATATATATATATCCTACAGCCACCCTGATGCAAATATATATATATCCTACAGCCACCCTGATGCAAATATATATATATATCCTACAGCCACACTGATGCAAATATATATATATCCTACAGCCACACTGATGCAAATATATATATCCTACAGCCACACTGATGCAAATATATATATAGATCCTACAGCCACCCTGATGCAAATATATATATAGATCCTACAGCCACACTGATGCAAATATATATATATCCTACAGCCACACTGATACAAATATATATATATCCTACAGCCACACTGATGCAAATATATATATATCCTACAGCCACCCTGATGCAAATATATATATCCTACAGCCACACTGATGCAAATATATATATATCCTACAGCCACACTGATGCAAATATATATATATCCTACAGCCACCCTGATGCAAATATATATATATCCTACAGCCACACTGATACAAATATATATATATCCTACAGCAACACTGATGCAAATATATATATCCTACAGCCACACTGATGCAAATATATATATCCTACAGCCACACTGATGCAAATATATATATCCTACAGCCACACTGATGCAAATATATATATCCTACAGCAACACTGATGCAAATATATATATATCCTACAGCCACACTGATACAAATATATATATATCCTACAGCAACACTGATGCAAATATATATATCCTACAGCCACACTGATGCAAATATATATATCCTACAGCCACACTGATGCAAATATATATATATCCTACAGCCACACTGATACAAATATATATATATCCTACAGCAACACTGATGCAAATATATATATCCTACAGCCACACTGATGCAAATATATATATCCTACAGCCACACTGACGCAAATATATATATATCCTACAGCAACACTGATACAAATATATATATCCTACAGCCACACTGACGCAAATATATATATATCCTACAGCCACACTGATACAAATATATATATCCTACAGCCACACTGACGCAAATATATATATATCCTACAGCCACACTGATGCAAATATATATATCCTACAGCCACACTGACGCAAATATATATATATCCTACAGCCACCCTGATGCAAATATATATATATCCTACAGCCACACTGACGCAAATATATATATATCCTACAGCCACACTGACGCAAATATATATATATCCTACAGCCACACTGATACAAATATATATATATCCTACAGCCACACTGATGCAAATATATATATATCCTACAGCCACCCTGATGCAAATATATATATATCCTACAGCCACCCTGATGCAAATATATATATCCTACAGCCACCCTGATGCAAATATATATATATCCTACAGCCACCCTGATGCAAATATATATATATCCTACAGCCACCCTGATGCAAATATATATATATCCTACAGCCACACTGATGCAAATATATATATATCCTACAGCCACTCTGATGCAAATATATATATATCCTACAGCCACACTGACGCAAATATATATATATCCTACAGCCACACTGATGCAAATATATATATATCCTACAGCCACACTGATGCAAATATATATACATCCTACAGCAACACTGATGCAAATATATATATATATCCTACAGCCACACTGATGCAAATATATATATATATCCTACAGCCACACTGATGCAAATATATATATATCCTACAGCCACCCTGATGCAAATATATATATATATCCTACAGCCACACTGATGCAAATATATATATATCCTACAGCCACCCTGATGCAAATATATATACATCCTACAGCCACACTGATGCAAATATATATATATATCCTACAGCCACCCTGATGCAAATATATATATATCCTACAGCCACCCTGATGCAAATATATATATCCTACAGCCACCCTGATGCAAATATATATATATCCTACAGCCACACTGATGCAAATATATATATATCCTACAGCAACACTGATGCAAATATATATACATCCTACAGAAACACTGATGCAAATATATATATATCCTACAGCAACACTGATGCAAATATATATATATCCTACAGCAACACTGACGCAAATATATATATATCCTACAGCCACACTGATGCAAATATATATATATCCTACAGCAACACTGATACAAATATATATATCCTACAGCCACACTGATGCAAATATATATATATCCTACAGCCACACTGATGCAAATATATATATATCCTACAGAAACACTGATGCAAATATATATATATCCTACAGCCACACTGATGCAAATATATATATATCCTACAGCCACACTGATGCAAATATATATATCCTACAGCCACACTGATGCAAATATATATATCCTACAGCCACACTGATGCAAATATATATATATCCTACAGCCACACTGATGCAAATATATATATATCCTACAGCCACACTGATACAAATATATATATCCTACAGCCACACTGATGCAAATATATATATATCCTACAGCCACACTGATGCAAATATATATATCCTACAGCCACACTGATGCAAATATATATATATCCTACAGCCACACTGATGCAAATATATATATATATCCTACAGCCACCCTGATGCAAATATATATATATCCTACAGCCACCCTGATGCAAATATATATATATCCTACAGCCACACTGATGCAAATATATATATCCTACAGCCACACTGATGCAAATATATATATCCTACAGCCACACTGATGCAAATATATATATATCCTACAGCCACACTGATGCAAATATATATATATCCTACAGCCACACTGATACAAATATATATATATCCTACAGCCACACTGATGCAAATATATATATATCATACAGCAACACTGATGCAAATATATATATATCCTACAGCCACACTGATGCAAATATATATATATCCTACAGCCACACTGATGCAAATATATATATATCCTACAGCCACACTGATGCAAATATATATATCCTACAGCCACACTGATGCAAATATATATATATCCTACAGCCACACTGATGCAAATATATATATATCCTACAGCCACACTGATACAAATATATATATATATCCTACAGCCACCCTGATGCAAATATATATACATCCTACAGCCACACTGATGCAAATATATATATATATCCTACAGCCACCCTGATGCAAATATATATATATCCTACAGCCACACTGATGCAAATATATATATATATCCTACAGCCACACTGATGCAAATATATATATCCTACAGCCACACTGATGCAAATATATATATCCTACAGCCACACTGATGCAAATATATATATCCTACAGCCACACTGATGCAAATATATATATATCCTACAGCCACACTGATGCAAATATATATACATCCTACAGCCACACTGATGCAAATATATATATATATCCTACAGCCACCCTGATGCAAATATATATACATCCTACAGCCACACTGATGCAAATATATATATCCTACAGCCACACTGATGCAAATATATATATCCTACAGCCACACTGATGCAAATATATATATATCCTACAGCCACACTGATGCAAATATATATATCCTACAGCCACCCTGACGCAAATATATATATATCCTACAGCCACACTGATGCAAATATATATATATCCTACAGCCACACTGATGCAAATATATATATCCAACAGCCACCCTGATGCAAATATATATATATCCAACAGCCACCCTGATGCAAATATATATATATCCTACAGCCACACTGATGCAAATATATATATATCCTACAGCCACACTGATGCAAATATATATATATCCTACAGCCACCCTGATGCAAATATATATATATCCTACAGCCACCCTGATGCAAATATATATATCCTACAGCCACACTGACGCAAATATATATATATCCTACAGCCACACTGATGCAAATATATATATATCCTACAGCCACACTGATGCAAATATATATATATCCTACAGCCACACTGATGCATATATATATATCCTACAGCCACACTGATGCAAATATATATATATCCTACAGCAACACTGATGCAAATATATATATATCCTACAGCAACACTGATGCAAATATATATATATCCTACAGCCACCCTGATGCAAATATATATATCCTACAGCCACACTGATGCAAATATATATATCCTACAGCCACACTGACGCAAATATATATATATCCTACAGCCACACTGATGCAAATATATATATATCCTACAGCCACACTGATGCAAATATATATATCCTACAGCCACACTGACGCAAATATATATATATCCTACAGCCACACTGATGCAAATATATATATCCTACAGCCACACTGATGCAAATATATATATCCTACAGCAACACTGATGCAAATATATATATATCCTACAGCAACACTGATGCAAATATATATATATCCTACAGCCACCCTGATGCAAATATATATATCCTACAGCCACACTGATGCAAATATATATATCCTACAGCCACACTGACGCAAATATATATATATCCTACAGCCACACTGATGCAAATATATATATATCCTACAGCCACACTGATGCAAATATATATATATCCTACAGCCACACTGATGCAAATATATATATCCTACAGCCACACTGATGCAAATATATATATATCCTACAGCCACACTGATGCAAATATATATATCCTACAGCCACACTGATGCAAATATATATATCCTACAGCCACACTGATGCAAATATATATATATCCTACAGCCACACTGATGCAAATATATATATCCTACAGCCACACTGATGCAAATATATATATCCTACAGCCACACTGATGCAAATATATATATATCCTACAGCCACACTGATGCAAATATATATATATCCTACAGCCACACTGATGCAAATATATATATATCCTACAGCCACACTGATGCAAATATATATATCCTACAGCCACACTGATGCAAATATATATATCCTACAGCCACACTGACGCAAATATATATATATCCTACAGCCACACTGATGCAAATATATATATATCCTACAGCCACACTGATGCAAATATATATATCCTACAGCCACACTGATGCAAATATATATATCCTACAGCCACACTGATGCAAATATATATATCCTACAGCCACACTGACGCAAATATATATATATCCTACAGCCACACTGATGCAAATATATATATATCCTACAGCCACACTGATGCAAATATATATATATCCTACAGCCACCCTGATGCAAATATATATATCCTACAGCCACACTGATGCAAATATATATATCCTACAGCCACACTGACGCAAATATATATATATCCTACAGCCACACTGATGCAAATATATATATATCCTACAGCCACACTGATGCAAATATATATATATCCTACAGCCACACTGATGCAAATATATATATCCTACAGCCACACTGATGCAAATATATATATATCCTACAGCCACACTGATGCAAATATATATATCCTACAGCCACACTGATGCAAATATATATATATCCTACAGCCATACTGATGCAAATATATATATATCCTACAGCCACACTGATGCAAATATATATATCCTACAGCCACACTGATGCAAATATATATATCCTACAGCCACACTGACGCAAATATATATATATCCTACAGCCACACTGACGCAAATATATATATATCCTACAGCCACACTGATGCAAATATATATATATCCTACAGCCACACTGACGCAAATATATATATATCCTACAGCCATACTGATGCATATATATATATATCCTACAGCCACAATGATGCAAATATATATATATCCTACAGCCACACTGATGTAAATATATATATATCCTACAGCCATACTGATGCAAATATATATATATCCTACAGCCATACTGATGCATATATATATATATCCTACAGCCACAATGATGCAAATATATATATATCCTACAGCCACACTGATGCAAATATATATATATATCCTACAGCCACATTGATGCAAATATATATATATCCTACAGCCACACTGATGTAAATATATATATATCCTACAGCCACATTGATGCAAATATATATATATCCTACAGCCATACTGATGCATATATATATATATCCTACAGCCACCCTGATGCAAATATATATATATCCTACAGCCACACTGATGTAAATATATATATATCCTACAGCCACACTGATGCAAATATATATATCCTACAGCAACACTGATGCAAATATATATATATCCTACAGCCACACTGATGCAAATATATATATCCTACAGCCACACTGACGCAAATATATATATCCTACAGCCACACTGACGCAAATATATATATATCCTACAGCCACACTGACGCAAATATATATATATCCTACAGCCACACTGATGCAAATATATATATATCCTACAGCCACACTGACGCAAATATATATATATCCTACAGCCACCCTGATGCAAATATATATATCCTACAGCCACACTGATGCAAATATATATATATATCCTACAGCCACCCTGATGCAAATATATATATATCCTACAGCCACACTGATGCAAATATATATATATCCTACAGCCACACTGATGCAAATATATATATATCCTACAGCCACCCTGATGCAAATATATATATATCCTACAGCCACACTGATGCAAATATATATATCCTACAGCCACACTGATGCAAATATATATATATCCTACAGCCACACTGATGCAAATATATATATCCTACAGCCACACTGATGCAAATATATATATATCCTACAGCCACACTGATGCAAATATATATATCCTACAGCCACCCTGATGCAAATATATATATATCCTACAGCAACACTGATGCAAATATATATATATCCTACAGCCACCCTGATGCAAATATATATATATCCTACAGCCACCCTGATGCAAATATATATATATCCTACAGCCACACTGATGCAAATATATATATCCTACAGCCACACTGATGCAAATATATATATATATCCTACAGCCACACTGATGCAAATATATATATATCCTACAGCAACACTGATGCAAATATATATATATCCTACAGCCACCCTGATGCAAATATATATATATATCCTACAGCCACACTGATGCAAATATATATATCCTACAGCCACCCTGATGCAAATATATATATATCCTACAGCCACACTGATGCAAATATATATATATCCTACAGCCACACTGATGCAAATATATATATCCTACAGCCACACTGATGCAAATATATATATATATCCTACAGCCACACTGATGTAAATATATATATATCCTACAGCCACACTGATGTAAATATATATATATATCCTACAGCCACCCTGATGTAAATATATATATATATCCTACAGCCACACTGATGCAAATATATATATATATCCTACAGCCACACTGATGCAAATATATATATCCTACAGCCACACTGATGCAAATATATATATCCTACAGCCACCCTGATGCAAATATATATATCCTACAGCCACACTGATGTAAATATATATATCCTACAGCCACACTGACGCAAATATATATATCCTACAGCCACCCTGATGCAAATATATATATCCTACAGCCACACTGATGCAAATATATATATCCTACAGCCATACTGATGCAAATATATATATATCCTACAGCCACACTGATGCAAATATATATATCCTACAGCCACACTGACGCAAATATATATATCCTACAGCCACACTGACACAAATATATATATCCTACAGCCACACTGATGCAAATATATATATCCTACAGCCACACTGATGTAAATATATATATATCCTACAGCCACACTGATGCAAATATATATATATATCCTACAGCCACACTGATGCAAATATATATATCCTACAGCCACCCTGATGCAAATATATATATCCTACAGCCACCCTGATGCAAATATATATATATCCTACAGCCACACTGATGCAAATATATATATCCTACAGCCATACTGATGCAAATATATATATATCCTACAGCCACCCTGATGCAAATATATATATATCCTACAGCCACTCTGATGCAAATATATATATCCTACAGCCACACTGATGCAAATATATATATATCCTACAGCCACCCTGATGCAAATATATATATATCCTACAGCCACACTGATGCAAATATATATATATCCTACAGCCACACTGACGCAAATATATATATATCCTACAGCCACCCTGATGCAAATATATATATATCCTACAGCCACACTGATGCAAATATATATATATCCTACAGCCACACTGACGCAAATATATATATCCTACAGCCACACTGATGCAAATATATATATATCCTACAGCCACCCTGATGCAAATATATATATATCCTACAGCCACACTGATGCAAATATATATATATCCTACAGCCACACTGACGCAAATATATATATCCTACAGCCACACTGATGCAAATATATATATATATATCCTACAGCCACACTGATGCAAATATATATATATCCTACAGCCACCCTGATGCAAATATATATATATATCCTACAGCCACACTGATGCAAATATATATATATCCTACAGCAACACTGATACAAATATATATATATCCTACAGCCACACTGATGCAAATATATATATCCTACAGCCACACTGATGCAAATATATATATATCCTACAGCCACACTGATGCAAATATATATATATATCCTACAGCCACACTGATGCAAATATATATATATCCTACAGCCACACTGATGCAAATATATATATATCCTACAGCCACACTGATGCATATATATATATCCTACAGCCACACTGATGCAAATATATATATCCTACAGCCACCCTGATGCAAATATATATATATCCTACAGCCACCCTGATGCAAATATATACATCCTACAGCCACACTGATGCAAATATATATATATCCTACAGCCACACTGATGCAAATATATATATATCCTACAGCCACACTGACGCAAATATATATATATATCCTACAGCAACACTGATGCAAATATATATATCCTACAGCAACACTGACGCAAATATATATATCCTACAGCCACACTGATGCATATATATATATATCCTACAGCCACACTGATGCAAATATATATATATCCTACAGCCACCCTGATGCAAATATATATATATCCTACAGCAACACTGATGCAAATATATATATATCCTACAGCCACACTGATGCATATATATATATATCCTACAGCCACACTGATGCATATATATATATCCTACAGCCACACTGATGCAAATATATATATATCCTACAGCAACACTGATGCAAATATATATATCCTACAGCAACACTGACGCAAATATATATATCCTACAGCCACACTGATGCATATATATATATATCCTACAGCCACCCTGACGCAAATATATATATATCCTACAGCAACACTGATGCAAATATATATATATCCTACAGCCACACTGATGCATATATATATATATCCTACAGCCACACTGATGCAAATATATATATCCTACAGCCACACTGATGCAAATATATATATCCTACAGCCACACTGATGCAAATATATATATATCCTACAGCCACACTGATGCAAATATATATATCCTACAGCCACACTGATGCAAATATATATATATCCTACAGCCACACTGATGCAAATATATATATATCCTACAGCAACACTGATGCAAATATATATATCCTACAGCCACACTGATGCAAATATATATATATCCTACAGCCACACTGATGCAAATATATATATCCTACAGCCACACTGATGCAAATATATATATATCCTACAGCCACACTGATGCAAATATATATATATCCTACAGCAACACTGATGCAAATATATATATCCTACAGCCACACTGATGCAAATATATATATATCCTACAGCCACACTGATGCAAATATATATATATCCTACAGCCACACTGATGCAAATATATATATCCTACAGCCACACTGACGCAAATATATATATATCCTACAGCCACACTGATGCAAATATATATATATCCTACAGCCACTCTGATGCAAATATATATATCCTACAGCCACACTGACGCAAATATATATATATCCTACAGCAACACTGATGCAAATATATATATATCCTACAGCCACCCTGATGCAAATATATATATCCTACAGCCACCCTGATGCAAATATATATATATCCTACAGCCACACTGATGCAAATATATATATATCCTACAGCCACACTGATGCAAATATATATATCCTACAGCCACACTGATGCAAATATATATATATCCTACAGCCACACTGATGCAAATATATATATATCCTACAGCCACACTGATGCAAATATATATATATCCTACAGCCACACTGATGCACAAATATATATATCCTACAGCCACACTGATGCAAATATATATATCCTACAGCCACACTGATGCTAATATATATATATCCTACAGCCACACTGATGCAAATATATATATATCCTACAGCCACACTGATGCAAATATATATATATCCTACAGCCACACTGATGCAAATATATATATCCTACAGCCACACTGATACAAATATATATATCCTACAGCCACACTGATGCAAATATATATATCCTACAGCCACCCTGATGCAAATATATATATATCCTACAGCAACACTGATGCAAATATATATATATCCTACAGCAACACTGATGCAAATATATATATATCCTACAGCCACACTGATGCAAATATATACATCCTACAGCCACCCTGATGCAAATATATATATATCCTACAGCCACACTGATGCAAATATATACATCCTACAGCCACACTGATGCAAATATATATATATCCTACAGCCACCCTGATGCAAATATATATATATCCTACAGCCACACTGATGCAAATATATACATCCTACAGCCACACTGATGCAAATATATATATATCCTACAGCCACCCTGATGCAAATATATATATATCCTACAGCCACACTGATGCAAATATATATATCCTACAGCCACACTGATGCAAATATATACATCCTACAGCCACACTGATGCAAATATATATATATCCTACAGCCACCCTGATGCAAATATATATATATCCTACAGCCACACTGATGCAAATATATATATATCCTACAGCCACCCTGATGCAAATATATATATATCCTACAGCCACCCTGATGCAAATATATATATATCCTACAGCCACCCTGATGCAAATATATATATATCCTACAGCCACCCTGATGCAAATATATATATATCCTACAGCCACCCTGATGCAAATATATATATATCCTACAGCCACACTGATGCAAATATATATATATCCTACAGCCACCCTGATGCACAAATATATATATCCTACAGCCACCCTGATGCAAATATATATATATCCTACAGCCACACTGATGCACAAATATATATATCCTACAGCCACCCTGATGCAAATATATATATATCCTACAGCCACACTGATGCAAATATATATATATCCTACAGCCACACTGATGCAAATATATATATATCCTACAGCCACACTGATGCAAATATATATATCCTACAGCCACACTGATGCAAATATATATATATCCTACAGCCACACTGATGCAAATATATATATCCTACAGCCACACTGATGCAAATATATATATATCCTACAGCCACACTGATGCAAATATATATATCCTACAGCCACACTGATGCAAATATATATATATCCTACAGCCACACTGATGCAAATATATATATCCTACAGCCACACTGATGCATATATATATATATCCTACAGCCACACTGATGCAAATATATATATATCCTACAGCCACACTGATGCAAATATATATATATCCTACAGCCACACTGATGCAAATATATATATCCTACAGCCACACTGATGCAAATATATATATATCCTACAGCCACACTGATGCAAATATATATATCCTACAGCCACACTGATGCAAATATATATATATCCTACAGCCACACTGATGCAAATATATATATATCCTACAGCCACACTGATGCAAATATATATATCCTACAGCCACACTGATGCAAATATATATATATCCTACAGCCACACTGATGCAAATATATATATCCTACAGCCACACTGATGCATATATATATATATCCTACAGCCACACTGATGCAAATATATATATATCCTACAGCCACACTGATGCAAATATATATATATCCTACAGCCACACTGATGCAAATATATATATATCCTACAGCCACACTGATGCAAATATATATATCCTACAGCCACACTGATGCAAATATATATATATCCTACAGCCACACTGATGCAAATATATATATATCCTACAGCCACACTGATGCAAATATATATATATCCTACAGCCACACTGATGCAAATATATATATCCTACAGCCACACTGATGCAAATATATATATATCCTACAGCCACACTGATGCAAATATATATATCCTACAGCCACACTGATGCAAATATATATACATCCTACAGCCACACTGATGCAAATATATATATATCCTACAGCCACACTGATGCATATATATATATATCCTACAGCCACATTGATGCAAATATATATATATCCTACAGCAACACTGATGCAAATATATATATCCTACAGCCACACTGATGCAAATATATATATATCCTACAGCCACACTGATGCAAATATATATATATCCTACAGCCACACTGATGCAAATATATATATATCCTACAGCCACACTGATGCAAATATATATATATCCTACAGCCACACTGATGCAAATATATATATCCTACAGCCACACTGATGCAAATATATATATCCTACAGCCACACTGATGCAAATATATATATCCTACAGCCACACTGATGCAAATATATATATATCCTACAGCCACACTGATGCAAATATATATATCCTACAGCCACACTGATGCAAATATATATATATCCTACAGCCACACTGATGCAAATATATATATCCTACAGCCACACTGATGCAAATATATATATATCCTACAGCAACACTGATGCAAATATATATATCCTACAGCAACACTGATGCAAATATATATATATATCCTACAGCCACACTGATGCAAATATATATATATCCTACAGCCACACTGATGCACATATATATATATCCTACAGCCACACTGATGCAAATATATATATATCCTACAGCCACCCTGATGCAAATATATATATATCCTACAGCCACACTGATGCAAATATATATATCCTACAGCCACACTGATGCAAATATATATATCCTACAGCAACACTGATGCAAATATATATATATCCTACAGCCACACTGATGCAAATATATATATATCCTACAGCCACACTGATGTAAATATATATATATCCTACAGCCACACTGATGCAAATATATATATATCCTACAGCCACACTGATGCAAATATATATATCCTACAGCCACACTGATGCAAATATATATATATCCTACAGCAACACTGATGCAAATATATATATATCCTACAGCCACCCTGATGCAAATATATATATATCCTACAGCCACACTGATGCAAATATATATATATCCTACAGCCACCCTGATGCAAATATATATATATCCTACAGCCACACTGATGCAAATATATATATATCCTACAGCCACACTGATGCAAATATATATATCCTACAGCAACACTGATGCAAATATATATATATCCTACAGCCACACTGATGCAAATATATATATATCCTACAGCCACACTGATGCAAATATATATATATCCTACAGCCACACTGATGCAAATATATATATATCCTACAGCCACACTGATGCATATATATATATATATCCTACAGCAACACTGATGCAAATATATATATATCCTACAGCCACCCTGATGCAAATATATATATATCCTACAGCCACCCTGATGCAAATATATATATATCCTACAGCCACCCTGATGCAAATATATATATCCTACAGCCACACTGATGCAAATATATATATATCCTACAGCCACACTGACGCAAATATATATATATCCTACAGCCACACTGATGCAAATATATATATATCCTACAGCCACACTGATGCAAATATATATATCTTACAGCCACACTGATGAAAATATATATATATCCTACAGCCACACTGATGCAAATATATATATCTTACAGCCACACTGATGCAAATATATATATATCCTACAGCCACACTGATGCAAATATATATATATCCTACAGCCACACTGATGCAAATATATATATATCCTACAGCCACTCTGATGCAAATATATATATCCTACAGCCACTCTGATGCAAATATATATATATCCTACAGCCACACTGATGCAAATATATATATCCTACAGCCACACTGATGCAAATATATATATATCCTACAGCCACACTGACGCAAATATATATATATCCTACAGCCACTCTGATGCAAATATATATATATATCCTACAGCCACACTGATGCAAATATATATATATCCTACAGCCACACTGATGCAAATATATATATATCCTACAGCCACACTGATGCAAATATATATATATCCTACAGCAACACTGACGCAAATATATATATCCTACAGCCACACTGATGCAAATATATATATCCTACAGCCACACTGACGCAAATATATATATATCCTACAGCCACACTGATGCAAATATATATATCCTACAGCCACACTGACGCAAATATATATATATCCTACAGCCACCCTGATGCAAATATATATATATCCTACAGCCACACTGATGCAAATATATATATCCTACAGCAACACTGATGCAAATATATATATCCTACAGCCACACTGATGCAAATATATATATATATCCTACAGCCACAGTGATGCAAATATATATATATATCCTACAGCCACACTGATGCAAATATATATATCCTACAGCCACACTGATGCAAATATATATATCCTACAGCCACAGTGATGCAAATATATATATATATCCTACAGCCACACTGATGCAAATATATATATATATCCTACAGCCACAGTGATGCAAATATATATATCCTACAGCAACACTGATGCAAATATATATATATCCTACAGCCACACTGACGCAAATATATATATATCCTACAGCAACACTGATGCAAATATATATATCCTACAGCCACACTGATGCAAATATATATATATCCTACAGCCACACTGATGCAAATATATATATCCTACAGCAACACTGATGCAAATATATATATCCTACAGCAACACTGACGCAAATATATATATATCCTACAGCCACACTGATGCAAATATATATATATCCTACAGCAACACTGATGCAAATATATATATCCTACAGCAACACTGATGCAAATATATATATCCTACAGCCACACTGATGCAAATATATATATCCTACAGCCACACTGATGCAAATATATATCCTACAGCCACACTGATGCAAATATATATATCCTACAGCCACACTGATGCAAATATATATATCCTACAGCCACACTGATGCAAATATATATATCCTACAGCCACACTGATGCAAATATATATATCCTACAGCCACACTGATGCAAATATATATATCCTACAGCCACACTGAGGCAAATATATATATCCTACAGCCACACTGATGCAAATATATATATCATACAGCAACACTGATGCAAATATATATATCCTACAGCCACACTGATGCAAATATATATATATCCTACAGCCACACTGACGCAAATATATATATCCTACAGCCACACTGATGCAAATATATATATCCTACAGCCACACTGATGCAAATATATATATCCTACAGCCACACTGAGGCAAATATATATATCCTACAGCCACACTGATGCAAATATATATATATATCCTACAGCCACACTGACGCAAATATATATATCCTACAGCAACACTGATGCAAATATATATATCCTACAGCCACACTGATGCAAATATATATATCCTACAGCAACACTGATGCAAATATTTTTTTTCAGGCCAATGCATTCTCTTATATATGCGAGGCGACCTATGGTCGACTCGCATATATAAGAGAATGCATTGGCACATGGCATAACTGTTACAGCCACACTGATGCAAATATGCTCCACAGTCATACTGGAATCAGCGCGTGGCTAAATATGGGCTCTATGTTGACTTTATACTCCCATTACCATCCTGCCCGGGGCTCTGTTTAGTAATTAGTCATGATTACCTAGTTATTCCCCGTACTAGGACAGACAATCCCACAACATAACCATTATCTACTTTTCTTCCCACAATGTCTAACAGATTAAGAGGCAAGCCCAGAATGTCTCCGAAGCGGGAATTTCCAGTAGTCAGAACGCCGCATTAATATAGGCGAACACCAATACTCTATATACCAATGCGTTACGGTCGCCTCCTCGCATTCTATCAATTTTGCACGCTTCCCGCCTATCGCAATCGTCTTTGCGTTGGAGGAAATGGTAGCGGAAACTTTAAAATGTTTCGATTTCTTCTTTGCAAGCGGGAAATGGCAAACCGCGTGAATAGGATAGTGCGATTCTTTGTGTGGGATTTACCGTTCGTTTTGGAGTTGATAAATGTTTTTCATCGTATGTGATAAGAGCATGTGTACCATGTTTGACTACTTTTTGAGTACCATGTCGAGGTCGCTAGGGATGTGCTAATGCATAAGAGATTTCATCGTTGGAGCAAATCAATACGAAGTGCATGTATTTTCACTCGTAGACGTAAGGCGGTAGCTATATATTTTGCAATGTCAGTATACAACCCATATGTATACACTTAACGAGAATCGTCATTTGGTGGACCAATTTCACTAGCATTTAGATTGTTACATAGTCACACATTACTACTCTGTTCACGATTATACAGACAACGCTTTCCGAAATATACCGTATACAGATAACTATTTATACACACTCAACCGCCCCTAACATACAATACTATATTATTCAGTAGTGTCCAATGTTGAGGTACTGTTCATTAACGGAAATTAATTTATCTTTGTGAATGTAGCGTTATATTTAAGGGTCAGACGCACGTTTTGCCAAAATTTCCTGATATTCCAAAATATAGTTTCTAAAATATGTCTGAAAATTCTTCTTGAAAATTGGTTCAAGTAATTATTGTGACAAAATATTCAAGAACCATCAACTCGTTGGAAATTAAAATCCCATTGTCTATACTTTTATGGCATACACGTTTTCAAAATTGTGCTGTTTTAAGGTACCAAGAACTGTTTTTACAAGTGCAGTTCATATGTCCATGACATCATATCTGAAGATCATGGCAGATGTCTTAATTTGTCTTGGTTCAAGACACTTCATAATTATTTTCATTTAGAAAGACAACCGCCCAAAAATGTGTTTTATATATTTGAGCATGTTTATGTCATGCCTGCTAATCAATGAAACATTGGGCTGAGATGAGTTTTAGGTCATATGTCCGCAAACAAACCCCCAAATTCTTGAAACACCAACCCAGCAACCCACACACTCTGTATTTCATATCCCTTGCCAAACTGTTCTGCTAACTTAATATATTTGTATCAAATGTATCAGGAGTGAGGTTCCATGTCAGTTGTTCAGATTAGTGCCTCTATCATGTCCAGCCTACATACAGTAATGCCCTAATTAATCGACTTCTTAACAACAGCAGAATTATGGGTAACTTTTCAGGATTTAGTCGGAAATATGGCTTGTTGCCATTCATCGGAAAGCTTTCCCTGAAAAGTTACCCATAATTCTGCTGTGGTTACGAAGTCGATTACTTCGAGCATTTATGTATCTGCATGTTTCCACTGGGCTGTATTGTGTGTGGCTGCTTTATTCCTAATTGTTATATACGTCGTGTGAAGTTATATCATGCAATTAAAAGTTCAACCGAAAATTATGACACAAATGAAGCTTCATCAAGTCAGGACACTACGATATTTAGTGATTGGAAGGTCGTGTAAAATTAATAATTATTCAAGCAATTATTGGTACCCGAAAAAAACAAAAAACAAAACGATGTGTTCGACCTCACAAATGTGGTAAAATCCATTTTAATCTGCTCTTAATAATTGTTCAGTTTTTTTTTATAGAAGAGGGTATGCGAAATTCAGGTTGTTTTTGCTAGATAAATCCAGAGAAATTCTGTATCGTCATGTGATGAATTACCATTATCGATACGCCCGTAGAGATCGTACTCCACCAGTTCAAACCCTGGAAATTTGGTGATGCTCTGACCTGTTCTCACAGAGAACTTTGAAACATTGACGAAACAACGAAGGCAATATATTTCTTTGCTGACACATGTTCCTTAATGATCTATGTCATAGTAGAGTATGGGGGGGGGGGGGGGTAGTTCCACCTCGAATGAATTTTGTGAGCCGATAAAGTAATAAATATTTAATTGATAGTAGTTTAAACATATTTATTTACCAAAATGATATGGTTAGGGGATTAGAGGACAGGTGCTAGCCAATTATATGTACCTCATCTCTCAATACATCAACACTAAATACAACATTACAATATCAACATGGCAACAGGGCAACAGGGCAACAGGGCAACATGACAACAGTGCATACATACATATAACCGAACGTACACAATAACAGTTTTGTGTTAGCGCTAGTCCCCCTTTAACCCAAGTCTATTTTATCAGTTTTAAAACAATCATGGACATTAGCATTATTTCATATAGCCTCTCTCTGCGAATGTTTCGTGATTGACATACAGGGCTTTGGAAGAGTCGAATTTATTCAGACATGTTTCTTTTCAAACTCAGATCTGTTGAATATTTGTTGTGTCTGTGGACTAATGTTTTTTGAAAGTCACCTCGTTTTCATTATTGTTTAGTTCAGGGTCTCCAAATAGCAACATGTTTACCGAATAATTTTTTAAGTTTATTGTATAGACGTGTGATGGCTCATTGACCACATTGTGATGGTCACAGTTATGCCCTGTGCCAATGCATTCTCTTATATATGCGAGTCGACCATAGGTCGCCTCGCATATATAAGAGAATGCATTTAACACCTTTTACCATTTTTTCTTACATTTTTTAACAATTTTTATAATATTTTTCTACATTCTTTGATAATTTTATCATTTTTAATATGTGTTAAGCCAATGCATTCTCTTATATATGCGAGGCGACATATGGTCGACTCGCATATATACGATAATGCATTGGCACAGGGCCGTTCTGTTGGGTAAAGGTTTAACAAAACACCGCGAAATTAACCCAAAAAATGATACACATTCTCTTCGTGATACGTGCATAATTATACATGCTTCAGTATCAGCGATATAATTCCGCGGCGTATCAGCTTTGTAAGTAATGTTTCAGTCTGCAATGGGAAATATGTAGTAAAAGTTTAAATGCAGACAAGTAAACTTGAGAGAAAATTGCAGGTTTTGCTCCGTTACTCAGGCCCATCTTAAACAATTACTTGACTTCCTCTATTGCGATAAAAAGACACGAAACGATACGCGTATCGTTTGTTAGTTTATCGCGATATTTTGAATTCATTGTGAATCGTTCCAACCCTAGCTGGAAACCACTACTATAGGGGTGTAGGGATTTGACACTGAGTAAGCTCATTGGTAATCTATTGGGTGAGACTCTGCTGAATGATTTTATACATTTCAGGGTTCTTCTAATAAAACACAAATATCGTTGTCATTGAAGGTACACAATTCGATTCGATTCTCCCGATATCATCAGATTCCAACAGAAACAACATTTGTTGAAATGCCGCTTCTGTTATCAGAAGCCATACATTCCAACAAATAAAACTAACAACTGTCAAATATAGTATAAGATTGCACACAAAGTGTTATATATCAACATTGTGTTCAACGCAATATGGTATCAAGAGTATGTCTGATAACTATGGGCTTTAATGACTCAAATCTAAAATGTTCACCCCCGAAACTGAATAAATAGTAACTTATGGGCGTTATATCAGATTATGTATCTTTAAGCGTAATGTCACCAAGCAACAGAGTTATGTCGGAAGCAGGACAAGTATCCGATGACATCTGCATGCGCAGGTGGTGCACGCCGAATTCAAAAACAGATTAGTGAATCGACTGGCTCCCGGGGTAAATCAGTTCGATGGACATTATCAAATGATGCACGCCATGGCGTCTCGTTATACGAGAACGCATCAAATGAGCAACACGCAATCAATGTCACATGTCTTGTTTTGTATTCTATAGCGAAAAGTGGAATCGAATTTAATTATAAAACCACTCCATCCATGCATTTCAAGTTGCACCCAATGCAAACTGTGATGAACGGCAAGGGAAATGGCGATTATGTAATGTCGTCTGCTTATCGGTCGTCAAACGAATGCACAATTGTTGCAAAAGGTTAATTGATTGATTGATGGATTGGGGGTTATTGTCGCTTTAGCCACTAAGGCCATATCACGACATTGCCAGTTTTAGTGGTGGAGGAAATCCACACACTTGCGACTAATCAATCTAACAGTGATTTCAATGGCTGATAAACTCGTCAACCATGTGCGGCAAACCACCGGCCATCGGCGAGTAACTGGCAACTCCACCAGATAACGATTTCGAGTTACAAAGTCCACGATGGAAACATGTGGATTTGAACCCTTATCGCCAGCGCTGGAGGGCGAAACGGCTTGGAGTGGCACCCCTAACCGATTGAGCCACCGAGGCCCCCCCCCCCCTTGCAAAAGGTTAATACTCTGGTTCATTCTAAGACATTAATATTTGGGTAACAGTAATGTCGCTAATATTGTCACATGTCGTAGCAACAACACGTGAAACCCTCATTTGACACTGGGTTGGGATGCTTATTTCTCAAGCCTGACATTTTAACAGTTTGACTGTTGTACACCATATTTATTTAAAATTAAACATATAACATCAAGACAAATATACATACAGGTACATACATGCTCAGAAAAGGGATTGGACAACTAGTTAATATTTCCTTATTTAGCCCTTTCTGTGTTGAGTAGATTCTCCCATCATATACAAACGTATAGATTGGAATAGTCTATTATTCATTTGAATGGGTGTTCGGGAAATATAAGCAGACATGCGATAGTGCAGAAGGATTCTTTTTCATTTATGTGGAATATTCAGATAATGAGTCCAACAAACGCTCTTTATTTGTTGAACTTATTATCTGAGCGTTTATTAACCCTTTACCCAACAGAACGGCCCTGTGCCAATGCATTCTCTTATATATGCGAGTCGACCATAGGCCAATGCATTCTCTTATATACGCGAGGCGACCTATGGTCGACTCGCATATATAAGAGAATGCATTGGCACAGGGCATAACTGTAACTATCACAATGTGGTCAAGGAGCCGGTTCCAATGGTATCCATATTTGTATGGTTCTATTGAGACAGACCGAAGATATTTTAGGCTGTTGAAGCTTTATTTGGCCGGTTTTGGCCGTTTTGTTGGGTAAAGGGTTAAGGGAACTAATCGTCAATGAGTATTTAGTAAAGAAAGTGTTAAAGTGTTCTCATCAGCTTATTGCTACTGTGGTATCTAACAGTGCCATGTAGGAAGGCATGCCCATATGTCTCAATATGACAATTGTGTATTCCATCTGTCCTGGTAATATATCGAAATAACTGTCTATATTATGACCAAACAAGTCTTCAAATACTATAGTCAACCCCTGAACTTACTAAATTATCATGGACGAGTAGTTTCCACTTGGAAATGGTCAGAGAATAAGTTCCAATAAACAGAACATTTGATTATATCTATACAGTCTGCTTATCTTACTTGGCCACCCATCTGTATGATTCATACAGTATGAATAATATACCTTTCCAATGTATAATTTTATGAATGAGTGGGAGAATCAATTTAGAATAGAAAGTGTTACCGGCCACTTAAAGATACGGGCGGCGTTGGCGGTGGGTATGCTGTTAAAATACTCACCTCCGTCAAAAACCGCCATAAACAGAAATAATAGTAAAATATAGACAGACTTTGTTCTTATACCAATCAGAAATATGGCATAAACAGTATGTTATTGTCAATTTGTTTCCTTTGTTATGTAAACAAAAGCAAATAAATAACGTTACGTTACCTGGCTTTTGTTTAGTTCCGGATATGGTAAACATAAAGAGCGTTATTTGTTACTGTTTTCCTGATATGGAAATAATGAAGAGCGTTTATATCATTTGTGTGTGATTAACCAATATAATTGAGCTGTGTTATGTAAACAGAAGCAAAACATATGTAACACGAGCAGGCTCTTGTTTACGTACACCGTCGTACGTCTTGACGACAGTATACTATTTACGCGCTGAGTATGTTTGGCATGTGAAAAAACTGTATGTATTTTAATATTCCTTCTGTTGATGGCGATTTGAACAAATATGAATATTTCTGCAACGGACGCCGCCCGTGCCTTTAATATATGTTAATATATACTCTTTCTGAAATGTCTAAAACAAATATGGTTGATTCCTCAGTGCTTGAAAGATCCGAATTATGGACAATTGAGCTCAAAATATGACCATCGATGAAGTAGCACACAACACCAGTTACGACTGAACGCACTCATATTCTAATAGACATTGCATACATGTACACATAGTGTTTCCCCGACAAACACTTTACAGAAAAAGATAACAGCAATTATACTGGGCATACATTTGCTTATGGCATCAACAAAAATGGCACGACTGAGCATCCTTGTCATGTTCGCCATGATAACATTAGTACTGAGCAAGAAGGAAATCAAGTTCGGTGTTATCTTACCGATGAACGCGTCCTTGTACCGTTGGTCAATCGAACGGGCCGTTCCGGCTATTCGAATAGCTATGGAAAGCATCACACACGACCCATACCTCCATGACTATAATTTGACTTTTCTAGAAGATTACACTTTAACTCTGAAAGTTCGCGACTCACATTGTTCGGACACGTTCGGTCCATTGGCGGCCATCGACATGTATCTGAAAAAAGAGGCTGATGTCTTCTTCGGGCCGTTTTGTGACTATGCTGTTGCCCCAGTTGCGAGGTTCACACCTACGTGGCAAATCCCGCTCATCACGGCCGGTGCGAGAGTCAGTGCTTTCAGGGATAAAGATCAGTACAAGCTTTTAACGAGAATTGGTGCTTCTTATGCCAAAGCTGGCGTGTTCTTTCTCGAGTTGTGCAAGATATACAGTTGGTCGAACATAGCTTTGTTATACAACGACTTCACTGGTGATGCTAACCTTGGAAAGTCAGACTGTTTCTTCGTTATGGAGGCCATATTCATTCAACTAGAAATGGAAAACAAAAATCCCACCCAGAAATCATTCGACGAAACGAAACCTGATTCATTCAATATGAAGGAACATCTTTTGTCAGTGTCAACACAAGCTAGAAGTAAGTATGATATAACTTGTATGATGGCATCTGCATATAAGATCAAAAGAGTTGGCAAAACATTAATATAAGGACATTATGCATAAACGTACATTGTGTAGTGAACAGAGTGTAACATATACATTTATTACATGATCCTACCCTTATTCCATTTAATAAACCCATTCTATAAATTGTGATAACGCTTAATAACAGGAAATAGAGCCAGGTGACCTTTGATTTCCGGTTTGTCGTCTGTTTACATTCCGTAGGCCTAGTCCTCGTCTTAAAATACTATGGCTTCCAATAGTTATCCAACAAACTATAATGAATGAAGAGATTGGAAAGTTATGACATTAGATATTAAGTCTGTTTATCTGGGACTATTTATTTACGTCGGCAAACAATGCATAGTTATACGTGAAACGTCATCGCATGCCTTATAGAAGCCGATGTAGGTTTAGCGTCCCATTTGTTGATTTAAGTATGTTTTGTCGAGGTTTTCGATCATGTAATAAACATAAACTACAACTCGTCCCCAGTTTATAGCGGAATTGACAAAACTCGTCCATAAATTAGATCTGGACATCGCCAAAGTCTCGATCCAGACCTAATTTACCGGACTCATTTTGTAAATTCCGCTATAAACTGGGGATGAGTTGTAGATCATCTATGTATATAATTTCTCCTCTATTTTTTTTTTTATTTTGCTTGGCAACGACTTAGTTACTTGTTGCTTGTATTTCTCGATAAAGATATCGAGTCACCGGCGGATGAATTCGGGAAGGGTTAACAGACACACGAGTCGATAGTCCTCGAGCGAATTACCTTTATAGTGCTGATGGTGTGTCCTTTGTTACCGACACTTTCTCGGTGAATTCCAAGTGTTCGCTTCAATGTAAAAACTGATCGCTTTGTTGCATCTTGTTTTGCCAAACAATTAATAACTTGGTTGCCCAATAATATGGCTGTGTTGATAACTTGCTTCACTTGTAACAATTAGATGGGTAACGGCCTACTGCGAATCAGCAAACTTCAAATTCGATTTCAAATAATGTTGAAATTAATGTGCCGTGGCGTAATTATAAACAATTAAAGTATTTGTTGTTGCAGTTATGGGCTTATAAAATTGCAAGTGGCCGAACAATATACTTGGTATAATTTATACAGTATATATTCGGCCACTTACAATTTTATAAGCACATACATGCAACAAAACATAGGTTGATTGCATATATGATATTAATACATATAGAATGTAATGTATAACTTCAGAGAAGGTGCGTAAGCAAACGGTCGTCTCGTCTACTCGTATTCATTGATTATTATAAATTACACGATGCTCATCGCCTGTCGAGATAATCTGCGGATCATATATGACAAATTGAATGGCATGCATGCGTAGTTATATTGAGGGTATTGTTGGATAAGATGTTGACAAGCTGCTAATTTTAGGTTATATGCTTTCGAATTTTGAGAAATTTCTCCCTTCATAGGGTTAACGAGCTGTATATACTGTAAAACAATGCAGCATTATAGGTCACACCCACACCCAGTATGTAACTGGCAAATCTGCCCAGATACACAAAACATATTTTCTCCTCTCTTGTGGTGGAATCCACGGTAACCGACAACAGCTTCGGCATCGCATCATTCAGGAGCACTCGAAATATATACACTTTGCCTGTCATAGCCGACTGAAGCTCACATTGCCTAACACAGCACTCTGCGATATATTTTTTTCTCAAATAACTGAGCCCTGTATGTTTATTAATGTGAGATGCTCCATTAGATAATGTTGCTTGTTCGGCACTTGTAAAGCACGCTCACTTTCATGACCGCGATTGTTACTAACAGATAAGAACTCATCTCATCAAGCATCTTGCACTTGTAACGATAATTAAAGAGGGGTTATCATTATCCCAGTCTAATTATAACATGCCACTTGAATGAAGGGTAGCAGTTGCACCCTGCTAATTTTGCATTAACTTCCCGCGGATGATGTCCTTATGATGTGGTGACGTAATTATCTGTCTCGTGCCTGGCTCAGTCACTCCGCTCACTGATCCATCCAACTACACGATGTTACGCTTCCATCGGAGCGTTGCGCCTTAGCGCAAAGGATGCTGAGAGCTAGGAACGAGTCCGTGACGTATTTCGAATGCCGGTGTTATGCTGCAAACTGGTTTTCTAAGACAAGCATGTGTGTGACCCGCCATATCAAATCCAGTCGTAAGTCGGGATTTTTTTTACCCTGTGCCAATGCATTCTCTTATATATGCGAGTCTACCATAGGTCGCCTCGCATATATAAGAGAATGCATTGGCCTAACAAATTTTTATAAATTTTTTTAAATAAATGTTTCTTACATTTTTTAGGACATAAAATAAAAACATCCATTACCCTGCAGGGAGCCCCACACATATATAGAAGCATATAGAAGAGTGTCGTCTGCTCATGTTTGTCTAGGGCTCTGTATGGGTGAAATTATAAAATTGTTAAAGAATACAAGACAAAATTATTAAAATTGTAAAAAATTGTTAGGCCAATGCATTCTCTTATATATGCGAGGCGACCTATGGTCGACTCGCATATATAAGAGCATGCATTGGCACAGGGTAAAAAAATCCCGACTTACGACTGGATTTGATATGGCGGGTCACATATTGCAATTGTTCATGGGATAAATACTGTTTAACCCTTTCATGACTGGAGCTTCCTGAAAACTTGAGAAAACAATGTGCCAACGCATTCGCTTATTGTTATCCTAACAATATTTCAATTCAGCGTGTAAGCCAGTGCATTCTCTTATATATGTGAGGCTCTCTATATATAGGAGACTCGCCTTGAGCTCGTAAGCCAGTGCATTATCTTATATATGTGATGATCCCTACATGAGACTCGCATATATAAGAGAATGAACTTGCGCATGATCTTTAGTGCTGCACAAGCGCAGCTCTCGTTATGAAAGGGTTAAACCAATTATAATCGCGTGGTTGCGAAACATCTATAGACTACACGGGGCTCATGGCTATTTCTTTTGATTTTCGTGTAATTTCCTAGTCAGAATTTGAACTGCATGGACACTCTATACGAAGAACAATCGACTCAATTGTAGATGACGTCAGGACGGACAACAGTATACAGTAGAGTTCGCACTCAGATCTGCGTCTAGCCTTCAATTAAGCACTCAACTATTGTTTGTCAGCCTCGCACCCATTATAAATCTGGCTCGCGTTTGGTATCAAAGCAACTGCAATTAACGAACAGAGAAACGTCCCCGAAAGGGTATAATGACGTGGGAATCTTGGGGGTATTTGTTTTAATTGTGAGGTTGTCATCAGAGTTGTCCATTACCACCATATTTGCACTCTTTGTATTGCGCTGTGATCCGATGGACGGCAGATATGGTAAATGGGAGTAATAGTGTCCATTTATATGGTTGGGCACATTTTTTGTTGCGTCGATCACCATTAGACGCCTGGTTACGATATTGGCTAATTAAGTGTCGTGACAATTATACCTTTCAGTGTGGGTATTGAATGGGGCAATTGCTAAGATTATACATCAAATATACAGTTACATTTTCTAAAAAATATTGAAATAATCCTTCAAGATAATCCACAGCCACACATCAACATTTAAAGGTACGGTTGGCCTTGGCGGTGGGTATCCTGTGAAAATATTTCCACCCGTCAAAAACCGCCACAAACAGAAAGAACATCACAATGTAGACATACTTTGTCCGTATACCAATAAGAAATATCGCATCAACAGTATGTTATTGTCAAATGTTTGACCATTGTTATGTAAACAAAAGCATAACAAGTAACTTTTCTGGTGTTTGTTTATATTATGATGGTAAACATAAAGAGCATTCTTTGTTGGTGAATTCCTGATATGGAACTAATAAAGAGCGTTTATGCCATTTGTGTGTGATTAGCCAGTAGCATTGTGCTGTCTTCTGTAACACAATCAGGCTCTTGCTTAGGTAAAATATAGTAGGTCTTTATGATAACATGCTGTTTACGTGATGGTCATGGTATATATGAACGAAACTGTATGCGTTTTAATGTTTTTCTGTTTACGGTGATTAGAACAAATATGAATATTTTCGACAACTAAGGCCTCACGTGCCTTTAACGTTTATACACGACATCAAATTTACAATCACTACACATCCCCATCAACCAGCACGTATATACGCTGACACATAATTGTATACGTTTATTTAGGAAGCATTAACAGTTTATTTCAATGTTGTGTCTATAGTACGGTGCTTGTGTTTGAAGTATGTTTCATTCGCGCCATCATGTGAAGAGTTGTTGATGAAACCTCCGCTATGTTTTGGCAAATGCATGTTGCATATTCCATATTCTTTCATACTCGAGAAGCGCGGTGAGCGAGTTTGTTGGTATTCATTTCCTTCTAACACAATCGTTATCAGTATTTCATCAGAAGCAACTAGGACGAATTACTACTGAAACCAACTCAACCAGGGGGCGGGGGCGGATAAAAAGTGTATACACAAGGCTGATTTATTTTCCGAACTTTCGGACCCTCCCACCCTTGCGTGTAATTTTTATCCTTCGAATTTTTTACACCCACTCCTATATATCCATCTCCAAATTTGGCCCATTTAAGCGTCCGCCTCCTATTCCAACCATGTTTTTATAAACCGAAATTATTGTTACTTCCTGTTTAATTCCAAACAAAGAACTGCTAAGAACTGCAAATGAAAGTGCTCAAGGCCATTCAAATACAAATTTACTGCTTCGAAAATTAGTGCTCCAGTTCGGCGTGCATATCTGAGGATATCTGAGTATATGCAATTATGTTTATTATCTGGGACGACATTTCCTTCAGTTTCATTACCACTCACGACGCAGAATACCAAAAGGGAGTATATATACAATACTTCTGTTTTGCCCAGCCAGCCAGTTGTTTTGTTAGAAAAAACAAAACAAGACGCTGAACCAGATTTACAAGAACTCTAAAAATGGCTGGTCTTTCGTGATCTTTTAATATGATTAACAATTGTTCTATAAATATATAAGCTACACTATTGTCATGGCATCATCTTACAATAGCACCCGATGTTGAAAGTTACTGATTCAAATTTCGAGAAAACGGGTTACCTTTGTGATTACATTGCATTTGCGTTCTTAAGTTAAGGGATCTTGTCCAAACCCATCACCACAAAGCAATGCAATCCCAAATGTGACCCTTTCTTCGCATGAATCATTAACTGTCAACTGGTCGTCTGGCTGTGCTATTGCAGCATTACACCCTTGTCCCTTTAGTTGCACCCGTTTGCATATATATATATATATATATATATATATATATATATAAATACGGATGTATGCAGCTATATGAATATTAAATAAACCACTATTAACAAGCTTCTTATCGCTTAGTTGCCTGTAAATGGTGTTACCATAGCAACAGTATTCTAAAAAATGACCATACATGAAGTATTTTAGTGATAGCGGTGAACTTATTGGTGGATATAGTTATATACTAATATTTATTGATACGAATTGCATCTGAAGCCAGTTATTTATATCTATCACGTTATCGTAGCTAAGAGTTTGAAAATATTATATTGGGCTGACTTAATGTGCTGCGTGGGCTAGTCTCAAATTTTCGGCAGATTTTGTGAAAATGACTAAGAATACAATAAGCTTTTTATGGGAATAAATCATCAAAAAGCTATATAAATATAATACATGAATGAATGTAGTGGGTGTGTGAGTTGTTGGGGGATATTGCGCAGTGGTTGTTTGGGGCTTCGCGGTATCCAACAATAGCACACACTACATTCATTTCTTAACCCTTTACCCAATATCTTCGGTCTGTCTCAATAGAACCATACAAATATGGATATCATTGGAACCGGCTCCTTGACCACATTGTGATCGTTACAGTTATGCCCTGTGCCAATGCATTCTCTTATATATGCGAGTCGACCATAGGTCGCCTCGCATATATAAGAGAATGCATTGGCCTAACAAAAATCTGTTTACCATTTTTACCATTTTTTCTTACATTCTTTAACAATTTTATAATTTTTAATGTGTTAAGCCAATGCATTCTCTTATATATGCGAGGCGACCTATGGTCGACTCGCATATATAAGAGAATGCATTGGCACAGGGCCGTTCTGTTGGGTAAAGGGTTAAGTAACCACAACCAGGAAATCAAATAAATCAACAGTCTGATAAGACAATTTGATAGTATACCGACATCCGTCATTAGCAGTATGAATACGAATTACGGATGCGGACAAACCAGACGATGGTCACTGGGAAGAGTCGTAAAGTCGTCTGTGCTAGCACTAACCCCCAAATGATCCGTATTTATGCGCTTATATGAAGCAGGAATACCAATTAAGGCGCGATAATGGAATCAATAAGCCAAACTCCATGCGGGGTTTACCTCCCTTGATGAATCGGTAAGACCGCTGATATCGGCGACATTTTACCCACATTTGGTGGACTTCCACGATATTAAGATATATACTAAGCGAACAGAGCAACATGCTGCCCTTGTTAAGCACACAAAATGTGTAAATCTTGAAACTTAAATTTGAAAAGTCCCACTAAATTTAAAATCGAAGAACTATATTTCGAAACGGTGTGAATCGGTTCTCCAATTATTTTATCATTAGAAAAGTCTAACCGCATGTGTCACAACTCGCACGGCAAGTCAAACACAAGAGTTCTAATTCGCTGCAATTTTGACGAGTAGCTTGTGAAAATCGTCAAAAAACCTACCGCTCTGATTTTCCATTCTGTCATTATGTTTTAGTGCGGGAATTGTTCTCAAAGCAAATAGAAAATTTGACTTTGGAGTGATCGGATTTCACCATTTTTGCTGGAACTCCATGCTAAATATAGAAACACAGACTAGTGCCCAGGCGGTGGCAGAGTCAGAAAGGAAGTATGACTGGTGCGCTCTGGTAGAGATTGTCAATAAGCACGGGGTGTCAGTCTTGTGGTGCGACCGAGGGCGTATATTGAATAATAGTCAACCCCATCGACAACTAGTCTACCATCTGCGCAAGGATATCTTGACGTAATGGTGTCTCGGTCGCTCAGACAGCTGGCTGGACAACCCGTCCATCTTCTACTCCACTAGGATATCTAGTAACTCAATTTACATGGCTGGCCATTCGAAGTTTGCAGCAACTGTATCATTAATGGCATCCCCTGATAAATCTTCGAGAAAACGGTTATTGGTCATTTGATTCGCTGTATACAATTTCCATTGTCTCTGAAAAAGTACTTTTCGTGAAATAATTGCAACCATGGTACCTGGTAATCCAAGTTTCCTTTAAGCGTAAATCACCCGTCCATCTATATCAGGGATGACGATAATAAGATTTGACAATTTTGAAAATAATCCGGATTATTCCATAGAACAACAAATTATAGCCGTTTTGAAAGAGTTGTTAATTGAAAATATTAATTTATATGTTATCACAGTGTTTACATAATTTCAAAACATTACGAAATCACTTGACATCGAGAACTTCGTAACAGTCCGGGTCTGCTATAGACGTAAACATACATATCAAATGTGAGGTTACTCCTGATTACAGGATATATTCTGTACATAACAAAAGTTAGATTATAGTACATCATAATGACCATAAGATAACACTCTTTCCGATAAATGTAGCAGTTTGTATTGAGTTGTTTGACGAAAGCGATTAAAATTGAGGAAAAATCCCGCCACTGGATCTGGGTATCTCTAATGATGTCACTAGCTGGTTTACACGGCGAGGTGTAATCCGAATACAGACCGTTACTCGGCAGTCAGTATAATCCGAATACAGGTCGTTACTCTCAAATCAATGCAACCCCGAATACGGGTACATATGCTGTCGCGTTACCTTGGAATATGGGTTCCATGTATCGAAATAGGGAAGCCAAGAGGGCCTCGAATTTCTAGGAAAATTTTAGATTATTCTACAATCAGCAACTATGTCAATGCCACTTTGTCTGCATGTAACGACGGTGTACATTATCCCTGCATTCTTCTATAAAACTAGCAAATGAATAGCTTAATAGACCACGCACTAATAATCACACGGTGCACGGGACATTAATTTTGATCTTCGCTTCTGAAATTTGAGTTCATTAGGTTTCGATGCCGAGCCATTTCGAACCATTATTTTCGCTATCTCATAACATCACATGATGTGATAATACGCAACATCCGCGACATTCCACTTTTATGCAAAGCCAATTTAAATATTATGTTTAGCGATGATACTAATGGTTAAGAACCGCGCGTTAGCGATGATACTAATGGTTAAGAACCGCGCGTTAGGGATGATACTAATCGTTAAGAACTGCGCGTTAGGGATGATACTAATGGTTAAGAACCGCGCGTTAGCGATGATACTAATGGTTAAGAACCGCGCGTTAGGGATGATACTAATGGTTAAGAACCGCGCGTTGTGGATGATACTAATGGTTAAGAACCGCGCGTTAGGGATGATACTAATGGTTAAGAACCGCGCGTTAGGGATGATACTATGGTTAAGAACCGCGCGTTGGGGATGATACTAATGGTTAAGAACCGCGCGTTAGGGATGATACTAATGGTTAAGAACCGCGCGTTAGGGATGATACTAATGTTAAGAACCGCGCGTTAGCGATGATACTAATGGTTAAGAACCGCGCGTTAGGGATGATACTAATGGTTAAGAACTGCGCGTTAGGGATGATACTAATGGTTAAGAACCGCGCGTTAGGGATGATACTAATGGTTAAGAACCGCGCGTTAGGGATGATACTAATGGTTAAGAACCGCGCGTTAGGGATGATACTAATGGTTAAGAACCGCGCGTTAGGGATGATACTAATGGTTAAAAACCGCGCGTTATCGATGATACTAATGGTTAAGAACCGCGCGTTTGGGATGATACTAATGGTTAAGAACCGCGCGTTAGGGATGATACTAATTGTTAAGAACCGCGCGTTAGCGATGATACTAATGGTTAAGAACCGCGCGTTAGCGATGATACTAATGGTTAAGAACCGCGCGTTAGCGATGATACTAATGGTTAAGAACCGCGCGTTAGCGATGATACTAATGGTTAAGAACCGCGCGTTAGGGGTGATACTACTGGTTAAGAACCGCGCGTTAGGGATGATACTAATGGTTAAGAACCGCGCGTTAGGGATGATACTAATGGTTAAGAACCGCGCGTAAGGGATGATACTAATGGTTAAGAACCGCGCGTTAGGGATGATACTAATGGTTAAGAACCGCGCGTTAGGGATGATACTAATGGTTAAGAACCGCGCGTTAGCGATGATGCTAATGGTTAAGAACCGCGCGTTAGGGATGATACTAATGGTTAAGAACCGCGCGTTATGGATGATACTAATGGCTAAGAACCGCGCGTTAGGGGTGATACTAATGGTTAAGAACCGCGCGTTAGGGATGATACTAATGGTTAAGAACCGCGCGTTAGGGATGATACTAATGGTTAAGAACTGCGCGTTAGGGGTGATACTAATGGTTAAGAACCGCGCGTTAGGGATGATACTAATGGTTAAGAACCGCGCGTTAGGGATGATACTAATGGTTAAGAACCGCGCGTTAGGGATGATACTAATGGTTAAGAACCGCGCGTTAGGGATGATACTAATGGTTAAGAACCGCGCGTTAGGGATGATACTAATGGTTAAGAACCGCGCGTTAGGGATGCACGATGTCGTTAGTTGACATTACTCTTCGGTCCCGCGATCTCTTCATACTGCTTTTAAACGACAAAATATTAACAGTCCGACATCACCGGCTTTGGAGAATCAATTTGTCCAAACTCAACTGTTTATGTGTATCCATTCCATAGTATGGTACACAGTGTCGACGTCCGGATTGACTATTAATTGACCACTCGTTCGTCCATCCGTCTGTATGTCTGTCCGTCAGTCGAGACGTAGACAAATTACTCATGGGCAATAACTTAAACTTAAACAATTATGTGTTTTCTGAAACAAAAATACAGATCGAATTCAAATATGGGTTTGATCCGTTTTTATTTACGAAGTTATGGCCCTTTTTCGACTTGGAATTCACGCATGCTGCAATAACTCAAACAAAATTTATATGATCGAAACAGAATTTAGTATGTGAGTTTCTCAGCCCAAAATATGGGTTTGATCAGATTTTTTTAACGGAGTTATGGCCCTTTGTTTTCTTTATTTTTAATATTTGAAGATTAACAATGAATGTTATGGATTTTAGCGTCCAAGCTGAAAATAGCTAATCAACATCGCCAAAGTATGGGTTAAACACTTTGCCGATCGCGTTCGGCCTCTCGTTTCTAAAACTGGCAATGAATTATCCGCGGATCATCTGGGTTGAACAGCCGGGGTGGGGTAATTAACGTATTCTGTATTACACATGTTGAAGTATTTGTATTGCATTTGTAATCAAGACTTCAAGAGCCAAAGTATTGCATTTGTAATTAAATAACTTGTTACTTTTTGTTACAACTTACCAATGTAGTCTATATCATTTTGTTTAGTTCAGAAGAAACCTTTATTAATTAGCTATAGGGTATCGGCCGCAATAAGTAGAAAGGTGCCCGCATCATACGTAACAAAAGTCGGCTAAAAAGTGGAAAACACGGCCAATAAGTAAAAAAGGTCGGCCAATAAGTAGAAAGGCGGCCAATAAGTCAACGGTAACGTAAATGACGTCATACGTATTTAGCTCGACCGGCAAAGAATTTTGGGTCGACGGAAGATAGATTACATTTGCTTTCGTGTGAATTACGGACTGTCACTGTTTTTTTGTTTTTTTGAGTAACTATACGTGGACAATACATGCATCCGTATCAATATCATTCCCAGTCGAAATAGACAGTACTGTGAAATCACTGCAAATTCTTAACACAAGTTCACAAGAATACAAATTGCTGGAATAATTCTACATATGATTTTATGAATTCTTTGGAGGCATAAGTCATGCCTCGAGTAGATCATGCATCTGAGCCCAAACATACATTCACTTCACCGGGACAAATTATATCGGTCGGGCTTCATGCAAGTGTAAACCACACACACAGTAAATTACGTGTCACGTTTCAATGTGGCCGATACCCCTTGCATTTACATTAATGCTCTAAGTAATCGACTTCTTAACCACAGCAGAATTATGAGTAACTTTTCAGGATTTAGTCGGAAATATGGCTTGTTGCCATTCATCGGAAAGCTCTCGGGGCAACAAGCCATATTTCCGACTAAATCCTGAAAAGTTACCCATAATTCTGCTGTGGCTAAGAAGTCGATTACTTAGAGCATTACTGTAAATTAGCGGCACCCATCTACCGACAATGAAATTAATTACTTATGAACCATGAGTTCTATATATGCAAATGTATGGGGTTTTTTTTGCGGGCGGATGTAGAAGCGAACTAGTTGCATGTCTCCGTCGGAGCCTATTGTGCATAAAATGGGAGAAATGAACATTCTAGATTATGAATATCGACTTGCTGTATTAAGCATGGTATAAAGTTCCCATTCAGGAAATAGAAGGTCGCGGGTTAGAACAAACGAGCTGGGTTTTTACTATTGACAAGTGCGGATTACACTCTTTTCCGTGATCATAATTATACGCTTGTCGGGAATAGAACCCGCTTCGTCATCGTTTTAAGACATATGAGGTCATAATTAAACAGGTTTCTTACGGATGAGTTTGATTAGGTGAGCGCCCTGTAATATGGTTACTATACAATGGCAGACAGTTCCGGGAATTGGGCCAACGTACTTCAGCATTAATTGCGAGTGTTGAGTAGTTATCTCGTGTATATCATATGCACCATTTAACAATTCGATCTGAAACCTTATGCCCCACGTCTTCAATTACATAAGGTATTGATGTTATGTCAACTTCTTGTCAAGACCGCCTATATTAGTATGAAGTTTTCACATCGGCGTACGACTCATATCGGGTGATCTGATGCGCATCATCACGCCAAGGAGGCGTCCCGGAAGTGTCGTTTGCTTATAACATCCGGAGCAGTCATTTCGGAAAACACAGCTAGGGAAGTGAAACATGATTATCGAGGTTTTATGTTGTCCCGGGCCCACCCGTTGGTCATTCAACATAAATTGGCTAGATCGACAGACAACGATCGATACGATGGGCCATGTTTCCGGGTTACGTTCAATCAAAATGCAAATGTGCACATACACCGGGAAAGTGTTTCCTTGTATAGAAATTGTCTACAAGAAACCAATACCAACAGATAATGTTTATTCTCAATGAACAGCACGGATGCCAATTCAATTGTATTCTTTATTAATTCTACTATAGTATTTGCCAACGCTCTTGTCCTTGAAGTCCTTGATTTAGCTGTCCGTATGTTTAACCCTATAACATTGACGAGTAGTTCACTTATAGGAAATGTTCAGATAATAAGTTCATCAAACGGCCATAGTCTGTTTAAGTTATTAACTCAACATTTCCCACTCGTGAATATGAAACTGTTTTGCATTTGTATTATCGGACGTCTGCTTATATTGTCTGAGCAGATTATTAATATCCCATTCCGATATATGTTATAAGTTATAACTGAATGGGCGCAACCATTCACTTATAGTTAAAAACGAGTTAAATTGCACCCTGAATTTATCAGCACATCAGGTGGTGAACTGAAGTTTAGTGGAATCATTTAGGTCAGCTTTCTCTATTAGACATGTATTCATTGTGTATAAATTAATGGCAATATAACAGTTATCATCCGGAAACCAAAAGCGAACGGTCGGACGGACAGACACACCATACAGTCCTGCAGGATTGTGAATTGTGTGTGCCCCTTAGTTTCGCAACAGACATTTACCTCTATACACCTTCTGATTTTTTAGAAACGCCAGGCCCACAATCACCATGACCTTTTCACTTTTACATCCTCAAGTGCAACACATCAGGTGGTGGACTGGAGTTTAGTGGAATAATTTAGGGTATGGGGATTTCTGTTTACCTAAGTTTCTGCCAAAAGTGGGGATTTCTGTTTACCTAAGTTTCTGCCAAAAGTGGCTTACTAGCTGCGTGTGTATCAACGTTTAATAACTGGTGTGGAGTATGTTGGCACGTTGCCATTAATTTATTACACCACGATTACATGTCTAATCGAGAAAGCTGACCGGTGGTCACCAACTGTGTTATATGCGTGATTTACCGAACGGACAGAACTTTAGTTGCAATGTTCAACTGTTCACATATAAAACAGGAATATTAGTTTTCATTGCAAGTTGTGACAAGAGCATCACTAGGGCGTGCCAAAATATTCCCGTGGTGATTTCAACAAAGGGCCATAACTCTGGAGAATATATGAAATTCGAACTTGGGCTGCTTGTTGGGCTAGTAAACTCATATACGAAATTTCATTCCATTCAGTTAAAATTTAATAAGGCTATCACCCGGAAATAAAATTTTAGTGCAAATTCAAAGAAAATGCCCTTTACTCTGGTGAAAATTGGCGGACGGTACCCGAATTCGAACTTGACCTGTATATGTGGTACGGACGGAACCCGAATTCGAACTTGACCTGTATATGTTATACTAGCACACCCACATGACATATTTCAGTCTATTCAGTTGAGACTATCTATCCGGAAACCAAAAGCGAACAGACGGACAGACAGGCAAACCAATAAATAGTAAGTCCCGTTTTTAAACGCGCGTATGGAAGGGAATTATTATATAGAAACTATTTATCTGAGGCGATACTTTGTATTACTTAATAATAATAAATGATTTCCTAGGTATTTAGTGAGTATTGAGTGCATTTATGATCATGTTGTGATGTCTTGAGCGTGATAAAAGTAGACGATGCATGTTTTAGTTTTAATTACAAGTAACCACTTCTATACTAAAGCATCATTGATGAGTAGTTATCCCATAGGAAATGTTCAGATAATAAGGTTAACCCTCTCTATACTAAATCAGCATTGATGAGTAGTTATCCCATAGGAAATGTTCAGATAATAAGGTTAACCCTCTCTATACTAAAGCAGTTTTGATGAGTAGTTATCCCATAGGAAATGTTCAGATAATACGTTTAACCCTCTCTATACTAAAGCATCATTGATGAGTAGTTATCCCATAGGAAATCTTCAGATAATAAGTTTAACCCTCTCCAGGGTTCGCGCTGGACCGAAAATTACTTTTGCCAAATATTTTGCCAAATGTTATCATTTTCTGCAACATTGAGTCATATATTTCGACAATCGCTGTTTGTGCGACTGTTGATATCGATGTGATTTAGAAGGGTTAATTGTTTCATCAGAAGGGCACGAATTAGCTATTATCACCACCACAAGGCACAATAGTAATCCCTCCGTCCGTCGATACTAATCGTATTAGATTAACTGAATCTCGGTAGAGGTGTTAACATTTACTAAACCTTATACCACACCACTATTGCAGTTATATTGTAAACGTTTCCTGAAATGATTAGTATTGATGGCCAATATGTATCATTTCCCTAGCAGAACTAAAAGTGACTTGCCAAAGATATTGCCAAATGAAAATATTTTTTACCAAATGGGAATTATTTTTGCCATTGGCAAATTTGGCAAGTGACAGCGCGAACCATGAGGTCCCTCTCTATACTAAATCGTCGTTGATGAGTAGTTATCCCATAGGAAATGTTCAGATAATAAGTTTAACCCTTTCTATACTAAAGCATCATTGGTGAGTAGTTTTCCCATAGGAAATGTTCAGTTACTAAGTTTAACCCTCTCTATACTAAAGCATCGTTGATGAGTAGTTATCCCATAGGAATTTTTCAGATAATAACTTTAACCCTCTCTATACTAAAGCATCATTGGTGAGTAGTTTTCCCATAGGACATGTTCAGATAATAAGTTTAACCCTACCAATACTAAAGTATCGTTGATGAGTAGTTATCCCATAGGAAATGTTCAGATAATAAATTTAACCCTCTCTATACTAAAGCATCATTGGTGAGTAGTTTTCCCATAGGAGATGTTCAGATAATAAGTTTAACCCTCTCTATACTAAAGCATCGTTGATAGGTAGTTATCCCATAGGACATCTTCGGATAATAAGTTTAACCCTCTCTATACTAAAACATCATTGATGAGTAATTATCCCATAGGAAATGTTCAGATAATAAGTTTAACCCTCTCTATACTAAAGCTTCGTTGATGAGTAGTTATCCCGTAGGACATCTTCAGATAATAAGTTTAACCCTATATATACTAAAGCATCGTTGATGAGTAGTTATCCAATCGGAAATGTTCAGATAATAACTTTGACCCTCTCTATACTAAAGCATCATTGATGAATAGTTATCCCATAGGAAATGTTCAGATAATAAGGTTAACATTCTCTACACTTACACATCATTGATGAGTACTTATCCCATAGGAAATGTTCATATAATAAGTTTAACCCTTTATATACTAAAGCATCATTGATGAGTAGTTATCCCATAGGAAATGTTCAGACACTAAGTTTAACCCTCATTTAAAATTTCACAAAAACCAAAACAATTGACCATATAACTCCTATACTGGATCGAGGAAAGAGTTCATTTCAAACAATTTTAATCGTTTACAGTATTTAAATGGCTTGCCATCATCTTACTTATCCGATATCGTTGTATCTTATCAACCCCCCAGACTTAGGTCTGCAAATTCGAACTTGTTAATACATACTCCTGGCAATCTAGTAACATGCGGCGACCGCGCATTTTCCGTGGCCGGTCACAGGCTCTGGAATGTATTGCCAGACCACATTAAAGCTCCGCAACCTATTGATCAATTTAAAGCGGCTTTAAAGTGTCACTTGATCAAAAGGGCATTCGGTCACATAAAATGTAAATAATTCAACCGCAGATGCCAATTAGTCACTATGTATTCACTATGTATTCACTATGTATTCACTATGTATTCTGTTTACGTGTTGACTTGTTACTTGTATGATATATATATTATTTTGTGTAAAGCCCGAGAGCACATATCGTGGATCCGTGGCTATAAACTGTATTATTATTATTATTATTATATTATAATAACCAGGGATGTTACTATGGTGAGATTCCTATCAACACAATGGCAGACAATCCACCACTATATGCGTTAACCCTTTACACAACAGAAGGGCACTGTGCCAATGCATTCTCTTATATATGCGAGTCGACCATAGGTCGCCTCGCATATATAAGAGAATGCATTGGCTTAACACATTACAAATTTTTTTTAGGCCAATGCATTCTCTTATATATGCGAGGCGACCTATGGTCGACTCGCATATATAAGAGAATGCATTGGCACAGGGCATAACTGTAACTATCACAATGTGGTCAAGGAGCCGGTTCCAATGATATCCATATTTGTATGGTTCTATTGAGACAGACCGAAGATATTTTAGGCTGTTGAAGGTTTATTTGGCCGGTTTTGGCCGGTTTGTTGGGTAAAGGGTTAATGATACCCAGTAATCTAACGTTTTATCCTTCATCCACTTAGTGAAACACCGCTTATGTTCTGATCGGTTTCATGCTTTTCATTTAACTACCATGAGAACAGAAGGTGACCCAGACAGTTGTGACATTTGATATATTGCATGAATATGTCCGCAATTTAGTTATACAAATGTGGTGCGTCCATGGTGCATTCTCCATAATAGACGGGAGTTCCTTACAATGGGGCCGCTGCTGAACACTCTTGTTTGTTGCATACTATGTGCTGTAGCAATGGGAAAAGAAATCAACATAGGTGTTATATTACCTGCAAACCACTGGCGATCACCTTGGAATGCATGGGCAATCGAACGAGTTGTTCCTGCGATCAAAATCGCAATTGATCGCGTCGGAGAAATGAACACCTTGGAGGAATACAATATGACGTTATACGTTAAAGATTCGAACTGCCTCGACACACGCGCTTATTCTGAAGCTAACGAATTACACAGCAGGGGTCAAGCAGATGTTCTTTTTGGACCGTTTTGTGATTTTGCGGTCGTGGATGTGGGTCACCTGGTGACAACATGGGGCATTCCTCTGATTACATCTGGAGCTCTGAAAGCCAGGTTTGATGACAAAGACAAATACCCGCTAATAACGAGGGTCGGGTCTTCGTATACTAAATTCGCCATCGACATACTCCACATTTTAAGAAATTTTGATTGGTCAGACATAGCGATGTTATACAATGAGGCCAGTGGAGACGCCTGGAAGTCCGAATGTTATTACCTAGTTAAAGAGTCGCTTTTGTATCTCTCTTTGAGCGAAAGCGTGATACTCACGAGTGAGGCTTTCGACGAAACTAAACCCAGCTCGTTCGGTACCAATATGAAGATACGACTTGTGTCTATATCTATACAAGCTCGGAGTGAGTATCCTACGATCCGTTCTCGGGTTTAACCCTTCCATGACTGGAGTTTCCTGAAATTTTGCGACAACCCTGTGCCATAGGGAGCCCCACATATATAAGATAATACTTTGGGCTAACACTATTTACATTGACTGTAAGCCAGTGCATTATCTTATATATGCCAGGCTCTCTATGGGAGACTCGCATATATAATTGAATGCATTGGCACATTATATTTAGTGCTGCACCAGCGCATCTCCCGTCATGAAAGGGTTAATGGCTTTTATAAGAAAATACATCGCCCTCACAATATTTACCTCTACTTTGTAGGGAGACTCGCATATATAAGCAAATGAATTCGCACAGGATCTTTAATTCTGCACCGCGAAGCTCCGGCCATGAACGGGTTAAGCTATGTTCATACACCAGAAACTGTGCATTGTTTGTGGTAATTCGCAGTGGTTTATCTAAAATATCAGCGAAGAGCTGAGTATAAAGTAAATGTACATGCACGTTTTATCACATGATCAGCACGATATCTACAATTCCGCACGTGACATGCAATTCAGCCATTCACATTTCCACAGAAAATGTTCAGATAATAAGTTCAACAAACGACCTGTTCAAGTTATTATCTGAACAATTCCCATCAAATAATCCTTCTGTCTGCTCTTGTATTAGCATTTCGCATTTCTGTCGTCTGCTTTTATAACATCAACATACCTCCAAATGAATAACATACGATTCCATTGTATTATTTATAACTGAGTGGGAGAGTCCATACAGTATAGAAAGGGTTAAACAGTCATATGTTAGGATTTGTATATGGTGATTCAGAGAGCGCAATGGTTTCATGTCCAGGTACATGTACACATTGATTAAGAAGATTATAAGTATCGCTGACCACAACGATATATGCAGATATCTCCCCCGTGGGTCTTTTCATTTCGATAGCGGTGCATGTAGAACTCATACGTCATCCTGGAGTGTTTCACTTGAATGAAAACTTCGCAGGATGTAGAATTTCACCCCCTCTGAAATCCATCCACTTCATGCAGCTGCGAAATGCAAATTAGCCACTCCCATTTGTCTTACTATCTAAATGTCATTTATACCATTTAGTGCTTTGTCGGGACAATTTGTCCTAGCGTCGGCATAGGTCATGCTTATTGATGGGGCAGATAAGTAGGGAACATGGTGTAATTGTAGCATATAAAACATTTCCGGAATTTATCCGCATGAAATTTTACTTCATTCTGATTCGTTTGGGATTAAACGAGAGCTGTTCTTTATATTATGATGGCGATCATATGGATCTGTGTTTGCTTCATGCTACCGTCAACAGTTCTCAACTACGAGATTAATATGGCCGTGCTTTTACCCATCAACCAGATCACAACAACGTGGAACGGAAGGGCTGTACAAACCGCAATCCGAACTGCGATTGAAGAAGTCAAAAACTTTCGGCTACTCGAAGGCTACTATTTGACGTCCAATGTTAAAAACACAAATTGCCTGAGTCCGTGGGCCTATGCGGATGCTACTGAATTGCACAACAGAAATAAAGCTGATGTATTCGTTGGTCCTTATTGTGACGATGCTGTTCTGGACGTTCACGGACTTGCACACAAATGGAATACTCCCCTCATTACGGGTGGGGCCAGAACGATTAGATTTCGCGACAAGAACCGATTCCCACTCCTTACCAGAGTTGTCGCTCCCCATCACGATGTGGCGATCAACGTTCTCCATTCTATCAGACACTTTGGATGGTCGAAGATTGCGCTGTTGTCTAACCATGCGAATGAGTACGAAGAAACGACCGGAACATCGGAATGCTTCCATATTATGGCAGCACTGTTTGAGAGATCACAGGAGGAAAACATTGGAATGACAAGACACACGTTTGACGAGACAAAACCATCCTCTTTTGGAGGTATTATGAAGGCACAACTCGAGTCAGTATCAAAGCGCTCCAGAAGTGAGTAACCATGGCAACGCCGTCGCGTTAGGTTATCAAGACTTATTACTACCCAATGTATATTGGCTAATCTTCGTAATTTTCTTTTAGAATACAGCCTGCTGGCCCAAAATTTACTTTTGCCAAATATTTTGCCAAATGAAAATAATGTTTGCCAAATGCTGTTATGAGTTGCCAAATATATCAGTTTCTACAACATTGTTTCTTTTTCTTTTGACTATTTCGACAATCAAATCAAACAAACAGCATAATTATGCAATTGTAGAAGGGTTTCTTCATCAGAAAGGCACATCGAAACAAAGAGGATTAGCTATGTAAATACCACTGCCAGACATACCAGCAATTCCATTACCCGTCGATACTAATGATATCAGATTAATTGCATCTTGATAGAGGTGATAACTTTTCAAAACCTTATACATGTGTAATTCACCACCGATACCATTAATAATGAAAGAGTTTCCTGAAATGAATGGTATTGATTGACAAATATTAATAAACTTTCTTGTGGAATCAAAAGTGACTTGCCAAATGAAAATATGTTTTGCCAAATGTGAATTATTTTTGCCATTGGCAAATTTGGCAAGTGGCAGCGCTTACCGCACATCACGTATTGAGCTAATTAACCTCACGAAGAAACATTTCCCACACCTCGAAATTATGACCCTAAATGAACAACTTGTCAAAATGTTATTCAACAATACAAATATATGCAATTCAATTTGTCATATGAACCGCAAATTATTCTCAGCACGCGGTGAGCATCTCATAATTAATTAATCAATTAATTATGTAGTTAATAATCAATGAATACATGTAGCCGAGACGACCCTTTGCACAATCGTACATCTCTCTGAAGTTATATATTATATCCTACTATTATCATATATATTATACTGCTTAACACAGTGTATAATTATGTATATGTCATAATTATGTATGCATAGTGTCCGTATAAGGATGTTTTGCCAATTAAACATATACGTACTAAAGGAACGAACCTGAATAGCTCTTAGTTCCCGTTTGTATGAGAATTCATGCGGAGTTCATCTATTATAATTTCATTTAATAAAATTCTTCTGTACTCGCTGTTGGTAAAAATATACTCCCAGTCGTGTTTGTTATACCTCTGGTGTATATAATAGCATATATATATTACACATGTACTCAAATTGACGATTTTTGGGCAAGTGCTTGGTATTATCATGTCACAATTGCTTCATTCTCATACGAGGGTTGTTATAGGCGTGCGCTTGTTTTCGTTAATTGACGGCGTTTCAATAACCATTTGTGGTCCTCTTGTTAACTGGGTAGTTTGATTGCATGTTCGTTCCCATCGAATCAGCTAGACACTTGACGACCACAAACGTCCCTTATAACCGGTTTGGCAGGACCGTTAATGTAGGTTTAAACCAGGTTTAAACTCGGAGGTTTAAACCGGAGATGACGAATCCGGCATCACTGTGTCTATAGCAAGATGACGTCATCGCCAAGATTTAAAGTGCTGTGAAACTCTCCGGTTGGGTGATCATAAAGAAATGGAGATTAATTTTTCTCAAAGTAGTTATTTTTAGGAATATTAATCAAAATTTACAGCACACATCTTCATTCTTATATATATATATATATATAAATATTGGTCAAATGCAATGACTCTCGATGGCGAAATCATTTTCGTTAGTTTATCGCCGATTGTTTCGTCCCGAATCGAAATGTAAATATCTACAATTAAGCGTTGTTCAGACAATGGTTTCTATGGGGTGGTATGGTCAATTTCTTTGAGATTTTCGGCGATGTTGGTAGAATGCTACCTTTCCACACTTTGCGTAGTGCATGAGTACTAACTTATCAGTTTCATGCACCCGAACCATAAAGGCCATGACATGTCTTTAAGACCAACCATGTATTTTTTTAACTTTAATTTGGAGGTATGTGTTCAAAGGATGCCCACGAGACCTCCTGTGATTTTATCCCTCATATCAGTACCATGTAGCCATCAACTTTCGACAAACATAAGTAATTACAATGTAACTTTCCAATTTGTTGTTGGCACGGATGTCGCAATCGATACCGTTATACGCGTATTACATGCTGCTCAAGTAATTATAAAATATTCATTTTAATTACCACAATAATTACGCATCACTAGAATGTCTGCCATATGCCATAGGGTACATACGCCACATCTGAAACATCAACACGTTTGAAGGGCCAAGTTAGTTGGACAGCTGAGCTAACCCACACAGCGCGTTGCCTATTCATGTGCCACTGTTAATAGACTTTATACAATTTTATAGAAAGATCTTGTGAGAAAAGATATGTGAAAGCGTCTCGCGTGACGATAATCAGAAATGTAACGGTACACGCCCCCTTAATGCCACAACCATTACATAAATGTGTCAGATATATAGGTTAATTTTGCTAGTTTAGCTTTGAACCCTTTCATGACTGGATCTTCCTGAAATCTTGCGAAAACCCTCTACCAATGCTTTCTTATATATGCGAGTCGACCATAGGTCTCCTCGCATATACAAGAGAAGGCCCTGGTCTAACACATTTTATATTATTTTTTATAACTGTTAAAAAAGGTAAGAAAAAAAGGATAAAATATGATAATATTTGTTAAAGAATGTGAGAATTTTGTTTTTTAAATTGTTCAAGAATTTAAGACAAAATTATTAAAATGATAAAACTGTTAATGAATATAAGAACAAATTATAATTTTTTTTATAGAATGTAAGAAAACAGAAAAAATGATAAAAATTGTTAAAGAATGTAAGAAAAAAATGATAAAAATTGTTAAAGAACGTAAGAATAATTTATAATAAAACAAATGTTAGGCCATAGGTCGCATCGCATATATAAGATAATGCATTGGCACAGGGTCTTTAATATTCCGCCAGCGCAGCATTGAAAATACAGTTGTGAACATGATGTTTAGGTCCGTAAAAAAGCCATTTGCGCGACATGGAACAGAAAAGAACGTCCGTGCTAGTCTATTCCCGATATGGTAGAAATAAAGAGCGTTTGTTTCACACGAAATAGAAAATAGCTGGGACATTGCTTTGACCATGGCATATATTTAACAGAGCATGAAGTCAATATATCAAAATTATATAAAATAATCGTGTATTTTTCAACCTATCTTACACCTCCTTCCAAATTACGTGGACAACATTTGAAAGTTCGAATGAGCCATGTCCACCTAATCTGGTTGATCGTACAAAACGCATTGTCGTATTTAGTATTCTGAATCGTCGATATTGTTGACCCCACTTGAATTTTACGACTGCGGATTGCTAACGGTATAGTCATCACTCTATCTGTAAGTTGCGTAACGTTCATTCAATCTTCAGAATGAACGTAGTGCCAAGCTTCGCCTGAGGATTGGCTCCTCATATCCATCCCTATAAATTTGAACATATTATTTGATAGTTTCTTGAAAATTTAAGACATCACCTGCAACGTCACTTAGATCAAAATAAATTATGGTGATGAATTGGACGTTGATTCTGATTAAAATTTGTGTCTCAAGCAATTGACCTCCAATTCTATGCATGGTGCAATCCTACATGTAGACTAAAACAACTAACATAGTTCAGTTTCTTGCCATTTCTACAATGGATATCACACAAAACAGCGTTCCTTGTTTCATGGTGAGCTATTTATATAAGGATTAACTGTCATATGGACTGTTTTTATGGAGATGTAACCGCGAGGTGAGTGGTCATAACTTGTATGTAAAACCCTTCGGTTTTTACATACAAGTTATGACCACTCACATCGCGGTTACATCTCCACAAAAACAGTCCACATGACAGTTAATCCTTATATGTATATGCATTTAGCGAAAAAGCCACTTTTGTAAATGTATTTAAATCGAAAAGTGTATCGTGACAAAACCAGCCCAAAATATCCCATAGCGCCCTTGGCAAAGTTAACAGGAACAACGAGGCTCTTTATATTGAAACATGATAATTTATTAAGTCAATCCTGTGCGAGTCCAAATGCGCCCACAACATTACGCGTTGTTCTTTCCGAACCCGATGACGCGTCGATGTAATTATGGGGCTGCAGTTATGACATGTTGCGCGTTCACCGAGAAATAATTGCAACTAGTCACGTGGGCGCCGACCAATAGGAATGCTGGATTTAGTGATAATTACACTTAGTATGTAAATATTATGGGATATTTTTAGAAAATAAGTTCAACAAACCTGGTCGTGTGTTGAACTTACATGTATTATCTGGATATTTCCTGTCACATTTCCTTTGTTGAACTGACTATCTGAACGTTTCCTATGGGATAACTACCAATCCATTATGCTTTAGTATAGAACGGGTTAAGGCAACATTATCAATTGAGAACAGCACATAGTATCTATAGTTGTTGGTAATCTGCATATCCTACCTGGGACTAATATATTAGTCACAGATCCTACCGATGGGATGATGCGTGGCCGCTGCATGGATACGGAGCCATAATAATGGCTTAAACTCGCTCTACAGCGATACTCCCCATCTTAAAGAGGCCGGGAAATAAAGCGCGATTCTAGCTCGCATCGGGTTTAGACGTGAGACTTACATAACAAGATTACTATCGCGTGATGCTATCAATATAGTAGAAACGATCGTCTATCGGCCATGCATGAAATGCCAATAATTTGCTGGTTATATGCTCTACTATATCGTGCACAAGAAGTCTTCTAAGCAATAAAGTTCGTTATTGAGATAAACGCGAATCAGAAAGATGCCTTTTGAAATAAAGCGCGCACGTCGACGGAGTGTTTATCCTCACAGTTACGCAATAATTTAATATTAGTTCTGCAAAGGATTTCTTCGACAGCATCCTCCGTCTGATGTTCAGGGCGCGGATGAACAATCCGAATCCATATACTGGGGGAATTTGCGGTGTCAATCTATTGTATTTCGTCAATCTATCACCTACCACTCAGGTGAAGTGTAGATGTGCGTGTATATATGGGCACGTTTTCGCAAAGTCGATGTTCGTTTAGATTCTAAGTGGCAACGTGGCTTTTGTCACCGAAATAAATAAGCTTTAAATGCGCACCTGCTCCTCGAAATCTAAAACGTGACAATTGTGCCGATCTTGAATATCGATGTTACATGACCATCCATCATGCGTGCCTTCCATGGAATGATTCCGTAGTTTTATCCTATAATAGTGTTATGTATTGAGCGAAAAGGAGAATACTCAATGTATCTTATAAGATCACATAGATGCATGTTTACTGGGTTCATTTTTAAAGGGATACTGTACTCAAATGTTGTTGTTGGTTTCTATAGTCTCCTATTCGTACAATAATGTAATCAGATTTCCACTATTGGAAAGTCTGTTGAGTACGAAGTAATGTTACGGATGGCACTATCATGGCAGATTAGCCGGAATGCGAAAATACAAATTGTCGTCGTCGTGTAATTTGTGTACAGTTTTCAAGCAAATGTATCAAATAAATGTTATATTATATGCATACCAGTCCTATATACTCAATTATGTTACTGTATAGTCACATGTCAGTGAGTGGCTTGATGTTACGCCCCGTATCAACATAATATTTTACACGATGTATGTGTGCCACGCGTTGACCAATCCACTATCCGTTAATTAATTTGATTACGTCTTGTACACGGCAATTCGTAATTTAATTTATGGCTCCAGGCAGTCATAAATTAAATTTATATCAAATTATTAACTTTGATTTTAAGATAACATATTAACCTAAACGTTTATAGAATACATCTTCGACTCGAATTACTTATTTTTCTATATAATATCGATATTAGATCGTTGTTATTACCAGGAATTTATTGAAATGGCGTACGGTATCCCTTTCACATAAAGGGACTGAGGGCCTTCGAAGTGGCTTCAAGCGAAATAACATAAATCTATAAATGTCGCTGTTCTATAGGGCCATTTTATAATGCTGTTGTTGTATATCTGAGGCACTGATATCGTTACATGTCCACCAAGCCTCACACGAAATGATTCCGTCGTGTTATCCTAACAGTGTTATGTATTGGGCGAAAAGGAGAATACTCAATGTGTCTTATATTACTGAATGGTGTTTATGTATGTTATATGGGTGTATTTAACACGTTGGCTGACATGTGAACGTTCTCCGCGCGCGCTTTACAGAGATAATTCGTGAATGATTAATGCACCGGTAATATCAGTGTATGAGTAAGCATTCATATCAGTTATGAAGGATATCTTTCTTCGATCCTCGAGATTTTAAAATGGATCGCCCAGCCGGAATCTGTAAACAGACCTGCTCACATAGAACTCACACGCTCTCCAAATGTATTTCAAATAGATATATCCTCCAAGCTCCAGGCCACCCGCAGGTGCATAAATTGAATTCGGTTTCATGGCCACTAAACTCGTATTTCATATAGATATCCGACAATAATACGTTCATTATCAAAGATGGCTCGCTGTTATCGACGACCGTGATTGATCGATTCAATTATAGATATTCCATTGCCGAATACAAAACTCCGGCGGTGAAACTGACCGGCAACGGAATGGAGCGAGGCACGTCACGTCTATGTTAGTAATGGATGTGTCTCACGCGTTGTCATGTTTACCGATCATGGAGTCTACGGTTGAGCCATAATCAACCTTAAAGTCAGAGGTCGCCTCACTCAGACGAAGCCTGCAAATAGTGTGTCTGTCATTTGCAGAATGAGGTCCCCAGAGGGTGAATTTACAACAACGGGCTAGCTCCACTAAATAACCCTCTGTGGACCTCATTCTGCTTAATTCCCATATTCTGGGAAGTATCTATAGTCTCAAATTAACATTGTTTTTAGATATTTGTTTCCGTTCTGTGAAGTTTCTATATCCCCTAATTTCAAAAGATAAAATGCATAATCGAGGCGACTAATGGGTGAACATCACCAACTTCAACTGGAGAACTTCATTCTGATCCTAGGTCTTCCATAGCAGTTGAGGCCTAAGCAGAATGAGGTTCACAGAGTGTGAATGTGGTGATGTTATCCCGCTATGCGGGATAGCGTCACTGAAATCACCTGCCGGGGACCTCATTCAGAGTCACTCTGCAAACGAAAGACACACTATTTGCCGGCTTGACTCAGATTCGCCGACACCGACTTATGTGACCACATAGGAACAGGCGGAATACATACACTGCTACAAATTACCGTAATATTACGACAGAAACAGCGGTTGTGAGTGACTGTCTGTTTCTATCTCTATAATTACAGCGAGTCTGCAAACAGGAAATAATAGCTCCACTGGCTTATACCTAATTACATTAACCACCATTAATGACATATACTGTGTATACCCATATTGCGAATTCGTATTCCGACTCATTGTTTTGGTGAGTGAATAATTGCTGACTGACGTGATTTAGTTTTAACATATTTTATTATATCAATTGGGATTGGGGCACAAGTTATACCAACTTAGATCGCTCATATCCACATGCATATATTTACAACAAATAGTAACAAGATAGTGACATGTTTAAATTGTTTTGTATGTTACCAGATCCAGGTTCGATGTAGGGATTCATTTGATTGAATTACTGAATATGGACATTAGAGAGATGAGTTAGTTTTATAGCTTTGGGGTAATATAATGTTGGCGAGCTTGGTGATGATGCAGTGGAAGTAACTTGGTTTAATTGGGAAAGCTGTTATAACCGCCAAATAAGAATTTCTTAATTAGAAAATACATCTTAAAATAAGAAAATATATCTTATATCAAGACATTTTTTCTTCTTGGTCGTAAGAAAAATATTCTATACCTAGAATAGTTTTTTTTTGGTGGCACTACCACACTGAGAAATGGGGAGGAATATTCTTATAACTACAAATTATTTCTAATGATTAAGAAAATAATTAGAATTTAAATTTTCATAAGAAATTAATTTTCTAAATATAAGAAAATTTAATGCAAGAACATTTTCTAGGTATACTCCCAAGAAAATGGTTCTTGTTTTAAGTTGTTTTTTTTTCAAAAATAAGAACATCCTTTTTGAAAGTGTAGTAGAATCTATATATTTCTGAACGTCTGCAATCATGCAAATATTATTTTGTTTTTTATTATTTTTAATATTTGGTGTACCTTTTATAAGGTCAGTGGTATCATATACAGGTATGCCTTTTGTTTTAAGCCTGTTGAAAAAACATACTCGCTGTGGTATAGGGGACATAAGAGCAAATAGGGGTGAGAGTCTTCGGTTTCATTTCCACAATCATACGACGCGACTCTCAATTTAAATGGTTGATTTCCATTCTCCAAAGTGAATTTTTTATATACTTATTATCCGGGAGAATTATAAAATAATAACTAATTTGTACGAATACATTATAATAATTCAAATGCTACCTGGTTCGTTTCGGAATAAGACATACATGTATATACCCAACTGTTTAGCCCGTTCATTAATAATTTAATTCTCCCTCTCAGTTCTAAAAGTATGAATCGGCATTGTCGATGATTCATTTGGAAAAGTATTTCGATCATGAAAACTCATATGGGTTCTCATTTGGTTGACGATGAAATGTTCAGATAATAGTCCTTAAGTTGTGTGTTGACTTGTTATCAGAACATCCCCCACCGAGGCGAACAACGTCAAAGAATACTTAGTCACCAACACATGTACATTGGACGCTCAGCACAAACAATCTGTCACCAGCTTCAATTTGCAATAATTCGATCATCTAGTGTAATATAGTTTAAGATACATGTATTCTCCTGTTCCTCGCGCGGAAATTGACATAGTGTTGGAGAAGCGTTGATAACATCGTGTATAGCTAGCGCCACATGACCTAGAAGCACCATATCATGACAGTATATATATAGCAAAATAGCAAAACGGTATATGATCAGGCTTGAAAATGTGGCCGTGAAGTACATGCCATAATCGGCAGTGAACTGAAAACCGCGTAACTAAAATGAGATTGAAAGCGAGAGAGTATGTTGTTTAGGATAATAAAAAACTTTCAGACATAATTCTGAACAAGGGCACTGGGCAGAGACTAACTACGTCCTTTTAACCTATTTCAGTCCGAATAATTCCATTAGGGGGTTCGTTAGACGAGCCAATCTGTCGTGTTCTATTCTGATATAAGAGAGGAAATTACCGATCGACGGCACTCAGAACAGTTCTGCGGTGTAAATTCGATTGTACCCTCATCTCCGTTTCCATTCATCATTCTTACTTGGCGACAGTCGCTTGAACGATTTGCGGTTTAAACAGTTTCCTAGCTTTGAACATTTCTCATTTATACGTAAATCGATTTGTGATTTACATCTCCTTAGCGTTGAGTTCCGATTTCATGGTTGGAATTGCCCCGAGCGCTGCGGTCGGTACAGGATATTGCTGCTTTTGTCGCGTTTTATTGCAGCCATTGCCTGGAGAGAATTTGCGGCATTTTCTGGTACCCATCCGTGTGACATAGTATATGCCTGAGGTTGCACTATTAGTGAGTTCATCGTCTACTTAATAAATGCTTGGCCTGTTGGTTCCTATAAAAGCAGCCATTGCCTGGCGAGAATTCGCGGTATTTTCTGGTACCCATGCGTGTGACATAGTATATTACTGACGTTGCACTATTATAGTGAGTTCATCGTCTACTTAATAAATGCTTGGCCTGTTGGTTCCTAAAGCAGCCATTGTCTGGCGTGAATTCGCGGTATTTTCTGGTACCCATCCGTGTGACATAGTATATGACTGACGTTGCTCTATTAGTGAGTTCATCTTCTACTTCATAAATGCTTGGCCTGTTGGTTGCTAAAGAAGCCATTGTCTCGCGAGAATTCGCGGAATTTTCTGCTAACCATCCATGTGACATAAATATGACTGACGTTGCTCTATTACTGAGTTCATCGTCTACTTAATAAATGCTTGGCCTGTTGGTTCCTAAAGCAGCCATTGTCTCGCGAGAATTCGCGGCATTTTCTGCTAACCATCCGTGTGACATAGTATATGACTGACATTGCTCTATTAGTCAGTTCATCGTTGGCTTAATAAATGCTTGGCCTGTTGGTTCCTAAAGCTTGTTAGGAGGCTTCACAATGCGTCTCATTCCTTCCTTATAAATCTGAAGCAAATGTGTGTACTGTGGAATAAACCTAGGTTTCCGAGATCTATAGGAAGTCGATCTGCGTTTTATGTCTTCTGTGTGTATTATATCGGCGAGTCCAGAACAACGAGCTTTGAATGTCACATTGGACTCCCAAGTGTGCAATATGACTTTTTTATCGGGACTCTGTGACATCAAGAATTTACTATATTGTGAAATGAATCGGTGAAATTGTGACGCGCGCGCAACACTGGTTGATTTAGCAGACGTTTCACTTCCGCATTGAGTTTTTATTTTCACTTCCGTGTTTACTGTTCCAAATCATGCTTTCTGATGATCAAAATACAGACTTTTATAGAGAATTATGTGCCGACAAATACAAAAAATAACCACAAAAGTGTTATTCCCAAAATGTGGATAACATACAGATGGATAATAAAAATGTCATTATACAATGTTGTGAACAGTATGAGTTTTTCTTGTACTCGTCCAGGTTGTGGTTAAAAGGCATATTGGACTCGACACGGTTACGTAGCGTTTTTCCGAAGACCCATAACTCCGAAGGTCCGATTCTCCGAAGGTCCGATTCTCCGACGCCCCGATTCTCCGAAAGCCCATAACTCCGAAGTCCCGATTCTCCGAAATCCCATAACTCCGAAGACCCATAACTCCGAAAGCCCATAACTCCGAAGGCCTATAACTCCGAACGCCCATAACTCCGAAGGTCTATAACTCCGAAGGGCCGATTCTCCGAAGGTCCGATTCTCCGAAGATCATGTTTTATCGCTTATTAAATAGTGTACAGTCCAGTGGCGGGGTCAATGGGGCCCTAGGGAAGACCGCCCCCAAAAAAACATGTCAAATGTCATATAAACGTCAGGAAATCCCTTCTAGGCATTCAAATATTCACAGTGTTCCTGCCCAGGGGAGCCCCCGGACCAACGATTGGGGGCGACCCCTCCCATGTATGCGCTCCCCAAATCAGGCCTTCGTGATATGCTTTCGGCATATCATATGCATGATATATCCCCCACATATGCTAATTAATGTGCACCCCTAAATGGGAACCATGGCTCTGCCACTGGTGTGCACCGGGTATATTATAACGAAACGCTGCAAGAATGTCAGAGTAGCCTAACATGCACAGGAGCGATAAGTTCTTCCCCGTTCACCCCTGTACATTTACTCTGGCATCTCATGGGCCAACGTAACGTTATAGTATCTGGTGTATAGTCAGTGGCGGGCCAGGATTCCCATTTAGGTGGGGGAAGTAGGAAAAGTTTGAATAATTTGATGCCCCATGAACGATTTCCGGGCGTTTACATGACATTGGACATGTTTTGGTAGGGGCACATATTGTCTGAAATAGCAAGTAGAGGTTTAATGGGGGCAGTGGGAATTTTGGGACCCCTTGGCTTCGCCACTGGACTGTACACTATTTAGTAAACGATAATACCCCGATAAAACAAAATCTTCGGAGAATCGGACCTTCGGAGAATCGGACCTTCGGAGTTATGGGCCGTCGGAGAATCGGGCCTTCGGAGTTATAGGTCTTCGGAGAATCGGCCCTTCGGAGTTATGGGCTTTCGGAGAATCGGATCTTCGGAGTTATGGGTCGTTGGAGAATCGGGTCTTCGGAGTTATGGGCCGTCGGAGAATCGGGTCTTCGGAGTTGTGGGCCTTCGTAGTAATAGGTCTTCGGAAAACCGGTCTGACACCCTCGACACTGCGTGTCTCGTCCAATATGACTTTTCACCACAACCTGGACTCGTACAAAAAAAACCACATACTGTACACAACATTGAATAATAACTTTATACTACGTTATGGGGACGATGTCGTTGCGCATACAACGATATCAAACGATGCACATACTTGGCGTCATCGGCGAAATACAGTTATGACATTACTCATATGTGACCCGCCATATCAAATCCAGTCGGAAGTCGGGATTTTTTTTACCCTGTGCCAATGCATTCTCTTATATATGCGAGTCGACCATAGGTCGCCTCGCATATATAAGAGAATGCATTGGCTTAACAATTTTTTATCATGTTTTTTAAATAAATGTTTCTTACAATTTTTAGGACATAAAATAAAAAAAATTCCATTACCCTGCAGGGAGCCCCACACATATTATAGAAGAACATAGAAGAGTATCGTCTGCTCATGTTTGTCTGGGGTCTGTATGGGTGAAATTATAAAATTGTTAAAGAATACAAGAACAAATTATTAAAATTGTAAAAAATTGTTAGGCCAATGCATTCTCTTATATATGCGAGGCGACCTATGGTCGACTCGCATATATAAGAGAATGCATTGGCACAGGGTAAAAAAAATCCCGACTTACGACTGGATTTGATATGGCGGGTCACATATATGCATGTAGCACGTAGACTGACTTAATTACATAACTCAGAAATCTATAGCATACACGTAAACAGGGACGTTTGTGTTAGGCAATTTGTGAACTCATAATAAGGCTTCAACAGCCTAAAATATCTTCGGTCTGTCTCAATAAAACCATACACATATGGATATCATTGGAACCGGCTCCTTGACCACATTGTGATAGTTACAGTTATGCCCTGTGCCAATGCATATTCTTATATATGCGAGTCGACCATAGGTCGCCTCGCATATATAAGAGAATGCATTGGCCTAAAAAAAATCTTTTTTTAACACTTTTTACCATTTTTTCTTACACTCTTTAACAATTTTATAATTTTTAATGTGTTAAGCCAATGCATTCTCTTATATATGCGAGGCGACCTATGGTCGACTCGCATATATAAGAGAATGCATTGGCACAGGGCCGTTCTGTTGGGTAAAGGGTTAAGTTAGGTAATGTGTGAACTCATTGTCATAAAACTATATATGTCGAACAGACCGCTTATCGGGACGCGAGAGCCACTCGGAACCGAGTCGTCCGAGCATGGGTAGTGCCCTTCAATGGGCACACATGCCGGAAGACCGGTGCCCGCGATTGACCTGACACTGTATACCGAGAAGCGATCGGTTCGGCGCAGCTTCATACACAAAAAACACCAACACAGAAGGGAGTCATAATGTGCTTATTGTCAAATAATTTCTGATACGGGACAGGGCAGTCATGAACATATATGTGCGCATTTTAATCATTCAGAATGGAAATTTAAACAATGTAACTACATACCTAAATGTATACCAACACTAATTAAAGACATTCCCATCGCCTCATTTATATATACATGTAGGGGGAAACGCGGCTTTGGAAAAATATTAATATTGCTATATAAAATAGTTTGGGATGGGTGGGTGGGTTCTGGGGTTTTAACACTCGATTCATGGGACGGTCCTGTCTCGATCAGAGCAAATTGGAAAAGATGGCAATGTGCAACAGCCGTGAATAATGCACAAGCAACCAACGAGAAGTCAACTAAGAAAAATGGAAAGCCGAATGCATTCAAATTGCACGGACGGTAAAGCTTATACTGTGATTATGAACATGAAGGGAGTGGCATCATGACGATGATGTGATTTAAACTGTGATAAGCCATTAGGTTTGGGATACGATCAATGTGAAATCAATTTAGCTGGAAGTCCACCAATTACCCCATTTGAGAGCCAATTGGCACCATGTAATCATTGGGCAGATTATAACATAATAATGTAGGACTTCGTCTGCATTCTTGTATGGGTCAGCGATTTTGTCACTTCTCTCTTACCCACTCCCGTTCGTGTTCACACAGGCCCATGTTTGTGATTAGGTATATTAGGTAAACATATTGTTTACGGGATTGGGATTTATAATGATTATTTACGCATCTTTGCCTCTGTATTATATATACGCAGACTCATACTGTAGTTACCGGGAGTGCTTGAAACGTGTATTAACGATATATACACTCGTTGTGAAGGGCCATTTTGATGATGTACATAGATTGTACATAATATTGGTACTTGTGAAGTATCTCGAGTTCGAATAACTATTATGATTTCTGAGTGGGCCCTACAGTGTAGAGAAACCTGTTTTCTTTCGCTATATCCACCACTTAAACCAACTATATACTGCATGGGGTCTCACTAAAAGCCGACCGCATGCACTGACCGCACCCGACATTAACCGACCTTACTCGACAACAAGAGACCGTGCCGCCCCCAGGAGTCAGAATGAGATGGTTTGACCTGTTTGTACAAAAGTTCCATTTCCTAAGTCCGTAGATCGAGCAGAACGGCCATTGCTAACCCCTAACTTACGGCCGATTCCGCCATGTACACAAAACAAAAAGGCACTTATACCGCTAGATGTCTGACCACAGAAAGGGACTTACTATCATGCAGTGAATATCCCTCTACACCATGGGCGATCGGGCAAGTTAGCTGAGTCGGGAGTGGATATATTAACCCGTACGCTACGGTCGGATTCGCTATATGCAAGTACGCAATAACAGAAAGGGTACATGTAGCACCCGACCGTACCGCCCACAGTTTTTGCGTACATGGCGGAATCGGCCGTAAGTTAAGGGGTAACACTCGAGGTACGGACTTGGGAAATGGAACATTCTTACATACAGGTCTGTCCTGAAATTTAGTAAAAAAAAACATCTCGTTCTGACTCCTGCAGTGTGTGCCGTGTCCGGTCGGGTATACCGTTGGTAGATATGTCCAATTTTGGTTATAATTGCGTCGTATTTTTTTTTCTTCACCAAAATCTGCCATATATGACCGTTGGTGCGGTCTGGTGTGGTCGGCTTTTAGTGGGACCGAACTGCTGCCTGTGCATTTCTATCGACAAAATTACTATAATTTAGAATAGGCAGCTTTTCAGATGTTAATTATCTATATTGATCAAACCATTAATGTTTATGCTTTGTTCCGTCAAGCGCAAATAGATTTCATCTATAGGCCGCATTTCTAAGCCGGAACAAGGCGTAGATGGCAAATCTGTCTGCGCGTTGCATTGTCGCGAACTATACAGACATCTAATGCGACTCCAATTCGGTATTGAATGGAATAAGTCGTCGTGTATGGTCACCATATTTGCTCATTTCTGGTTAATGTCGACGCGGATAACATCAATATTTGACAGGCGCAGGCGCCGGATGGCTGAATAAAGTCACGTTGACTTATATTGAACTACACTGTGTATATTGTTGTGTACAGAGCAGCTATACATGTAGCTTGACTAGTACTCTACAACGTATAGTTAGCTGTGGTCCTGGTGGTGGAATATGTGTCTGTGTGCCTCATTTATTTTTTTTTATTTTTTATTTTTAATAATTTTTATCCTCCAATAATAAATGTTTAAAGATCTCTTCCAGACAGCTCCTCCAACGACAATAGCTAACTTTCTATGGAACTCCTTGTCAATCATTTTTTTACCGAAAACACGTAATAGAAACATCTTATTTTAAACATATTTGACTTCAAGCTGTTTGGCAGACAGATTTTTAATCAAAATTGTGGTAACGCTCTAACAAATAGACACACGTTCTGTCCAAATTCGTAGCAATTAGTATGAGATAAAAACATATTTCTTAGTGACATAATCTCAAAAACTATTATTTTGTTCTCGCAAATCGAATGAAGATAAAGAGCATCTGTGACGTATTCATTATAGACTTCTTGAATTAAAATATAAATCAAAACCTCCATGTGAGTTATTATCCGGCCAAAAAACATACATCTGGTATTATTTGTATAGTTTGCCCAAGGTGCCTGGTGATATACCTCTCCCCGAATTAGTACATCTGTATTAGGCTGTCATTAATTTGATGGGTTGGCATTATGTACGGAAATTCGATTTTTTTTTTCGTTACCTCGTTTTGCCAATGGCCACATTACTGAGGACGGGTCATTTATTGTGGCCATAAATCGCCCGTTATGGGTAAATATTTGACAAAGGAAGCCATTAAAGCAACGAAGTAACATAGATGTTGTCGCCAGAAGGCAATATCTCAAAATAGATATCCTTTTTGCGTTCGATATGATCTAATTAACGCACCATCCTCTAATTGAATCAAAATTGTTCTAAATTGTGTTTGACGATGTTGCAGTATTGACATTTCCATTGCAGTAATTCTGATTAACTATACACATTCCACCCTAAGCTATGTTTACGCGACGCGCGAATTATGACTGGAAATGCCTGCATTATACCATTTACGTTCCTGGTTTGTAAAAAGGTCATATTGAAGCTAAATATTTACATCGCGGTTCAACGTAAACTTATCCCTTTTCAATAAAATATCATATGAACCAGTTAACCCTTTATATATTAAATGCTCATTGATAAAATTAGTTCCCTTCGGAAATGTTCAGGTGATAAGTTCAACAAACGACAATACGCATAATTGATACCACTCATTCCAAACTAAATTATTTGTTTGTTGGGGGTTCAGAGTTGGGTAACCCTTGCTATGCTAACTACTCATTGACGAGTAGTTCCCTTATGAAATGTTCATATAAAAATTTCAGTAAACGATCTATTTGTTGACCTTATTATGTGAACATTTCCCACCAGTGAATATGAATCCTTCTGCAATTTTATTATTTGTTTTTCGGTCTGTCGTCTGCTTGTATTACATGAACACCCCTCTAAATGAATAATATACAGTTCCAGTATTTACTTATATAACTGAATGGGAGAATCAATTGTTTTAAAAATATTTTTAAAAATGTATAACTCATACACCATTACTTTATTGAGCTCCATATTAACTTCTAACTAAAATACAAGTATTGGTATTCTCAAAGCAACGTACAAAACGAAGAATCCGTTCCGAATGATAATGTGTAAAATAGTCTGTAATCATTTACGCACCACCTCTATTTATCTGTCAACGCTTTCTTTCTTGAACACAATACACAAATCAACCCAATTTTATAATCTCTATCTAACTGTCGAGCCATCAATTTAAACGCTGAGCTACAAATGAAAATTCGAAACATATTAAAGGACCAAAACGACACCACGGTAGAACAACCTCCCAAAAAAACAGTGTTTATTGTCGTTCTGCGCTCTCATCGGTTAAATATTATATGCACACCCCCACTAATACACTGTCAATCTATCATGGTGCATGTATACATATGAATGTAATGAACAGTTAATGTAAATATTAATATAAGGGGAATAAACCAAAGCACGTGACTCGTTTACCACCCCATCTTTATGTACGTGGTATTCTTGCCATACCAGGCGGTAGGCGGGATTCATACCCATTTGTTAGCTGATACTCGGGATGCATATGCCCAATTTAGCCGGCATTCGGGATTCAAGATAACGGCTGGTACGCAGCTTTGATTGCAAAAAAGTTCACACAATTGTATTATTTTCCAGCCCAAATGGCACATTTTGATGTAATTCATGGGGCGTTGAAGCCTAGAGCGGTCGCGGTGGAGCCACCGCGATTACATATCTTGGTAGTAATAGCTAATTTAAACGAGAACTTTAACAATATGTATCGTGTTCTGATAGGTCCTTCAAAACAACCTATATGGTTGTCGCAAGTGCATACATTAGTGACACATTCCACGGATAATGTAATGTGAATCTAGTAAGAAACTATCGATGACATTTCAGTTATCGATCTTTTTTAATTGAGGTATGACAATTATATACATAAATGATTTCGAACCAGCACATTTAACAATATTCGGAGAAACAGTTTTAGCCAATTTTATCGTTTCCAATTTCGAATTAGATCGTGCAGAAATGTGCCACAAAAGGGTTAAAGCACAGTGTCTATACGTGTACCTGGTTTTACAGTATTATACATGTATCATCATTCTATCTGAAACAGGCTCAAGAAAAACAGGTTATATCACATGGTTTATACCTGGTTTTACAGTATTATATCATCATTCTAGCTGAAACAGGCTCAAGAAAAACAGGTTAAATGACAGGGTGTATACCTGGTTTTACAGTATTATATCATCATTCTAGCTGAAACAGGCTCTAGAAACACAGGTTATATCACTGGGTTTATACCTGGTCTTACAGTATTATATCATCATTCTAGCTGAAACAGGCTCCAGAAAAATCACAGGGTTTATACGTGGTTTTATAGTATTACATCATCATTCTAGCTGGAACAGGCTCCAGAAACACAGGTTAAATCACAGCGTTTATACCTGGTTTTACAGTATTATATCATCATTCTAGCTGAACAGGCTCCAGAAACACAGGTTATATCACAGGGTTTATACCTGGTTTTATAGTATTACATCATCATTCTAGCTGAAACAGGCTACAGAAACACAGGTTAAATCACAGGGTTTATACCTGGTTTTATAGTATTACATCATCATTCTAGCTGAAACAGGCTCCAGAAACACAGATTAAATCACAGGGTTTATACCTGGTTTTACAGTATTACATCATCATTCTAGCTGAAACAGGCTCCAGAAACACAGGTTAAATCACAGGGTTTATACCTGGTTTTATAGTATTACATCATCATTCTAGCTGAAACAGGCTCCAGAAACACAGATTAAATCACAGGGTTTATACCTGGTTTTACAGTATTACATCATCATTCTAGCTGAAACAGGCTCCAGAAACACAGGTTAAATCACAGGGTTTATACCTGGTTTTATAGTATTACATCATCATTCTAGCTGAAACAGGCTCCAGAAACACAGATTAAATCACAGGGTTTATACCTGGTTTTACAGTATTACATCATCATTCTAGTTGAAACAGGCTCCAGACACACAGGTTAAATCACAGGGTTTATACCTGGTTTTACAGTATTATATCATCATTCTAGCTGAAACAGGCTCCAGAAACACAGGTTATATCACAGGGTTTATACCTGGTTTTATAGTATTACATGATTTTACATCATCATTCTAGCTGGAACAGGCTCCAGAAACACAGGTTAAATTATAGGGTTTATACCTGGTTTTACAGTATTATATCATCATTCTAGCTGAAACCGGCTCCAGAAACACAGGTTAAATCACAGGGTTTATACCTGGTTTTACAGTATTATATCATCATTCTTGCTGAAACAGGCTCCAGAAAAACAGGCTCCCTTCAGGAACCTTTATTCAGAGTCTGAGTGTTCTGCGGCCGGTTAGTGTTTGTTGCCCTTGTTGCCCTTGTTGCCTTTGTTGCCCTTGTTGCCATTGTTGCCCTTGTTGCACTTAACGCACATTTTGATCGTTTAACCATTTTTGATTCAAAAAATATTTAAAATGTATTTTTTTTTAGATTGAACTCCTTGTTCTGTTTAACCAAAAACATTTTTTTTTAATTTAAATTATTTATTTTTAAATTCAAATTTAAAAAACTAACACCGTTATAATGTGATAATTCGTACTCCTGATTTTCGTACCACTAACGCGCTTTCCATATATCGGGAAAATAGAAGCTTGTGCAATCATATTAGACGCCAAAAAAAAACACAATAACATTATAGAAATCAAACTAAGAAATCTCCGGCTGCATGTACCCGCATAGCAGGAATCGATATGGAATTACATTAGGCTACAATGTTCTCTGTTAATCTTACACAAACGCATTACCACACACCACTCAAACCATAAAACTATATACCATCGTTGCATGTACATCGAATAAACGATTCCTCCATCTTTGGAGTCCCTACATGACCTCTTTTCAATATATTTATCACAACATCAAAGATACCAGCTTCTTTTGTAATCCGAAAAGAAAGCAATATTGATGGAACTTTCCTTTCACAGTGTGCCTCAGATTTCTAACACACGCATCGACCAATTTGGGAATTGGTTTCTCTTTAATGGTTACGCGTTGGGTGTAAAGGGCTGCTTAATGCGACTGGTGCTTTACATGTCGCACATAGTCGACACTAAGTGATCTATTCTTTCTGACGCACTTTTTATGCAAATCTGGTTCAAACAAACAACATCATGCAGCATTATAAATGAGTATACCTCACATTAAGACAATTTGATAATTCAACACTGGATCATATTGTTTCGCAATGCCCCCCCCCCCCCCCCCCCCATGAAACATAGCCGATCAACAAACAATATTTTGCATTGTTTACCGCTCATACCGAGACGCCCCGACGTACATGTAACTCGCGGAAATATCCGAATTTCGCGTTTTTTGTAGAAGATGGATGCTGGTGTTGTCGTCAAAAGTGTTGTGAAAGTTTCATCTCCTGACATTGCGAAGTTAATCGATAAAGAGATCGTCTAGAAACTAATATTCAGTGACATCTCGAGGGACATATCTATTCAGTATAATACAATAAATGAGGACTGTGCTTGCGGGGAACATTTGGGAATAGTCTCCCCTTGGAACCAATACATCCTTCAGATAACACCTCGGGAGATATTGGGTCCTCTGGGAGACAATCAGCAAGTTCCGCCTGTCATTTGCAGAATGGGGTCTCCAGAGGCTAGCATCACCAAATTCACCCTCTGGGTACCTCATTCTGCATGGCCTCATCTGCTATTGAAGACATATACTCAGATTGAAGTTCCCGAATTGTGAATATTGTGATGTACACCCATTGGGAACCTTGATTATGCAATGTGTCGTCTGCCAATTTGGGAATATAGAAAAACTAAACAAAAAAGAAATAGAATGTTTGAATAGAAATTTGATATTAAAGAAACTTTTCAAAGAAGATGATCCCTAAGCAGAAAGAGGTCATAACTTCCCAGATGGTGAATTTAGTGATGCTAGCCCGCTATGCGGGATAGCGTCACTAAATTCACCCTCCGGGGACGTCATTCTGCAAATGACAATACGCAATATTCCCCTCCAGCCATTAGTTTTATGTTGTCACATCAGCACGTTTTATTTAAAGGGGCCTTTCATAATTTTAATATACCTGAAATAACCTGAAAACCTCACATTCACTGAACGAGGACCTAAACAAATCAGTCTATTTCAATCTAATTTAAAATGGAACAAACAAATAGAACACACAGCAAACAAATCTGCTTCTAGAATACCCTTCTTATTCTAGACTACCCCTTCTTATTCTAGACTACCCCTTCTTATTTTATTTTTACCGGAAAAAGGAAAATAAATAAAATGAACTGTAAAATACGGAAACATGGTAGCGATCTCCGCTCAGATATGTTTAGAAATCACAGACCCCGATAACCCACATACCCCCGATAGCCCATACCTTACTCGTATTTAAATTCGCGCAGTACTATTTTTCGCGCACCCATCGGTGCGCGAATTTAAAATTGAGCGAAAAAATAGTACGACTCCCAAGTTTAATCTAAACCACAGTCCATAGGAAAACAAGAGGGCTGTGTTGCCGAGTTTACATATATTATGAACGGTTGAATAGACAATTACGCCTATACATGTATGCATATATTTACATTCGATCAACTGCTATCAAGACCATTGCTCACAATGCCAAGCGACAAATCATGGTAACATAGACATTGTTGAATTTGTATTAGAAATACTAATATTCCAGGTCGGCACAAAATGATGATATATGTAGTTACTAGTTTATTGTCTAAAAATGTAAATCCGCCGCGATTGTGTTTAATATACACATACTATCTCCAGCAATGACTAAGAACCAAAACTGTCATCAGATATACGAACTATCGCGGGAAAATTTCGAAAATATTTTTGTCAGTTTTGAATTCGCGCAGCTAGGTGCGCGAATTTAAAGTGCGCGAATTTAAAACTGCATGAGCGAAAAATAGTACTGCGCGAATTTCGATACGAGTAAGGTATGCCCCCGATACCCCATATGCCCCCGATACCCCATATGCCCCCGATACCCCATATGCCCCTGCAACCTAGACATTGAAGATGAGTATCACTACTTCATTTAAAGGCCCACTTAATTTACGAGTCACTGAATAAATGTTTTATAGTGCCTTGATATACGGTATTAATAACAATCTGTGCCATAAAATATGATTAAAATACTATAATTCATCACCATATGGAACGTCTGCGTCTCAGAAGGTGCCCATAGAGTAACAGAAAATAGCTGAAACCATAACATCATTTCCCCAGTTATGACACCCAGTAACAGAATTCAAACTATAGTTTTATTTTGAATGGAAAAGGAATAACTGTATACCTAAATATATAGAGTATTCCCCTTCCATGGAGAACAATAGATTTTGTGCAGAAACTTGAGCATAGAACTGACGTCGGTAACTCAACAAACACAACATGTTCACAGTTTATTACATCGAATAAGTTGAAAATACAATGTTTTGGAGCTTCCTCTTTCAAATGGTATATAATATGACATATAATGTTATCTGGGGTTCGAAAATTATGTGGGCCTTTAAAGAACAGAGAATTAACTTGTTTCGAAATGTAAGTACTAATGGCTTTCCGTCATTCTCCATTTATCATATTGAAGTTAAAGGGAACCGAACGAAATTCTACCCTCTTTCGCATTATACAGTCTTTCATAGCTAAAACTATATATGCGTTTTAAACAAACCCACGTATGATATCATGGTAAATTTTCTCATTCATCCAATAAACTCAAGTACAGTAATGCTCTAAGTAATCGACCCCGTAACCACAGCAGAATTATGGGTAACTTTTCAGGATTTAGTCGGAAATATGGCTTGTTGCCATTCATCGGAAAGCTCTGGGACTAAATCCCCGAGAGCTTTCCGATGAATGGCAACAAGCCATATTTCCGACTAAATCCTGAAAAGTTACCCATAATTCTGCTGTGGTTAAGGGGTCGATTACTTAGGGCATTACTTTATAGTCTTCATTACCGAGATTGTAATACAGATGATAATCTCACTTCCGCAGCTAACACACACTCTCTTCTGCTAGTTACATATACATGTATACACACTTTGTGCTACATGCATATCTGCTGTGTATTTATATTTGTGCGTTGTGTGTCTTGTGCCACGACCCCTATGTATGCATCGTTCTGGACATATTAGCATATGTCTATAATTTAAAGGGAACCAGTCAGATACATGTATGTTATTCATATTTCAATATATGCATTGCAACATTGCAATACACACATGCATATTGATACTTTAACCCTTTACCCAACAAACCGGCCAAAACCGGCCAAATAAAGCTTCAACAGCCTAAAATATCTTCGGTCTGTCTCAATAGAACCATACAAATATGGATATCATTGGAACCGGCTCCTTGACCACATTGTGATAGCTACAGTTATGCCCTGTGCCAATGCATTCTCTTATATATGCGAGTCGACCATAGGTCGCCTCGCATATATAAGAGAATGCATTGGCCTAAAAAATAATCTTCTTTTAACACTTTTTACCATTTTTTCTTACATTCTTTAACAATTTTATAATTTTTAATGTGTTAAGCCAATGCATTCTCTTATATATGCGAGGCGACCTATGGTCGACTCGCATATATAAGAGAATGCATTGGCACAGGGCCCTTCTGTTGGGTAAAGGGTTAATGTCCCTCCCCCTCGCATTGTTCGCAGGCTATTTGTATTCTTATATATCGCATTTATATACTATATACCACTTGCATTATCTATAATGTACATTACATGCATATTCCGAAAAGGGCAAGCTTTGAAAATAAGTATTTTGTTGCCGGTGCAGTGATGATCGTTTTGAGTATGTCTGTATTGTGCATTTGACATACCCATGTCGACCAAAACATACTTTCATGCAGTCAGCCATTCAAACAGCAGTGTTTGGAGAGAATCATACCAGAAAACGTTGACCGGTTTTAGATGAAGTTGTTAATTTTATTGCGTGGTATAGAACATTTTCGTTTTGAGTATATGGATGTTTTTTTGTTTTGGGAATGCCTATCGACCATAGCCATTCAAATAGCAGTTCTTGGAGAGAATCATAAGAGAAAATGGTCGACATGTTTTAGATGAAGTTTGTAAATTGTATTGCGCGGGTTTTTATAATACTTTAGGCCAATGAAGTGCCTGTTTTTCATACAAAACTGAATATGATGCACAACTGCCCTAATAATTCAATTGCGTTTCAGTGCGTTAGTGTTAGTGAGTGGGTGAGCGTATAGCTCAGTTGGTTTGTGAGCCGACCTCTGAGCTACACATTGGACACGGTCGAGGTTCAAATCATGGTATAGGTCGGACTTTGTGTCGGCATCTGCATTCCCGGTGCTACATGTATGGTCATCGTGTATTCCCGGTGCTATGGTCATCATGCATTCCCGGTGCTATGGTCATCATGAGTCAACCATCGATAAGTGCCCTGAGAACGACCCAGAAGCAAACAGAATCTCAAACAAATTTGAAAGATGCGTTCTGTGCGAATTTCGTACCTCCGCTCCCCTCGTAAGGTCATGGCCATGGCGGTCGCTGGACCGAAAAATTAACTTTTGCCAAATGAAAATATTTTTTGCCAAATTCTTTTAGAAATTGCCAAATGCTATCAGATTCTGCAAAATTGAGTCTTATATTTCGACAAGCGCTGTTTGAAAAAAACTTTTGTTATTGATAGGAAAACCGTTAATTATTAATAATTCTTACCTCTCTACTGTGGTTTATCATAGAACAACAAACCAATTACCGAACAATACGATTGTTGAATGGTGCTTCACAAGAAGGGTAAATAAATAAAGAGGATTATCTATATGTAAACATCACAACAATAAATAATATAGTAATCTCATCGATACTAATGCATGCTATCAGATTAACTGCATCTTGCTAAAGGTGTAAACATTCCCTATACGGTTATATACCACCAATAGTTGCAATGTTTTCTTTAAATTAATGTCATGAGTGACCAATAGTTTTGCTGTCTTGATGATATAAAAAGTGACTTGCCAAACTATTGCCAAATGAAAATATGTTTTGCCAAATATAATTATTTTTGCCATTGGCAAATTTGGCAAGTGGCAGTGACTCAAGGCCAGGGAAGACACTACGTTAGACACACCGTCGGATCGGGAGCCGACGCTAATGGCTGTTCAACAATGAGCGCACATTGAAGATCCCTATCGCAGAAGTCACGGATTCGGCACAAAATCCTGGACAAATTGCGTGGATCTACTCAATCCCGGCTTATCCCTGTGCCAATGCATTCTCTTATATATGCGAGTCGACCATAGGTCGCCTCGCATATATAAGAGAATGCATTGGCTTAACACATTAAAAAGTTTTTTTTAGGCCAATGCATTCTCTTATATATGCGAGGCGACCTATGGTCGACTCGCATATATAAGAGAATTCATTGGCACAGGGCATAACTGTACTATCACAATGTGGTCAAGGAGCCGGTTCCAATGATATCCATATTTGTATGGTTCTATTGAGACAGACCGAAGATATGTTAGACTGTTGAAGCTTTATTTGGCCGGTTTTGGCCGGTTTTGGCCGGTTTGTTGGGTAAAGGGTTATATAATAGTCAGTATAATGTGTGTTCAATACTCGTCGTTAGAGCACAATCCCAATGTTGCAATCGTTCCCTGATTTTTGGTAAAGCTCACCAATTTCCAAGGCTGGCGAAGGAATAGTTCAATGATTATCCCATTGTTAGGAACACGCCACTCATAACAGACAAATCGCACGGGAACTTCAAAGTGGGACCAGTCCGTGTTGTTACGGACATATCTATTTACATTCAATGGCGATCAGTTCATGTTAATCACGTTGTTGGGCGTGGCTAACCGGCTATTGTGTCCAATCGCGGCCAGCGCACGGATTGTGCGTCGTGATCAATACACGCTCAACGGCACATTTCCAGTTGATTGCATTATGTGGGATCAATTGTTCTCTACGTCGGTCAGAGCACGCGAATAGTTCTTTACCAGAATAAATCTCGTCTTCGACTCGATTGATTCTGGTAAAGAACAATGCTTGTGCTCTAACCCGTACGTATAACGAAAGCAATTCGTACAGAATGAGCGCCAATGTGTGTTCAATACTCGTCGTTATCATTCTCAATGTGTGACCGGCGACAAATCGTGAAGAACACTGACATGATAAGGGACAGCCATGTCAATTATTCGTGCCTTGGGACTCGTCAGTTGCCGACTAAATTTCCACTACACATCGAACTATGAACGCTAGTCTGTTGGGATTAGAGAACACGGTTCTTTGTCACGAACATCATTTCACTATCATCATTTTTAATGGAACAGATTTGTCAGATAGATAAATTGAATTTCCGTGGGGATTCTTCGGCAATACCAACATTCTCGACTCTAGTTTGTAAACATATCACGGTGAAAGTGAAATTATGTTATTTCCAATAGATATGGATCCTATACTAATACAAGTCGCTTGTTCGTTAGCGAATTTGATGTCTGTAAGACTTCAGCTTTTAGTCTTCAGTGAATTCAACATTATAATACTGAACACGTTCACGCACAACGCGTGGTCATAGGGGTATCGCGAGCAACATTATGCAAATTTCGAACATGCTACCATAAACTCCCAGTCGAAGTTGGTAGATGGCGTGATATTGAAGAACGCAGTTGCAAGTTATGCACTTCTGAACACGTAGGCGATTGAAATGTGAGAAACTTAAAGAATCGATAACCCATATCTTGCCAATATAATTCTGCGAAAAACCAAATGTGATAGTTATAAGCGAATTAATCAACACTAAAGACAACCAATTATGTTGACACCTATGCAGTATTCTGATGACACAGATAGTCAAAGAATGATCTCAGTTTGTATGTCGTACAATGCAAGTCCGTGCATTGGAATAAAAATGTGATTAAATGTATTGAAGTATATATATATATACATGTATGGCAGCTAAATTGTATGCTATGTATGACCCTTATACAAAATTGTGTATTATTTTTTTAATTGATAGCATGTAGACTATATATATATATTTATTCGCCACGTTGACCACCTGTAAATATATAAATATTTGTATATACGTAATACATTTATTTCAATGCCTTTTAAGGAAATGAGAAATAACTGAATTTAAAGTTGGCTCAGTCGAAATGTGAGTATCCCAATACTCGAACATAGGCAGGCATTCTAATCGGGTACAATTTTGACGCTCTAGCTTTAACCCTTTCAGTGCCAAGTCCGATTTTGCCAAAGTCTGCATGCCAAATTTAGGCGGAATTTATTAGTATTTGTTCACTTTAAAAAAAAAATAAATGTCAGATTTATGTATATGCCTCAATTCCAGGTTTATGATAAATTTATTCTCTTGTAAATTAGGTAACTTGAATTTAGGCAAATTTATATATTTGTAAATTCCGTTTCTCATGTAGTGTTTATTGCCCATTTAAGTCGTCTGAGGTCAAAAATGACGGGTGACAAACGCACGAAAATATCGTCACCGCTGCACATCGCTGATAACGATATACAGAAAACCGGCAAACAGTCCTCAAAGTTTTTCTGTAATTTGGCTTTGGTGTTTCATAATGACGGGCGTCGCTGAAAGCAAATTCGCCTTCGGAGAAAAGCATTATATCAGGGAAAATATCACCTTGCTAACCTAGCAAAATGAATTATATATATCAGGTCGTCTCCAACTGATTTGCGTGAAATTATGCGTGTTGTATTTTAAGATGTGATACAGGACATGGTCAAAATTTGGGCGCAATCGGACATGAGGTTAATATATATTCAAACGAGCCAAAAGCGTGACAGAGTTGCAGACAGACAGACACACTGACAAACACATGGCTTACATTTTGATAGAAGAATAGTCAGCCTGTTCTCCATAAAATAATATTGAACTTATTCCATAAACACAAATAAGCCCATATCGGAATATTACACCCTATATGAACCTAAATCGACTTCCCAGATGTACGCTCTTTATAATGTGTTTTCATTGTGGCCCGCGCCATAAAACCGAATAACCAATACCAGTCCACCATGGGCTTATTTCAGAATCAAATTCCAATATGAACATATGTGACCCGCCATATCAAATCCAGTCGGAAGTCGGGATTTTTTTTACCCTGTGCCAATGCATTCTCTTATATATGCGAGTCGACCATAGGTCGCCTCGCATATATAAGAGAATGCATTGGCCTAACAATTTTTTACAATTTTAATAATTTTTTCTTGTATTATTTAACAATTTTATAATTTCACGCATACAGAGCCCCAGACAAACATGAGCAGACGACACTCTTCTATATGCTTCTATATATGTGTGGGGCTCACTGCAGGGTAATGGATGTTTTTTATTTTATGTCCTAAAAATTGTAAGAAACATTTATTTAAAAAAATTATAACAAATTGTTAGGCCAATGCATTCTCTTATATATGCGAGGCGACTTCCGACTGGATTTGATATGGCGGGTCACATATGTTCAGGAGGATATTTCGATATTAATATGCACTATATACAGGTGTGTTATCAAACAAATTAAAACGAGTTAGTTTGTTGGGTAAGGGCGTGGCGTTCTGTTACCTGAACTCACCCCAAGACATTACCGAAGTGGTTTGGCCCGGATTTAGTCACATCGCCTCAAACCGACAATCCAATGTGCCTCTCTGTATTTGGCTGACCTTATCTCTGAGACATTGGTTTCTCTATTTCAGTTGTGGTGCTGTGTGCCTCGCCAGATTCCGTGAGGGAGATCATGATTACGGCAAACGACCTTAACTTTGACAACGGAGAATATGTGTTCTTCAATATCGATCTCTTCAGCAGGTAAGTTCACAGAGAACACGCGGGGGTAAATACAATTAGCGCCAGATCGATAAAATTTATATTAACCCTTTCATGACGGGAGCTGCGCTGGTGCAGCATTAAAGACCATGTGTGATTGCATTCTCTTATACATGCGATTCTGCCATAGGGAGCCTCCCATATATAAGTTAATGCACTGGCTTACAAAATCAAGGTAAATATTGTTAGGGCAATGCATTCTCTTATATATGCGAGGAGCCCTGTGGGCGACTCGCATATATAAGAGAATGCATTGGAACAGGGTTTTTGAAAACATTTAGGAAGCTCCAGTCGTGAAATTGTTAAGAATGAAGTTTCATGTTTCTGAAATTTTACAAGATCAATAACATGTATAACACGACATCACGTTCGGGGAGCATTTAATCTCAATAAACCAATACACACCTAGGTGAGATTTACATATTCAAATACAAGAGCATGGGAAAAGCACTTTTAAAAGGTAAATAATTGTATAATAGTATATGTAATACTAATACAGTAATTGAATTTCTAGGCACATCTACATCCAGAATTTATGTCATGAAACCATCTGGTGTGAGGGAAAATAAATAGTTATAATAATGTCGTTTTAAGGCGTCGAATGCGATATGTTCTAAATTAGTTCATGTACTATATACAAGTAGTTGTATTATATCGCTCGTGTCAGTGAATTAGCAGTGAAGTACGAGAAACAGAAATAAATAATGATAACAAAAAATACCAAGCCAGTGTGGGTGTGCCCGTATATACAAAATATTATCTTATTTGATAACTTGATAACTTTACGACGTCATTTACGTGGGAATGCTGTCACCGCGACATGCATCGCAATTGTTGACAACGTTGGCCAAATTTGGGATGAGACACCCACCAACTGTCTCCACCTCAATTCTCATTCAACATCCGGGGCACACTCACGTGCCGACAGTGTTAACTCCTTTACGACCCATTATCCCAGTATGAACTGTTGTAAGGTTGTAGTTGTAGGCTGTATGCCATGAATTGTCCAGACAGTGACATTTCTCTTCATATATCACAGAGAGGTCTTGACACGGCTCGAGTGCTTTTATCCCTCAGACTGGTCTGGCGAAAAATAACGCAAAAGTGCTCTTGAGGAAATTAATCTAGATTGCATTACAAGGAAGTGCCATTTCGTGTTATACGGTGCCATGTTAGAACAATTTGATGGCAGTGAGAATATGGAATAAACAGGTCCCTCATCACGCTCGGTATAATGGAACACGAAGAGTGCAAACAATCTCGTATGACGTGCCGCTGGAGCAGTAGTCCCTGTGTAATTCTTGTTTAGAAGTTAAAGACATATTATGTACTTATTCGGTGCGTGAAACTAATAAGTTAGTATTCAGGCGCTATGCCAACTGGATGAATATAGCATTCTAGTAACATCGCCGAAAATTTCAAACAAATCGACCTTACCACTCCATAGGGAACATCGTCTGAACTATACGCGCAATTGTAAATATTTACTATCTGCGATAAGCTAACGAAAACGATTTCGCCATCGAGAGTCACTGTATTTAATTAATATATAAGAATGACAGTGTTTGTTGTCAATTTGGATATAATATTTGTAAAAATTACTACTTTGAGCAAGATTATTCTCCATTTCTATTTGATCACCATACCAGAGTTTTTCACATCACTTTAAAATAATTAATAGTTGGAAATTAGTTTGATTCGACATTTTCATTTTCCAATTACATGATTAAATTATAAAGTGTTAATGTGTCTACACTTTTAACAAAATATGAACATCATTATATCGCTGCTGACTTCTTCCTTTGCCCATGGATATCGACCCACAGAGCGTGCATATGGGAAATATTATAGTAGACTTTAACATTGCGATTTTTCTCAGTCTGTTTTTGGTGTTACAGCGATAATCAGAATGTGCGTCCTTTCGAGACAGTCCAATCAACCATCTCCTCAGCGCACTGTTTCTCTTAACCCTTTACCCAACAAAACGGCCCTGTGCCAATGCATTCTCTTATATATGCGAGTCGACCATGGGTCGCCTCGCATATATAAGAGAATGCATTGGCTTAACACATTAAAAATTATAAAATAGTTAAAGAATGTAAGAATTTTTTTTTTTTAGGCCAATGCATTCTCTTATATATGCGAAGCGACCTATGGTCGACTCGCATATATAAGAGAATGCATCGGCACAGGGCATAACTGTAACTATCACAATGTGGTCAAGGATCGAGCCGGTTCCAATGATATCCATATTTGTATGGTTCTATTGAGACAGACCGAAGATATTTTAGGCTGTTGAAGCTTTATTTGGCCGGTTTTGGCCGGTTTGTTGGGTAAAGGGTTAATTCTATAATTCTCATAATTCTGACAATAGTATTAGTTTCACCATTTGCCCCGAAACTGCGTTCACATCCACAGCTGAAGCCCCTCCCATGACTGGAGCTTCTTGAAGTGATGATACCCACCCCAGTTGGCCCCCAGATCAGGAACGATAACTCTATCCGAAGTACACGACCTACATTCTCTACCGTTGGTGTTTGACCTATATTCTCCGCCCACGCGTTGGTCTACTTGTACCGGTTGGACATGTCCGGACATGACCCGCTGGTTATATCCAGACTTTTCCATATGAATGGTATAGTATCTACATGTATATCACGTGATCATCTCGTCTTGAGCTTCAGTCTTGAAGGGACACTAGGCTCTCACTGGGGATGATTATTAAAGTGACACTCACTATGGATGAATGTTAAAGTAACACATGGCGCACACTGTGGGATAATGTTAAAGTGACACTCGCAACGAAAACTTCAAAAAGTTCAAAAAGTTCAAAAAGTTCAAAAAGTTCAAAAAGTTCAAAAAGTTCAAAAAGTTCAAAAACTTCAAAAATTTCAAAAAGTTCAAAAAGTTCAAAAATTTCAAAAACTTACAAAATTAAAAAATTTTCGGAAAAACTTCAAAAACTTCAAAAAATTTCAAAAACTTCAAAAACTTCACAAATTTCACAAATTTCACAAATTTCACAAATTTCAAAAAACTTTAAAAATTAAACAAAATTCAGGATTTAGTCATAAATGTGACCCGCTATATCAAATCCAGTCGGAAGTCGGGATTTTTTTTATCCTGTGCCAATGCATTCTCTTATATATGCGAGTCGACCAGCCACCGCCGCCGGCGGCGGCGGCGGCGGCAGCTACATAATCCTATGGCATGCAAAGAAATTGGCGGCGGCGCTGCCGCCGGCGGTTCAGGATTTAGTCAAAAATATGGCTTGTTTCCATTCATCGGAAAGCTATGGGGGGTACGGTGGTGAGCGCCACTGAAAAAAGCAAGTGAGCGAGGGAAAAAAGAGAAAAATAACATGACAAGTAGTACATAGTACAATTTATTATATTAACTATTCACAGTCACTTTCGTCCGAATTGTCATCACTTTCGTCAGATGTGTCATTTGTTTCGTCCATGAACTTTTCTAGCAATGGTCTGTACTTTAATATTGACATTTTCACTGCATCACGATCTTCAAAACCATTCTTCATATATTTCTCCACTTTATCCATGACACTGTTGTGCAGCGTACCATTGCGCAGCCACATATTCTTTATTATTGTCCAAGCATAAACATTCATAAATAGCCTCATGCCTTCAGTTTTAAGATCTGTACTTTTAAGGTCCTTGTCAGCTTGTACTTTTGCCTCTTTTTCTGTCGAGCCATTTTCCATATACGTTTCCACGTTATCACTCCATGCTTCTTGTGCTTTATCTCTACTCTCATCACACAAACTTTTGAAGTATTCATCTTCATTCGATTTAATTTTCTTATTCTGACTATCATCCGTGTCCTCAGTTAATTTTCGTTTTAACTTATTTTCTTGACACCAGTTTTTTACGTGTCTCTGGACATCATGCTGATCTTCGAACAAAAGCCCACAGTCATTGCAAGGGTACGACATGTCTTCTCGAATGCCTATGTTTTTATGGTTTTCTTTATTAATTTCATTGATCTCACCAGGTGTCCTTATGTCCTTAGTATAGCCATTATGTTGACCCTGGGGCACACTATAATTATATGTCATGCACTCCCGTTGACCAGGGAGATCTCTGTCATCATATTTCATCTCATTCCGTTGATCCGGGCTATTGTTGTCATCATATTTCACCACATTCTGTTCATCTGGGTGCTCGCTGTCCTTATGGAGATTATATTTCATGCCATTCCATTCACCCATATGTTGGTTCGTGTCCTCTTTTAGCACATTCTGTCGCAGCCGTAATGTGTCCGGGGTTGCGGCTTTTAAATCAACCAGTAGGTAACCGTACGGTTCACTCGTCGCTTCCGAAAACTCTCGCATCATACGTTGAGGGCATTCAGGATACATCTGTCTTGATAATGTTGAAATTAAACCCTTGTCAATTGGATTATTGAACAATACCAAATATTGACAATTTCGTCGTTGCGTCGGATCCTTGTTGTAGTAGAAATTCTGGTTCAAACTTATCAAAGATAAGTTCAAATGGTGACTTCCTTCGGAATGTAAATCATTAACTCTCTGGTCTTTTGATGAAGTTTGCATCAAGTCATCGAGTACAACTAGATTTTTATACTGGGGGTTGATAAGAGAATCCAAGTTTGCTGGTATTCCCCGTATAAAGTTGACCTGAGGGGTGACGGTATACTTTATGTCATCATATAGGGGCTGCCAATATTTATAAAACCATATTATTCTGTCAGGTGCGGGTGATATTTTTGAGGCAGACTTTTGTAGCAAGGTTTTCACGAAGTACGTCTTCCCACTAGATGTCGGTCCACTTACACATGCCGTGAATGGATGCTTGAAAATAAAATCTTCTTGGACATTGGCCATTGAATCATCAAAGCAGGATGTTATGTCGCTTTGTTGCTGTTTCCCCTGCTGGTGTTGTAGTATCTGGTGTTGCTGTAATGGCGGTTGTTGTGGCTGATGATGCTGCTGCCTGTTGCTGCTGCTGCTGTTTGTTGCTGCTGCTTGGTGGTGCTGCTGTGGGTGTCGGTTAACAAACTCAGTGTGCTTAGATTGTACATGTCTTATCAAATCATGGTTCCGCACATACTCACTAGAGCAAATTGAACACTGGTGCTTCATTTATACTTGACTAAAATATCTCGGGGGTATATGGCTTTCCTTTATACAAATGTTCCTTATAACCTCAAATCTGTCCTGTATTAACGGCGGCGGCGTTTGCCGACGGCGTTTTTTTCCACCGGCCTTTCAATAGCCTTCGAAAATTTAGGTAAATTACTCATTTTAGTTCAGTGAATATGTCGTTTGGAGTTTTCTTTTTAACTTTTCCAATGTTTGTCTTCTTCGCTCTTCCTCCTTTTATCTCTTTAACTTTTATCTTCTTAGATCCGGGTTTCCTTATAAGTTTTTCAGGTTTCACTTCAGTCTTGGGTAGGTACTTCGAGTCATCGTAGGGTACATATTTTTTAAGATCAAAGTCATAATAGTGCGGAGTCCCCATTCCGGCTAAAGTTCAAAGTGTACTCTGAAGTAGTAATTTTTATATACGCCAAAATACCATCCAAGACGTATACCCTTATAAACTTCGGGCCAGTCCTAGTAACGCGCACGTCAACGCCGCCGGCGGCGGCGGCGGCGGCGGCGGCGGCGGCGGCGGCGGCGGCGGCGGCGGCGGCGGCGGCGTCTGTTGTTGTAGTTGTTGTTGTTCACATGTTCGAACTTCCTGCATTATATACAAGGACGACAGGGACGTGGCGACAGGGGGCTGGGATGTCTGCCCCCACCCTCAACTTTGATAGCAATAAGTTGAAAATGTCATGCCCGACACATTAGTTGGAATTTTACACCACATGTAGGTTGAACTTGTTTCATTGTCTGATTTTCCAACATGTTATTAGTGTGAAATTTGTAGTTTTTAGACCAATAATAGTCTGAAATGATGTCCATCCGTCTGTTGGAAATTTAGATTAGACATTTCAAACTGTTCGAACGTTTGAGGTACCAACTTTCCAACCTAAGGGAGGAGGTGCAAATATGGTATTTGGTATCGGAGTTTGGTCTGGTTGAAGGAGGGGGTGGTGCAATTGGAAATCACTCATAATTGCAATGACATTTGTATCAACAACAACAACTACAACAACAGACGCCGCCGCCGCCGCCGCCGCCGCCGCCGGCGGCGTTGACGTGCGCGTTACTAGGACTGGCCCGAAGTTTATAAGGGTATACGTCTTGGATGGTATTTTGGCGTATATAAAAATTACTACTTCAGAGTACACTTTGAACTTTAGCCGGAATGGGGACTCCGCACTATTATGACTTTGATCTTAAAAAATATGTACCCTACGATGACTCGAAGTACCTACCCAAGACTGAAGTGAAACCTGAAAAACTTATAAGGAAACCCGGATCTAAGAAGATAAAAGTTAAAGAGATAAAAGGAGGAAGAGCGAAGAAGACAAACATTGGAAAAGTTAAAAAGAAAACTCCAAACGACATATTCACTGAACTAAAATGAGTAATTTACCTAAATTTTCGAAGGCTATTGAAAGGCCGGTGGAAAAAACGCCGTCGGCAAACGCCGCCGCCGTTAATACAGGACAGATTTGAGGTTATAAGGAACATTTGTATAAAGGAAAGCCATATACCCCCGAGATATTTTAGTCAAGTATAAATGAAGCACCAGTGTTCAATTTGCTCTAGTGAGTATGTGCGGAACCATGATTTGATAAGACATGTACAATCTAAGCACACTGAGTTTGTTAACCGACACCCACAGCAGCACCACCAAGCAGCAGCAACAAACAGCAGCAGCAGCAACAGGCAGCAGCATCATCAGCCACAACAACCGCCATTACAGCAACACCAGATACTACAACACCAGCAGGGGAAACAGCAACAAAGCGACATAACATCCTGCTTTGATGATTCAATGGCCAATGTCCAAGAAGATTTTATTTTCAAGCATCCATTCACGGCATGTGTAAGTGGACCGACATCTAGTGGGAAGACGTACTTCGTGAAAACCTTGCTACAAAAGTCTGCCTCAAAAATATCACCCGCACCTGACAGAATAATATGGTTTTATAAATATTGGCAGCCCCTATATGATGACATAAAGTATACCGTCACCCCTCAGGTCAACTTTATACGGGGAATACCAGCAAACTTGGATTCTCTTATCAACCCCCAGTATAAAAATCTAGTTGTACTCGATGACTTGATGCAAACTTCATCAAAAGACCAGAGAGTTAATGATTTACATTCCGAAGGAAGTCACCATTTGAACTTATCTTTGATAAGTTTGAACCAGAATTTCTACTACAACAAGGATCCGACGCAACGACGAAATTGTCAATATTTGGTATTGTTCAATAATCCAATTGACAAGGGTTTAATTTCAACATTATCAAGACAGATGTATCCTGAATGCCCTCAACGTATGATGCGAGAGTTTTCGGAAGCGACGAGTGAACCGTACGGTTACCTACTGGTTGATTTAAAAGCCGCAACCCCGGACACATTACGGCTGCGACAGAATGTGCTAAAAGAGGACACGAACCAACATATGGGTGAATGGAATGGCATGAAATATAATCTCCATAAGGACAGCGAGCACCCAGATGAACAGAATGTGGTGAAATATGATGACAACAATAGCCCGGATCAACGGAATGAGATGAAATATGATGACAGAGATCTCCCTGGTCAACGGGAGTGCATGACATATAATTATAGTGTGCCCCAGGGTCAACATAATGGCTATACTAAGGACATAAGGACACCTGGTGAGATCAATGAAATTAATAAAGAAAACCATAAAAACATAGGCATTCGAGAAGACATGTCGTACCCTTGCAATGACTGTGGGCTTTTGTTCGAAGATCAGCATGATGTCCAGAGACACGTAAAAAACTGGTGTCAAGAAAATAAGTTAAAACGAAAATTAACTGAGGACACGGATGATAGTCAGAATAAGAAAATTAAATCGAATGAAGATGAATACTTCAAAAGTTTGTGTGATGAGAGTAGAGATAAAGCACAAGAAGCATGGAGTGATAACGTGGAAACGTATATGGAAAATGGCTCGACAGAAAAAGAGGCAAAAGTACAAGCTGACAAGGACCTTAAAAGTACAGATCTTAAAACTGAAGGCATGAGGCTATTTATGAATGTTTATGCTTGGACAATAATAAAGAATATGTGGCTGCGCAATGGTACGCTGCACAACAGTGTCATGGATAAAGTGGAGAAATATATGAAGAATGGTTTTGAAGATCGTGATGCAGTGAAAATGTCAATATTAAAGTACAGACCATTGCTAGAAAAGTTCATGGACGAAACAAATGACACATCTGACGAAAGTGATGACAATTCGGACGAAAGTGACTGTGAATAGTTAATATAATAAATTGTACTATGTACTACTTGTCATGTTATTTTTCTCTTTTTTCCCTCGCTCACTTGCTTTTTTCAGTGGCGCTCACCACCGTACCCCCCATAGCTTTCCGATGAATGGAAACAAGCCATATTTTTGACTAAATCCTGAACCGCCGGCGGCAGCGCCGCCGCCAATTTCTTTGCATGCCATAGGATTATGTAGCTGCCGCCGCCGCCGCCGCCGGCGGCGGTGGCTGGTCGACTCGCATATATAAGAGAATGCATTGGCACAGGATAAAAAAAATCCCGACTTCCGACTGGATTTGATATAGCGGGTCACATTTATGACTAAATCCTGAATTTTGTTTAATTTTTAAAGTTTTTTGAAATTTGTGAAATTTGTGAAATTTGTGAAATTTGTGAAGTTTTTGAAGTTTTTGAAATTTTTTGAAGTTTTTGAAGTTTTTCCGAAAATTTTTTAATTTTGTAAGTTTTTGAAATTTTTGAACTTTTTGAACTTTTTGAAATTTTTGAAATTTTTGAACTTTTTGAACTTTTTGAACTTTTTGAACTTTTTGAACTTTTTGAACTTTTTGAACTTTTTGAACTTTTTGAAGTTTTCGTTGCGAGTGTCACTTTAACATTATCCCACAGTGTGCGCCATGTGTTACTTTAACATTCATCCATAGTGAGTGTCACTTTAATAATCATCCCCAGTGAGAGCCTAGTGTCCCTTCAAGACTGAAGCTCAAGACGAGATGATCACGTGATATACATGTAGATACTATACCATTCATATGGAAAAGTCTGGATATAACCAGCGGGTCATGTCCGGACATGTCCAACCGGTACAAGTAGACCAACGCGTGGGCGGAGAATATAGGTCAAACACCAACGGTAGAGAATGTAGGTCGTGTACTTCGGATAGAGTTATCGTTCCTGATCTGGGGGCCAACTGGGGTGGGTATCATCATTGAAGTTTTGCGAAAACGCTGTGCCAATGCATTGTCTTGCATAAGTTATACGAATCTCATGTAGGGATCTCGCGTATACAGTAGAATACATGCATGATTGCCCATACAATATTTATGTTGACCTTGTGAGCAAGTGCATTCCCTTATATATACCTCGCACATACAAGATAATGCACTGGCACAGGATATTAAATGATGCACCAGCGCAGCTCCCATCATGAAGCTTGTAAGCCAGTGCGTTCACTTATATATGCGAGGCTCCCGATGGGAGACTCACATATACAAGAGAATACATTGGTACAGGATATTTAATGCTGAACCAGCGCAGCTTCCGTCAAGAACCCCACGAAAGGGACACCATCCTGTATAGGTACCTCTGACTGGTGGACGCTGCTCATTGTGCGTCAATTGACATCACGGACACCCGGATGCGGCACCGTTCTCCAAACGGATCCAATAACTTAATTTACTCATTCCTGTACAGCACCTTTGCCACATTCATTATTAACCATTTCCCCAGGGGAGATAGGCCAATCCCGGGAAAAATACAAGTTTAGAAAACAATAAACGTTACTTTTTCTTAACATCATCAGTTTTCCCTACAGTCATCATAGCAATCAAAAAGGACACACCAGCACCATAGCAAATTCATAGGACGACCTCAGCAGGGGTGTTATCATTAGTGTTACCACGTTCAATACAATGCGAGAATATGATGGTATGTGTAAGGTATAGAGATACTGCGTTCTGCGCAAGAGTTACATGGTATACTGCGTTCTGTGAAATATAGTTACATGGTATCAGGCTTGGGGCAATTACTTGTGAATGTAATTAATTACAATTACAATTACTTCAACATTTTTCAATTACAATTACAATTCCCATTACATCTATTTCACAATGTAATTAATTACAATTACAATTACTTTGAAATGTAATTCAATTACAATTACAATTACATTGCAGCACATCATTGAAGTAGGACCACTTTTTATTTATATAAACTCTGTTTGATAACAAAACCTAAATTTAATACAAGCAAGATGAAATACACAGTGAAGCACACTTGGTACAGAGCAGCCAATGTACTGAGTCCAGTATAGGTGTTCGTAGAACTGAGCGAATCATGATTTATAGCTGGCAATTCCAGCGTGTTGCATTGGCAGCTTGTAGTCGGGGTTGATCTTCTAGAAATTAGAATGATATCAGAGATTTATGAACTTTTTTAATTGCTAACTATCTTCAATGCTTTGTCATTCTTGACCGATGTTTTTGCATACTGAAAGATCCTAGTAGGTTGTTGATCACATGCTGATGGTGCTTGTGTGACTGTGGATTCATAGACATCATGATGCTTTCGCTATAAAATGAAAATAATAGAGTATTTTAGTAACACACATGTATCCATCATTTAATTATTAAGGGAATAAGACTATCTCAGTAAGTCAGACACACAGCCAGGCCAATTGTAAAGGACAATGAGATAATCAACACTCTGATTGTTAATTAGAGTCATAAACTTAATTAGCCTTTGTGGTCACCAGCTTACTGGTAACACAATGCCTCCACTAGACAGTGCTAATTGGGGGATTATTGAGGCAGATATTTGTTCCCACTTTGTCATTCAGTTGCAAATTAGAAGGGACAAGAAACAATGCATATACCAATACCACCATATGACTGAAGTTATATGTCAATGGAATTAAACAAAACTAATACATAGAAATGGAAACTTACCTTCAGATGTGTCACAAAATTGGAGGTAACTTTTTTGGAACTGGATATTGTAGTTGGGCAAAGTTCGCACTTCGCTTTCATAGGACACGATGTGTCTTTCTGTAAATTAAAATGCTGCCAGATATTTTGTCGAAATGTTGATAGCATTAGCAATGGTTGGTATGAATTTCTACCATAGCATATATACCATACCAGATGGAGATAATGAAACATGATCATAAGAGTGATATATTATAGTGATCTATTGTCAATTATTTGAAGTTGGTTTCTCATTGTATTTATCAAAACAAGCCTTCTACCTTAAAGGTTAACCAATGCTTAAGCAAACAAACAGGAGGTGTCAACAGAATTCACCATTGAGACACAGTGGATAAAAACTCAGTGTTGTGACAGTGATAGCCAGTCACCAGTCTTACACTTTGAAATTTGGAAAAAAAACATTTGAAGAAACCATTGGATGAATCATGAAAGAAAACTTTGAGAATAACAAGTACCTGTGATTTTGAAGTAATTGAAATTAGACCCTAATTACAATTACAATTACATCCTAACCAATTACAATTGCAATTACATGTAATTGAGAATAAACTCAATTACCAATTACATGCAATTACTTGAAAAAATGTAATTAATTACAATCAATTACAATTACAAATTACAATTACCCCATCCCTGCATGGTATACTGCTTGCTGTGACATGTTTTGTTAGATGAGGAATTGACAGTCAATTCCTAGTACATATTTTCATTTACAATTATTGGCAACAAATCCTTACCGGAGCGGTTCACTTTGTGCAGGGAGCTATTGTACATAACCATCTTGGTCTCCTACTAATATCTCATTACTGCGCTCAATCTGGTCCTCAGATTCAGATGTTTATTACGCCTTTCGTCGTATTTGACATAACAGGCGATTCAATTTCAAACAGTGTACATAATACATAATATAAATGTGAGGTGACATAATATACATACACAATACACACAATATAGGTTGGAGTTATTAGTGTACTACATGTACTTGGTATATTGATTGAGGGTATAGCTATCAGATGTGGTGTTTAAAGTAAGTGGGTCTGGGTGTTGTGGGAGTCAACTGTCTTTTAACACGACTATTTTAGACTTTTCATATATATTTATATATCGTGGTGCATTAATCATAGCCTCAGGAGTGCAAAACAATTTCTAGGGCTTTCTTAATAAATAGTGAAAGGTTTCTGATCGTGTGATTATTGCGGGAAGTAAAGAGCTGCTGTAGTTTAAGAACATTTGGTCTTCTGAAATAATACGGCTTGATAAATTTAATTCTGAGGTCATTTAGAAATTCACATTTCAGGACAAGGTGGAATTCGACGACATATCTTCAGATTAATCACCCTGTTAATTTATAAAGATGGAATTCAAATAACTACTGATTGGGGCGCCGTCCATGAATGTTCACTAATGGTCCTAAATACCTACTTATAATTGGCACTTGACCACCATTCCGCAAATCGGTTATCTTGTGAAGACATATTGGAGGTATAGCATGCAGGGTTCGCGTTGCAACTTGCCAAATTTGCCAATGAAAAAATTGTTACATTTGGCAAAAAATATTTTCATTGGCAATGTTTTGGCAAGAAACGTTCTCAAGAAAGTTGTTGAAAATATTGGTTGATCAATACCATTAATTTCAGGGTATTACCACATTAACTATTGACTTATTATCTTAGGAAAAATTAACACCTCTATCAGGATGTCGTCAAAGACATATGTGACCCGCCATATCAAATCCAGTCGGAAGTCGGGATTTTTTTAACCTGTGCCAATGCATTCTATTATATATGCGAATCGACCATAGGTCGCCTCGCATATATAAGAGAATGCATTGGCCTAACAATTTTTTACAATTTTAATAATTTTTTCTTGTATTCTTTAACAATTTTATAATTTCACCCATACAGAGCCCCAGACAAACATGAGCAGACGACACTCTTCTATATGCTTCTATATATGTGTGGGGCTCCCTGCAGGGTAGTGGATGTTTTTTATTTTATGTCCTAAAAATTGTAAGAAACATTTATTTAAAAAAAATGATAAAAAATTGTTAGGCCAATGCATTCTCTTATATATTCGAGGCGACCTATGGTCGACTCGCATATATAAGAGAATGCATTGGCACAGGGTAAAAAAAATCCCGACTTCCGACTGGATTTGATATGGCGGGTCACATATTACGGACTTGTTCGGGTGCGTGGAATTGATAAGTTAATACTCAGGCGCTATACCAACCTGGATAATGTAGCATTCTACTAACATCGCCGAAAATCGACCATACCACTCCATAGAAAACATCGTCTGAACTGCGCTCAATTGTAAATATTTACATCTCGATTCGGGACGCAATTATCGGCGATTAAATAACACAAATGATTTCGCAATCGAGAGTCATTGCATGTAATTAAATATATAAGAATGATGGTGTGTGTTTTCAATTTGGATTAATATTCGTAAAAAAAATAATGACTTTGAACAAGATTATTCTCAATTTCTATTTGATCACCATGCCGGAGTGTTTCACATCACTTTAATGAAAAACAAATGGTACCTTTCATCTCAAACAAGAGGCTGCACTTCAAACAGTGATTGTTGAAACATAATACTCAGTATTGCAGAAACCGATAGCATTTCCCAACTTCTAAACAAATTTGGTAAAAGTTATTTTCATTTGGCAAGTTATTTGGCAAAAGAAAATATCGGGCCAGTTCGTATAAGCACAAGGGTTATATATTTATCTATGATCTTATTGTTAATGTTTTGTATAGCTTTATGTATTTTACACACTAGCGCTATGCAACCATAAAGAGGCAATCAAAATATAGATATTACGTGGGTTGGTTATAACATAGCAGAACGCCTATGAATGTAATCATTCCGATCAGCTCCTTCATCCGGGAAGGGACACTGGGGTCATCTTAAAGGCACGGGCGGCGTCCGTTGCAGAAATATTCATATTTGTTCAAATCGCCATCAACAGAATGAATATTAAAATAGTAAAAATACATATAGTTTTGTTCATATGCCAAACATAATCAGCGCGTAAATGGTATATTGTCGTCAAGGCGTACGATGGTGGACGTAAACAAGAGCCTGCTCGTGTTACAGAAGTTTTGCTTCTGTGTACATAACACAGCTCAATTCTATTGGTTAATCACACACAAATGATATAAACGCTCTTTATTATTTCCATATATAGGAAAACAGTAACAAATAACGCTCATATCCGGATCTAAACAAAAGCCAGGTAACGTAACGTTTTTTGTGTGCTTTTGTTTACATAACAAAGGGAAAAATTGACAATAACATACTGTTTATGCCATATTTCTGATTGTATAAGAACAAAGTCTGTCTATATTTTACTATTATATATGTTTATGGCGGTTTTTGACGGAGGTGAATATCTGTAACAAGCAACTGAATTTATAAACAAAGCTTTTAGAATTGCCAATGATCAGTGTTCGCATCCATTGGCAAGTTTCGGTTTGTGATTGACTTGACTTGACTTGAAACGTATTTTATTTCAGTGACATGAATAGAATGTCGGTCGTCCCTATAGGAAGAGTCTATTGTTTTATTCCTAAATCACGTTGAATATTAAATTTCGTCTTATACTTTGGTAAATCATAGAGTAATAAAGACTATAAACCGTTTAGAGACTTATTTTGTTTTCTTATTCTCCGTTGAATGAATATAATGTTAAAAAATTGTGGCAATCATGAATTTACATGAAACATAATCATCATAATCATCATCATAATCTCATCATGGCGATAGACCTCGTCATCGACATAATTACCATCATCATCATTCTCATCATCAACATCGTCATCATCATCACCATCATCATCAACAACAAAATCATTACTATCAAGTGTTTTACCTTCGTCCTAATTGTCATCGCCACCATCATCATCTTCATAATTGTCAACATCGGGATCATCATCATCATCATCATCATTACCATTAACAACATAAACAACGGCATCACCACCATCATCATAATCGGCATCATCGTCACATCCTTCGAAGGCTTCGTCATCGCTATATCACCATGAACATCAACGTAATCATCATCATCAGCATCAACAACAACACCATAACCATCATTAGTATTGTCTTTGTCGCCGCCGGTTCATCACACAGATTACCATCTCTCATTCCCAGCAATAACCTAACAGAACGCCCTTGGTATCGAGAAAATGACACCCCTGAGCGCAATCAACAAGCTCGACAAGCCTACGAGGCGCTAATGACGGTGACCCTTCGCAAGCCAACCAGTCCGGAGTACATGAAGTTTTCGGAGGAAGTGAAACTACGAGCGAAGCACATGTACCCCAACTTTGATTACGGCGAAGAGGAGGTAAGCCAGCCCAATATTAGCACATTCTTTGTCACTTTCAGTTAAACGCCTCGTGTGGGCATTAGCTTGTTCGCACATTTTTTCGCTGCTTGCTTAACAGTTTCGTTTTTAAATGGGCATTATCAATAAAAAAAAAAAAATCTTTAATGAAATTATTGCCACATGATTATCGCGGACTAATTTGGTCCAGAATAGTTCTGAAAATTTATATTTTGTTGTGGTGTGGATACACGTGACAATTTGGGTTGAAAGTGCACTGCAGATAACTTGCTTCACATACAACCAATTGGGGCCATTATTTCTTTTCCGTATTAGTTTTCAGATTCCGATTGGCCAAATGACCCCAACCCACCAAAACCCCTTTACCACAGTTTATTAAGGACACAAAGCGGCCGCCTGAAAGCTTTCTACAGATGTCAATCAAATAATTATTAGCAGATATGTGACTCGCCATATCAAATCCAGTCGTAAGTCGGGATTTGTTTTACCCTGTGCCAATGCATTCTCGTATATATGCGAGTCGACCATAGGGAATGCATTGGCCTAACAATTTTATCATTTTTATCATTTTTTTTTAAATAAATGTTTCTTACAATTTTTAGGACATAAAATATAAAACATCCATTACCCTGCAGGGAGCCCCACACATATATAGAAGCATATAGAAGAGTGTCGTCTGCTCATGTTTGTCTGGGGCTCTGTATGGGTGAAATTATAAAATTGTTAAAGAATACAAGAAAAGATTATTAAAATTGTAAAAAATTGTTAGGCCAATGCATTCTCTTATATATGTGAGGCAACCTATGGTCGACTCGCATATATAAGAGAATGCATTGGCACAGGGTAAAAAAAATCCCGACTTCCGACTGGATTTGATATGGCGGGTCACATATATTCTGCCAATCAGCGGCTGGGTCGGTCGCTTGCTGCATTTTTCAGAATTCTTTGTTCACATCAATTTCGATATCCGCGCATAGTTTCAGTGTTAAAATAAAAAACATCCATTACCCTGCAGGGAGCCCCACACATATATAGAAGCATATAGAAGAGTGTCGTATGCTATAAATTATTGCCTATTTTCAAGCAACTTGTTGTCAAATATCATAAACCGAGAGCCCATAAACCAAGGGTTCAATTACTCTATCGCGTTGAACCATTGTAGAAACCCAATTTCAATGTTACAAAGTCCGGGCGTTTAGGGGCTAGGGGCGCTCCAAAAACAACACAAATAATTGTCAATTGCACCATTGCGTACATCCGCATTATTTAAATTAAAAGGGGACCTGTACTCAAAGTTCCTGTATTTGAGGGACTTTTTAGCCTGAAGTAATAGCAAGAACTTTACAAATATACCAAGTATGAGTACCCATGGAAAATAGTAGTATATAACTGAGTCTACAGCACGGAACCGACCTTTCTTTAACAGGTGAACAGCTTTGTTGGCGCTTTCCACGATGCTGTCATGCTGTACGCTCTGGCCGTTAGTGAGACGTTGAAGGCTAACATCCCGATCACGAATGGTACGGAGATCACGAGGCGCATGTGGAACAGGACATTCGAAGGTGAGATCATCGTGTTAACGTGTTCTGTATGTGTCGTATGCTTGATTTATAATACTGTACTAATCAACATGTCGAGCTGGGTGTGATATTCGCCCCTAGCCAGACAATGGTGACCTTAAATATTTTTAATTTATAGAGATGCGTTGCTCAAAAATAACTAAAGTTGTAACTTTCACTGCGTGATGAGAGATACTGGACATTGTATAGAATAATTATGTTTTAAGTATAAATTTAATGCTGATTTATTGATTTCGAAATCAAAATGAATAGTTATGTGTTTAGCTAGAATTTCTTAGATCCGATACAAAAAATTTGGACTGTGTACGCTTCAAATGCACCCGTATGCTTTTGTTTTTTCTTCAACGTTGCTTAACTTTGGTGATATAAGGAGAACCGGAACATAGTGAGCCATCGCCCCGCCAATAAACGTATATCAATAAAACTACCGGTATTGTTAGATTGGCAATGGGATCAGCGGTGTTTATGACTTGTCGGGTCGATGTTGCTGTTCGGGTCAGATTATATATTTGAACTATGTCTGAAACAGTCGATTGTTTTTATTCTATAGAATTTACGCAGCGTAAACTATTAACTTCACCAGGCGCTGTATGGTCCACACATTAAATTCAAACGCTCCTGTGTCGATCAAAAAGTAACGTCGTGCAGACATATAAGGCAATAATTGTGTTGTCGAAATGATATGGACCTGATCATAAGGAATTTATCATAAAAAAGCGAAACAGAATATACAGTGAATTTCGCGTTTAGGCCCATATAGAGCGTATTTGAGGAAATTATACATTCTTTTTGGACGTAAAACGCGGAGTTCAAAATAAGCCCGTATTGTGCTTATTTGAATACGAAATAAGCCCATATCGGCACAATTTTACCTACTTTTTTTCATCGGCACGACTTACCAGATTCGCGCTCTCTGTAATATGTTTTCACTGCGGTCCACGCCATCCAATGGAATACCATTAGAAGCTAAGTGTGGGTTTATCGCATAAAAGATCAATCCAATATTAATCTATGTGAATATTTCGTCCAATATGAACCTATTTGCATGAGGATATGTTGCGCATGGATACAAACTATTGAGCATTTTTTGCTTGCGTATATCTTGCATATAACCATATGTAAAATACACAGGCTATCGGCGTCTCGTAGTTAGTATTTAATGTTATGACTTGATGATTGTGTACAGTTAATAAACAGACGTTGGAGGTACGATAAACATATTCGACGATTGTCTGAAACTAGAAGTCTAGCGTTTCTTAATTGACATCCTTACATCAAACATACCATAGACGTGCTAGCGGATCGGAATAGATATCTCCATGTCAGTTATCTCCAGGCTCATCAAAATCTGATCCACTCTATAAATCATCACCATTTGCACCATTGTACATTGTGTCCAGAGTTTCAACCGTATGGGCGAAACAGTACTAAAAAGAACTTATGTGTATAATAGTGCGAAATCATCTTATGTATTAGTTATAATTTGCAATATTAATAATAATATAACTCCAGACTTCTTCTTGAACTACAATATGTGTATTCAATGGTATATTTATAACGAGATAGTCTGATTACGTTGAAACAATCTGTTCCGCATTCATGATTCTTGCTGTTTGTTTATAATTTCAATATGTTTATTCACTCTTAAACTGTAAATACACTGTTTGGGGGAAAACATTTACAAAATATCAGACGTGGTACATGAAAAAACTATAAATATTAATCTGGATAACAAATATTATACGAGGACTATTAACTTAGAAAAAGTGGATTGTCTTCCCTTTAATATTATCACATAACTGCGATTTACATGTAATTAACACAGTATAGTTTCAGATGTAAATAAACTCATCCTTCCACCAAGACAGAGTATTATTATCAAACTAACATATTTATACACATTCTTAGTACGTATATGGACATCACATATTGCTGGAATAATCGAAACAATTTCCAGTAATAAAAACTTCAGTTATCTTGTTTTTCGGAGTCCATTGTTTTGTGAAATAATATGTTTAACAACAGCAATGGAGAAAGACCACACATGCAGTAATAGAATATGTATTTAAAGTAAAATGCGTTGAAATTTAAGAAATGACTTGCAGATCGATTGGGGTCATTGGATTTTGAATTTTTGACCGGCAGAGTAATTAACAAAGTGTGTGAATCTGGAAGGGACTTTGCCGGTCAAAACCAATACACCCAATCGATCTTATAGTTATATACCAGTACATTTTAATTGAACATTAATAATTTGAACAATTTTCAAGACTACTACAACAATTGTAAATGACATATTATATTCAAATTGCAACAACGTCTCCCAATAACAATACGCAATAAGCGCAGGAACATTATCGGCTTGGGGTGAGGTTCGTGGTTCATCGCTTTTTGTGAAGTGTTTACCATGCAGCTAGCGCGCGCACACGGTTGGCTTGAAGTGACGTAGGTGGTTATCGATTTTTATGCAGCGTCAACTTCAGTTATTGGTTTAAGAACATCGAAAACGTTCATGTAAACCGTATGGCGAAATTTACTGATTCCTACAGGCGCTAATTGTGTTAATTTAGTGGGTGTGTGATTATATGTCTAAGACCACCCCTTCAAGCGTATTCTTAGTTTTCAGCGTTGGCGTTTACATATATCGTCGAGTTATCGGACTTGATGGGCGTTGATAATCGCCAATTAACCTTTAGCGCTCATCATGCTTATCAGACGCGCTCGTCATATATTTAATGTATTTGTTGGTTCCAGTTCACACGAGAAGAGACTTGACTCCGTGGTCTTGTCTTCCTGAGTGGCCCTTCGTGATATGAGATCTCGGAAATTAACCTAATAAAGCGTTGGTGATATGAGCCGATGCGACCGATTCAATGAGCTGTCGCCGTCGTCCGCGAATTAATTTGGTTTTAGTCCCCCGTGTCTGAAGATCCATAGCCGAGACAGCGGTCCAAGAAATCTCTTCTCCCTCCGTGTATATTACCCTTTGATGGGATCTGACGAGGGGTTTCAGGTCATCAATGATCCCGGTGTGTACATATAATAATTAACAGAAAGCATATCATTCCTCCGGGTCCCGGATCACGTTTGACCAATACGGATTTCACCGTTCACTTACAGATGGTGTCCCATAACATTCACACATCATCATACGTATATCTAAATGGACGACCAGTGCACTTTTACAGATACACGTGGCACGTGATACGTATACGTATGATACGTATATATAGACAAACTCCATGCAGCGCCCTCTACGTAGGCACTGCGATATAGCACTGCCACAATGATGGTACTTTGCGGACGATACATCTATTTTTACATATCGTCGGAACTATATTTAGTCACTTATTATCATATTTTGATCACCAAAAGTTTGCAATAATGGTAATTCTTTCGGTATTGATAAGAACAATATAGACTGAGCCAGACATAGACAATTTTAATCCTAAAACATAAGAACTAAGAACACGTAATAAATCCTTACCAAATGTCCTTATATGGAAGTGATATATCAGCGGAGCGATGGGAGATAACTCTGACTGGAGTTTGATATATAGACTGCAATGCATGTGTGATTTTAATGAAACGTTATAATATAGCGGGTGCCAATTGCGAACGACCAATAGAAAAGAGAACAATTGGTTCTTGAAACTAAATAGGTTTGTTCTAACGGCACCCTTTATAGTGCGTCCACGATAACATATCCCATGGCGTTGTCTATATAGTAAACGACTTCGTTGTGGACGCGGACAGTTATTGTTGTAAACATTATTTATTCCATTTATTTCCACATAACAGTCAAATATACATGATGATTGAATAAGATTTGTATGGGGGTCGTCTACCGTTGTCCTGTGAATTTGCCACAAATTTTCATTTTCGCGGTCACTAAAAGTTTGAATAAGCCAAGATAATTAATCAATATATAGTTGATACTGTTATAAAATAAATCGAAATGTGTGAAGTAAAGGCATTGAATCTTGGTATACGATCAAACGCACCAAAATTACTATTTCTTTGGCTTCCGGGTTAACAAATATTTGATTCGAGTAGACGATCCCACCCATCAAAGCTCAGAGTGATCAGATATCGATTTTTTAAGTTTGTTATTTCTCGAAATGTGTAATAATATGTGGCCCAGAAACACGTGGTTAAACGGATAGTCTGTAGTGTTTTTGGGTATGAATTAATTAACGTGGATGACAAACAAAACACCGAAAAGCCCGTGATCGGAAGATATACAAATGAGGTCACATTTGACCCCGTCAACAACTGCGGGAGAGACAATCACGAAGTCAAACGAACACGGCTCGGCCAATTCCGGAACTGCACGGCGATGCTCTCCCGATGACGAACTTCCATCATTCGACCCACAATCTTCAAACCAACAACATGTCTTACAAATATCGTCTATTCTATTGCCTGTTATTCTTCATGTAAATGTTACTGTTATATTATAAAGGTTAGTTAAACTTGTATGTTCGTATTTAATTAATAATGTAGTAATATAGAAATAACCCCTAAGTAAAAATACGACAAGTCTCGGACAAAATTGCGGATGAAGATGGATAACTAATCAAGTGGTAATACGATCAACTTTCGTGATAATTTAGTGATAATATTGTTGTTGAACAAAATGTTGATAAATAACAAGTTTTGTGAAATTTGATACCATAGTTGACAGTGGTTAGCATTATTTTGTTGCAATAAACCGATTCTGATAACTAAATCGTATTTTGAATAAATGTTGTTGTTGCTGTTGTTGTATCTTAATGGTATGGGGATCGGATTGAGTACCTTTAACTTCCAACACCGTTGTAGTTACGCGCGCTCCGCGTGTATACTGGTGTAGAGATTCTTGTTTCGCCGGTCCCATGGGTGTTTTATTTATAGAATGGGATTTTTTGTGAGGATTAAAAGTCGAACTGCGAACCGGAGGCCGAGTCCGGTAAAAGGTGTAGTTGGAAATTTCAATTTCGTTTATTGTCCTTTACATTATTATATCAATAATGTTGATGTTTGGTTTGTGACAAGCTATGTCAATTACAAATAAAAGAAATGAAAAAGATAATTTGTAAGTCTTATATTTCAATTTTTATAGACATTTTTCTTTCTGCAGACAACTGGGGGTTGTGGTCGGAGACGGCGGAGTCGGCCGCCGGTTCGTTAATTAGGTGCTGGTTGTTATTGTTATTTTAACGGAATTCTGAGTTGGTCATTCGTTAAACCAATATATTTTATATTCTATAATTACAATCATGGGTATATAATATATGATCTTGAGCGCGTTATCATTTCTGACATTGGTTTTCTTGGTACAACATGATAATGCGATTCTTGTTCAGCAGTGGTAAGATGGAATAGACTTGAGACGCCGCTATGAACTATCGAGGCCCAGTGGCACTTGTTGAAGTTAGATAAGATCAGCTGGCTCGACTAGAGTCCATGTATACTTTTATAAGACAGCCAGGGAATTACTTAATGAGTGGCTCGTAAATTCTTAGAGTCCATTGAACGCATCGGTATGCTGACCGCTACCACACTGTATTACATACTTGCATGCCTACCCTTTGTGGTAAAGGTCAGAATTCCAAATAGCTGACGGGCTTTAGTAATCACTGTGCTGGATATTCGTCTTGCATACATGTACAACTCACCTGAATCAAATATACCGTATATGTTATTGGGGGTCCGTTATCCTACAAATGGCGTAAAATATTGACAGTACTAAGTTGTGGGTGTTTCACCGCAATTAACAGTGGTTCGCGGCGATTATCAGTGGTTCCCGCCGATTCTCAGTGGTTCGCCGCGATTCTTGGTGAGCCATGGTCAGACTCCAGGGGCCTGTACTATGGAATTACAATTGCCGTGTTTCAACAGGTGTACAATGCTATGGGAGGTACACAGGAGGTGTGAAGCGCAGTATACCACTGTATTGTAATAGAGTAGATTATACCCGTCGTGTGCTCATTACCGATGGGTGATTGGGTTTGATCAGAATGGTATTCAATATAATACTCCAGCGATTTTGCATGAGAACCCAACTAGAAATTGAAATACATCTTAAAACTTGAATTGTTGGAACAGACGATAACCATTGATGACATATAACACACTGCACGAACGGTTGCGGCGCACTCACTGAGCGATTATTTAAAGGATACCGATTACCACTAATACAATTGAACACGCATTACCCATGCACTAGCGATAACATATCACTGAGTGTCTCCGATGAATATTTTTTTCATTGGTCAATCAAGTCACATGTGGTAAACCTATTATTTTATTGGTCACCATGCATGTAAACGAGGCGTTGCAAGAAGTCGCCTTTTCACTGTAATAATAAGAGTGGAGGTCTATGGTAATCGACACCTTCTGTGTGCCCCACATAATCTTGTACACGTGTTCAAACACGGCAATTGTATTCTATAGTACAGGCCCCTGGACTGTTGTTGATTACTATTAATCGGCTCCATACAAGTTCACTGTGCATGTATCATCGCGTAATAATTCACAGTGAATCAAGATGGTACGCCTTGTGCTTAGATGGGCCCCCGGTGTTGAATGTTTTGCTTATCACACACTCTTTGCATACTACACGAGGGTTCTATTTTACGATTAATGGCTCGCATTCAGAGCAGAGTTAAAGGCACAGTTCTGTCTCCAAACTGGTTTCTATTTCAAAGCGAACGCCCATCGGTGATTGCATCAAGCGTTTTAATTATTTATTCTTTACATCAGATTCAACAAACCCCACAAGTATAAGAAATTTGTGCCGACTCTGCAGGTAAGAGAGAGGTCCGCCTGTAGATTGTGACTTGTAACTTATAAGAGAGAGAGAGAGAGAGGGGGAGAGCGAGCGAGATAGAGATAGGGGATTATTTATTGGTAAAAGAGCATGCATTGTACATTAAACACAAAGCATGGATATACATACAATGAATTTAGATTTTGTCTTGTTAACGAATTCCTGGCCCATTTTGGGGTAAGTGCGGCATAGAAAACTACATCAAACTTACTCCCAACTTGGTGCAATTTGCCTGGAGTGGATGTAGCTATTTCAATGGCTGTCTTACTATATCCACCCATCGTGAATATTGGATCAACTCCGGCGATGGTATATAATTCTTGTTCATAAGTGTATGTTCATATAAGTCTAAAAATGGTCTAAAACGGATCTAGGGGATATGGAATTTCTATGTGTTAACCCGTTCTATTCTAAATGGATTTTCCCATTCAGTTATATACTATATACATTGGGATTGTTTATTATTCATCTGTAGGGATGTTCGGGATAATTGAGCAGGCGCAGTATGATTAAAAGATAATACAAGTCCGGATTCAGAAGTTTTTATAATCGTGGAAATGTTCAGATAATAAGTTCAACAAAAGGTCGGTTGTTGAACTTATTATATGCACATTTCCTAAGGGAACTACTCATGAATACGTATTTAGTATAGAAAAGGCTAAACTGATATTGTCAGACGTGTCCAATCGTACACCCGGTTAGTTTTGAATGGACGATAGTCAAAGATTGTTATACAATCGGCCATGGTGATCGATACATTGGATAACAATCGGCCATGGTGATCGATACATTGGATAACAATCGGCCATGGTGATCGATACATTGATCCTCTTATTTGTGACATGAATCGACACGTCTACAAATACTATGGCTTCCAATATTTTTCCAACAAGCTATAATGAGTGAAGAGTTTGAAAAGTCATGTCATTAAATAATGCTAACCACTGTCAACTATTGTATAAAATTTCCCAAAACGTGTTATTTATCAACATGTTGTTCAACGAAATATGGCCGAATTATCACTTGAGTGTCACGAAAGTTGGCCGTATTACCACTTGATTTTATAGTTATCCATCTTCATCCACAACTTTGTCCGAGACCGTCGGTTTGACGACTTTTTTTTCTGGGCCACGAATAAGTAGACACCCCGAGATATAACAAATTTCAAACATCGATATCTGATCACCACTTTGATTGGTGGGTTCCTGGACTCGAATCAAATATTTGTTACCACCGAAGGCAAAGAAATGGTAATTAAGGGAGCGTTAATTCGGATTATGCATCTTTAATACTAAGCCATTATACTGAAGTCAACACATCATAGTTTACGGAGATGTTCTTGTCACTAATGTATAGGTTGTATTTTTAACATGATAGAAAAAAGTAGATTATACCAGCCCTCACATGTCATAGGACCGGATTTATTTTGAATAATCAATTTAATCAATTAACTTTATGAGTTTATGGGCGGCGACCGGAAGACGACCTTATATGTCATGTTGCGTCCACCTGACATCTCATTTCTTTTCTTCGATACTTTGTATTGAATTATTTATGTACTGATTTGTCATCAAATAAAATATTCTGATTCTGAAGCTATCGCATCGATAACTACTTATACTCAACATATTGCTACAAGTGATTTAAAGGTACTCAACCCGCGCAGACGGTCCCCATACCATCAAGATACAACAACAACATTTCTTCAAAGTAGTTATCAGAATCGATTTATTGCCACAAAATAATGCTAACCACTGTCAACTATGGTATCAAATTTCCCAAAACTTGTTATTTATCAACATTTTTTTCAACAAAATGTGGCCATGTTATCACTAAAGTATCACGAAATTTTACCGTATTACCACTTGATTTTAGAGTTATCCATCTTCATCCGCAATTTTATCCGAAGCCCTGCGCTTGACCACGTGTTTATGGGCCACATATTATCACACATCTCGAGAAATAACAAACTTCAAAAATCTATATCTGATCACTCTGAGCTTTGATGGGTGTGTTCCTCGACTCCAATCAAATATGTTGTACCCCCGAAGCCAAAGAAATGGTAATATAGGAGCGTCTGATCGGATTAAGTACCTTTAAACATCAGCTTCTTCGGAGTTATCCATTATATAATCGCGTTCATTGTTGATGATAGTACAAAGTGGAACAGTTGGTATATTGCATATACATGTATGTGACCCGCCATATCAAATCCAGTTGTAAGTCGGAATTTGTTTTACCCTGTCCCTGTGCCAATGCATTCTCTTATATATGCGAGTCGACCATAGGTCGCCTCGCATATATAAGAGAATGCATTGGCCTAACAATTTTTTACAATTTTAATAATTTTTTCTTGTATTCTTTAACAATTTTATAATTTCACCCATACAGAGCCCCAGACAAACATGAGCAGACGGCACTCTTCTCTATGCTACTATATATGTGTGGGGCTCCCTGCAGGGTAATTGATGTTTTAAATCAGTAATGTTTAAAGACGTATTATGGATTTGTTCGGGTGTGTGAAACTGATAAGTTGGTACTCAGGCGATATGGCAACAGGGGGGTGTAGCATTCTACTAACAGCGCCGAAAATTTCCAACAAATATCGACCATACACTCCATAGAAAACATCGTCTGAACTACGCTCAATTGATATCTCGATTCGGGATGGAACTATTGGCGATAAACAATCGCAAACGATTTCGCCAGCGAGAGTCATTGGATTTAGTTAATTATTAGGAATGACGGTATATGTTGTCAATTTGGATATAATATTTGTAAAAAATAACTACTTTGAGCTGCTTTGAGCAAGATTATTCTCCGTTTCTATTTGACCACCCTACCGGAGTGTTTCACGTCACTTTAAATTTCAATAGATCAATTGGGTCGCCAACTACTTGTTTTATGCAACTTATATATACAGTACGAGCCGCGGTGTCCAGGCGCAAATCTGACCCCAGTAACTGGCGATCTTTTGTAAGATAATACCTGACATATGGTAAATTATTCCGATAGTGGATACAATTTATATAATGACCATTGAATGTGTCATGCCAGCGCCGGGACTTTATCCTGCATCAATTTTACGTTAACAAACGGATGACCGGGCATTGTTTCTAGGACTACGGCTCCAACGAATGTCCGCCATATTTACATTCTGATGCTAAATTAGCTCCGCTAATGCAAATATATGTTTGCGTTCTCTCATATTCATTGTCGCTATGATAAACTTCACGTTACAAGCTATAAGCGGAACCTCTCTAAATTCATGTTAAACCTTTCATGGTGCATGGAGCCGCGCCGATGCAGCATTAACGCCAGTGCATTCTCTATCCCATAGCAAACCTCGAATATATAAGAGAATCCACTGGCTTACAAGGTCAAGGTAAATATTGAGTTCGGCCAATGTGTTATGAAAATGCATTGACACGAGGTTTTCGCAAAATTTCAGGAAGCGCCAGTCATGAAAGGGTTAATAAGAATTATTTACTACCATCTTATGGGAGCCCAGTGATTGCCTTCAAAAATTATATTCAATTACGTTTCTATCATATGAATAAAGTGAATTGCACGATGCACAATTTAAGGTTTGGCGAATTCGTTTGTATTCGACATGAAATCTGAACTAATCAACATCATATATTACGAACTTAAATGAAATCAAAATGCCAATCTCGTTCTTCGTTAGGAATGTAACCACGGTAGGCGGGAATAATGATACGTTTGTTGCAACAACTGTGGTTTCATAGACAACAAATGCGATTTATCGGTCATAAAGCCGCATGTAATAAACTAGGTTTATGACCACACGAGATTTAGATTACTACCAAATATCTTTCGGACCAACATTATCGTTGTAATCACAATAAAATGACATGTATTTCGTGCATGTGGAATTTGATTTACCCGATGCTGTCATCAAAGCACAGGTCATTATCTGCCAAATTTATGTTCCAATTACGCTATTGGTCCGTCGATTTTTAGTACCCGAAGGAAAACATGGGAATCGGACATGTCCGCATGTAAATTTCGGATGAGTTTTATGTTTATTTATTAGCGGTGACTCCGACAACGGCGGAGATGAAGGGTCGATTTTTGTTCAGTAGAGGCACCGGTTGGCTATCTAGGTCGAAAGTCTACGACGGCGACCTTTGGATTTTATTCCACGTTCCTTGTTCCTTATTTGACGGAATGTCTCTTTCGACCACGACCCCCTGCATGGGTGAGTGACCCGCCCAAATACGCCATAGAAACATCTCGCCCTGATCCCCAACCTCGGCCTGCAACCCATGGGGTCAAATTGGCCGAAATAGACATTCTTTCCATTAAGGAATAAGGAACCGGGAATAAGTTCCTAAAGTCAAGATCGTCGAAATTATCACCTCTCTCTCGCTCTCTTTCGCGCGCTCTCTCTCTCTCTCTCTATCTCTCTCTCTCTCTCTCTCTCTCTCTCTCTCTCTCTCACTCTCTCTCTCTGGGTTAACGAAACATAATTCAGTTCGGCAGTAAAACAGCACAACGTCCTCCGAAATCTCATAAAGTAAACTTCCTGTTTGTTATCTATAATTAGTTTCCTAATAGAAAAAACGTTAACCCTTTCATGACGGGAGCACGATGGAGCAACACAAAAGACCCTGGTCGACTCGAATATATAGGAGAATGCATTGACACAGGGTTTTCGCAAAAATTCAGGAAGCTCCCGCAATGAAAGGGTTACATATCATATTGGAATCTCACACTTCTAACCACTTTAATTGTCTCCTTTAATGTATTACACTTGACATTATTTCATGTTTTGAAGGAACAGACCTCACCGCAGGAAAATGAGCCACCACACCTCAGTTTAAACAAACCCCTCAAGTATAAATTAATTAATGTGTACACACTCTCTTGATAATAGAAGTTTCCTGCTTGTAGACTGGATTGTAGCTTGTAGTTTGTATTGCATTTCCGCCACTGTCATTTCCAGAAGATATCCAATGGTACACATGGTGCTCTATTTGTATATATGTGACCCGCCATATTAAATCCAGTCGTAAGTCGGGATTTTTTACCCTGTGCCATTGCATTCTCTTATATATGCGAGTCGACCATAGGTCGCCTCGCATATATAAGAGAATGCATTGGCCGAATTTTTTTTTATCATTTTTTAAAAATAAATGTTTCTTACAATTGTTAGGACATAAAATAAAAAACATCCATTACCCTGCAGGGAGCCCCACACATATAGAAGCATATAGAAGAGTGTCGTCTGCTCATGTTTGTCTGGGGCTCTGTGTGGGTGAAATTATAAAATTGTTAAAGAATACAAGAAACAATTATTAAAATTGTGAACAATTGTTAGGCCAATGCATTCTCTTATATATGCGAGGCGACCTATGGTCGACTCGCATATATAAGAGAATGCAATGGCACAGGGTAAAAAGCCGAGCAACTTTATAACGAAATGGTGACTCCAGTAGAGTTCTTTGAAGTGCACACACAGAGGCGTGTACACCGGTCAGCAGTTAATGTCCGCGCCCGATTGGACAGCGTGCTGCATCCACGACAACATAGTGAACATACCTGGACAAATGTTGTAACGGGGGAAGTCGGCATTTTGCATTTTGCATTCGGATCTGTTTTCAATGATCTCGAATGAGACTTTTCAGCCGGACCGAGTTCTGATTTCGTCAGAATACCCTGACCAGGTTGCCATCCCCGGTCCGCTAACACGAGAGACCAGCACGCTACCTCTCGGCTTCCGACCTCTCGGCTACCGATTTCTCTGGTTCGGTTTGTGAGATAGTTCAGTGTTTGTTATCGACTATGATGATTGATCCTTTTTGTCTTTGTTATCTATAATTAGTTCCCTCATTGAAAAACGTTAAATATCATATCATATTGGATTCCCACATTTCTATTGAATTTAATCCTCCCATGTATTATAATTGTGACCCGCCATATCAAATGCAGTCGTAAGTCGGGATTTGTTTTACCCTGTGCCAATGCATTCTCTTATATATGCGAGTCGACCATAGGTCGCCTCGCATATATAAGAGAATGCATTGGCCTAACAATTTTTTACAATTTTAATAATTTTTTCATGTATTCTTTAACAATCTTATAATTTCACCCATACAGAGCCCCAGACAAACATGAGCAGACGACACCCTTCTATATGCTTCTATTTATGTGTGCGGCTTCCTGCAGGGTAATGGATGTTTTTTTATGTTATGTCCTAAAAATTGTAAGAAACATTTATTTAAAAAAAATGTTAAAAATTGTTAGGCCAATGGATTCTCTTATATATGCGAGGCGACCTATGGTCGCCTCGCATATATAAGAGAATGCATTGGCACAGGGTAAAAAAAATCCCGACTTACGACTGGATTTGATATGGCGGGTCACATATGAAAACAATGTTGGTCTGCAGGCTAGTCAACTCAAGCTGGGAGTAATTAATTGGTTATATACCACGGTATTGGAGATACCTGGCCATCCGGGGATTGGCTGTGGACCTATGACGTACAGCTCAAAGTGATATTGATCAGTAGGCATGACAATCAGATTAGCAAATATAGATATGAAGATCTTATTGACTTTGTCTCTTTTCCTTCTTTGATGATTTCATTTATAAATTATAAATTTTAACTTTTGTGTTTTATTAATTGAGATATTTTAGTAGTGCCTACGTTCGAAATTATTTTCCAAATTTCGTAAAACCGCTCTGGTACCAACTTAACTTTGTGATTAAATGTTAATTTGACAAACGAAAAGCCTTCGGGTCGTCAGCCAGTATTTCATTATGACTTTTTACTGTTATCCCGGGATGCTAGGTGTGATTTTGGATGACCCTTCATGATGTGTCGGCTGGTCAGACACCCACTTACCACTTATTGGTTACCCATAAAACAAATATAGATATTTATGTATGGTTGTCTTTTTAAAATAAAATTATTACGATATTTCATGAATCAAGAATAACTCTCACGATCTCCATATCACCTAAAAGGTGGTAATAAGTTTGAAAAGTTTTGAAACATTGGGACAAATCATTAGATCTTTCACCAATATATGAAAATAGACAAAGATACTAAATTCCACACTCGGTATCTGTTCTAGTAATATATAGACGATCTCCGACGAGTTATGTTGGGATATAATATTTTATGAAACGAGTTTGATAAATTTAATTCATAACGAGTCATAGACGAGTTGTGAATCATATCTATCGAACGATTTTCATAATATCTTATATCCCAACATAACTCGTTGAAGATCGTGTATATCACATGAACAAAACTAGAGCTTTATGCCTTTTTAACAAAACAAAATCTTTAAAAGAATCTGAATAATGCATGTAAAATGCATACATGCACGGCATTGGCTGAGACGTTTCACAACCGTTTCACGACAGTATTGCGCGCTCTGCCTTGCGACGAAACATAGTCCCCCAATTTTGCCTCTTTGTTTTTGTGGCCATTTTCGTTAGTGCAATTAAGTTGGACAATAATTGAACTTTAATGAACAAAGTAATCATTTTGCAATGTCTGGTATTGGTGTCAATCGCGGCTTTTCTAAATATTATTAATCCGCACGGTAATTTACTTGGCGCGATGCCAAGTATCCGGCAAGCACGCGGCGATTGCACACTAGTGAGAGAAAATAAAATATGTAGCGGATATTTCAATGATATTATAGGGGTTTCATGTGATACAAACCAAATTCCACACTTAAATAAGAATGTTTTGTCCGACTTGGATGATGTAAGAATAGCTATCACAGTCTGTAAGACAGAAGATGTTTTCTCCGACTGTTTTTGGTCCTCTCCGGGTGTTACAGGTACATAGATGACTCCCTCATCGACGGGGGTCCGATTTGTGTACTACATGTACATATATAGCTCCCTCATCCACGGGTACTCCATTTGTGCTAACTGTTGACTTGATCATTTTGTTGCAGGTATTACGGGTACTATCAGCATAGACGAGAATGGTGACAGGAATGCTGACTACTCATTATTGGATCTCAACCCTGCGAGCAATAAATTTGAGGTAAGAAGAATACATATATCTTGTTCCCCATGCAGTCTGAGTCCTCATCACATCAAATCCAAAAAGCCACAGACCAAAGTTTAGGAGAATACACATAGATGTTTGGCAACTTGGAAATAATAGGAAATTATATAGACAAAAGTTCAACAATAATGTTGGAAAGTACTTCTTCACGTAGCGTGTGGTTTCGTTTTGGAATGGTTTGCCAGATCGCATCGTGGAACTGAGATCTCTGGACTAACATATAACGCTTACTTCTATCAGTTGATTACGAACACGTCGATTATATGTGACCCGCCACATCAAATCCTGTCGTAAGTCGGGATTTTTTTACCCTGTGCCAATGCATTCTCTTATATATGCGAGTCGATCATAGGTCGCCTCGCATATATAAGAGAATGCATTGGCCTAACAATTTTTTTATCCTTTTTTTTAAATAAATGTTTCTTACAATTTTTAGGACATAAAATAAAAAACATCCATTACCCTGCAGGGAGCCCCACACATATATAGAAGCATATAGAAGAGTGCCGTTTGCTCATGTTTGTCTGGGGCTCTGTATGGGTGAAATTATAAAATTGTTAAAGAATACAAGAAAAAAATATTAAATTGTAAAAAATTGTTAGGCCAATGCATTCTCTTATATATGCGAGGCGACCTATGGTCGACTCGCATATATAAGAGAATGCATTGACACAGGGTAAAAAAAAATCCCGACTTACGACTGGATTTGATATGGCGGGTCACATATACTCACAATAATATGCATATTATGCAAATCCATTAATTTATTCAACTGTACGGAACTAAAAGTCAAATGACTTTGTTCCGAGATAAATGATGATTGTGTATTTCCTATTTCTATATTTCGCTCTTTTCGCTTTATTTCCTATTCTGCTATCTCGTTGTATTTCATATTTCGATAATTCGCTATATATTTTACCTATCTATTATATATTTTGGAAGATCTGTCTGTCTGTGTGTGTGTCTGTGTGTGTGTCTGTTCGCGATGGACTCGAAAACGGCCGAACCAATTTCGATGAAACTTGGTTTGTGGGTGTATTTTCGACCTTGAAGTGACATAGGCCTATTAATTCGCCCGTGCGATGTAACCTTGACCTTGAAATCGGGTCATTTCAAGGTCAAACGCCCGAATATCACGGGATTTGTATTAAACTTGGTATGTGGGGCGACTTTCGTATGGGGAGTCTCATAAGCCTATTAATTTGCCCGTGCGACGTGACCTTGACCTTGAAATCGGGTCAATTCAAGGTCAAATCGCGAATTTTGATGGGATTTCGACGAAATTTGATACGTAGGGTTATTTTTGTCCACTGAGTGTTTTGGGCGGGTCGAGTCGTGACCCCGACCTGACCTTGACCTTCAAAATGATCAATTCGATGTCAAATCGGGTAAAACCGGATGGAGTTCGACGGGCACGTTTGTCGGGTACTTTTGTCCGGGCAGTGTTTTGGACTGGTCAAATCGTAACCCCACTTGACCTTGACCTTCAAAATGGTCAATTCAAGGTCAAAGCCCGGACGAAGTCGGGTCACCTTCTAGTTTGTTATATATTTTGGAACTTCTGTCTGCCTGTCTGTCTGTATGTCTGTGTGTATATGTCTTATAGACTCGAAAACTGCTTGACCGATCCGACTCAAATTTGGTATGTAGGCCTACTTTGAACCCGGGAACAATCTGGGTCGGTCCAATTTCAAGTCCTTGACCTTGACCTCGCTCATATACGCTCATATAGACATGTTTCTGGACCTCGACCGATCCGACTCAAATTTGCGACCGTGTCCTTGACCTCACTCATATACGCTCAGATAGGCATGTTTCTGGACTTCTGCCCAGACGGAGGCGATCACAAAGAAATCCCGAATTAGCCCTGACGAAGTCGGGCACATCACCTAGTCTATTAGATGTTTTGGAACTTCTGTCTGTATGTGTGTGTGTATGTATATGTGTTATAGACTCGAAAATTGCTCAACCGATCCGACTCGAATTTGGTATGTAGGCCGACTTTGATCCCGGAAACAACATGGGCTGGTCCAATTTCGCGTGCGACCGTGTCCTTGACCTTGACCTTGACCATATACACTCATATCCGACCCAAAGTTTCTGGCCCTCGACCGATCCGACTCGAATTTGGTATGTATGCTTACTTTGATCCCGGGAACAATATGGGCGGGTCCAATTTCACGTGCGACCGTGTATTTGCACAATAGTTTGTCCAGACGCTGTATATTCTGCCCAGACGGAGGCGATCAAAAAGAAATCCCTAAATGATCCTAAATAGACCGGACGAAGTCGGGAACATCAGCAAGTTATTACTATCATGGGATATGGGATTATATGATATCCAATATTCTGATATTTAATCGAACATCCAGTATCACGTGTTCCTGAGATTAACTATCATTATACACCTCACCACGAACCCCGATTACATATTGTTTGCTATATAATCATTGGAGTATTGGCTGGCATTCAACCACATTTGCCTGAATGTTAGCGCAGTTTTACATGAGCCAATAAGCAGGTAATTCCTATATAAATGCAGTCCGATTATCAGAGAATCTCTAAACAGTAATGAATAATCTGGAAGTATGTAGTCTCAAGAGGTACTTTGCCATATATGGCTTCACGATCATTATGGTAAAATACGGCGAAGGAGTTTTACCTAATCTAAGCTCACGAAATTGCTACTTGACAGATTTGTCATCGACAAATGTATATTTATCCACCACCCACTACCTATATTGCATACACACTGTCTGCCTGCCCAGATAAACGATACGTCCATTACCTAAAGATAGCTTGATTAGGTCAACGTATGTTTATTTGGTAGTTACTACTTTCATGACCTAATTGTATATGAAAATTGCGCAGGTAATTAGGGACGTCAACCAGCCTAAATGTCGTCGTTGTGATTTTGAACCCGAAGGGTTTTACATACAAGTTATGACCACTTACCTCACGGTTACATATCCATAAAAACAGTCCACATGACAGTTAATCCTTATATTTATATACATTTAGCGAAAAAGTCACTTTTGTAAATGTATTTCAATCGAAAAGTGTATCGTGACAAAACCAGCCCAAAATATCCCATAGCGCCCTTGGCAAAGTTAACAGGAACAACGAGACTCTTTATATTGAAACATGATGATTTATTAAGTCAATCCTGCGCGAGTCCAAATGCGCCCAAAAAATTACGCGCTCTTCTTTCCGAAACCGATGACACGTCGATGTAACTATGTGGCTGCAGTTATGATCTGTTGCGCGTTCACCGAGAAATAATTGCAACTTGTCACGTGGGCGCCGACCAATCGGAATGCTGGATTTAGTGATAATCACACTTAGTATGTAAATATAACGTTTTTATTGTCAGTAATTCACCGTTATTGATAAACAATTCGTAAAAAGGATTTCGATCTAATCTGCACTCCGGTTTGCCCACGTCCTGAATGCAAATTAGTTTGCTTGACCTCATCAATGTATGGGCGTCATTTAAAATCTTCACATATTTCCCACACAAAGTCAAGTTTGGTGCGATGATAATTAAAATATGATGTTATTGCTGTCGCTTAACCTGATCATGTCCGCTTTGTGGATTTGGTATCTTTTGGACTTGCCCAATAGAAGCTCAAATCCCACTCACGCACATAAACAGTTTAAGTGACGGCACTAACTACATATTTTATATTTATGAACTTCAAATGCCAGAACACATCGAGTGACAACGCACCAAATGCCATTCTATATTAGTCTTACTCCAATTTTTGTCATGCATATGGGCCAATATTCACATAACACCAGTAATCCTTCAAAATGCTACTTGTGTTACGTTTTGATAGTAAATTCTACGGTTTAATCATATTTGTGTTTTACGATTCATGTGTATCTGAGTACTTTTTAAATCAGTTAACAGATGCCCGCGGTTCTGTTTCTCCTTGTTTTATCCCGTTATAATTAAAATTAGACTCTTGAACAAGATACACTGTTACATATTATAAAGACAATAGCTTGGAATTCCATCGCCACCAAGAATTAGTATACAGTAATGCCCTAAATAATAGACTCCTCAACCACAGTAGAATTATGGATAATGTTTCATGATTTAGTCGGAAATTATTATGGCGTGTTGCCATTCATCGGAAATGCCCTCAGTGTGGTATGCACATGGGGCTATGCGCCGAATGACAGTCCATCTCTTGTTCTGTTATATTATATTATATTCATATTATTCCGATTGCGTTTCAGGTAGTGGCGAATTACTATGGTAACAAGAAACAGTATGAGCAGAACAGTAAGATACACTGGGCTGGTAACAGGCTCGAGCCACCACCTGATACCCCTAAATGCGGGTTTGACGGATCCAAATGTCCTGCGGAAAGTGAGTTCGAATAGGCCTCGAGGTAGCGGGGTAATGTCGCAAGAACTATACTCGTCCTTGACCTCGATAAATGGTATACTCGCAGGGCGCGCATCTATAATATCAAATCGACTCCATTCCACCAGCATTTGCAATTTGACTTATATATCAAGATGTTCCGCCCACTTTGGTGTTCTAGAAACCACCCGAAAAAGACCAGTTAATAAGTTGAATATAACGTGACTGCAAATTATGAGGTGAAGGTCGAGTATAGCTCTTGCGACATTACCCCTCTACCCGGCCTTTGAAAGTGTATTATTATACACTTAAATAGATGGTGACAAATATGGAAACGATGGTTCGTTATTTCGTTAGCGTCATCTTTCTACGTGGATTTTCAATGATATGAGTTAAGGGACATCTCTATGTGCAATTCTGATCTATACATGGCCATGGATATTCAGTCGTGAGTAAAGAATTTTTTTTTTTTAATTTAACATGTGTATGACCTGCTTTTTCCAGTTCTACTTCGAACTTGTAAGCGTCTATACACCAACCATTATTTTGCCTATACGACCATGCATGCCGATCTAAACCCAGCATGTGCATATCCAGTCAGGGATGGGTCAAATATTTACTCAAACTAATTCATTACAATTACAATTACTTTGCAGTGTAATTAATTACTTTTCGATTACTTTAACTGTACGTTCAACGTTCTCGTATATATGTTTCATTGTGAACGGTTCTGTTAACACAAATCTGATCAGATAACACATACCAGAACTTACTATTTTATTATAATCAGATGTGACCACATGTACACGACACGCACGCAAAAAAAAACAATGATCAACCACGATATTTACCATATAATCTGTGTTGGTGGAGTCAACGTTGATCCTATGGCAGTGAATGATTCGACACAAATAGCAGCACACGATAGTTGGACACAGCACAAATACCACTTTGTTGTCCTGGATTGATATATGCGATCTACGGTGCTTACAAATTCGTACAATTGTGTTTATTATGTATCATTGTAATTGAGAAATGACCCAATACAAATCATTCTAAATTACTTGAAAAAAAAAGTAATTAATTCCAGCCAATTACATTTCGAAATTACAATTACCCCATCCCTGTATCCAGTCACACTTTTTATATGTTACTGGCAATTGAGGTCTGTCGTAGAATAGTTAATCTCTCATTTGAATGCATAGCAAGTGACATTAGCAAGTCCCCATCAATTTAACGTTAGATGACCATATTAGCCACACGTATTTGAATGCATTGCAAGCAACATTAGCTGACAATTCAATCCAAAGTTATTTAGCTAATTTTGTTAAGTCGCGCAAAAGATTGGCATGGCCATCAAACAGAACAATGAGACATGTGTAATACAGCTCTTCCCAGATTTACACAGAATGCAGTGCGACATTCAATGCATTTGTACAATGTTGGGCCACTTCCATCGATAACAAAAGTAGATTGACATTGGCCATTGTTTACACGTAGAGAGCCATGTGCACCTCTGACAATACAAAAAATGTGGAGTTATTTCAGTTCCATATTCACCTCCAACTGAAATTTGTCTGGCGTATAATGAATTATTTTTCGAAGATCGAATAAACCTTGGGTGTCACATCCTTTTAATATCTGGTGCAAAGACAATGTTTTCTTTTTAGAGTGTGCGTCGGCTATTCATCCCACGCACTGAAAACACGGTTCGATCCGTTGAAATACAACAGTACGGACGTTATGCGACAATTATTATGCGTATGTAATAACGCGTCAAATTTAGATAAAATAACAGTACATTTTCTTAACAACATCAATTTTTCCTACCAGAACCATAGCAATTCAGCAGGACCCACCAACACCATAGCCACTTGGCAAGACCACTTAACCCTTTACCCAACAAAACCGGCCAAATAAAGCTTCAACAGCCTAAAATATCTTGGGTCTGTCTCAATAACACCATACAAATATGGATATCATTGGAACCGGTTCATTGACCACATTGTGATGGTTACAGTTATGCCCTGTGCCAATGCATTCTCGTATATATGCGAGTCGACCATAGTTCGCCTCGCATATATAAGAGAATGCATTGGCCTAAAAAAAAAACTTTTTTTAACACTTTTTACCATTTTTTCTTACATTCTTTAACAATTTTATAATTTGTTCTTACATTTTTTAACAATTTTTATAATATTTTTCTACATTCTTTAATATGTGTTAAGCCAATGCATTATCTTATATATGCGAGGCGACCTATGGTCGACTCGCATATATAAGAGAATGCATTGGCACAGGGCCGTTCTGTTGGGTAAAGGGTTAACCAGGGGTGATGTAAGTGTTGTTTGGTCTGGTTGTGTTTCTTCATCACGGGATATCGGACGTTGTTTTAACTGGTGAGAGAATGTTCTAGATTATCACAGTCTGACTTGATTTTAGTTCGTTCATTACCAGTCTACATTGTATATGTACGCGTCCCCTGGTGCAACAACCCCACTGCATTGATACTCTGCTATATCTGATGGGAATATGTTCAAGGGTTTATCAGGTTTCGAAGGTGTCCACATAGTAACATATATGTGACCCGCCATATCAAATCCAGTCGTAAGTCGGGATTTTTTTTACCCTGTGCCAATGCATTGTCTTATATATGCGAGTCGACCATAGGTCGCCTCGCATATATAAGAGAATGCATTGGCCTAACATTTTTTTACAATTTTAATAATTTTTTCTTGTATTCTTTAACAATTTTATAATTTCACCCATACAGAGCCCCAGACAAACATGAGCAGACGACACTCTTCTATATGCTTCTATATATATGTGGGGATCCCTGCACGGTAATGGATGTTTTTTTATTTTATGTCCTAATAATTGTAAGAAACATTTTTTTTTATAAATGATAACAAATTGTTAGGCCAATGCATTCTCTTATATATGCGAGGCGACCTATGGTCGACTCGCATATATAAGAGAATGTATTGGCACAGGGTAAAACAATCCCGACTTATGACTGGATTTGATATAGCGGGTCATATATATTTAGTGATCATCAACCGATCGATGTGGGAGATACAGCAACTTGAAAGTGCGAATATAATCTAAAGAACTGGGCATGTGGCATTATCTCATGCGCAGGGGATTTTGATGAATTTTGATGGCAAGCGAGTATATATGCTCAATATAGGTCCGGTAGTTATTAACTTTGTATTAAGGTATATGGTGGGGTTGTCGCGGCAGAGGACATAACATAACAAAACATAAAAATGTCGGCAACAAGTCGCGTTGACTTTTAGCCAAAAGTTACGGAATATGAAATCAAATTTGAGGTTTTCACGGGTTGCAAGCTGCCTGTTCACAGTGTATGTACGGTATTGGATTGTTACTCATATAATTGATATCTGATGTTCCAAAGTTCCGAATCAAGTCTTTCTTTGAAGGTTTTCAGGTCTTCCGAATCTACCACGAACTGTGATAAATTGTTCCAATGATGCACCACTCTTTCAGTAAATAAGTGCACACGGGTGTCTTTGTTGCATCTATTGGGGTGTAATTTGTTGGTGTGGCCCTTCGTTCTCGAATTGTATACCCTCTGGAACATAGTCGTGTCAGGTTCAAGATTGTAGGAACCCCGGAGAATCTGATATATGTTTCAATAAGAACCACACTCAGTATCCTATACTTCATCAACATACGACTGAGTTTAATCAGCCTTTCTCTATATGGACATGTGTACATATACGCACATATAACAACCAACACGAATTATCCACGATGCGAATTTACTAAGGATGAACCGATAGGACTGAGCCATGAGAACATAATTGCGGCTCATGGTTCTTTCAAAAGAAGCGAAGTAATGTTGCAGCTTCAGATTGAAAGGGTAATTATGCATTGATCAGAATCGGCATATCCATTCAACCACATTTGCCTGAATGTCAGCGCAGTTTTACACGAGCCAATCTGCAGGTAATTCCTATAGAAATACAGCCCAATAATCAAGAGAATCTCCAATCAGTGATGAATCATCTGGAATACTACGGTCTCAATAGTTCGTTTGCTCTCTTCGGCCTCGCGATCATTATGATAAGAGACCTTGAAGATCAAGTCTGAGTTTAGTGTGCCTGTCAATTGCAGATTGAGGTCCCCAGAGGGTGAATTTAGTGACGCTATCCCGCATAGCGGGCTAGCATAACTAAATTCGCCCTCTGGGGGGCCTCATTCTGCTTCTCACATCTTCTCTGGAAAGTTTCTTTACTATAAAATTTCTATAGAAACTTCTTCACTAAGCTTATATTTCTTTTTCCGTTTAGTTTCTCTATATCCCGAAATTGGCAGACGACACATTGCATAATCGAGGTTCCCAATGTGTGTACATCACAATATTCACTATTTGAGAACTTCAGTCTGAATCTATGTCTACATAGCAGATGAGGCCATGCAGAATGAGGTCCCCAGAGGGTGAATTTGGTGATGCGGGATATCGTCACTAAATTAACCCTCTGGGACCTCATTCTGCAACAGGCACACTGTTGAAGATGTGTTACGTATATAGCAAAAAAACGACTTCTGTACTACGGATTTACCATTGACAGGTTGAGGGGATGATACCCCCCTCTCTGGTCAAGTGGTCCTGCTATCGTGCGGGTGGATCATGCTGATTTGATATGATGCTGTTAGGGCAAACTGGTGCTGTTAAGAAAAAGTACCGTTATTTTCTATAAAGTTGTCATTATCGCTGTGATCGGATAATCTGAAAATATCCAGGAAAATCCATTATATGTGGCAAACAATCAAAGACATACATTTTGCGAAATATTTTAATACTGCTCGTATTAGTTAATGCAAATCGAATATAATCAACGTGACTATTCACGTCGTTTTGCAAACACCAGTGCAGCCATTATTAAAGTTTTCAACGCTACGGTGTGGAGGGTCAGACATTACAATGGATCGAAGACTATCTATTAAACAGAAAACAAAGAGTCCTGATAAATAATACCTTTTCCAGCTACGAGGTTATCTCCGCAGGAGTCCCCCAGGGATCAATTCTGGGCCCTTTTTTATTCCTCGTCTATATAAACGATTTAGCAGATAATATTGACTCCATCACGAGAATGTACGCAGATGATACTTGTATTATGAGCAGCCATTGGGATCTGGATGAACTTTCTAAAATTATGAATAACGATTTGACGAAAATAACGACCTGGTCAAAAAACTGGCTCGTGAGCTTTAACCCAACCAAAACCGTAGGTATGTCTTTCTCGTTGACCCCACCCTCTCCAGAAATACCAAACCTTAAATTTATAAACGACCCTATCAGCTTTGTGGAATCTCATAAACACCTTGGTCTTGAACTACAACAAAATCTAAACTGGAACATTCATATAGAAAGTACAGTGGAGAGGATCGCCTCTCGTCTGGCCCAGTTGAGGCGATTTAAATATCAACTCGATAGAAAAACGCTCGAAAAGATATACAAAACTTATATATTACCACTATTCGATTATTCTGATGTTGTATGGGACTGCGCACCGCGTTACCTATTAGACAAGCTCGACCGCCTCCATGCAGATGCTGGCCGTATAGTCTCTGGACTGACACGATCGGTTTCTAATTTTGTTGTCCTGCAGGAGGTTGGTTGGCTTTCTTTGGAAACGCGGCGCCAATACCACAAGCTTGAAGTGATTTACAAAATAGTGAAAAATGAATCGCCAAATTACCTATCTACCATCCTCCCACCCAGAGCTAGCCAGGTCTCAAGTTATAATTTCAGACGCCCGGGAAAATTCTATTCTTACCGATGCCACACTGAGCACTACAAAAAGTCCTTTTTGCCCTCGGCGATAGCTGATTGGAACAAAATCCCAACTGAAATGAGCGACGTTGTCCCTTTCTCTGACTTCAAATTCAATTTACGACTCGTATACCAACCCCCAAACCCCGTGAACCCTCATTTCTATTCAGGTCTCAGACGATATAATATGATACATTCCCGAATTCGAAACGGGTGCAGTGATCTTCGTGCTGATATGTATCAAAACTACATAGCCGAAAGTCCTGTTTGCAGTTGTGGGAACCCTTTGGAAGATGCATACCATTTCTTTTTTATGTGCCCTTTGTATCAAAATGAACGGTTGGAACTTGACGATAAGTTAAACCGCGAACGCTTCATTATAACCGACATCGATCAGTTTCTTTTCGGGATATCGTACATCTCAATTCCGGAAAATATAAGGTTTTTCCAAATAGTGCAACAGTATATTGCTGCGACAAAACGCTTCGATTCATGAACGTCTGGCTGCGTTGACATATAGCCACAATCCAATGTCAACCACAAATCGCTCAATATACACCAATTACAAACATTGCTAGACACCCCTCCCTCATTCGGATTGCCACATCCATGTACCATTTGTATTCACATCGATAATTTCTTCCAGCGTAACTGTCAAGGGCGTCATCTGGCGAATCGCCAAATTCACTACTATACACATTTAGCTTAACATTACAGTCAAATGTTTGATACATACATAGCCTTGCAATCTATATTTACATCTTCCTTAAATATCACAATAGATATAGATATGCACATATTTATGCTCGTTCTAATTGGTAATCCATAAACATACGCTGAAAGATGTTATTCGACATAATGCAAATTCAAATTGTTTTCTCACCATGTACAAACGTTTCTGTTATCGCCTTTTGTCATCTTATAACAATGTATTGTAAATTTTGTACGGGAGAGGGACTACCTAAGTTGAAATAACTTGTGCCCCGATCCCTTTTGTATATTTATATACGAATAAAATATGTTTAAAGTAAAGTTTTCAACAATTATTTTTGTTCTTGAATGTTTCATTCAGACACTGGCTTTTTCTCAAATCGCTCGGATTAGCTAAACACCGCGAAAATGACAATTTAGAGAAAAAAATAACAGTACACTTTCTTAACAACATCAGTTTTCCATACCAGAATCATAGCAATTCAGCAGGACCCACAGCATTATAGCAGGACCACTTGGCCAGGTTGGATCAGTTGTTGGCGACATTTATAAATTTAAGGTCGTCGCATTCTTTTCATGAACGACATCCGAACGCTTGATGTTTAACCCTTTACCCAACAGAAGGGCCCTGTGCCAATGCATTCTCTTATTTATGCGAGTCGACCATAGGTCGCCTCGCATATATAAGAGAATGCATTGGCTTAACGCATTAAAAATTATAAAATTGTTAAAGAATGTAAGAAAAATGGTAAAAAGTGTTAAAAAAAGATTTTTTTAGGCCAATGCATTCTCTTATATATGCGAGGCGACCTATGGTCGACTCGCATATATAAGAGAATGCATTGGCACAGGGTATAACTGTAACTATCACAATGTGGTCAAGGAGCCGGTTCCAATGATATCCATATTTGTATGGTTTTATTGAGACAGACCGAAGATATTTTAGGCTGTTGAAGCTTTATTTGGCCGGTTTTGGCCGGTTTGTTGGGTAAAGGGTTAAGGATAAATGACAACAAACTGCAACATGGTTATCTGCCAGAGAGATTGAAATCTATGTATTATGTTTTAGAGTCTTCAATCGGCCTACTGCAAGAAAAACAAAATTTCAAACAAATATTTTGTTCACAATTCGCGGCGGTACTACATCATTACCAATATACACTCTATGTGTACTTTTATTTCTTACCAAACGTGTGACATAATGACCACGATTACGATTGGTCTTACAGTTGTGATGTAATTTTGAAATTTCTTAACCCTTTACCCAACAAAACGGCCAAAAACGCCCAAATAAAGCTTCAGCAGCCTAAAATTCTTCGGTCTGTCTCAATAACACCATACAAATATGGATATCATTGGAACCGGTTCATTGACCACACTGTGATGGTTACAGTTATGCCATGTGCCAATGCATAGGTCTAAAAAAAAAATCTTACATTTTTTAACAATGTTTATAATATTTTTCTACATTCTTTGACAATTTTATCATTTTTAATATGTGTTAAGCCAATGCATTCTCTTATATATGCGAGGCGACCTATGGTCGACTCGCATATATAAGAGAATGCATTGGCACAGGGCCGTTCTGTTTGGGTAAAGGGTTAATAGTGTTATTAGATTATCGGTTGATATTAAATATCAAATAATTATTTTATTTACAGAACCATTCCCACAATAATATAATTGTGTATTATAGTATAGTGGTATCGCACATTGCTCACTACTGATGTGGGTACCATAGAACAAATTCATATAAAGAGTATTTATTCCAAGGTTATAGTCTATTTATTTAGATACCTCTCGCTTGCCCTTTGTAAACTGCAACGGGACAGACTGCTCTGGAAACCATTAGTGAAGAAATCCACCAGTGGAGACGAACATCCACACACCCATTTCTAAACAAAACAGATTCTATTGATATTTACAGAACATCATTTATTTTCAGAACCATTTCCACAATAAAATTCCATTTAGTACAATAACATATCAAAGTTTAATAAAAACGTGACGATAAACTGCGTGAAATGTCAAAGCATTGATCAATATTCTGAAAATCATATTCAGACTAAAATATTTGAACTTACTACACGTTTAGCGATGTTTGTTTACAAATTACTGTAAACGTTTTATGTTCATAACAATGGTCTCAGCATGCGCAATTTCGTTATTGGAGACCTATCAGTAACATATATAAGAACAAAGTTTATCTAGTTACCCACGTTCATCTTATTACACCCTCCAGTAGTGTTTTTACTTGTCAATGGAGCTATGGGCGAGATATGATTAGAAAGGTACTTGGATATTTTCGTACTCGTTGTTAATGTTTTACAGACTATTGTTTACCCTCTGCGAGTGATTTTGATCCATGTAACACAAAATGCTTTTATTTACAGAACCATTTCCACAATATATCATCGTGATCATTGTTCTCGGCTCCTTGCTTGTGATCGTCATGGCGGCAGCTCTTCTTATTTACAGGTGAGAAGAAACCCATGGGTAGTGCTAGTGCTAGTGGTAGTGGTCGTGCATTCGGCAGCAAATCACCTATGTGTATGGCACTCTTCCATAGTGCCTGGCTTTACTACAGCTTATGTGGCGCTGTCCCGCCTCAGTTTTGTTGAATAAATAATTATATTTAGTTTCTTGTGTGTTGTGTGTTGTGCATGTTCATTCTATTTAGTTTCAAATCCTAACCAGAGTTCGCCCTGCCGTTTGCCAAATATGCCAAATGCAAAAATAATTTTGATTTTACCAACACAAATTAGTTTTAACAAGCCACTTTTCAATTCCTCAAGAATCTTAAAGAATATTTGTCCGTCAAATCCATTAATTTCATGAAATCATTACACTGAGCGGCATTTCATAAAATTAGGAAAAGTTAAAGATATATAATCCGAATTAACGCTCCTAAATTACAATTTCTTTGACTTCGGGGTAAAGCTATTTGATTCGAGTCGCGGAGTCCACCAATCAAAGCTCAGAGTGATCAGATATCGATTTTTGAAATTTGTTATTTTTCACCACATGGAATATTTGGCGGCCTAGCAAATATTCGACGGGCTGACCGATATACTATCGATACCAAATTACGTTAGACAAAATGTTGATATATCACTTTTTGGAAAATTATATAATTGTGTTGACATTGGTTGAGCATTATTTGTGGGTAATTAATCGATTCTGGTAACTAAAGCGTCTTTTGAAGAAATATTTTTGTTGTTGGAATCTGATGATACTGAGACCATCGGCTCGGATTGTGAACCTTTAACCCTTTACCCAACAGAATGGCCCTGTGCCAATGCATTCTCTTATATATGCGAGTCGACCATAGGTCGCCTCGCATATATAAGAGAATGCATTGGCTTAACACATTAAAAATTATAAAATTGTTAAAGAATGTAAGAAAAAATGGTAAAAAGTGTTAAAAAAAGATTTTTTTAGGCCAATGCATTCTCTTATATATGCGAGGCGACCTATGGTCGCCTCGCATATATAAGAGAATGCATTGGCACAGGGCATAACTGTAATGATCACAATGTGGTCAGTGAGCCGGTTCCAATGATATCCATATTTGTATGGTTCTATTGAGACAGACCGAAGATATTTTAGGCTGTTGAAGCTTTATTTGGCCGGTTTTGGCCGGTTTGTTGGGTAAAGGGTTAACACATCTGTCAAAATGCCGTTAATTTGATAGCATTAGCATTGACGTGTGGTGGATTAATATAGTATCTATATAGCTAGTCGTCTTTGCTTCGATGTACCCTTTTGACGAATCAACCCTTCGACAATTGTATTGTTCGTTTATTGGGGGCCTTTTTATCGATATTAAAAATCGTTCAACGGTAATTATCGAAATACAGCACTCAACGTTTCAGAAAGTGATAACATTTTACAACTTGGTAAACAATATCTTCATTTGGCTAAACATTTGGCTAAACATTTGGCAAACGTACATTTCGGACCAGGGCGGACCTTGGTCCTAATCCTAGACCTCCATTCCCCTCACCACCCATCCCACCCACACCAGCATCCCAACCCACCCCACACCACCCATTCATTTACCCTTAACATAGGAGCAACCAATCGCATATTCTAGTGTAAACACTACAACACCAAATGAGTGTATGTTATAATATAAATCCGGGATACATATAGCTTTCGGAATATTAGCGCGAAAACTTCAAAGTATTTTTACGATGTTAATAATTCAGAAGGATATATATCATGCAGCTGGCGAAACAACCTCTAGTCGTATATGCTGTGTCTATAATTGTCATCGTGTGTTAAATTGGCGCGGTTTATTTGAACCTAAATACATTACATAACATGTTAAATCAGACATAAAATGCACCTATATGTTTCATGAAAAACGACTGAAGCTAAATTGCCCCATTTTTGTTTCCGCAGTTTTACTTTCTATGGCTCCATTAAGGCTGCTCAGACATATGAAATCCTTTTAAGATCTATAGATCTATTTTGATACCGGACATAAATGCTACAATTACTATAAGTATAATTGGATATCCAAAACTGTCCTCAGCCTTTAAATTGTAATGTCTGCAGATACTGCTTGCGAGTTTGTATTGTATATCGATTTATGTGTATCGATTCATCAGTGTCATATGTTAGTGGTCTGGAGTACACACAGACGTTCAGACGTCGCATATAGGGTATCCCGCATTTAATAAGTTCAACATATATCGTTTGTTGAACTTATTATCTGAACATTTCCCACCAATCCTTCTGCATCTGTATTTTATCTTTTTGTCAGTCTGCCTTCTAATATTTTTCCCCTGAGCACCCCTCCAAATAAATAATAGGCCATTTCATTATATAATTTTATACCTGCATTTGGAGCATCTAGAAATATATATAACTAGCAGGTGACCCGACTTCGTCCGGGCTTTGACCTTGAATTGACAATTTTGAAGGTCGATGTCAGGTCGGAATCACTATTTGACCCGTCCAAAAGACTCCCCGGACAAAATCACCCGTAGGTATCAAATTTCGTCGAAATCCGTCCAGCAGTTTTCCCGGCCATAGCTAACAGACAAATAAACAGACAGAAGTCCCAAAATATATATTAGATCATTTGTGGGTACCCGTTTCAAGGTGAAGGTCACATCGGGCGGAAAAACTGACCCAATGAAAATCTCCCCCATTCCCAGGAACCCCTAAGTACGAACACAGAGCACAGACAACACGCTCATGTCTGTACACAGATACAACACGCTCATGTCTGGACAGATACATGCTCTTTAGCAACGACACTGCGGATACGAACGCTCTTTAACAATCACGTGATTAACCCATGAATTTCCATTGTGGTGGCGGGGGATTGGACAATGAGTGCTCTGACGTTCTCAGAAGCGGTGCGATGACACTCCATCTGGATTTTACCCTTAGATAGCAAGTTTGGGCTAAATCCGCCCGGCAGTTTTCCCGGCCATAGCTAACAGACAAACAGAAGTGGCAAAATATATAGTAGAAGAGCATCTAGAAATATATATAAAGATCATATAGAAAGCGTTGATCACGCCGGGCTACCATTCTGATGCGTCAGGACTGAATTGATTATTTAAAAGACACAAAGTACAACTTGTCGAATAAGTTATAAAGAATAAACTTATCGAATATCGATTTTTATACACACATATATATCATATATATATATATATATATATATATATATATATAGCTATATATATATATATATATATATATATATATATATATATATATATATATATTCCTAAGACTATGTAATATCGATTTTTATACACACATATATATATATGTATATTCCTAAGACTATGTAATATCGATATTTGCAGTGGGTTCTTGGTATCAATCCATGTTCTTTACGATATTATATCGTGGGATTCGTTAGTTATTTGTCCCCCTCCTATAGTTAAGAACGCATTAATTGTGAGTGCATCAAAGTGGTCGATAAACTCACAGTCATTACGCCTATTTTGAATTGTACAGATTATTTAGGAAACCCATCACCATTATTTTCACATTATTCACCATATCTCCCATTAGAAAATATCGCGGAAATCGACCCAAGATTGCATCTCATTTCGCATCCTGACATTGGAATTAGGTCGCCACTCCGCATCCCGTATGAGCAGGCAACGTTCTCCGCAATGTATCTGGTCTTTGAAACGCACCACGGCGGAACGTAATGGTTAGTGTAGACAACTATGGTCTGGCATGGAATAATGTATGATTAGTTTAGCAAATTCCGTACAATAAATGTAGGTGTTTGTCGTTCTAATACATAGAAGATGAATGTTCTCGAATCAAGAACAGCTATATAAATAAATAGACACTCTTTTAAAAGATAGTTTTCTCCTAAATTTTCAAGATATTATAGATTGTTCCCGTTGTACCTGCAGACAGTTATAATTAAACATTACATGCAAAATAGAACATGTGTTTACTGTTTTGTTATTGAAATACATGTATCATATCATTCAACCAAATGTGCATACATTTATATGTTAAGTCCCGGGGACATGGCGACGTGCCTAACACCCCAAATTTTGTACAACATTTAAACAGTTGGAAATTGTATTCCTGACTCCACATTAGTTGGACATTTTACACCACATATATGTTGAAATTGTTCTGTTTTTTTTGTTGTTGATTTTCTAACCTGTAATTAGTGGTGAAATCCTCTTTTTCTTTTTTTACCAACATTAGGACATTTTTCTACTTATGGTCAATGTCAGGTTGGAAATTTACAATAGTTGGAAAGCTTGAGGTAACAATTGGAAAAGTTCCAACCCAAGGGGCCAAGGGAGGGGGTACAGTTGTAAATATAAAGGTGGACACCCCTCCGTCCCTCTCGGTACCATTTGATAATTGTGTATCAAGTGGTTCAATAGATTAATACACAATTAACCACTAATGAATAACTAGTTAAACACGAATTAATAAATAATTGACTTCTAACTAATAACTAGTTAGCCATTAATCAATACATAATTAACCACTAATAGTTATACACTAATTAATAAACAATTAGCCACTATTTGCTTGTTATCGTATTAAACCGTGCATCGAATTATCACTTTTTTAGGTTACACATGTTATCTTGTCACCCGAACTTTGACTTCCTTGATCTTCAGCAAACCGATTCTTGTATGGCAATAAGGTATTTTCAGATTGCCCAGGTTCCTATTCCCATATAATGTTAAGACAAGAATAACTCCAACACACGTACTGCTACACATTCGCTATTTTCAGCATTCCTTTATAAACATTCACATCATATTAGCATAGACTCGTACACATTTTATCCAGGGATATGGCAGGCCAAACACAGGTTTATCCATGAGTTTAATTCCAATATCGCGTAATTCTTAACAAAGGCCTTCTATACAGTGAGTGATACATAATTAAAATATAATTTTAATTAATATTTACCTATAAGTAGATACAGGTATGAATCAAACAGCCAATGTCAGCCATATTGTACTCCATGCTACTGGCAACTGGTCATTTTACAGTGTCCATTTCAACACTTCACATGGTTGACAGGAAGTAGAGAGTGGATACGATGCACTGGCCAGTTATATCAAAAAAGCATTTAAAACTGTTGACAGTTATCATGCCCAGTGATCACTTCCTTGCTCAGTTAGCAATTTGCTATAAGTGTTGAAATGGACACAGCACTTGTACACTGTAAAATGACCAGCACGGAATACAATATGGCTGACATTGTCTGTTTTTTTCATACCTGTACCTACTTATATGTAAATATTAATTACAAGAATATTTTAATTAGTTATCACACACTGTTTAGAAGGCCTGTGATTCTTAATAATCAAGACGGAATGGGAATACGGTGTTTCGGGACAACATGAAGGAGCCGTCAGAGTAGTCAAGTCAAATTTAGTTTATTAAAGATACGGGCGGCGTTGGCGGTGGGTATGTTGTTGAAATATTCACCTCCGTCAAAAACCGCCATAAACAGAAAGAATAGTAAAATATAGACAGACCTTGTTCTTATACCAATCAGAAATATGGCATAAAACAGTATGTTATTGTCAAATGGGTTTCCTTTGATGTGTAAACAAAAGCAAAAAAACGTTACAGAACCTGGCTTTTGTTTAGATCCGGATATGGTAAACATTAAGAGCGTTATTTGTTACTGTTTTCCTGATATGGAAATAATAAAGAGCGTTTTATCATTTGTGTGTGATTAACCACTCGAATATTAACTATGACTATTATATGGATTCGTTCTTACCAGCGGCAATTACTGAATGGAACAAACTGTCGGAATCTACAAAGGGTAGCAGAACAATCGACGAATTCAAAAAGGAACTCAACAATGACAATATGCGTCCACCTGCCCATTTTTATCATAGTAAATGCCGTAAATCACACATCCTTCATACCCGGTTAAGACTGAACTGTAGCCACCTGAGTGGAGACCTGACAGATAATCATGTTAAAAATTTCCCCTTTTGTCTATGTGGGGAATTTGAGACAACTTACCACTATCTCTTTGAATGTACACTTTATCAAGAGCCCAGAAGAGAACTATATGACTCCCTACCCAATGTTGCCCTATCTGAAAACACTCTACTGCGGGGATCAAGGGAGCTTAGCCTTCGCGAAAACAAAGAAATATTTAATGCAGTTCAGACGGGAGCATCTCACTTTGCCGACGGCTATTGTTTCCAGGGGTACTTGCACGAGGTGTCAATAATCCCTTACTTCAATCATTTGCCGCTTATAGTCTATTCCTCTTTTCTTTTAGTGTTTTAATGGTTTGTCCTCTCTTTTTGTAGGTTTTTAATGATTTGTCAATTTGGGAACTTGGGTTTTGGAACCTTTGGTGCTGCTTCAATGTTGATGTTAGGAAATAATCTATGTCATGTTTTATTTATTTATTTATGCAAAATAATTAATAAAATACATACAAGGAGATAACAAACATATAACAAATACACGACAATACTTTAACAAAAAGCTCAATGGCGAACTAATTTAGCGATTGAATCTAAGTATTCTACAATGTTGATCTCGTTTTCACTGAATATTCTCTTGAAATGTCTAAGAGACGCGTTGGCCGCCGGATATTTTCTTCTCCATTGTTGAACCCTGCCACCACCAGTAAGTTGAAGTATCGTCGATTCTGTATATGCTTGCTCTTTATTAATGTGGTCGATCGTGTCGAATGTTTGGTTTTGATGGAAATATGTCTTTAATCGCGTTCCGTGCCGCTTTCTCGTAGTCTGTGAACACGGTTGGTGTGTTAAAAGCACGGGCGGCGTTCGTTGCAGAAATGTTTATATTTGTTCAAATCTCCATCAACAGAAGAACACCAAAATATATACAGTTCCGCTCATATACCAAACACAATCAGCGCGTAACTAGTATATTGTCGTCAAGACGTACGATGGTGTACGTAAACAATATTCTGCTCGTGTTACAGAAGTTGTGTTTCTGTGCTTCTGTTTACATAACACAGCGCAATTCTACTGAGAACTTGCCATGATGCAGGCAGAACATTGAATATGATCAACTTTGGAGAGACATTGGGTTTATATAGCTTAATACGATCGCTCAATACGAATAACAGTTTACTACTATTTCACTGACTGAACATGAAAATCGCTCATCTCACTTGAAACTCGTTTAGGCAGCATGCTAAAACAACATTGCAAACGGGAGCCGGGCAAACTGTTATAAAATTAATACAGACTATAGGCGCGACGCTCACACCTTGCCGGCGATATTTTTGCAGGCTCGTCGGCAAAGTGAGAATATATCATGAGACATATATCATGAGAACAAAAAGATTCCCATGATTCTATCACCTGTATACATACGGACAACGAATTGCTTTGGATTCTGGTCGAGTTATGCGGCATCATGATATTCCCCACTGTTTATGCCTAATTACAAATTGACAAATGCAACCAATAAATATCTGGGCTTGACCCCCTCCCATGGCGCCTGACGCACGAAGAATACTATAGACGAGCATCATTACTAATACGCAATAAATCAACTCAACTATTGAAAACTACCCCCTCTCCCAGCATCTCATCCCTTTTATATCTCTATCTCTCTCGCTCTCTCTTTCTCTCTCTCTCGTCCTCTCTACCTCTTTCTCGTTCACAATTTCTCTCCCTGCTTCTAACGACATCATCATTACTATAATTATGATATTTTCATTCCTTCCCGTCCGACCCCCTCTCTACACTTAATGAAGAGCGGGCGCGAAACAAAAGGGGAGCAAACTTAATAAAAGCCCTTGGGCTTGTTGTTTAATCCCCTTTCCAATCAATCGAATTTATATTATTCTATTTTCCTGTAAAATGTCTGTTAAATGTTTATATATGTTATTATTTTGATTGGAATAAAATATGTTTACACTAACCAATAGAATTGCGCTGTGTTTTGTAAACAGAAGCAAAACTTCTGTAACACGAGCATGTTCTTGTTTACGTACACCGTCGTGCGTCTTGATAATATACTATTCACGCGCTGATTGTGTTTGGCATATGAACAAAACTATATATATTTTAATATTCCTTCTGTTGAAGGCGATTTGAACAAATATGAATATTTCTGCAACGAACGCCGCCCGTGCCTTTAAATGTACGTCAACACATTAGCGGCGTTTCTTGTATCCGTGATATCCAAAGTCTCTCGGGTAATTAAACACGTGCTGTGTCTGCCAGTTACTAAAATAAAATAAAATGTTGGTCTGAGACATCGGCTACTCTTATTACACAGTGAAACACTCCGCCAATGAACTAAATGCTAGATTGTTCTTCTACTGGTAGAAACAGTACCAATCGGGAAATAAACGTCAAGTTTGCTCTTCTACTGGTAGAACTAGCACCCATCTGTGAACGGATCTCGGGATAACGGTGTCCCTTTGTCCTTTGTATGTCGCGTTTTTTGTATCGAACGATTACGTCCCTGACCTTCCCATATTTGCTGTGAACCGATTCACAAACTAATCTCCATTGTCCCCGAATGTTATTGCTGTCTTGCACCAACCGACCTTTAGGTTGCGACTGGCGGTGTGCCATTTTTGTTTGATGATCAGCGTGTGGAAATAATCTATATTCCATCGTTTCCAATAGGCATCAACGACTTGTGCAAACTTCCATCTTACGCGAAAGCACTCTGTATCCGCGAAACGTGTTGATGGTATCTTTGAAGAACTTCCCAACACAAGATCATTTGGGCGCAAGTAAATGCCGTCGTTCGGATCCCCACTTGTGAAGCACCACTACATTTCTGTAAAACGTCCGAGTTTTACGATCTCATCCCATGCTGCATCAAATGGCATCGAGTCCGTCTGTTTGCTTGCGGCCACAATTTGTGAGCCTCTGTCGGATATTATTTTCTTGGGAAATCCGCGAATGGCAACAAAATTGCTGAATGCCATCAGCTATTGGTGTCATACCCATCGATTAATTCAATGTGAAGAGTGCGGCTTGCGAAATATTGAACACAACCCCGTATGCCTTCCCATGTACACGACGTTTCACGGTGATAAGTGAACGGACCGAAGAGATCCATCCCTGTTCAGACGCTCTTGTGGTTGATTCCCCATTTATTGCATTACGCAGTGCTTTTCAAGCTTCCTGCACTGCACACATTTTCTTTATCAGAGTGACTATTTTCTTCTTTCGCCTGGGATCAACTCCCCCGTGGTCTTTCTTTTCTGCGAGTAGATTCCAGCACAATCTGTGTAATATGGTGGTCTGTAGGTAGAAGTATCAATCTGGTTCTATTCCATGTTTCCTTTAACCATTCGTGACCGACCACCACGATGCCTTGATTATCGATCTCTGGTCGTATAGTTGTCGATGCCTAATCAGTGTGCGTGCTGCCACTTGCCAAATTTGCCAACGGCAAAAATAATTTACATTTGGCAAAAACATATTTTCATTTGGCAAAAGTTTTGGCAAGTCACTTTTTAAATTATCAAGAAAGAAAACTATTGGTCACTCATGACATTACTGTCAAGAAAGCATTGCAATTATTGGTGGTCTATAAGGTTAGGGAATGTTAACACCTTTAACAAGATGCAGTTAATCTGACAGTTAATTCCGTTTCTGCCATTTGCAGTGATTCTGTGTCGATTTGATCTGACACCCTCTTGAACTAGTGTTCTCTCTTAATTACCATCAGAATGCGCACTGTTCGTACCAATTGTTCCCAGTTATGTTAGATGGCATTGAAGGCAATACAGCTTAAATCGATCGGTACATGTGTGTGTCTACTCAAACTCAGTGTCACACACAAACAGTTTGGTAATTCGCTCGTTGACACATCACAATCTTGGCGTATCGACCATTCTTCAACGGGACGCCGCAAAAATACTTGACCCTTTTGCCGCATCGACTGAGCCCCGATGTCACTTGGATTAGCCTCTCTCGTCGTCATATCTGCCACGCTGTTTTCTCTTGCAGTCCACCACCATTCAGAGGGGTCAGTTTTTTACGTGTATCTCGGCTATTCGTGTGGATATGAAAGTGCCAAAGCCATATCTTTCCCTTTGTATCTGACAACGCACTATAATCGAATCTACAATAGCTCTCGAGTAATTCAGCCGAATTTCCTTTTTCTAACGTACATCGCATTCTAGCTGCAATCACGGCACCACATAGCTCGATTGGTGTAATTGTTTGGTTTTAATGGTGCTATTCGAATCTTCGCCATTATTAGGTTAGTTTCAAATGTACCAATATCGGTTTTCCGTCTGGCATAAGCGCATTTAATCCCATCTGAGAATATAATTAGGGTTGGGTCACCAACGGCTGTGTCTGGTTATACACATCTATGGAATTCAGGTTTCTCTGCCTCAAATAATCGTTTGAAGAATGTCATCCATCCATTCCGCTGTGATTCGCTAACAGCAGCGTCCTAAATATCCTGGACATCATCTTTCTGTTTTGCGTTTGCTTCCATGCACATCTCTCTCAAACGCACCTTGGCGTCGAATATGAATGGCGTGAGTAGCCGTAGTGGATCAAACAGCATGGCGATCTGTTCTTCTGGTTAATTTGATCGGGACCCTTTCTAGAACCCCGGCACAATATGGGCGGGTCCAATTTCACGTGCGACCGTGTCCTTGACCTCGCTCATATACGCTCATATAGGAATATTTCTCGACAAGAACTCCCTAACTAGCCCGGGCGAAGTCAGGTACATCAGCTAGTTAGTAAATAAGTATGGTACGTGTTGTAACTTATATATGACTGACAAATCCATTTCCATCCTTAAAAGTCAACAAGAAGTCCATTCTGATCCGCGAACGTCCATTGAGCGGGAGACGAACCACGTGTGCCCTTTCCAACGTTTGTTCAGCTCAGTGTACCGTCACCAATCTCATTCCTCACGTTTCTGTTGCAAATGACTCCTTTATAGCCCTAACATTCCGTTGACCATTGTTTACAAGGAGCGTCCTGTAGTTGTTGTATATATGTGTAGTTGTAGATGTTCGAATTTTCTGTCGCGAATTAGTATATTCGGCACAAATTCGGGACCAGACCAAATCGGCAGCATTCGAGAGAATTCTGGACGAGTTTTATTTCAAAAAGCCGCCGAACTGATGCCGAATTATGACAAAATTTAATCGTCCCGAACATTGCCGAGTATTCCAGAATGCTTCCGAATATCTTCCCGAATGATCAAGAATTATCCCGAACTTTCGTGCGAGTGGCTGCCAAATTGCCCAGATTACTACCGACTTACACCGAATTGTTGCCGAATACCCCGAATCAATGCCGAACTGGTACCGAATTGATGCGGTATAGATACCGAATTGGTATTCAATTGCTGCCGAACGTCCCGAATCGATGCCGAATTTTGCAGATACACCGGATCTCAGTATAAAAGCAGCCATACATGGCGAATTCGGGAATAACCTACCGAATACTGCCGACTACTCCAGAATATCCACCCGAATATTGCCGAATACTCCCGAATTGCTCCCGAATTTCCCGACGATTTACAAATCGGGAGCGATTCGGCTTGGTTCCCGATAGTTTTGAACATTTCAAAACTGTCGGGAGCGAGTCCAGAATTGTCCCGAATCGACCCCGATAGCATCGATATCCCCGATCATGTTAGGGGGTAAAAATTCACTGTCCCGACTCGTCCCGAACTTACTCCACGATTTTTGCAAAATTATGATTCGGGAGTCATTCGGGAACATTCGGGGTGGGAAATCGGGGATATGGAACCGGGGCTTTACGTACAACTAACTACTACTGATAATAAATACGAATAGGGCAGCGGGCGGGATTTTTTTTCCGGGCACGTATGCCGGGGTGGGTGGGTGGTCGATGGGACCAACACACATTTTTTCCCGCAACTCAAAATGTGTGACTGTTTGTGCAATGAGTTTGGCTTAAAACATAAATGAATGAGACCATAATGTGTATTGTGTAATTTTATCACAGATAAACGTTAATTAGACTCATTATCGCTCATAACTATGTAATACAAGAATACAAACAATCAATCTGGGACATTGACGTTCGGAGCATTACTATAGGAACACCCTACTCATCTCTATCGCTATATGGTATTGCCTGAATGGTCTGTTCTAAAAATAGATAAATAAAGTGTCCCACTTTATCATCTCATTGTATTATAAAATATTCGAAATAAAATCAATATTAATTGATAGAAGTGTTTCCGGACAGGGATTTCCACCTCATACGCATTATTTCATACCCAGGAAACTATCTAAACAAAATTTATTTAAAGAGATAATCAATCTTTAAGACAAAATAATCAGGACAAACAAATAAGTATCTGCTTACTGCGAGTGTCAAGAAGTTTGAATTGCACTATATTCTCACAAACTCAATGTCGTCAAATTCTGCAAATAGAGACGTTTCGCAAAATCACTATTACGATTACGGATAGGATATATTTCCCTAGAAAGGTGGACACCATCACAATTTGCATAGGATGGTTATTCGGTGCGATGGCATATATGTCCCACTATATTCAGTTACACATATATTTGATAGAGAAAGTAATCTGTGTCACTTTAAGATCCCATGTTCTTATCTGTATGCGGATAATGTTAGAGCGTCAAAGCAGGGCAAGTGGCACATCCTTGACACATCAGCACATAATTAAACTGAGTGGGACATATATGTGACCCGCCATATCAAATCCAGTCGTAAGTCTGGATTGTGTTTACCCTGTGCCAATGCATTCTCTTATATATGCGAGTCGAGCATAGGTCGCCTCGCATATATAAGAGAATGCATTGGCCTAACAATTTTTTACAATTTTAATAATTTGTTCTTGTATTCTTTAACAATTTTATAATTTCACCCATACGGAGCCCCAGACAAACATGAGCAGACGACACTCTTCTATATGCTTCTATATATGTGTGGGGCTCCCTGCAGGGTAATGGAGGTTTTTTATTTTATGTCCTAAAAATTGTAAGAAACATTTATTTTAAAAAAATGATAAAAAATTGTTAGGCAATGTATTCTCTTATATATGCGATGCGACCTATGGTCGACTCGCATATATAAGAGAATTCATTGGCACAGGGTAAAACAAATCCCGACTTACGACTGGATTTGATATGGCGGGTCACATATATCGTCTCACATAAGAACCCCCAGTGCGTAAAGATCGAAATGTGGCCGTCACCGGCATGATATTGTCCATAACAGTAATCGTATTTGTGATTTTGCGAAAGGTCTCTATCTCTATTCGTCATTCTTATCAGTAGTATTGCATTTAAGAAAGGTGTCAAATATATCATTTGTGTTTTGCATTCCGTTAATTTGCTATTTTGTGAAATGGCCCGCGCGTTGTAGATCTAGCACCCAAGCTATGAAATAATGTCTTTAATTTGCAGAATGAGGTCCCCAAAGAGTGATTGTAGTGACGTTATCGCGCACGGCGAGGGCTTGCGTAAACAAATTCGCCCTCTGGGAACCCCATTCTGATTAGGCACCAACTGCTATGGGATACCTAGGATCATATTGAGGTTCTCCAGTTGAAGTTGATCACCCATCAGTCATCTCGATTAAGCATTTTATCTTCTGCAAATTGGGGGATATAAAAACTGAACAGAGGGGGGGAAGTAATTAAAACAATGTTCGTTTGAGACGGTAGATACTTCCCAGAAGATGAAGCTTAAACATAATGAGGTCCGCAGAGGATGAATTTATTTATGATAGCCGGCCGTGAGGGATGGCGCCGCTAAATTCACCCTCTGTGGACCCTGGGATTCTGCAAATGACATACACACTATTTCAAGGCTTGGCTTTTAGCATTACAAAATCGATCAACCCCCATAACATTGAACCACTCGACCTAGATGATACTTGCAGCTAGCATTGGTCTTAATGCTAAGTCAAGTAATTTGTAACACATGGTACAGGGAGGTTCTAACCACATATTAATCAGAAGGTAAGTTTAGGGCTGTCGTGATTAATCTATGGTCGACTAATCGTCGATGTGGCACGGCGTGGACCGCAATTGTCCTTACTCATGCCATTATCGATTGTGAACCATCATGTTGTATAGCTTGTCATTGGACACATTTCACAGAATGCACTACTACTGATATAAATTACGAATAGCTATTAACCTTCCTAAGGAGGAAACCGCCGAAAGCGACAAAACATTTCGCGAAAAGATCACCACCCGAGGGAACCGCCGAAAGCGACGAAATCTCGTTTGATTACTTCGCTTTCGGCGGTTCTGTCGTTTGATTTTCTCGCCTCGACGAAAGCGCCGAAAGCGAAATAATCAAACGAGATTTCGTGGCGAGGGAACCGCGGAAAGCGAAATAATCAAATGATACGAAATCTCGTTTGATTATATCGCTTTTCGCGGTTTCCGTGGGGTGAAAAAATCAAACGACAGAACCGCCGGAAGCGAGATAATGAAACGAGATTTCGTTTCATTTTAGCGCTTTCGGCGGTTCGCTCGTGTGACAATATATGTGCGCGTTCGGATATTGTGTCACTTTCGGTGGTTTCCTCGGTTAGCGGATTCCATTTCCTCCGCCCGTACTAGGTTGGCCCTAACTGTAATTCCGCTTGTGACAAAATATAGTGCCGTTCAAACTTCTTACCACTAACGGTACACTATATGGTTCTAATTACCTTGATTACTGTGTACTTACATGCGTTGTTATCGTGTCATAGTCAGTGTTGGCTCGATGATTACACACAACGTACGCATGCCCATGTTTGGCTTATCGAAATCGAAATCGAAACTACGGATATGGTAAAACGACAACGGACAGAAGTAACCCAATCTTTAGTGACGTAGTATCATATTAGTAATTATTATCAGTAGTAGTAAAGACCCAGTGCCATGCATTGGCGTAACAAATTTTATATTATTTTGTATAATTGTTAAAGAATGTAAGAAAATATGAAAAAAGAATGATAAAAAATTGTTAAAGAATTTAAGAATGATGATAAAAAATGATAAAACAAAATTGTTAAAGAATGTAAGAAAAATTATGAAATTGTTAAAAAGATATAAGAAAAAATGATAAAAATTATTATAGAATGTAAGAAAACAATTATCAAAAAATGATAAACAATTGTTAGGCCTATACATTCTCTTATATATGCGAGGTGACCTATGGTCGACTCGCATATATAAGAGAATGCATTGGCACATGGTCATTTTATGCGAAAGGAGTCGACCGTCGGTCTTGATCGACACACATGTCTGAATATCATTCTTTATACTGGTGTGCATCAGTTATACATTAATATTCACATAGCCTGTATGTGTTACACTAAATCCTGATCGGTGATTGGTCAACTGCCGATTGGATCACCCGTTTCATAACCCAAAAACGCAGGCCGTAGCAAGAACACGATGTCACTAATTGTTGACCTAATCACTAAAAAATATTAATTGGTCGTACTTTTAAATGTTCAGACGAATTTCATCTTAAGCCAGATTTTTTTATATCGACGACATGATCGTTGCTAAGTGCTTGTATATCTTATATTGGGGTGACTTAACGTGCTGCATGGGCTAGTCTCAAATTTTCGTCAGATTTTGTGAAAATAAATAAGATTACATTCAGCTTTTCTAAGGGAATAAATCATCAAGAAGCTATAATGTGACCCGCCATATCAAATCCAGTCGTAAGTCAGGATTTTTGTTACGCTGTGCCAATGCATTCTCTTATATATGCGAGTCGACCGTAGGTCGCCTCGCATATATAAGAGAATGCATTGGCCTAACAATTTTTTATAATTTTTTTTTAAATAAATGTTTCTTACAATTTTTAGGACATAAAATAAAAAACATCCATTACCCTTCAGGGAGCCCCACACATATATAGAAGCATATAGAAGAGTGTCGTCTGCTCATGTTTGTCTGGGGCTCTGTATGGGTAAAATTATAAAATTGTTAAAGAATACAAGAAAAAATTATAAAAATTGTAAAACATTGTTAGGCCAATGCATTCTCTTATATATGCGAGGCGACCTATGGTCGACTCGCATATATAAGAGAATGCATTGGCACAGGGTAAAAATGTGCCCAAAAACGACAACAGCGCCGTATCCCCCAATAACAGACACCCACGGCATTCATTTCTTAAATACAAAAGACATTTATGCTCGACCATTTTATGTCGCTTCAAACTGTAAACCCTCATATGGCAACTGAAAATTGCTCACACGGTCATGGTATTTGTATTATATAAACACTGTTATTTCGCCTGTCAGAGACGACGGAATCATGGTCTCGTGTGATTTTGAACATGGTCAGCAACGAGTCTGGTTATAACCCTGCGTATCAATACTCAGCATAATCTATATATAAAAGAGTAGGCTCTGTCTATCTAACTGTTCGCGACCGATTTCAACCAAATTTGGTGTGGTGCCTCGAGGTACCACGCGGATGTATAACGGCGTTAGTATTTCAAAATTCTGATTTCAAAAACAGAAAATGAATTTTAAAAAATGATAATTAATTAAAAATAAATAATAACGAATTGTTATTAAATTTACCAAGGAGTTGAAACATCTGCTTTAAAATAAAATGTTGTTATAAAAGTTGGTGTTAAATCAAATTCTTTAAAGAATAACACGCATAAAGGGGCCACAGGCTTGACTCAGAAGCCAGTTACCCGTATATATATAACCTGGACTAGTTTAAGGCCCACACGTGTAATTGTTCAGGTCGGACATGGCTTGGAGGATGGGACAACACGCGACGATAAGTGATGATGATAGTTATCTCACGAAAACGCCTATCATTAGGTTGATTGACAAGTTGATTGTGCGTCGGAAGATATCATTATCGGTCCATGGTATACTGCCCATTACATTGGTGTGGTATATCTGATAGCTGACATATGCAATAATGAGCAAATCTCACGTCATGATATGTGTTGATCGTCAAGATAGCATGCAATTATATATGTGGTGGGTGTGTGTATTCCATAAACAGGAGGAGGCGCGCTATGTGTGCAATACTATACAGTTATTATACAATGGTGTGTACAGTATGCGTTTTTCTTGTACGGGTCCAGGTTGTGGTGAAAAGTCATATTGTGTCGAGTCCAATTGACTTTTTCACCACAACCTGGATGAGTATAATGACATTTTAGTTATCCATCTGTATGTTTATCCAAATTTTGGGAACAAAACTTTTGTGGTTAATTTTGGTATTTGTCGGCACTTAATTCTCTATAAAAGCCTGTATTTGATCATCAGAAGGCACGATTTGGAACAGTAAACACGGAAGTGAAAAAAAAAACTCAATGCGGAAGTGAAACGCCTGATAAATCCACCAGTTTTGTGCGCGCATCGCAATTTCACTGATTCATTTCGCAATAGAGTTAATTCGTGACATCACTGAGTCTCGATAAAAAAAAAGTCATATTGCACACTTGGGAGTCCAATATGACATTCGGGAGTCCAATATTACTTTTTCCCGGATTATCACGTGGCGGCTTTTGTCCAATCAGAAATAGTCTCAGTTAAGGGATGGATAATAATAATGTGGCATCCACGATAATCTAAATAGTTCCCCGTTGTTCAGCAGAAAGCTGAAATGTGTTGGGCAACTCACCGATTATGACAGAATATGAACGGGAAAAGCGTATAGAATGCACATGTACCACAGGTAACTACGTGAGAATTAAAATCTATGTAGTTCCACCTGTAGCGATGCTACCGAATTTTCCTGTAAATAGCATGCAATTATCTCGCAAGAATAAATCACACATATATTTTAAGGCAAATGCTAGTAGCACCGTTACAAGTGGTACTACATAAATTTTACTTCCCATTGGCAAAGATGCATGATATATGCATGTTTCCGTTCAAACTAAATCGCTAAAACAAAATTACCTATGAGTAAACACCATACAAAATGCATTAGATGGTCGATAAATAGTACATCCTATGTTAGTATGAATAAATTGTTTTTGTTTTAAACATTTAAATATGACATGACATCAGGGAACGTGGTTTTTAACAAGCGGTGCTCCAAAAAAAATAAATTTTCTCATGCAGTTCATACTTTTGACGCTGTATTTGGGTATAACAAACACATTAAGTTTACGTTGCCATGAATATCGTGCACAGCAACTGGTACTCGTTTTATGTTATGTTGTTGTTCTGCTGGAAGCTTGGAACATAGAGAGTCCAATCATGACTTTAACTGATGAATGTTACTTTATTTGTTGACAAATAGAGTGTGACGGTATGTCCGTTGATACACCAGTGTATACGTTGGTCTGACTTATTTATTTAGCCGTACATATACAACCCTGGTCAAGTGCTCCTGCTAATGTGCTATGATGCCGTTGGGTCCTGCTGAATTGATATGATGCTGTTAGGGCAAACTGATGCTGTTAACAAAAAGTACCATTATATTTTTTTTAATTGACTTTTTCGCAGCGTTCTGATAATCTAGACATATCCAGGAAAAGCCATTATGGGTGTCAAACATTCAAAAACATATTTATTGCGAATATATGTGTTCTTGAATGCCTCACACACAGACTGTTTTTTTCTCAAATCGCTCGGATTAGCCAAACACCGCGAAAATGACAACTTTAGGAAAAATAACTGTACTTTTTCGTAACGGCATAAGTTTGACCTACCCGCATCATAGCAATTCAGCAGGACCACCATCATCATAGCATATTAGGAGGATCACTTGACCAGGAGTGATATAAGTTTAACCTACATTTATGTTTAGTCCACGTGAACTGACAAAGGTCATATCAGTTCTGATTTAATAGCTCTTTGTGACAAGAAGCTTTTTCGCGCAGTTACTGTCAACTCAATTCAATTATTTTTTGTATTCTCGAGACATGTCGTTTGGGACATAGCGCAATCGACGTAATATTATAACAATGAAGCCCCCAATAATCTAGTCTGTGACAAGATCTGGCCTTTTAAATGAGCCGCGGCGTGGAAATCTACATCAATCCAATGCATAGATAAAAGGTTTCTTCTATATAATCCGCCACAGCACCTTACTGCTATTAAAAGAAATTGCTATCAGACAACTTCTTTTGTGAATTTAAATGAACTAATTTGCATTCATAGACGAACTATTTTCAAATAAATGGCGTACTAGGATGTGTCATTGCGTTTGGTCTCAAGGGACATTCTGGTTAGCCGCTGTCGTGAATTTTAATGCACACGCTATGGGATATAACAATATTCTTACATTGTATATTACATATAAATAGTTTAGCTTTGGTGCTTAAAGATACGGGCGGTGTTGGCGGTGGGTATGCTGTTAAACTATTCACCTCAGTCAAAACCGCCATAAATAGAAGGAATAGTAAGATATAGACATACTTTGTTCTTATGTCAATCAGAAACATGGCACAAACAGTATGTTATTGTCAATTTTTTCCCCTTTGTTTTGTAAACAAAAGCAAAAAAAGTTTCCTGGCTTTTGTTTAGATCCGGATATGGTAAATATAAAGAGCGTTATCTGTTTCTCTTTTCCTGATATGGAAATAATAAAGAGCGTTTATATCATTTTTGTGTGATTAACCAATAGAATTGCATTGTGTTATGTAAACAGAAGCACAACTATTGTAACACGGACAGGCTCTTGTTTATGTACACCATCGTACGTCTTGACGACAATATACTATGTACGCTCTGATTATGTTTGGCATATGAGCGGATCTGTATGTATTTTGGTGTTCCTTCTGTTGATGGCGATTTGAACAAATATAAATATTCCTGCAACGAACGCCACCCGTGCCTTTAAAGTTGAATGCATATTACCAACGTGGTATGGCGTCGCATCTCACGCATACCTTTGAACACAGTGTTGTTACATTGTTTCTGACAAAAATTGAGTGATCATATAGCCATCACATGTGGCCGATTTTATATAGCAAAGTCCAATTTTATTTCCTTAAATAAAACGCACATTAACTTCAGATATGACACAATGAATATATAGACTACAAATGCGAAAAATCTCAAATTTCAGAAGTTCTTGGTATAAAAAACAGTGAACTTCGAAGGATGTATTCATTCAACAGTATAGGGAGTGGGCTAAATGTTTCTTAAATTTTGCGTCACCCCAATATAACAAGAACCATACTAAACAAATTATAAGAACACCATTTTGTGATATCACGATATTTATGCAAGAATTGCGTCAACGCTTTAATATGTCCAAAGCAGATATGCGTACATATACATAGTCACTCGTCCAACTATTCAAAAGTTGTGCTTTCAACGAATACTTTCTGCATCACTCCAGACACATCAAACTGGAGGCGGAACTGGCTGAGATGAACTGGCGAATCAAATGGGACGACATAATATTCGGCTGCATGGACAAACGGAATGGAGGCAGACTGGAGAGACAGGGTAGCCGAGTCAGTTTAGTCAGGGTAGGTGTAATGTTATACAAATACATGGGCGTGGCTAGAGGGGTCTCCGATGGGTGCTGTCCACCTTGAAATTCCAACTTCTCATCCCCCTTAACCATTTACCCAACAAACCGGCCAAAACCGGCCAAATAAAGCTTCAACAGCCTAAAATATCTTCGGTCTGTCTCAATAGAACCATACACATATGGATATCATTGGAACCGGCTCATTGACCACATTGTGATAGTTACAGTTATGCCCTGTGCCAATGCATTCTCTTATATATGCGAGTCGACCATAGGTCGCCTCGCATATATAAGAGAATGCATTGGCCTATTTTTTAACACTTTTTACCATTTTTTCTTACATTCTTTAACAATTTTATAATTTTTAATGTGTTAAGACAATGCATTCTCTTATATATGCGAGGCGACCTATGGTCGACTCGCATATATAAGAGAATGCATTGGCACAGGGCCGTTCTGTTGGGTAAAGGGTTAAACCAGACCAAAGTACCATGTTTGTGTAGTACCATTATATTCGAACTTTCTAACTGGTATACTCAACATTTCCAACTGTTGAAAATAATGTCCGATCTGGCACCCCTTTAAATAGGCTATAACATTTTCAACTGATGGCCAATTCAGACCAAACGTTTTATCAAAGGTAGCCAAAATGTGCTGTTGTTGGTCTATATATATAACATATTAACAGCTACAGTTACTGGTTGTAAAATTAAACAATAAGAATTATTGAAAATTATTTGTGTTATTATGTTTCGAAGTAACGTTATAAGTCATGAATGTCCAACTGCTGAAACCTTTGACGAAAGTCGGGTGATCTCGCACCCCATGTCGCTACGCCCCCTTACACGTCATACCCCAGTCTCTTTGAAACGCCGACGAAAATCCTATATCGGATGTACGTCTCTAGAACTCTCTATTAAAATTAGGTTATGTTTTGAATGGATTCCCTACATTTCATTGGCGATCGGCGCAGACAACGCGTGGGTTGTGGTAACAGATCACTTCACAGAAAAGTGTACATTGGACTGATCTAGTATTCATTTAGAGGGATGTTAGGGTGATTAGAGCAGACGACTGATAAATAAAAGTGCAGAAGGAACCATATTTATTGAGGGAAATGGTTAGACATGGTCGTTTCTTGAACTCATTATATATACATGGGTAACTACTCATCTATGATGATTTAGTATAGAACGGGCTACAGCTGTGACTACAGTAATGCCATAAGTCATCGACTCTTTAACTACAGCAGAATTATGGGTAACTTTTCAGAGTTTAGTCGGAAATATGGCTTGTTGCCATTCATCGGAAAGCCTCTCCCCGAGAGCTTTCCGATGAATGGCAACAAGCCATATTTCCGACTAAATCCTGAAAAAGTTACCCATAATTCTGCTGTAGTTAACGAGTCGATTACTTGGGGCATTACTGTATGCCTGCACCATTTGGTAACAAGTTCCATGTGTAACAAATAAATCAGTACCGATCGTAGTATATATCAATAGACATCCCTCGTCGATCAGGCTGGATCTGGTTCTCATTGTTATGATCTGACTAGAGTTGACGAATAGCGTTTTTATTTCAGAAAATAAATGGAGAATAATACATTTACACTGTGTGAATGGAAAGGGCAAAGATGCATAGGTTAATCAGATAGTTATATTCGATCGCAGCCATGCAACATCGTTCGTTATATGTTTACATGTGATACATTACAATAAGTAATATATGTGACCAATTTGTTATCGGGATTTATCACATAATTTGGCCATAAAAGCAGTTTCATAATTATCGGCAATAGACACGTTTAATATCAGCGCGTGCGATGACGTCACGGCGTTCTTCAAATCACTTGCGATCGCTGTAGTTTATGATTGTTGTTTTCGATGAATATTTCGCGTTGCTTCGGGTTTATTTGATTATGTGATAAAAGGTATCTCACACTCGTCCTATTTTATACGTAATTTATCAACCTCGTCCTCTAAATTCTATTTGAGCCTCGGTAAACCTCGGCTCAAATCGAATTTAGTGAACTCGGTTGATAAATTCCAAATAAATAGAAACTCATGTGAGATCCTCTATATAGGGAACGAATAGCACCTGCTCTTACTATGTAATCAATTACAAAAACATCCATGAACACTATGTTGCAAAAATCATGTTGGTTATCTGTAACGAAATACAAGTTTAACCCTTTACCCAACAGAAGGGCCCTGTGCCAATGCATTCTCTTATATATGCGAGTCGACCATACGTCGCCTCGCATATATAAGAGAATGCATTGGCTTAATACATTAAAAATTATAAAATTGTTAAAGAATATAAGAAAAAATGGTAAAAAGTGTTAAAAAAAGTTTTTTTTTAGGCCAATGCATTCTCTTATATATGCGAGGCGACCTATGGTCAACTCGCATATATAAGAGAATGCATTGGCACAGGGCATAACTGTAACCATCACAATGTGGTCAATGAACCGGTTCCAATGATATCCATATTTGTATGGTGTTATTGAGACAGACCGAAGATATTTTAGGCTGTTGAAGCTTTATTTGGCCGGTTTTGGCCGGTTTGTTGGGTAAAGGGTTAATGGTTGTCATGGGTGAGCATATTTCTTAAATCAGCATTCGGAAAGTTGAGATAGTATATTCCTGTTATCTGGCAAGAACAGCATCGTAAACAAATTAGTTTACCAATCAAAAGTATATTTCATATTTCTGTGAATTGATCCACATGGCTTTATGTTTGTTCTGATTTATATAACGCATGTGTTATATAACGCATTATAGTATAATGCTTCATAAATATATTATGCCATCTAAATAGTATATATATGGTAGGTGTATGTTCCACCTTAGATGGTGGTGTTACACATTAAACAATTCACAATTATGACTTATTTCGAGCATAGGAACATAGAACATTGCAGAAATATTATACGTTCTTGGTCATATCACCTTTTATTACGCGCGCCGCGTGTATACTGTCCTAGATATTCTAGATAGACATGGTTCGCTGGGCGTTTTATTTATAGATAATGGGTTTTTTGTTGGGAGGATTAAAAGTCGAACTGCGAACCGGAGGCCGAGTCCGGTAAAAGGTGTTGTTGGGAATTTCAATTTCGTTTATTGTCATTTACATTATTATGTCAATGACGTTGATTTTTGGTTTGTGACAAGCTATGTCAATTACAAATAAAAGAAATGAAAAAGATAATTTGTAAGTCTTATATTTCAACTTTTATAGACGTTTTTCGTTCTGCAGCCCACTGGGGGTTGTGGTCGGAGACGGCCGAGTCGGCCGCCGGTTCGTTAATTAGGTGCTGGTTGTTATTGTTATTTTAACGGAATTCTGAGTTGGTCATTCGCGAAACCAATATATTTTATATTCTATAATTACAATCATGGGTATATAATATATGATCTTGATCGCGTTACCATTTCTGACATTGGTTTTCTTGTTCTACTTTCAGCGTTATTCTGCTGACAGCGCAGTGTCTCGCGACACAATTGCAGTCCATTTGAGCGATGTGGGCAATAAACAGTTGTTCACGACAACAGGGTACTACAAGGTTGGTATATACAGGACAGGGGGTGGAAAATAAAAAATTTCCGGGCACGTATGCCGGGGTGACTTTTTGACTGTTTTTGCAATGAGTTTGGCTTAAAACACATCTATATGTCAATATTAACATAAATGACAAATTTCATGATGATCAGACAAACAGTATAGCCTGTAGCCCATGCTAATGGATTGAATTTTGAAATCCAAGATGGCTGCTGGCAGCCATGCTTTTTTTGACCGAATGACCACAAAATGACTTGTTCCTATTTACATGTCAATGTTAGCATCCATGACAAATAGTATGCACAGAAATTCATATACAGCTGTTTACAGTGAATTTCCCCCCGCAGATTTCTGTTTAGATTTAAAAGGGAGGTGGGTGTCCAAAAATGGTCGGAAAAAACTGCCGAAAACGGAAAAAAAATTGGACGCGGGGTGTGTGGGTCACAACAATGTTCGAAAGTCAAAAATCAGCATACGTGCCTGCAAATGTTTTCCGACTCCCCCCTGGCCAGGAAAAAAAAATAAACTAATAACTGTTACAATTTATAAAATGGGACAATTTGTTATTTATGGTGTGATAGCTTTTATCACTGAAATAATCACTTCGGCTGCGTAAACATACACTCAGATTCATACTAACCACTATTTATATGTGTGTGGGTTTACTCCAGACTGGCTACGTGTTGATCTGTATATAAATGTTTGATGTATTTAACAACCAATTTGGATAGCCCTGTCGTCTCAGAAGCGGGTAATTATTAAGTCAAAGTGAGGTTTTGTCACTATGTACTAGTTTAACACATGATCCACTTCTAACGCACGATAGCCAAATACGATAGAGAGACTGAAGGAGACCCATCGATACACTTATAGATTATGTTGCTTATAATAATCGACAAACAGGAATATTGGTGGTACATGTAATATTGTGAAGTGCAGCGACGGTTCAAGCTTTCAGGCTTTTCCTTGATATTTTCAGACTATCCAAACACCACAATTACAACTCTAGAAAAGGTAACGGTACTTTTTCTTAACAGCATCAGTTTGCCATAACGGCACCATAACAATTCAGCAAGACCCACCATCATCATAGCACATAATCATGACAAATTGACCAAGGGTGCGTTTGTCCGATAGCATTTGGTGAACATTTTGCACATATTGTGGCGTTGATACTTCATTTGAGAAATAACTCAGATACGTGTAAGTGTTTTCCATATCCGTGAGTGCTTTCTACTTCCAGGGAACAATTGTGGCCATAAAGATTATCGAGAAGACAAACATAACGATAAATAAACCGCTACTCCTCGAGATAAAACGAGTAAGTATAAAATATTCGATAAAATTATGACGATTTACTAATATAAGCATATCAAAGTATAATTCACTCAATACGAGTCACAAGCCCAACGCCTTCAAAATCACCAATTGAAATTATTCACAAATATATTTGATATGGTAGTATGACAACGAATTTAAAAGATAGAGTTTAGAATTATAAGTATCAATGTTTGACAAATTGCTATTTAATAAATTGCGTTTCCTCTCTTTGTTAAAAGATTCCGTCGAGTCCAGTGCCCAACAAATATGCATACTTCCATTCCTATACATTAAAACCACAAGTCACAGTCCTCTTAACAAGTAGTTACAGTAACATAGTTTAAACGGATACACATAACCAAAAAAGATATACAATGTATGTGCATACATAGACACAGGGACGTGGCTAGATGGCACCCTTTGGGTGTGAACCTTGAACTTTCCAACTGCACCCCTTGAACAGACACGTTGGGGCATTCACCCCTGGGCTCTGATTTTTCACAGGCCTGGGTGGTACGCAATTCTGAATTTACCAGTAGTCTTTGGTCACAGGCCCGTGGATGAACATGGGCCGACCATAGCGAAAATATTGAGATCTGAACCTAAAATTGCAAAAGAATCTAGAAGCTAGTGGTCCAAATTGAGACCCACATTTGTTGTTGATTGGTTACGGGGAATGACCAGGGGAGGGACCAGGCCAAACCGGGTCGACCATGGTATGATATTTTTTATTTTTAAATCTGAACTTACCTGAAAAGAAAATTGGAAAACCCTAGCATCTAGACTGGCCTCAAGTTTTCCAAGTGTAAAATTTCCAACCTAACTCCCCCTAAAGTTGGAGTTTCCAACTTATAGATATGTCAGTCAAAAATATGCAAATGTTGATAAAAAAAACAATTACTAAATACATTATTGGAAAATCAAATTATGAGAACAACTTCAACATATAGTTGGTGTGAAATTTCCAACTAATGCTGAGCCAGGTATGAACTTTTGAACATTTTGACCCCCCCCCCCCCTCATGTCACCATGTCCCTGCAGTGTAGTATCGATTGAAACTGGGAAAACATGACACACAAATGAGCCATTATCCCAAAACGAGAGTGAATCCCTATACCGTAAAATGATAACTTCGTAATAAAAAACACTGGATATCACCCGGACAATCTTATTTCTCAGCTTAAGCTATTTTGTTTAAGCTTTTACGCAGGCAGTAAACAGGCTATGTGTATAAGTTGCCTAAACATAGATCGGGGTATCACACCTCCCCTGAACCACAAACAACAGTCAATATAGATGAGGGAATACTGAATGTCAGTTAACAGAGGGTATGAATACTGAATACTAGTTAAGAACATATATGATTTAGGACATAAATTCCTCACTTCAATACCATTTATTTCAATCATGTTCGCAATAGAAATGTGTGCAATTGGTCCATTAACCCTTTACCCAACAAACCGGCCAAATAAAGCTTCAACCGCCTAAAATATCTTCGGTCTGTCTCAATAAAACCATACAAATATGGATATCATTGGAACCGGCTCATTGACCACATTGTGATGGTTACAGTTATGCCCTGTGCCAATGCATTCTCTTATATATGCGAGTCGACCATAGGTCGCCTCGCATATATAAGAGAATGCATTGGCCTATTTTTAACACTTTTTACCATTTTTTCTTACATTCTTTAACAATTTTATAATTTTTAATGTGTTAAGCCAATGCACTCTCTTATATATGCGAGGCGACCTTTGGTCGACTCGCATATATAAGAGAATGCATTGGCACAGGGCCGTTCTGTTTGGTAAAGGGTTAAGAGAGATATTCCTAATAGCTACATATCACTCTATTTCCCGGCGCATTGATGAGCGGATGCGACGAGGTTGATATGTGATTGTCTGTCACGGGCAAATTAGCGCCGTAGTAACAGACTGAGACCCGATAAGGAAGGGGGTAATGACTAAAAGGCCTTTCCTAGCCATTAAATACCACAACATGTCGTCATCAAAGACGCGTACCAACCTTTCATTTTAATCCCAATACCATTAAGGCGGAGTATGAATCATTAATACAGACTGTAAATAATGGCCTGATTCCCGCATACCAAAAGATTTGTGGTTGACACCAACACATAGGCGAATTCCCAGGGCTCGTTGACAGTCATTCAATGACCGTAAATATTACGAAGCCGTATAACATTAAATGTGCGTGTTCTCTGTGAACAATTCAGTGTACTGGACAGTGGATGCCAGTGGCAAGGGATACATTGATCTTACGTGGGACAACCTGGTTGATCTACCTTTCAGTGGATGCCAGTGGCAAGGGAGACATTTATCTTATGTACGACAACCTGGTAGATTTAACCTACTCTCAGGGCTCTATTAAACTATTCTCAGATGATGGTTGATGAAGTGTCACCAACAATTTTCAATTTCCACACCACGCGTGTTTCATCTATATTGACTCGTGTACATATTATAACACTTTTGCGCCAGCAGTTCATCAATTGCTAATGAGACAGGAATTGTTATGGCGGCTCTGGTGGTGAGTTAATCCATCCCTCTCTTACGTGCCAACTCCGACCAGAAGCAAGGGCTGGCTTTGAACGAAGTCAGACATTCTTCTAACACGCCGGGATGTTAGCGCACCGAAATCAGCATAATTCACCACGTGGGCGCTTCGCGTCACGCACGTCGCCATTTAAAACCAGAACATGGGTAAATGAGTGCGTTCAATTTCCTGCTACACTGTGTTGGTATTTTAGTCGTATTTTGTGGAATTCGGTGAATTGTTTTAACCCTTTACCCAACAAACCGGCCAAAACCGGCCAAATAAAGCTTCAACAGCCTAAAATATCTTCGGTCTGTCTCAATAGAACCATACAAATATGGGTATCATTGGAACCGGCTCCTTGACCACATTGTGATAGTTACAGTTATGCCCTGTGCCAATGCATTCTCTTATATATGCGAGTCGACCATAGGTCGCCTCGCATATATAAGAGAATGCATTGGCCTAAAAAAAATCTTTTTTTAACACTTTTTACCATTTTTTCTTACATTCTTTAACAATTTTATAATTTTTAATGTGTTAAGCCAATGCATTCTCTTATATATGCGAGGCGACCTATGGTCGACTCGCATATATAAGAGAATGCATTGGCACAGGGCCCTTCTGTTGGGTAAAGGGTTAAGAGTTTTTTTGCAGAAGTGATCATCGCCAGCCGAACAATAACTACATGGCACGTATCCCGCGAACAATAACTACATGGCACGTATCCCGCGAACAATAACTACATGGCACGTATCCCGATTTTAATTGACAACACATCACATGTAGAATTTAGAGCCTAAAGGTGCCTTTACACGATTAAGCTTGCTTAATTCAGCTTCAAATGGTAACCACAGGGGGTTATGCTCAATGTTTCCATTACACCATTAAGCTTGCTTAATTCAGCTTCAAATGGTAACCACAGGGTGTTATGCTGAAAACACAGCAAGCCTTTTTAGCACTGTTTTATCGGGAAATCTTTTACAACTGTCCATCATAATTAACAGGTCTGTGGTTATATTTACTAACTGGACTCCAATATTGTGGACTACACATGTGTCTTTAATCAGATATAGAAGGGATTCTGTTATATAACTGCTACTTGACATTAATGGGCCATTCAGTGGTGTATGGAAATACAGCCAAGTCCCTTTTGATTAAGCTTGCTTAATAGATAATAAAAAGTGCTGAGCTGTATGAAAAGGCATGACATTACACGATGCAGCTCGCCTCTTGAGCGTGCTGAATTAAGCAAGCTTAATCGTGTAAAGGCACCTTAATGCTCGAATTGGGATACGCCATTGCACTTGATATCATACACTTTTAGTGCGACTCAATTTGGTCTCAAATCAGCCTGGTAACTTCTCAAAATGATCACATTCTGATGATCAACATATAGGTTGATAACGCATATCACATTGAAACATGCATTGCATTTGTTGGTTATTTTTTATTTTACAATACAGAGCATGCTTACTTTCATGTGGAAGAACAAATAGTAAAATAGTCGTATTACTGGGTGATTTGTGGTAATTTATTCCTAATAAATGATCGAGAAATCAAAAAGATAACAGAAAACTTTCAGTATATACTGGTCTGTATTTCTGACTGGATTGTGTTAGGACTGGCTCAATAGAGTAAGCTATGCCCAGCATTAGTTCCGGTGCCAGCCGATGCACATACCCCAAAATTGTGAGATAGAATTAATCAATTTGTTCGGCTATTGTGTCCTACCACTCGTGGAACATATCTTATTTTTATAAGCAACTTTTTGCAGAGGTGCGACTTGTAACTTTGTATCCACTCTAACAGGCCACCGAGTGAAGGTATAATACTCCTTGTCATGCAATCATATATGTATTTTAAACGGACATGGCTCAGTCGAGCTTCCAAAAATTGTCTACGTAATTTGAAGGAGGTATAAGATAGATTGAAAAATACACGATTTTATAATTTAATGCAATATATTTAATATAATATATATATATATAATTTTGATATATACACTTCATATGCTCTGATAATTACATGCCATGGTCAAAGCTATTTTCCAGCTGTTTATTTAAACCATATCGGACGCTCTTTTCTGTTCCATGTCGTGCAAATTGCTGTCTTCGTTTGGGACCCAAACATCAGTTCAAAGCTGTATTTGTTATTACTTCATTGTGTCTTTCTGGGACACATAACGCTCGTAGAAAGGTAGTTCGAGTTTTTATCGATCTATTTCGAAATTCAAAAGCGAATATTATTCGGAAATTTTGGAGCGCAAACCGCCATGTGATTTAATAAGATAATGCAGAAGTTTGTCATGTTTGTATTATCTTGTAAAATGTTATCACAATGTTTCCTAAGTGTATATATCATGTCACGAATCTCTACCTGACTACGAACATATATATCATTCCACCAGTTCAAGAGGGGAGAGGGGTACCCATAAGTGAGTCAGCACTTGTCCTCCAATCCCATTGTCTGTATAAACAATGTATGTGTCAAATATCATGTGTTATATAAATTAGACAAATAAATATGTTTAAACTAAAACCAGTTCAAAACCTGTGAAATTTTTGAAGATGTGATGCTATCCGACGGGGAATTTACAACATTGAAAACAGAATGCATGTAATATATTTCTTAGATAATAATTGAGTGTCGATTACACAGTAGATCAAGATCCTAGCTCAAGATTTCATTGTTAATGCAATTTTATTGGACCCATTTCGCTATGTGTAGCTGAGAATCATGAACATTTCCCCAGGTAGTCAATTCAATGCTCAATTATGGCTCACAAAACATAAATCATGCAATTTAGATGTGGTAGCTTCAGATACTGTGAAATACATTATTAAGGAACATGTGTTAACAAAGAATAAAGGTCAAAGGTTTGTCCACAAAATGGCTAACCCAAGTTAGTCATAATGACTAAACAGGAAAAATAGTCATGACTAATGACTAATATCAGCTTAATCAAAATGACTAGGATTGAGTAATAATGACTATAACTTATCTCAGTCATTGGGAAGGTGAGAATGTAAGTTTGTCGAAAGTGTGTTAATAATTCCAATATACAACTAGATGATATAATTCTGCAGTATCAGATAGAGACCGAGTTAAAAGTAGGCCAAGCTTTCAGCTAATTCTCTAAAACACATAACCGAATACTGGTCTATTCATTGGTAAACGAATATTGTGTAACATACAGTAATGCTCTAATTAATCGACCTCTTAACCAAAGCAGAATTATGGGTAACTTTTCAGGATTTAGTCGGAAATATGGCTTGTTGCCATTCATCGGAAAGCTCTCGGGGAGAGCTTTCCGATGAATGGCAACAAGCCATATTTCCGACTAAATCCTGAAAAGTTACCCATAATTCTGCTTTGGTTAAGAGGTTGATTAATTAGAGCATTACTGTATGTCTATTTAGCTGGTTTCGATGTGCAGGTAGTGTATATAAAATAAAACTATTTTTATCCAAATAATGTGGCATTCGGAGTGGAGTGAAGTTATGATATATAATATGCCGTGATAGCCTCCTATCACATTCTTCCAATAATATATCTTAAGTATATAAGTAGTTTGCGATGAAAATGGAAATTGAACATTTAGCGACGAATAGTAAACATAGTGGCTCGCTGAAAGGTATGAATTAAGTCAAAATGACGACAACTCTTATGACTAACCCTAAATTAATCATATTGACCCGATTATATTTACATACACCTGATATCGCTTCCGATTTCCCCATAGCGTTACGGTAGACACGCCCCCTGAGTCAATGTGTTCATAAACCTATGAACGTAACGAGACGTCACTTTCAATGTCGTTCATAGATTTATGAACACATTGATACCGGAAATTACCGGGGATTGTCGGACATGAACGACCGCTTGACTATTCAGCACGTTCGGATTTGACAAGCAATTTGTTTTGGTCTATAATCAGTGTTGTTAGCCTGCACCTAAAACTCATCTCCTCTGATTACACAACCCACGACCTCACAAGTATATCATTATGATAGAACGACGTGTTGTCAATTTCTTATCACCCACAGCCGAAACTTAATTGTTAGTTTCAGATATTATCATTATTGTAATCAACACGTCTACATTCATTACAAGCTAGACAATACATTTCGTCATATGTGTATTCTTTACTGTGAAATTACGTTTTCCGCTCTCCGTCAACGGATTCTCACAATGTTTGGTTTTCTAAAAAGCGAGGATTCGAACTGTCCGAACTGAACTATATGCGTTCATTTAAAGTTGAATAATTAGTTAGAAAGACAGAACATCCTAGTAGATAAAGAATTTAAGTATATAAATATAAATAATAAACGGTGGATTCAACGTGGTCATGGGTTTTGACCGCGATATAAATTCAGCAAACTGGAACCCCTTTGGGGTTCATGCAGTTTGTTGAATTGTTCTCGCGGTCAAAATCCCATGACCACATTGAATCCACCGTTTATTTCCTATATGTGTTCTCAGTGCGATCTAAATCTAATAGTATGTTCTTCGATCACGTTGGTCGTGTAGGGATAAATTCGGGATAGGTTCATACGTACTGATCGTGTCTGATTACATAACTCATTTCCTACTTCTTTCACTGGCGAATGCTCAAATCGATGTACGCTTTACATTTTGCATGATTGCAGTATTATGCGATAATCATAACAAGACCTTATCTGATAATACATTGGTGTGCAGAAATTGATTATTGGGTATTATTCGACCATTTTTCGCCGCAGATTTGGTACAAATGTACGGAGATTAATTAGTAAATCAATATCTTCCAGGCGAATATATAATCGTACCAAATGAAGTCATATCGTGAACATTCCATTTCCGTGAGTTGAAAAGTGCATCGTCTCGTGCAGATTTTGATTATAGCCACTGTGTTTATGTTACTTGAAAATGTCAAACATCAGTAAATTTATAAGATGACTAGATTTTGATTAATGATTTCTGATATATTGTACATTTAAGGGGGAGACGCACATGTAGCATAAATCCAACCAAAATGGCAAGATAATTTCAACTAAGGATTTCTCTGGATCTATTTGGCGAAACCTCTTGAATTTCACATATCATCTTCATTGTATATAGATTCTGGGCAATTCATACGAATAATAAAATCAATGGATTTTAATAGATTTGAGAAATTGAGAGGTTGGAAATAATGTTCTCTTTTTTTGTCCCTTTCGGTACCAAGATCTGCTAGAATAATTAATAATTTCCCACAACACTACTATCGCCAAATAACTTATTGTCTTGACTCTATGAGTGGAGGCTTTATTTGTGTCATAATGTTCAGTTAGAATTTGAATTGCATAATATAGCACCATACCCACATACATTATAATGGAGAAAATATTCCAGCCCAATGAAAACAAGTGTTGATATGCAGTGTGGTCCACTCAAGCAGGGAGCAATCAGCTGGAATTATGCCACAGTGTTAAGAGATATGGTGGTTAGCTTTAACTATCTTATGAACCCATTATCTTCAAATATGATATCATGGATATATGAACTGCACTTTTGAAAAAATGTTCCTGGTACCGGAAAACAGTGAAATTTCAAATATATTAAATGAGGTTATATACTATCCAATGGGTCGATGGTTCTTAATTATTATGTCACAATAATTGATTGTGCCGAATTCCACAAAGAAATCCGGGACAGCTTTTGAGAAAATCCTTTTTGAAATACTAGGAATTCTGGCAAATTGTATGTTTCCAATGTAACATGAGCGAGGCTGTCTGTAAGTTGTAAAATATTGTGCCTCAATTTCATATGTATTAACATGTATACTTCAGATACAATAAAATTGTACTTAAAGTAATCCGGGACATCAATATATCCACGTACATGCACATGTTTCTTCTCAGAATCGCTACAATAGAGCTTACTAAGTCAAGTTGCCCCAGACCTTGTGATCCCTAATATCAGTGCATTATCGATGATAGTAGAGATGGACAAACATCATGCAATCAGGCGATCTTTATTCTCAATAAGCAGGGGTTTCTATAATGGAATTCGAACTCCAATCAAAAGGAATGGCCGGCTAATTCGCCCTGCATATCTCAGCGGACGGAATCCACTCCGTTATATGGTTTTGTGTGGTCTCAGATGTGTCCTAGTCCGATCGTGTGTGGACAGGCCACTCGAGGGAAATCTGAATATCTGACTGCTGTAATTATGCTATCGTGTTCTTTTGGATTAGTTCAGAAGCTCCGTTAATAGTCCAGATATGTGATTTTTTGCCCTGATTGCGGCAACCAGATCTTGGACACTCCAATAAATCATAAAGACTGCTGTAATTATGCTATCGTGTTCTTTTGGATTAGTTCAGAAGCTCAGTTAATAGTCCGGCTCTGTGATTTTTGCCCTGATTGCGGCAAACAGTTATTGGACACTCCAATAAATCATAAAACGCTGCCTCTATCCTCGTACAAAAAGGTTCACAATGGAGTGATTTGATTCCGAAATAAGCACATAGTGAGCTAATACCATGAAAAAGATCAGAACTGTTCATGATTGTGAACGCTCTTTATTATATGCTGCTTTTGGGCATAAGCGGCATGAACGCTCTTTATAAGAGTCGATCATTAGAATTTTTGCTAGGCTAACACAAATTAAAAACGTGTTGATTCTTACTGTTTTGAGAGTTGATACCGGGCCATCAAAACTTAAATAATAATGATGGGTTAAATTATTTTCTGGTATAGAAAACTTACATATTTATGGTGGCAAATCGGACAGACCATTTTTACCCTGTGCCAATGCATTCTCTTATATATGCGAGTCGACCATAGGTCGCCTCGCATATATAAGAGAATGCATTGGCCTAACAATTTTTATAAATTTTTTTAAATAAATATTTCTTACAATTTTTAGGACATAAAATAAAAAAAAACATCCGTTACCCTGCAGGGAGCCCCACATATATATAGAAGCATATAGAAGAGTGTTGTCTGCTCATGTTTGTCTGGGGCTCCGTATGGGTGAAATTATAACAATGTTAAAGAATACAAGAAAAAATTATTAAAATTGTAAAAAATTGTTAGGCCAATGCATTTGCATATAGTTTCCGGGGTATCAAATAATAATGAATTTATTTTGAGTTTGTACTTGTATAATAAATACAACCATTCAGGGCTATTTTTAGAAAATAAACGTCAGGCGACCTCGCGGAAACGTTCGGAGCTTACATGGAGCGTATCGTATGGGAAAACTCTTGTCTTATTAGCACTATCTTTCAAGGCAAATTTCACTTCGACTAACATATTTCACCGCGAAGTGCGTGACGTACTTCTACGCGGACTGTTTGTGCATATGGGAGATTTGTGTCTTGTGTCATGGAACTGAAAACCAGAGCTCATTTTTACGTCAATGATTTTTGATTGACCAGGGCAGTTCTAATTTGCTGATCGACACAACCGAATTTACAATTTCAAGCATAAATTTTGAGAAATTTATTTCCACCATAAGTCTGACGACAAGATGCCATTTATGTTTCAGATGAAAGACTTGGCAAACGACCACATAGTGAGGTTCATTGGCTCGTGCATAGATGTCCCCCATCAATGCATTGTTACAGAATACTGCCCCAAAGGGAGTCTACAGGTAAGGGTAACGCGTACTATAGTAGCTTTACGAGCAGACGACACAAACACGGTGGGGTATCACGTGGTTTCGAGTTGATGAGTATCAGGAATGCCCGATGCGACGGCAAAAGCTACCAGAAACGAGGAAAAACGTAATAAACTAGGATATGACATATTGAGTAGTATTTTGGCAGCTACTAGCACATACTATACTATTTTTTGTGTGTCCAAAACTCCAATGCTCTAACATTCTGACCAAAGTTGACAGTCGAATGATTCTCCTAGATGTACGGACTGGTGTATTCCACGAACCTCCTTCTGGCAACTTTGTTCATAATGTTATAGAATACTTCTGAGTAATTCCGAACAAATACGGTATCAACTTTTAAAAAATAAACTAGCATATGCTCGTAACAGTCAAAATGTTTTTGTGTCAGTTCCTCATATATTATGGTTTTATACGTTTTGCGCTCGCCTCGACCATGGAACTCACCAACCTCAAAACCACTTGATTCCCCACCGTGACAAACTTACCGTCATTACTTGTCACAACACAGATATATACGTATATATATATATATGTACATGCAATGCAATTATAACGGTTAGTTATATGTATTGTGGGAGCGATACAGACTAGGTATCTTCGACATTATTTGAACAAGCCTTTATCAGTGGCGTAAGAGCGGTTAGATACGTGACTCCAATATCAATTGAATATGTGACCCGCCATATCAAATCCAGTCGTAAGTCGGGATTTTTGTTTACCCTGTGCCAATGCATTATCTTATATATGCGAGTCGACCATAGGTCGCCTCGCATATATAAGAGAATGCATTGGCCTAACAATTTTTTATAATTTTTTTTAAATAAATGTTTCTTACAATTTTTAGGACATAAAATAAAAAAACATCCATTACCCTGCAAGGAGCCCCACACATATATAGAAGCATATAGAAGAGTGTCGCTGCTCATGTTTGTATGGGGTTCTGTATGGGTGAAATTATAAAATTGTTAAAGAATACAAGAATAAATTATTAAAATTGTGCACCCCACAAGTCATGCAAACAAAAGATCGCACCTCACAAGTACCCTGTCGTGCGTATAGCCGTCCGTCCGTCCGACCTCACAACTCGAACAACTATGAACCGATTTCAATAATATTTTGTATGCAATCTCCTTAGGACTGCCTCTCCGCATGATTCTAATTGCGGTTCGGTCCGACTTTTTTTTTAAGTTACGCCTCATTTTCGACTTATTTTGACAATTTTGAAAATTCTGTCTGACTTCATAACTTTAACAAATATGAACCGATTTCAATAATTTTTGGCATACATGCTTCTCACAATACCATCTCTATGTGGTGCGGCTATGGATTGGCTCAGACTGTTTTTCGTAATATTACACTTCATTTTCGACTTATTTTGACTTAGAAAATTCTGTCCGACTTAATAACTTTAACAAATATGAACCAATTTGAATATTTTTTTCTGTACAAGCTTCTTGTGACACCATATCGATATTATTAGTCCGAATTTGTCTTTAAAGTTAAAAATCCTTTTTATTGGCTTTACGGCTAATGCGGGTTGAATTTGCCACGGTGTGGGTATGCTAACACTCGAGTGCACACCTCTTGTTATATAATGGTTTTAGTGAAAGGAATAAGGGCCGGATCATGTAATAACAATTGTTACAATACTATCATTTGTCGTTTTCAATATTCGTAGTTACGATAACTGTTTCTGGTTTTCAACAAAACTCACCAATAGATCATATATTTTCAGTAATTCGTTTCTCTGGTCCACAATATGGGAGTTGACTCTGAAATTGTGTCTTTAAATTTTAATCGCGATGTGGCATTAATATCAATATATTAGTGGCAATCAAACCAATCGTCTTCGCGAAACACGATAATCTTGCGAAATACAGAGCGCTAAGCTATGACATGATAGCAAATACAATTGAGTACAAAATAAACACGACAAATAGAACCCAATAGTCGTATGCTGCATTCGAGTGGCAAGAAGTTTGAACGGCACGATTTTCTCACAAACTGACTCGTATTCGTCAATTCTGCCTTAAAGATGCGGGTGGCGTTGTCGGTGGGTCTGCTGTTAAAATATTCAGCTCCGTCAAAAACCGCCATAAACAGATAGAATTGTAAAATATAGACAGACCTTGTTCTTATACCAATCAGAAATATGGCATAAACAGTATGTTATTGTCAAATGTTTTTAATTTGTTAGGCGACACCAATATTTAAGTCTGGTTTACGAACACCGCCGACAACATTTGTTCCATTCTACGAAAAAAAAATAAAAAAATAAAAAAATAAAAAAAAATAAAAATTATTTATTTTTTTATTATTAGTGTACTAGTATTAAGCATGGGGAATAATAGTTCAACGTTACTCAGCTAAAAGGTAAGGTTTTTAAATTATATTCGCATATGCCTGGCTAGAGACAATTTGGGGATTGGAGCAGTATGCACTAATTTCCTATTAATACATGTCTCTATTTTTATTTATTTTATGACAAGAAATGTCTGTTTATATTAAATTTGAATATTAAAAACACATTTCAAATTCATATTTTATATATAATTATTGTGAAATTCAGGTAGAACTCCACAATTTAACCAATATACTGTTGTGAAAGTTTTTTTTTGTTGCTTTTTTCCCCCCTCCTGCATCTACTTCCCCCCCCCCCCACATGTTCGTAAACCAGACTTAAAAATTGGTGACGCCTTATGTAAACAAAAGCAAAAAACCTTACATAACCTGGCTTTTGTTTAGATCCGGATATGGTAAACATAAAGAGCGTTATTTGTTACTGTTTTCCTAATATGGAAATAATAAAGAGCGTTTATATCGTTTGTATGTGATTAACCAATAGAATTGCGCTGTGTTATGTAAACAGAAGCAAAACTTCTATAAAACTTCTGTAACACGAGAAGGTTCTTGTTTACGTACACCATCTTACGTTTTGACGACAATATACTATTTATGCGCTGATTATGTTTCGCATATGAACAAAACTATATATATTTTAGAATTCCTTCCGTTGTGGCGATTTGAACAAATATGACTATTTCAGCAACGAACGCCGCCCGTGCCTTTAAAACTTTTTGGACCGCCGGAACAATATACGACATGCCGTATAGACATGACAAGAAAACTATAATCAGAAATGGTAGCGCCCTCAAGATCAGATAAATATAAATTTAAATTATAATATAAAATATATTGGTTACATGAATGCACCGCCTCAGAATTCCGTTGAAACAACTAATCCTTCAAAAGATTACAATAAACTACGGCTTATTACTGCATGTTTCTCATTCACCACACCAGCTAGTAAGCCTCTAAATGCGGATAAAAAAATCTACTAATCGGAGGCATTGTGTTCCCGCCATTAAATCTTACATACTGCAACTATCAGACATCTAGCGAATACACACCCCGCGAAAACCCGAAATGTATTGTCCTACGAGATATCCTATCGCTCTAGCTCAATTTGACACGGCCAGATTAGCCGTCCTACAATGTCCTAAAACAATAAAGCTTCTCAAATCATCGGCATGGTCAATAGAACTTTCACGAACTTGGACATCGATACTTTCCGATCGCTCTACATAAGCATGGTCAGACCTATCATTGAATACTGTAACTCTGCATGGAGCCCACATCACAAATATCAAAGCATTGTGTTAGAGAAAATAAAAAGAAAAGCAACGAACTAGTTCCTCAAATCAAAACTCTATGCTACCGAGACCGAATGATAAGACTCAATCTGATGTCTTTAAAATATCGAAGATTTAGAGGAGATCTAATCGAGGAATACAAACTGTTGAATTGTCATTACAATACCAATGCCAGTGACCTATAGAAAGAAATTCATCAGGAAGAACAAGACGATATAATAAAAAGCTACAGATGCGCACTGAACAAAGAGATAGGAAAATATTTCTGCACGCAGAGGTTGGTAAATAGCTGGACCTCTCAGCCAGAGGATCCAACACTCGATCAATTCAAAATATGCATAGACTCATTCTTCTATTATATAAAATACGAGTTCGACGACAAGTAATATGTTTTAAGTGACTCACACGAAAATATCGAATAACGATACATATATTTGTAAACAAGCATTGCAAATAATGTTATTGGGACGAAAAGTCGCCAGACTTGTTCCGTAATATGATGATGATTTTGATGATATATTATATCTCACGTGACTTTCTCGCAATCTGATTGGCTGCATACAGCTACACTATTTTACGATAGTACCCCAGTACGATTCATACATGCCTACTATTATTTTTCTATTTATTGTAACAAACTCATTTCTGAAATCGGGTTGCCGCTTGAAGATACTGCCAATCTTGAACTGAACCTTGTATAATACTTATTGCAATATCGGTATATCATTAGATTTATTGGTGAATTGTAATGATCCTACAAATGTCCGATCATAGCTAGCCATGAATGTATTTAATAGTTTGTCCGTTTAGTACGCAAATGGCCAGTCCTAATTTTGTAATGCCAGTAGACGCTATTTGTAACATCCTTTTCCGTTTTAATCGAAGTTAAGCAAGTTAACTTCTTAAATTTCGCCAAATTGTCTTTACTAATGACGTATTTATAGAAATAAATGCACGAAGAGATGCTGTTAGATGTAACTAATAACATAGTTTATGTTCCCCTGCCATCGTCAAAAGATTGCCGTAAATTGTAAAATCTGAGACCAATTTCCAAAATTCACGGTAAATCCAAATGTGACAAAATCAGACACAGAAATTTTGTGAGAATTGGCACCAATGTTCGATATAATATAATAAATAATGAATGTCTTGTCGTTGACTATGCCAAAATAGTGGTACTGTGGGATGAATAGACTATTACTCCTCTCGGACCACTATTTTGGCATAGTCAACTCCAAGCCATTCATTATATATATATACTAGTTGATAGGACACACCACTATTATGATGATCGTGTCGTTATTTGTTTAAAATACGTATCAACTGACATATACGCACCCGTTAACTCATTAAAATCAACCTATTTTGACCATTTTAGGGGACTTCCGCGAGTTCGGGGACCTCCGCAAATGGGCTTCCGCAAATATGGACCTACTGCAAATTGTCACATCGATCAGCGCCTAAGTAACGAACAGCTAGGTGGCTGTCCCCGACTGTCCGACTAGAACACTTACTGCGCTGCGGAACGAAAAATGTCGATAAAAGTTTAAATATAAGACTTACAAATTATCTTTTTCATTTCTTCTATTTGTAATTGGCTCAGTTTATCACAAACCAAAAATAAACATTATTGACTTAATAATGTAAACGACAATAAACGAAATTGAAATTCCCAACTGCACCTTTTACCGGCCTCGGCGTCTCACTGCAACGTTTAGTGAGTCCCAAAAATTCCAATTTCTATAAATAAAACCCCCATATGACCACCATACACCAAGAATCTCTCGCTGATAATACACCGAGGGCGCAATAAGATATGGAGAGATAAGAGGGCAATTTAGTGCAAAACAACAAAAGCAGAACGTCTATTTTGAACTGCCAAGTTGCAGCTTCGAAACGATACAGGCTATATACGACCAACTGTTGTCCACCTTTGAGCGTTATTCGCAAGATTATGGGACTGTCCAATCAACTTGAGTGCTAAGTTTTCGACCAGACGTATAATCCAGACTCCTATTTACACCATGTTTCCAATATCACCACTGGCATCAATTCCATTATACGAAGCGCCGACACGAATCGGTCTGTATTGAAATCACATCAAGCATATTTGAGTTAAGCGAATGTATTTCAATAAATTAATTTGGCTACATTCCAAGAGAATTTGATAATTTTATACGATTTTGCCCCAGGAGTTGTAGATGCCATGCCTGCAGTATGATTGAAACCAGAATATTCAACTATAGGTACTCGTTCGATAGTCTGGGACAAATACCAGGGAATCCCACTACTTCTAAGAAGCATTACGACGGTGTCTGCAATCAGAACATTCCATAGATGATTTAAACATATTTTAATTATAATAATGCATTACGTGTAAGGGAATACATTAAATGTAAGGGATTGGGGGACAAGTTCTGGAGAACTTAGACGGTCCTCCTCTCCCACATACAGAACAGTGTGGGAGTCACGTGATATGAACACGTGGAGCTCCATCCTATATGGTTTACTGGGATTATGTTAACATAATCTGTTTATAGTCCAGGCACAATAGACATGGAAGTGGAAAAGTAAGGAAATAAATCGGGGAAAGCTGATTTTTTTAAATTATTTTGGCCATAACATCGCGGACGCGTCACGAAAAGTCCCCTAAAATCCGATTTGAGCTTTCTGAGTTTCATCATTTTTTCCATATAATTAAACAAAACAATATTTTGCAAAATGATGGAAATAATTGGATGTTGTAACAATTTTTCAGCCGAAACGTATACAAAAAGCACTCAATATTGTTCGATATACAATTCTCGAACCAACGACACCCATTCAAAGGGAAATATTGAATGAATTTCGCATATATAGATATGAAATAAAACACTGAGCCAAAATACTGACGATTTTGAAGACAAACTGATGTATTCGATGTCGGATTTCTCAGGATTCTCAAAACATAGGCGCAAGCTATCTATTTTAAAAACTGCACAGACACCACCCCGTCGCTATAATAGGCAGAACTAGCGAGTACGCACATCATAAGTTGTCAAAACTTGTAAAAACATAACCCTACCCCCGAATCTGGTTGTCAACGATCTGGTCGTATTTTGATATTCTATTTTGTCTAAGCTAGTCATATGCATTACTAAGTTATACCAGTATATGTGAAATATGAGTACGAGAGCGAATATAGTGACACGATCAGAACACTACAAACGCGGTCATGAAATGGCTGTCAAAATGGCCGCAACCACCAAGCTAAGCCGAAATGATGGCAACTTATTATATAACCACCTAGTAGGTAAAATACGTATTAACAATATACAAGTCTGTTGTTAAATATCTTTAAAGGTACACAGTTCATTAAAACAGGCCCATGTGGAGGATTTATCGGCCATTGCAACGCAGGTCAAACCCAATGAATTACGTCTTAAAAATTTCGGGTTTTCTGTTTACAGTCGGGGCCAGAAATAATAATTTCGGGCATGCAACATACGAAGTAATGTTTCGCCACACAATGTATGGTAGTTTCGTTCGGCGTGATGATAAATTATTGAATGGAACGCAGAAACTTAAGTGCATATCCTTGCGGTATAAATAGTAGTTACATTTCCGGATTGTTCATCACTGTACATGATAATAAACCACACACGTATGTTGCAATTCTTATTATATTGCAAAGAAACCGCCACCTCTTCAAAAGATTAGCACTGCATCACACCAGATCAAATAGACAGCACATCGTACATTTGATATACGACTAATTTTCGTGCTGCTTCCAAACCGGTCTCTTAGTAAACAATTTGTTCAACTTACTTCAGTCGGCAACTTGCAACTGGAATATGCTATTACGCAATGTACAATATTAGTTTTCCGTATTTTGTTGTTTGAAAATATCTTGCCAAAACCACCCATGAACTTGTGCAAAATATCAGGTGATCATCGTTTAAAGCTGTTATTTCAGCGTTGAACATTGACTCAATGTTGCTAGTTATGGTTGTTAGTTCAGCAGATATGTGTAACATTAGGGAGAAGGGATACACACGGTAATGCGGTTGCAGAAAACATAGTACCCTTCGCGTATATCTGACCTTGGTGAATATAACCAAATATTATTTCCAGGTATAAAGACAGTCTCTGTCACAGAGTATGTGGGCAATTTTGGTCAAGTTTAGATTTTTTTAAAGAAAGTATATGGTACTCCTTTGTGTTTTGATAAATTGCTTTCATAGTATACCACCATGCATTCTTGTGATAACAGCGAAATATTCGTGATTTATTACTTATTCTTAGGCAAAAATTACTAATATTTTAAGACACGGAGAATATAATCTACACAATTCACCCATTACTCTATGAATATCTCTCATACTGCTCTATAGCAGTGTATTTCGAAAGGTTTGATGGTGTATATATCAAAAGAAACGATGACCGGTCACATTAGTGATACTGCTATGAGCACATATATTTCGGCTTCTACGAAAGGTCACAGAATCAATTCTTCGCTATTAAATTTCATTTTACAGTGTAGTGTACATATATATCACACGATTCAAGATAAATAGTGCAGAAAAATTTGCCTTATTCTCCCGTTTCTTTGCGGTCAAAAAGTCCAGATTTAACCATTTTATGAGACCTTGCTTTTCGCTATATCTCTCGCGATATATATTAGAGATAATTCGCACATACCCGATAAAATGTTTCTCTTATTCTCTGCAATCATTCTTCCTCACATATTTCGAGCGTGTTGTCACTCTTATGGGACTAGCTATTCAATTATGCATAAAATGTAAATTTCATTCTATTTTGGCCATTTTGGGACTTCAATTCAACTTATATGGTTCACGGCTAAGCATTGTTTGTATGTATGTCAATGTATTATGAATTTGGAATTAATTGATCTACACATGACTGCATTCCCATATGGCCTGATGGAGATGCTTCAGAATTTGAACCATTCCGAAAAATCAAGATATCTCAAAAAGCTCAACTCGGATTTTAGGGGACTTTTGCCACGTTGTTCATAAACATGTTCTTATTGATCCCTGAAAAAATCAGTTTTCCCCGATTTTTTACACTAGTGAAACCTTATGTGCCTGGACTATTAGGTGTTTAGCATGGAATAGCATTGGAACTAGACCGCAGGGTACCGAGAGTATACCGTGGCCTCATGTTAGTGTAACATATTATCTATATCCTAGAGTAACATTATCGCGAATCTGGTGCATATCTGGTCTTGGAAGCAGCAACACTTGACGCGTTGCTCACCTGGGTATATCTAGTTTCTGCAAATAGCAACCGTCCGAGACAACAAGGTGATTATTATTTGTTTAATAGCAATTCATCCTACCGTTGTATTTTTCAGGATGTTCTTGAAAATGACCAGATCAAACTTGACTGGATGTTCCGGTATTCCATGATGCAGGATATTGTCAGGGTGAGTGTCTAGGATTAGTACAGTATAACCGTGTGATTACACAATGTATTCTCACACACAAGTACGTGGTTGCAGGGGATTGATGTTGTCAACAACACCCTTGGTAATTATTTTCAACAGTTGGAAAATTCATAGCACACATAGTGCTCACACAACATTTGTTGGAAATTTCACACCGCATATAGGTTGAAATTGTTTCCATTGTTTGATTTTCCAACCAATAATTAGTGGGGAATGTTGTTTTCAGACTCACAGAAGCATGTTTTTCTCTTGTGGTGTTTCCTCCTTGTGGCAAAATAATATAGCGTACCAAGGATAGAATACTATTTTATCAGATTATAAATCATTTGCGTGAGGGGGTGCAATGATGTTTTAGCTTATCTAGTTCATGCGGACAACCACTTCCCTGACATAATATTCCCAACGACACCACTGGAGGCCAGGGGTGTCTCACCTCCAACCAACCTTTGTCAATAACTGTCAACAGTTGGAAATGCCATGCCTAACACACTATCAATTGGAAATGTCACGCCAAGGATAGGTTGAAATGATTTTCCTGATTTGATTCTAACATTTGAGTGACATTATCCGTATAACAGCTGGTCGCCGTGAGTTTGTTAACCCTTTACCCAACAGAACGGCCCTGTGCCAATGCATTCTCTTATATATGCGAGTCTACCATAGGTCGCCTCGCATATATAAGAGAATGCATTGGCTTAACACATTAAAAATTATAAAATTGTTAAAGAATGTAAGAAAAAATGGTAAAAAGTGTTAAAAACAGATTTTTGTTTAGGCCAATGCATTCTCTTATATATGCGAGGCGACCTATGGTCGACTCGCATATATAAGAGAATGCATTGGCACAGGGCATAACTGTAACCATCACAATGTGGTCAATGAGCCGGTTCCAATGATATCCATATTTGTATGGTTTTATTGAGACAGACCCAAGATAATTTAGGCTGTTGCAGCTTTATTTGGCCGTTTTTTGCCGGTTTGTTGGGTAAAGGGTTAAATCTCATTTACTTTTTAATTGCAGGAACCATTATCTTTTCTTATTAAAGTGTCCAAAAGGAGATTGTACTTCAGTTGGAAACTGATTAACCCTTTCAGTGCCAGGTCCGATTTTTTTTTTAATCAACCCATATACCCTGTGCCAATGTATTCTCTTATATATGCGAGTCGACCATAGGTCGCCTCGCATATATAAGAGTTTTGGCGTAACAATTTTTCATCATTTGTTATTATTTTTTACAATTTTTTACAATTTTAATAATTTTTCTTATATTCTTTAACTCTTTCAGTGCCAGACTTATTTTGTAGGTTTAGTGCCAGGGAATCTTACGTTTTTCATGGGCATCAAAATTATTACTATGAATTATTGGTGATAGTTTTGAGTTATAACATGCCCCTAAGGTTTTATCCAGTTTGTTTTTAAATTCGCTATGGCATGCTTTCTTTATTTTATTATTTTAGAGCCGATTTTACAGACGGTACATTAGGGCCGATGAGATCGGCCCCTAGCACTGAAAGGGTTAATTCTCATTGACACTGTTCTATAACACATGCGTGATAATATTATTCTAACTGGGGACAATGCCTGATGAACTTATGCAGAATCGTTTGTCTTGGCGTGTGGCATTCTAAATCACCCCACATCTGGACTTTAGTCCTTTGTCTCATTGTTGGCCAATCAGAATGAACCACATTAAGAAAATGGGATTCGTTTTCAGTATAGTAATTTCTCCCCATTTTAGATATACTTTCTTCCTCGTCCATACTTGTAGGGAAGTTGTAAATGAATTGGTATCCGTGACTGCTTGCTAGTATATACGTGTGTGTATCATGTCGAATAAATAGCATGTCTGAGAATTTCGACTTAGTGCAAGGAACACATGGGAGTGCTATATCTGGTTAACACGTCCATGATTGGAGCTTCCTGGAGTTCTGCACACACCCCCTCCCCCCCATGTGGCAATGCATTATCTTATATATGCATATTTACCTTGAACAGGTAAGCCTGTATATTCTCTTACATACGCGATTCTCCCTATGGGAGACTCGCACATATAAGAAAATACACTGGCACATGACCATGTTGTGCACCAGCGCAGCTTCTGTCATGAAAGTGTTTAACAAATAATCGCATATGTTCCTTCTTTCGATTTGTTTTACTGAAATGGCTAAAATATCCAAATGTCAGGTTGGACATTTCCAACAGTTGGAAAGCTTGAAGAACCAGTCGGAAACGACCAACACAAACATGGGGGGGGGTGAAAAGTAATTTATGGGACTTCACATCACAAGGGAGACCCTCGAGCCGCGTTAATGCTTCCACGTGTCACAATAGTATAGCCTTGTGAAAGCTAAAACGCGTTTTGGCCATATGACAAATTGTTAACCCAGAAGTTTTAAAATGTTCTCTAGTTCATCATGGGAACAAGTCAATTTGAATTTTAGTCCCCTGTTAGATATTATTATGTTATAAATGTCATGATTATAGAATATTTTCACAGATATATGTGTAGTTATATTGACTTCGTGTCATTCTTCATCCTCGTGGAATCAATGTCAAATCTTTGTCCTGAAAACTCACACAGACGGAAATGAAGAAAATATATTAGTCTCTGGTTGGCCACCTCACTGTCGTTCGTAAGGACATGAACATGTAGGAAAATTCTGGATATATATATTATATACGCAAGTGGAGGTTTGACAAGGGAAACACTGTTAATTTGATTTCATTCCATATTTGTATTGAACATCCCAAACATTGACATAATATAAGTAATAATACACAATCTGTAATAACAGAAAGATATGATGGGAGTACAATGGGGATCGGAGCACAAGTTATTTCAACTGAGGAAACGATCCTCTCCCCTAATATAAAGACACGAACTTAAATTTAATGCGGATTGTTCAATGTTCCTGCAAAAGTAAATCTCTTTGTGTATATATATATATATATATATAATGGACAATATGCAGTTCAATGCCAGCTATTTTTTCTTCCAGTATAGCTCTTTCATAAAACGGACAAGTAAACAGAAAGTGATCAGCATCTTCGATTTTGTATCCACAGTTACATTTAGGATTTTTTTATAAATAATTTTTGAGTTTGTCTTCGTTCAAATCACTACATCTGGTTCGGAGTCTACTTAGTTAATTTGATACTATATATATATATTCAGAAATATCCTACATGATCATGCCCTCGATTTGTACTTATGAACGACAGTGAGGTGGCCCTCAGAGACTAATTTATTTTTATCATTTCCGTCTGTGTGAGTTTACACGACAAAGACCTGACATTGATCGCATTCTGTATTTACAACTGTCCACTTAAATCTGAAATATATCCAATTACTTTGTCTGGCCACCCGATTCCCTGGGTGACTTTATAGTCGTCTGTCCAGTCGAGTTAAGCGCATCAGTAAATGTGAATACTCTTGCTAATCACCTTGTCTCACGACTAACTCACATTTGTAATGGCAGTGGAAAATACTAGTATCATTAATGGACAATGTTTTATGCGACCATGCAAAATGACCAGGACACCAGACAAATTGCTTCACCACACTAATATGTTTAGTGTTGTCATGGGGTCCCGCAGAACATTTAGGAATACAAACTCGCTGCTCCAAAACACCAGCCATCATCTAAAGTTGTTCCTTATAGATTGGAGTACAAGTCGGTCGTATTTGACCACTCTCACTCCCAGTCCGAGTTCAGGTTTACATACTGTTCGGCAGTACTCAGCTACATCCTTCCTGTGACATATATAATGCTCGTAGAAAGATATCGGGAATAATTCAAAAGTGAATAGTATTTGGTGTTTTTCGATGCGCAAACCACCAAGTGCCTTTAAATCGACGAAGCTCAGTCCGGGCCTCGCGATGATGAAACACAAGTAACCAAGCAGCACTTGTGTACGACCCCCTGATCAAGTGGTCCTGCTAATGTGCTATGATGATGGTGGGGCCTTCTGAATTGATATGATGTTTTAGGGCAAACAGCTGCTGCTAAGAAAGAGTGCCTTTATTGTTCTAAAGTTGTCATTTTCGCCGGGGGGGGGGGGTGGAAAAAGAGTGTTTTCCGGGCACGTATGCCGGGGTGGGCGGGTGGTCGATAGGACCAACAACAAAAACTTTCCGCGACTCAAAAATATTTTTCCTGCAAGACTTTTTAACTGTTTTTGCAATGCGTTTGGCTTAAAACACATCTATATGTCAATATTAACATAAATGACAAATTTCATGATGATAAGACAAACAGTATAGCCTGTAGCTCATGCTAATGGATTGAATTTTGAAATCCAAGATGGCTGCTGGCAGCCATATTTTTTTGACCGAATGACCACAAAATGACTTGTTCCTATTTACATGTCAATGTTAACATCCATGACTAATAGTATGCACATAAATTCATATACAGCTGTTTACAGTGAATCCCCCCCCCCCCCCCCGCAAATCTCTGTTTTAGTGTTAAAAGGGGGGTCGGTGTCAAAAAATGGTCGAAAAAAACTGCCGAAAACGGAAAAAAATTTGGACGCGGGGGTGGGTGGGTCCCAACAAGGGTCTAAATAAAAAATCAGCATACGTGCCTGCAATTTTTTTCCGACTCCCCCTGCTTGTATTAGTGGTTGCAAATCGGTTAAATAAGGATATCTATTATCGTCGTTTTGCAAACACCTACACAGCCATTATTACGTTTTTTTAGATATACATTTCTATATGTTCTTGAATGTTTCATATAGACAATGGCTTTTACTCAAATCGCTCGGGTTAGCCAAACACCGCGAAATTAACAACTTTAGAAAAAAAATAGCGCTACTTGTTCGTAACGGCATCAGTTTGACCTACCAACACCATAGCAATTCACCAACACCACCAGTATCATAGCACATTGGCAGGACCGCTTGACCCGGGGTGATATTGATCTCCACCTTAATAATTCAACTGTGATAGATGGCGTCCAATATGGCTGAAGAAATTACATTACATATAAATGTGATCATAACGATGGTAATGTTTGCGATCATCTTGAAAGGGAAATCTTGGAATCTATAATTGGTTTATTTAATGTCCCGCATGTATTGGCTTTGAATTAGGAACGAACGTTATCTTGCTAACTAGAAGCCGCGCCTTTCGAAGAACCTCCACCAAAATAACCCATGTCATTTAAACTATGACAAACATGCATATATATCTGTATAGATGTAGGGTTTCCACGCAGAGACCATTGTTGGCTTTGGTGCACTGGGAGGTGTCTGCTGTTAATGTTAATCTGTAGGCTGCGAATGTTAATCATGTAGGCGACGGATGGAAATCTCCAAGAACAGCGATCGTGCGGAGTGCCATAATCATCAAGTTTGTTCCATTCGAGGGTCGTTTTAGCGAAAAAAGGAGTGTTAGTATTGGTCACAGCTATTACATGCTAGTTGAAACGGCTATTGGTGATAACAAACCTCCTTTTCGAAGATGTTTTTAGAAATAAAGCCCGGGAAAGATGTTGCGTTGATTTTACTGCTTTCCTTTTTTGTGTCAAATAGTCATCTACATTGAGAGCTGGCACAATACCCTTTACTATCTTCTAGAACTGGGTCAACTTTATCTCTTGACACCTTTCATGAAGTGATGGTAACTACAGTTCATTTAATGTGTTAAATGTGTGACGTGTTAAAACGCATTCCCCATGCACTTGCCCATTCTTCAAGCGAGTTTATGTCATTTTGAAGGATCTTGTGGTCTTACTGCTGTGTGATGTTATGCTACGGTAAATGGGACATTTATCTGCGAAAGGTCATTGGCGTGTACAATGAACATGAGGGAGTCCTAGCATTTGCTTGCGGAACACCCGATTCCACTGGAACTTGAGAAGAGTAGGTTCCGTCGACTTTTTGGTTTGGAGGGATGTCAACCAATATTGGATGTTACCTTGAATCCCGCAATTTTCAAGTGTCTGCAGTAGTTCGTTGTGTGGTCGATAACTTATAATTTCACCCATACAGAGCCCCAGACAAACATGAGCAGACGACACTCTTCTATATGCTTCTATATATGTGTGGGGCTCCCTGCAGAGTAATGGATGTTTTTTATTTTATGTCCTAAAAATTGTAAGAAACATTTATTTCAAAAACATGATAAAAAATTGTTAGGCCAATGCATTCTCTTATATATGCGAGGCGACCTATGGTCGACTCGCATATATAAGAGAATGCATTGGCACAGGGTAAAACAAATCCCGACTTCCGACTGGATTTGATATGGCGGGTCACAATTATGCTGCATTTCTTGTTATTTGAAGCTAGTGGGTCCCTGGTTGTTATATACTTTCTTTCTTTGGATGCATTGGTGCAGATAGTAGTTTTTTCAATACCATTAGTTTTTTAGTTATAATAAGTCATACGCGCTATTTTAGAGAACCGCGGAATGTCGGTACACACATTAAAGTGATGTGAAACACTCCGGCCGTGTGAGCAAATAGAAATGGATAATAATCTTGCTCAAAATAGTTATTTTTTATGCATATTAATCCAAATTGACAACACACACAGTCATCCTTATATATTAATTAAACGCAACGAAGCTAGATGCTGAAATCATTTGCGTTAGTTTATCGCCATTGTTGCGTCCCGAATTTAGATGTAAATATTTACAATTGAGCGTAGTTCAGATGATGTTTTCTATGGATTGGTATGGTCGATTTCTTTAAAATTTTCAGTGATGTTAGTAGAATGCTACATTATCCAGGTTGGCATAGAGCCTGAGAACTAACTTATAAGTTTATCGCACTCGAACAAGTCCATAATATGTCTTTAACACAATATATAGGGTGCTTGCCGTCAAGCCACGTCCGTTGTTGGTATTTGTTCTTTGTTTGGTGCGACGAACCATGTATATCATGTTATTCTGTTCCTAAATATGATTCAAATCGATATATTAATTAATTGTTTTCTCTTATTCTTCCCAGGGGATGATCTACCTTCAGGGCACTGAGATAAAATCTCACGGAAATCTTAAAAGCACTAACACAGTAGTCGACAGTCGCTTCGTGTTAAAGGTCACCGACTTCGGTATCCATTGTCTCCGAGGGGCGAGCAATGGTCCGGATGTCACTTCACATCGACTTTATCAATGTAAGTAATGAAATAACCCCGATGTCAATTCACATCGACATTATCAATGTAATTAATGAAATAACCCTGATGTAACTTCACATCGACTTTATCAATGTAAGTAATGAAATAGTCATGATGTCAAATCACATCGACTTTAATAATGTAAGTAATAAAATAGTCATAATGTCAATTCACATCGACTTTATCAATGTAAGTAATAAAATAGTCATAATGTCAATTCTCGTCGACTTTATCAATATAAGTAATGAAATATCTTAACCCTTTCATGAGGGGAGCTGCGCTACTGCGGCATTAAATAACATGTGTCAGTCCAGTATCCTAAATATGTGAGTCTTCCATATGGAGCCTCACATATAACAGAATGCAGTGCATGGCTTACACGGTCAAGGTAAATATTGTTAGGCCAATGTATTCTCATATATATGCGATGCTCCATATGGGAGACTCCCATATATAAGAGAATGCATTGTCACAGGAGTTTCGCAAATTTAAACAGCTATCTGCTTTAAACTGTGAGCCACCTATCTTAACCCTTTACCCAACAAAACGGCCCTGTGCCAATGCATTCTCTTATATATGCGAGTCGACCATAGGTCGCCTCGCATATATAACATAATGCATTGGCTTAACACATATTAAAAATGATAAAATTGTCAAAGAATGTAGAACAATATTATAAAAATTGTAAAAAAAAATGTAAGAACAAATTATAAAATTGTTTAAGAATGTAAGAAAAAATGGTAAAAAGTGTTAAAAAAAGATTTTGTAAAGGCCAATGCATTCTCTTATATATGCGAGGCGACCTATGGTCGACTCGCATATATAAGAGAATGCATTGGCACAGGGCATAACTGTAACCATCACAATGTGGTCAATGAACCAGTTCCAATGATATCCATATTTGTATGGGGTTATTGAGACAGACCGATGATATTTTAGGCTGTTGAAGCTTTATTTGGGCGTTTTTGGCCGGTTTGTTGGGTAAAGGGTTAATATGCGAACGTATATATGTCAGCAGTGTCCAAAGTGGCATATATCTCTCGTTAACCCTTTCACGACGGGAGCTGCACTGGTGCAGCATTGAAGACCATGCGTTCTCTTATATACCTCTATACGAGTCTTCCATAGGGAGCCTCGCATATATAAGCTTACAAGTTCAAGGTAAATATTGTTAGGCCAATGTATTATCTTATATATGCACGGCACCCTATGGGAGACTCGCATATACAAGAAATGCATGGACACAGGGTTTTCGGAACATTTCAGGAAGCTCTAGTCATGGAAGCATTACACTTATAATACCGTTAAATATAGTGTGTATAGTGTTGTGAATTCAGTCTTTCGCTCGTTGTGTGCGTACGTTCTTAAAAGATAGAATAACTTCGTTTTGTATGCTAGTTGTACGAAATGTTATATAATAAATACATTTGTTTTACATTTGAACGCTGTCAAGCAAATCGATGTTGGAAGCTAGCACAATGCATTATATTCTGGCATGTTTACAATTTCCTCCATGCGTGATATCGCCTTTCGTGTGGAAATAGTCCACGCCGTTGTCTTTTTTGTACAAATTACGACAGCACAAGGGTGTTTGTTCTCTGTGGGCTTCTCGGCCGTCTATAAACTTCGCGATTTTGGCGAACATGGCAATGAAGATGTATCAATCGATATGCCGTTGCATGACACGTTTAATATCACAATCAATTATTCTTCTTTCTTGTCGTTTATATATAGGCAGCACCATCTTCTCTGGTCACCATGATGGACTCCCTGTGGAAAATAACAAATACGTGTGTGTCATACATTCTCATTAAAGAGTATTTCTTTTATTTTGATAGATTGTCTGTCAGCTCCACTGTGACTGGGTCTTTTTTATGTCAGATACGTTTACGACATAGCTCACCACACGTTGCCAGAAATGAGACTCATATTGCGCGTTAACGCTTTATTTAATAAATGAATTCTCCCACCGGTTATAACACTATACACTGGAGTTGTATATTGTTTATCTGGATGGGTGTTCGGGAAATATGAGTAGACAATAGATGGACGTACATGTAATGATAATGCAAAAGGATTCGTATTACTTGGTAGCAAATAAGCGAATCACGTAAATGTGTATATAGTAACCATTGGTTAAACCGATATGGCTCTTTCGAACCCAAAAGTATGTGTGTATAATTTTATGAGAGGTTTCTCAAAACATACCAACGTGGACACCATATCCTCGCGCAAATACGAACATAATCGACCTATAAAGATTAATTGGTGCATTGTTTGATTCTGATATAATCAGATAATGGAGTCATATCCGTTTTTTCGTTTATGGCGCGGGCCATAGTGAAACACATGTTAAAGAGCGTACACCTAAAACGTCGTGAGTTAGCTTATTTGTGTCAATGTCCGCACATAATCTGCTTAGAATCGCCCCATTTTGAGTCGGTAATGTGACTAAAACGCTCTCATTTGCAGCACACTGTCGACTCAAAATGAAGCTATGCTAAGCAGAGTATCTACCTAAAACAAGTTATATTATAAGCAGATATAATCCAGTCGTAAGTCGGTATTTTTTACCCTGTGCCAATGCATTCTCTTATATATGCGAGTCGACCATAGGTCGCCTCGCATATATAAGAGAATGCATTGGCCTAACAATGTTTTACAATTTTAATAATTTTTTCTTGTATTCTTTAACAATTTTATAATTTCACCCAAACAGAACCCCAGACAAACATGAGCAGACGACACTCTTCTATATACTTCTATAAATGTGTGGGGCTCCCTGCGGGGTAATGGATGTTTTTTTTATTTTATGTCCTAAAAATTGTAAGAACAAAATGATAAAAAATTGTTAGGCCAATGTATTCTCTTATATATGCGAGGCGACCTATGGTCGACTCGCATATATAAGAGAATGCATTGGCACAGGGTAAAAAAAATCCCGACTTACGACTGGATTTGATATGGCGGGTCACAATTCGTCGTTACAGCGCTGAAAATATATGTTTTGTTTCTTATATTATTCGATGCATTTGAGATAGTTTCATTTGTGCGGTTCAATTTGTTTAGTCAGCAGTCGCGTCAAAATTGCAACTGCAGATCATGGTCAGAACATCCAGATATCGCTCTGAAACGTTCATGTTGCTGCATAATTATGTTGATTGAACCTAAGAGAAGGCAGTGCGTGAACGTTTTAGATATATAGTTGCATGTTAAAATAGCGCAATATTTACATCATACGAACATTCCTTTTCCAATTCCAGAATACAAATGACATAGTTTTTGTTTGGGAGCCGAACATTGTATTCGAAGTGGTATCTTCTATGACTTCAATGTGTCTTTATTATTAGGTGTAATTTTGGAGCGCAAACTGTCACGTGGCTTTAATTCACGCTGTAGTTATTAAAGATGACACATCAGATTAGACGACATAAGTTATTTATAAACCAGAGTATAATGGTGAATATATGGTGCTTGTGTTACTAGATTGAGGCGATACGTATAACCAGGCCCCATGTTTTGTTCCCTTGATTAGTGGAAAATTGGTTAGCAATATTTTACTAATTAGGTGTTAAATTGGACGAGGCATCTTCCAAGCATGCAACATATGGACAATGAACCCTGAATTATATCCTGTGATATCTTTGTAGCAAAATTGTGGACGGCTCCGGAGTTATTGCGCATGACACATCCCATTCCGTCAGGCAGTCAGAAGGGTGATGTATATAGCTTTGGCGTCATTTGCCAGGAGATCGTGTACAGGAACGGCGTATTCTACATGTTCAACGCTGATCCGTCACCGGAAGGTTCGTAATTTTCTTGCGTTTCTTTAACCCTTTACCATACAATCCGGCCAAAACCGGCCAAATAAAGCTTCAACAGCCTAAAATATCTTCGGTCTGTCTCAATAGAACCATACAAATATGGATATCATTGGAACCGGCTCATTGACCACATTGTGATAGTTACAGTCATGCCCTGTGCCAATGCATTCTCTTATATATGCTAGTCGAACATAGGTCGCCTCGCATATATAAGAGAATGCATTGGCCTAAACAAAATCTTTTTTTAACACTTTTTACCATTTTTTTTTACATTCTTAAACAATTTTATAATTTTTTCTTACATTTTTTTTACAATTTTTACACATTGTGATAGTTACAGTCATGCCCTGTGCCAATGCATTCTCTTATATATGCGAGTCGACCATAGGTCGCCTCGCATATATAAGAGAATGCATTGGCCTAAAAAGACATTTAATGTGTTAAGCCAATGCATTCTCTTATATATGCGAGGCGACCTATGGTCGACTCGCATATATAAGAGAATGCATTGGCACAGGGCCCTTCTGTTGGGTAAAGGGTTAAAACGTCGCATATTGTGAAGGAACAGCTTAATATATCGGGCCATAATAAAAATATACTCAGTCTCCCCTGACCATGTCCATTCTAAAAACAAAACTACTCTAAACATGTTTTTTGAGTGGCATCTCAGAAATATATATTATTTGTATTTCTAGTCCAATATGATCAAATATGAAATAATACTCAACATGATTGTATGGAACCGCCATTGTAAGTTACCTAGAATGACATAATTATATACTTCATTTTATTGTATCGAGATGAGCAACTCAGATTTTTAATTTCATATATTGAACATTAAAAACAATCGGGACACGGCCTCTCGTTGTATTTCAAAAACACCGGCTGTGACTTTTGTCCAGATTTTGTCTCAATATTATCCAAGGCATTGTCTTGGAGTCCGTTCATACACTGGCAAGTTTGCACGGTATGGTTTGTAGGCAATGTGAACGGAAACAAGCATATAAAATGCATCTGTACCACAGCTAACTACGTGCGAATTAAAAACTCTTTATTTCCACCTGTAGCGTTGTTACCGGCATTTACATGTAAATATGATGTAATTATCTCTCAAGAATCAATCATACAGGTATTTGAAGGCAAATGTCATGCAGTAACACCGTTACGAGTGGAACTACAGAGATGTTACTTTCCATGTCGTTCGCGTTGGTAAATATGCATGTTATATTCACGTTCCCGTTCTGGCACCATGTGATTTTCTAAGACGGAAAGCCTGCAACACATTCCGTGTAATCTTGCCAGCGTATGAACGAACCCTTACCTGGAAAATGATTGCTTAGGTTTCTCTGGGACCAATCGCTGTTTAAAAATACCCAGTGCATGGCCTCGTATAGAAGTATAAAACATAAACTACATATCTACCTACACGTGCAGTCTTCAAACATAAGATACACATGTATGGTAATGGGAAATGACGGTATTTCACCTGTGGCCTTACTTGTTTACTCAAGTTAAGTTAATAAAATTAGATTCGTGGATTATTCAAGTATATATAATATAAGAGTCACACCGACCCACTCTTTATATCTGAACACATTTTGAAATTCGATGATTTATATCTTTTACATCTATCGCTCTTTGAGCACGATTGGCACTACGATTAATTATTTACTATTAATTATTTTGAAACGTCAAAACACAAAACCAGACAATATGGTCAATTGATATCACATACAAAAACAGCATTTTGCTCTGATATACCAGTCTTTTCTTTCGTCAACATTTGGTCAGTCGTCAGTTGTGATGCGAAATATATCTGGAGCAAATCTGCATTCAAAGCTGAATACACTAAAAAGGCTATTTGCCGTTATCAACTGATAGTAAATTGCGATAACCCCCGATGTATTGATTGTAGAAACACCAATGCCTCGCATGGGTGATACTGTATAAGACCAATAGCTTGTGATTAAGATAATTGACTCACCTTTATATCCCAGCATCATCTCTCCTGCAATCACAAATTACCCAATCAAGAAAAGAGCTTAGGTATGGACCAGGGACACCAATTTAAATCACTCACATGTTTTTTGTATATACGTTTATTGTATAATCAGGCCTTGATCACCAAATCTGCTCCAATGGTTGTCAGTAAGACAGTCCTGGAGACTATGACATCCCCTTGTGATATAATGTTATATTCTTCTTGAATTGTAATTGTTGTAAACATAATTATTGCATTATATCACCAATAAACAATCAATCAAGTATGTAGTATATTTTGAAACAACTTACAGTACTACTTATAAAGATAGGATCTACAACGAGTCCTCAGTTTATAGCGGAATTTACAAAACGAGTCCAGTAAATTAGGTCTGGACCGAACCTTTGGATAAAGATATATATAAACTGGGACGAGTTGTAGATTCAATTTATTACACGATCCAAAACCTCGACAAAACATACTTAATTAACAAATGGGACGCGAGACTAACATCGACGATTGAATGGAATAAGGGTAGGATCATGTAATAATATAGTTTTAGATACACGTT